>CM060987.1:196137088-196763754 GCA_030765065.1 Deroplatys truncata
ATATGAAACGTAAGTTATTTATTCTGTGTCAAGTATTTATAGGGTTTCCCGTAACATTCTGAGATAAATGAGGAGTAATAACATCCACGAAAATAATATCCCTATTGAGTAAATAGTCCAGGGGGGGAGAGAGAGAAAAAAATTAACCGGAACCGGTAATAAGTGAGCAAAAAAATCAATGCTTGGAACATAAAGACCTTATGCATGCTTCGTGTCAACTTAAAGAAAAGGAAAGAAAGGGAGAGAAGAAACCAATACCCGTATTCGTAAATAAAACCTTTAGGAACGGTTCATGTTAAAGACAAAGCAAGGCGAGGAGGGAAATAAAGAAATACTATAAACCTAAATTAAAAGTAAATAAAATAAATTGTAGTGTGAAAGTTGTGGAGTACACATGCGCGATTCTGGATATACGAAAAATACATGACACACACAGAAACTTAGGCATACACATGTATACATGCACACGCACATACATACAAATGTATTTACGAATAATACTGTTGATTTCGAGGAGTTTAAAACGCGCATATCCGGTGAATTTTAAATACCAAAATTATAAACGGCAGAAAAGAATTAAATATACACAATATCAACTGGGATGTGTAAGAACAAGAAATAAAATGCAACAGTATTAACGCTAGAAATTAAGTATGGCTTAGAAGAACAGACTGAGTGAAGAGAGAGATAGTATTAGGAAGTAAAGACCGGCACATAACCTGCCTCTCTGTTAGACACAAACAAACTGAAAACAACAGCGGAAACGGAGTGATAAAGGCATCAGCTTAACAGTCGAGACAGCCACCGATAATGAAAGTTTGAAGCAGAATGTTAGCAGTATTAGAATGACTTATAACAACGTTTGAACCGTCGCTTTGTATTTAACGACTTAAGATAATGTAGTAAACAGAAATTGAAATAATATTGGTACCTGCTGTATATTGTAAGACGACGCAATAGTTTAAGTGATCAGCGCAGCACACCAACAGTGGCCTTCAACCATGAAGGCTGCTCGGATCCACGGAGCACAGGGACCCACATCGCTCGTAAGGATCGAGTTTGCAGACCCTGGTGACCAGGAAGCAGCCTTGAGGGCGGGCCTGCCCTTGTTAGGGCGGTGCTTACGCATCGAGGCCAGCGGCCAGCGGAATGGAACGCCAGGTTCCCTGCCGACGCTGCTGTGTCTACGGGCACATCGATAGCTCCTGCACGGCGAATCCTAGGTGCCACTACTGTGGCGCTGACAGCACCACGTCCTCGTGCACGCAGCATGACCGTCGCCGCCGATGCCGCTACTGTGCGACCTGTGGAGTGACAACGCACTACACCGGCCAAGCGCTCTGCCCCCTGCATCCTCGCAGGAAGGCACTGCCAAAGCCACCAGCACTAACATCGCAGTCATCAGCACCTCCACAGACATCGACACCAGAACCATCACCAGCGCCGACACCAACATCTTCAACAGCACCGATCATCGAGGAAGTCCAGGGCCTACGCGATGCTGGAGGGGGGCGGGAAGGACGTGTCCAATTTTTTCACCAGAGACTCCCATCACAAGCGCTTCGGCATCGTCTACATCCTGCAGAACGTGTTTCCGCAGGGTCAGAAATATCGCAACATCTCTCTGAATGCAAACTACGTCGTGGTCTTCAAGAACAACCGGGACAAGATGCAGATCGAGAGACTGTGCTAGCAGATCGAACCCAGGAACTCTAGGTTTCTTTTGGAGGCCTTCGAGAAGGCCACCGAACGCCCTCACGGGTATCTCGTGTTGGACTGCACTCAGTACACGCCCGTCCGATACAGATGTCGAACCGGCGTGCTGCCGGGGGAAAACCTCTCTTATTTCGTACCCAACTGAGACAGCCGAGAGGTCTCGGGTTCGTTTCGTTCTATATTTCTGCTTTTTTGCGTGGCTTATCCTGGCAGGGTCTTACCCAACTGAGGCCACTGATTTTAAATAAAAAGTACCGCTTTGGGAGCGAAAGTCATTATCGCGCAAGCATGGCTAGAGGTAGGTTAAGGCTTGCGACGCTGACCAGTCCTCGCATAGCGAGACAGCACGGTAATTTGACGGCTCTGGCCAAGGCAAAAAGTTGTTAAAAAATGCCGATGGCGATCTGATCAAGGCAATTTGCGAATGTATGCTCAACGTGTGCAGAGGTCACGAACAACTTCCCGCAAAGTGCTTGGGTCGCCTAAAGAAGCACAAGGCTTCTTGGAGGAAGTTGACGGATAAACGGCTTCCTCTGAAGAAGAAGAGCATCTTGGTTCAAAAAGGTGGTTTTTTGCCGGCATTTCTCCTACCCGTCTTGGCTTCGCTTGGCGGCGCGCTAGTGTCGAAATTAACAGGATGAAGTACGGCAAGCAGATCCTCGTTGCACCGCAGCCAAAGACCGTCGATAAGCTTCACGCTATAGACCGCACCATATCCAGATTGGCTAAAGAAATTCAGAACCTGCAGAGCGCAAAGCTCTTTGCCGACGAAAAGTGGCGGCTCGTAAAATATAAATTGGACAACTACCTCGATCTCGTGGCACAAGTCAGAAAGCTCTTCGTTGGCGAAAGGAAAAGCGACGACGACGATTACGAAGACGTGTACGAACGCGTGCCGGTGAAGCAGGAGGTCGAACCCCGAACCATAAAGGTCAATCCCCTCTCGCCTCGCAAAAAGAAGAGGGCAAACCCTGCCACTCCGAAAAAGAAATCGAAATCGCCTTCCGCGTCGTACCATTTTCGCAGACGCCTCTGGCAACCCCTGTACAAGTAAAGCATGAAGGAATGGAAGGCGCTAAGGCGATATTATGCCAAACCGGAACACTATGCCGGTTTGGGTACGGTCAAGCCCCTTCGAAAGGCCACGGGTGCGTCTAAGGCGAACATCGAGTCCTTCCTTCAAACCCAGGACAGTTACACTCTGCACAAACCGGTCAGAAAGCGGTTCCCCACCAGATATTATCACGTGACGAATATGGACGATCTTTGGGAGGCCGATCTAAACGTCATGAACAGCTTGAGGGAACATAACAAACCTTACGTGTACATTCTGACCGTTATCGACGTATTTTCGAAATATGCTTGGGCCGTACCCCTGAAATCGAAGCTGGGTACCGAGGTTGCGCAAGCGTTTCGCTCCATATTCTCCCAACGCGTCCCCAGGGTCCTCCAAACGGACAAGGGAACCGAGTTTACCAACAAGACTTTTCGCGACTTTCTGAAGAAACACGACGTGAAACATTACACAACCAAAAATAACGTTAAAGCCAGCGTCGTGGAGCGCTTCAACCGCACCTTAAAAAGCAAGATGTGGAGGTATTTCACGCACAAAAACAGTTTCAGATACCTGGAAGTCCTTCCGGCTTTACTCGAGTCGTACAATAGTTCGCATCACAGGTCCATAAAAATGGCTCCGAAGGACGTGAACGAATCTAACATTTTACGAGTGTACCGCAATCTCTACGGAAATAGGACCCTACCTCGCGCAGGGAAACCCAGATTTTCCGCGGGCGATCACGTGCGCATCTCTAAAGAAAAAATGAAATTCGACAAGGGGCACGAGCAGAATTGGACGGACGAAATATTTCGGATAACCGAGGTGGTGCGCGGTCGGCCAGTGGTATATAAGTTGAAGGATCTGGCCGGAGAAGCCATAGACGGCATATTTTACACCGAGGAGGTACAAAAGGTCGCGCTACCTCGGACTTTTAAGATCGAACGCGTTTTACAGACCAAGGGCCGCGGGCGCAACAAGCAGGTCTTGGTAAAGTGGAAGGGGTACCCGGCAAAGTTTAACTCGTGGGTTCTGGCTTCGACCATCGATTCGACATGATTAAGACGAAGCCCTTTTCCATCACTCTCGTGAGCAACGCTTCCATGGAACACTTTACCGACAACACCACGGCCAGATTTTCAAACATCTTGCCCGAGAGAATCGTTCTGCAGGGAGAATGGGAGGTCGCCCTGCAAAAGGTCAGGTATCCGGTGAAATTTATAACATTTCGCGAGACGATGCCCGTCTGGTGGGCACCAAGTACACCATGACGCTCCTCCCCACGCATTCCAAATTCAGCTGGAAATGCCGCAAGGCATCGTGCACAATCCCAAAGACTTGGTGAACCTCGTCAACGCCGTTCTACTCGAACACTTGCACGTGGAAAACTTCTTCCTCTTCGACGAGCGCAAGAAGACGGTGGGCGTGAATGCCGCCGTCGCCCATCCCGAACCACTACCCTACATTCCGTTCGACGGGTTTGTGGAAAATGTCGCGCGCACGGCCCTACCGTACGCGGTCGGCGAATACGAAGCTTTGAACGATGCGCCCCACCAGAGACCCAAGCCGAAACCGAAGCCCCCGGCTGCGGGGCAGCAGAAACCCGCGGCGGCTCGTCCCGTCAGACCCGCGACATCTACCACAAAACCCAAACCCGAAAGTGCGCCATCTTCCGGTCAGGATGGCGAGGGCTCGCAACCAGGCGTTTCAAAATCGGAGGACCCTCCGAGACCTCTACACCGCATCCACAGTTTGCTCTTAACGCCCGCTATGGTAGAAATGTTGGGTTTCGAGCCCTACGTCAACGTCATTCTCGAAAAACCTCCTAAACACCCCGTAGATCCTTATATGTGGTTTCCTTACGAAATGTTCATCTATTGTAATCTAGTGACACCGCAAGTCGTGGGCGACACCTTCGCCCAAGTCATAGAGAGCGCGGCCGTGGAATACGAAAGAAGCAACAACACTTACATGAGCGACGAAAAGACGTTTTTTCCCCAAAATTGGGTACCCTTGATTCAGCAAGACTTCAGGACGGTCAACATAGATTTAAGGAACGGTTACGGCGATCTCTTGCCATTCGCCGACGGATTTCCCTCTACTATAGTTCTCGCTTTTCGTCCAAAACAGGCGTAATGGACGTGCACGCCGTGACGCGGTACTACCTTAATCAGGCCGGCGGCGCGTTCGACGATCGCGATTTCATTCTCTACATGGGTAAGCGCTACCAAAGAGGCAGCGGTTTCTTTTCAGCCCTCGGAAGACACTTCAGAAGGTTGCTACCGTTTTTAAAGAGCAGAGCAAAGCAGTCGGAAAGGAGGCCTTAAAGGCGGGCGCTCACGTTCTGTCCGATGTGGCTATCGCGGGAGCAGCGCCAAAGGAAGCGCTCCAACGGAGGCTCAAGGAGTCCGGATACAATTTAAAGCGAAAAGCCGACGAAAAGCTCGATGCCATGCTCGGTTCCGGCTCCAGGCGCCTCAAGAGAATAAAACCGAGCAAATCCAAAAAGAACAAGCAGTCGAAGCTGAAACGCGGTAGGCGTAAGGTGCAAGACGTATTTTCGTAATGGCAGACGCGGCCGTCCACATGAGTTCCGAACTGGACCTCTTTACAGAGGTGCCGGTTCAGATGAGCATCGAGGAGTCACGGTTCCTATACCTAAACCCTCAAAACACTTTAATGAAAAATGCCCCATCACCTTTCATTATTCCGGAAATGCGGACGATTACCTAGACTTGACCTACGTCGTACTCGAACTCATGGTGCGCATTGTAGATGGCAAAGGAGAGGCCTTAAACGCTGACGCTAACGCCACTCTGGTCAACAACGCCTTAAATTCCCTGTTTCAACAGGTGGAGGTAACCCTCAATAACGTCATCGTCTCCATGCCGCAAGCCGGTTACCCCTATAGAACCTACCTCGAGACGCTTCTCAATTACTCCGAAGATGCCATGAACACCAAACTAGAATCCACCCTCTGGAGAAAGGACACGGCAGGCATCATGGACACTTTTATCGCCAATGCCGGTTTTCAGTGGCGTCAGGGGTTTACCAAAGGGAGCAACGTCGTACAGCTCATCGGTCCTCTGTCCAGCGCTCTGTTTAGACAGGATAAGCTGCTTTTGAACAACGTTAGCATGGCCGTCAAGCTCACTCCAGCCTCTCCCCAGTTTTATCTGTTTTCCGACGTAGATACCTTTAAGGGGTACGCCGACATCGTGTCTGCCACGCTGCGCTTAAAATCGGTGCGGCCCTCGCCGACCATAAAGCTCGCGCACCAGGCCGTGCTCGCAAAGGGCAACGCAAAGTACCATCTCAAGGACGTCAGCTTTCACGCTCTCAGCATCCCCAAGGAGTCCAGGGCAATGACGTTTAGCGACGTGTGCGTAGGGCAAGTTCCTAGGAGAGTGGTAGTAGCCATGGTCACCGACAAGGCCTATTCCGGACATTTTAACTCAAATCCGTACAACTTGAAACATTTTAAAATGAACTTCTTTCAGCTCTACGTGAACGGGCAAGCCGTTCCCTCCCAACCTCTGCAACCCGACTTTACAAAGGGACACTATTTGCAATGCTTTCAAACCCTGCAGGACGGCCTAGGCATTCATTTCAAGGACGAGGGACACTCCATCTCCAGAGAAACCTACCCGCAAGGGTATACGATAATGGTTTTCGATCTCACTGCAGACATGAGCGCTAACGAGTCTCACATCTCGGGTCAGCGCCACGGAACCGTCTCTATAAGCATCGGTTTTGCCGATAAATTGACAGAACCGGTCATACTTCTGCTGCTAACAGAAATACATCGCACGGTCGAAATCGACGCCAAACGATCCATTTTGGTATCATGAACACCTTTAAAATTCAACGGTTTCTATCGACTTGCCCCTCTACGCGCTCTCACTTTTTAGGCGTCTACCCCTGCGATAAACTACCCGCACTTCACGGCATTCGAACGCCTCCCTTGGCGCTAGTGGCTAACACCGACCCCAGCACCAAATCCGGGCAACACTGGGTTTGCATCTTTGTGGACAAAAACTCGCATGGAGAATATTTTGACAGTTACGGCATAGGACCGCTTTCGCCCCATTTTCTCCGGTTCTTAAATTCGGTCTGCGGGACGCGTTGGTCCACCAACGCCAGAAGGCTGCAAGGTTTCGACAGCACCACTTGCGGTCATTACGTCATCGACTACCTCACCCACCGCTGCTCCGGCTTACCTAAGCATAAATTCTTCTCAAAATTTCACGTCAGCAATCACGCGCATAATGATGTCGTCATTCGTAAAACGTACAAAGACGCATGCCGCACAAAGTGCTCTGACGCTCAGCAAACTTGTCAACCCTTGAAGGTGAGTACGTGTGTGCGTGTGTGTGTCACTATTCATCACATCTACAGGGATTTCAATTCAGCGACAGCGTCACCATCGTGTTTAAGTTTGTGTTCGGAAAGCTAAAGCTCGTTTTCAAAGACCCGCAAGGCGTATCCGTTACGCTCAACCAACAAGAATGGCACGTGTTGCATGCCCTGCAGCGCATCATTACCGACATGTACCACAAAAAGAAGGCAGAGATGGACGTGCAAAATCAAATCATGGCATACCACAAGTACATGCTTCACAACCATGCCTCCAACGTTCCCTTACATAACATGAATTTCACGCAGTTCACCAAGTACATACGGTGCGCTAATTTTAGAACATTCCTCGAGGTGCATCATATCCTCAACACCCATTTCGCACTGCGCATCTCACAAAATAGTCCTTAGTGCGCATGTATTTCTACCAGCGTTCCAACCGCACCTCACCCAATCATCTCGCGCCCTTCGCTCCCGCATCATGGGTTACAGAAATTACCTGTCGGTGTACTACCATGACAGTAAGGTGTTTAAAAACTACGAGGTGGACGGTCACCCCCCAAAAAATACACCTTATGCACTTCGCTTCGTCGACAGCACCTACGACGGAAAATCCGTCTCCGCCAGAGTTCACAGCTGCGAAACCAAAATTCATTTTGTGCTATCTAACATGTGCTTCAACGATATCCATTTCAAAGCAGATAAAGAAGACGCACAACATCAGTGGTTCCAATTTGTGCCCGCAAGAGGTTTATACATCGTTTTCTACGAACAGCAATACATTTTCACAGACAAAATGCAGCAAATGTTAAACGAAAACCCCATGTGCTTCGGCAAGTGCGTAGCGGTGCATTTGGGTCGCGAATCATCCTATATCATACCCGATCACATTCACGGCTTTTGCATGTTCAGCACCGTTCAAAACAGAGTTCTCCTCCAACAGGAAAACCGTTAAATCAACGGACACAGTGTTTTTCCTGCGGATGTTGTGCAATAATCGCTAAGCGCTTCCGGCGGATGTAGTCAACCTCCAACGAACTTTTCCCACACCAGTGCTTCCGCCGGATGTGGTAAATCTCCAACGTACTTTTCCCCCACCAGTGCTTCCACCTCATGTGGTAAATCTCCAACCAACTTTTCCCCCACCAGTGATTTCCTGCTTCCGGCAGTTGGGTTATATTTATGCACGCGCATTCTTTTCCCCTTCATTCGGTGCTAGCTAGCCGTGAGGGAATGCCAGGACCGACGTGTAAAGACTTCCACTGCTCGTTTTGCTTTCACCAAACGTGCAGCTGCGAACTTAGGCACCGTCTCACCCGCCTGTGCACGCAGTGTCAACTCGGTTTCTACGAAGACCTCGATCAACTCAACAAGCAAATTCAACAATTCCTTCGAAGGTACTCCGCTAGAAACACCACATGAACTGCTTCATCGTGCTCTTTCGGTATCTCGATAACGGACGAAGAATCCACCTGCTACTGCCCAGGGAACGCCAAGTGCTGCTGTAGAACGGCATATACATCTTCGAACGTTATCCCCCAAGCGACGTTGACCTTGTGTGGAACCAACTTCCCAGAGACGCACAGGTAGTTTGCGCACCTTTTCGCAGGTGTAAACAACACTACAACCTTCCTCATCAAACCACTCATATAGACGGTCCTTCCCCGTTTATCAAGAACTGCCATCTGTGCCGTAATAATGTCACAGGACGCCCTTAAAGAGCTAGAAGAACTTTCCCGCAGCGTCGACACTCTCAGCGTATCTACGCTTGAACAGCACGTACCGTATCGTGTCGTCAGCGTCAAAATACTCGACACCGTTCACGGTACAAAGCTCGTCGCCAAACTCGACAACGACACAGAAGTTTTCCTACCAACAAGATTTGCAAAAGCCTCTCCAGAACTCATCAGCAAACTCAACTCTACCTCATTCTGCATCATATACGCAGGCGAGGAACACCTACGCAGCGGTTTCAAACGTCACATCGTCACGTTCTCCCCATATAAACCTAAATAATGTCCGACGAAACCTATCCCGTCCCCGTGGGAAACAATCTTAACCTACAACTCATTCTCAACGCAGCATCACCTATCCGTATCCTCTGCATCTCCAACTCCTATTTCCGCAACAGCAGAGTTGTCACCATCACACTCGACGTCCAAGGGGCTCACGCCGTCCACGTCAAATGCGTACCTACCAAAGTGCACCAGCATCAACAGGACGCACTATGCACCATATACCTCGGCAACAGCAACATTCCTGCTCTAACCAACAAAGTCACATCCACAGGATGCTTCTCAACCACCCATTACAACGAATTTACCATCCCCATCTATATACCAACCTTCACCGAGTTCGTCAACGAAAGTTTCTCTCACCTGCTCGTCACCTGCATCACCAAACCTATAAACCAATTTACCGTCGATAGCAGCAGCAGCGATGACGAGGACTCAAAGTGCACCACATACTTTAAAATCATTGTTGTGCAGGAAATCTGTGGGTCCTACAAACTATGAATTTGAATGTGCTTTTTTCTCCTAGTCTTTCTTATATTGTTCATTTATTGTATTCATACAATCATGCTCATCTCAACTATGTATTCATATGTTAATCTCCTGTAATCAAATAATTCATTATGTTATTCTCAAACTATGTATTCATATGTTAATCAAATAATACATCATGTTAATCTCAACTATGTATTCATATGTTTATCCAATACACTGTATTCAAATTTTAAATAAATAAAACAGTCCCGAATTAGCCAATTGCGATAACGATAATCCTTCCGCTCATGGCGCTTTTCAAACTTACCGCCGTCGCTCTTAATCCACCTTAATCCGCGGATTGATAGCGACACTAGCGCCCCTAGCGGCAGGATTATCGCTAATCCAATTGGCTAAGTCGGGACTAATACTACTGGCAGCTACCCCTGTAATGCGGGTTGCAATCAAAAGTTCAGGGCTTCGGAACAGAATGACGCCCACCAAGATTGTTAAGAGAGAAGTCCATAAGAAAAGCAACTGTATTATTGGGGAGGGATAACGAGAGTCGGAAACAGGTGTTAGAAGCTCATTGTACGGTACATGAGATAAATTGAGGTGTGGAATTTCCAATGACCAGTTAATATTAAGACATTGAGAAAGGTTAGTAAATGTGAGATGTTCACTGTTAGCAAAGCGGGAAATTTTGAGCGATGTTAAGCTAGACCAGCCTGCAGGGATAAGGTGGAGGGTTTGTGGTTTAGTTACAGAGAAGGTAAAGCATGGAAAACGCTTTGGTATTTGCACCACGTGACCCAACCGTAATTCACACGAGCAAGGTAGGTTAATTTGTAAAGCACCAGGTGATCCCGCAGGTAAATTGGGAATTAATTGTGTAATATTATCGCATATAAATGCTATAGGTTCGAGAGGATGGGTGATAACAAGTATCCCGTTTTACTTCCGTAATCAGCATTTTCTCCGCGGCGTGACATTGAAAAGGACAATAATCATTTCCGTGGCCGTAAGGCCATGAATCATTTTGTTCGCACAAAGCGGGCTAAAGAGCAAATCATTACTAAACCGAGGAATATAATATAAGCCGGTTTTAAACGGATCACACTGATGGATAGCATCTCCCGTAATAGGACGAACTTGATCACCGCTAACCGCTATATAAGTAGGTTCATCAATAATTACACAAGTAGAAGAACCCCATCCAAAGGGCGTAGCAATAAAGTGATAAACGTCCCATTCCAATCCTTGTTGTTTAAATGGAATTTTGATGGTGACCATTATATATGTCTTGCTAAAGGAGCATGAAGTAATTTCTAATTCAAAATATCGATGTATATTGGAGACATCAATCGCAAGTTCAAAGGAAGTGTTACGTAAGCTAAGTTCTAAAGAGTTTAATTCCTGCTCAAAGATATCAGCTGAGACAATAGATAAGGGAAACAAATGATTCCTACATTGCATCATCGCGTCCATTTGCTTAAGGAAAAGTATGGTATGAATGGATCTTTGAGTATTTTGTAAAATCTCCCAAAAGGATAAATACTGATGATCAAATACAGCGTCGACCTGGCGTCGTAAAGAACTAAAACTCTGATTGGCAGTAGCCATCACAAAGGATAATCTATCATTAATTTTATCAAAAGATTGAGCAATCTTCTCACTATAATCGTTCAAATTATCCTTTGTGGTTGAAAACCAGGTATGATCTTGACTGATTACGCGCTCCATTTGCTTAAAATGTTCCAAGAGCTGTTTGTCAGTAGCCGCCAAAGCATTAATTTGGTTAGTGGTGGCTACGTCACAGCAAAAATGTAATATGTCACAAAAGAAAAGTAATGCCACGTTTGGAGCGGGCAGTTTCTTTGATAGTAAAATTGAAGATGGCATCATATAACTTACTCAGTTCTCTATGAAGAATACTGATGATGATGAGATGCGGTTTAAGGGCGCTAAACTACTAAGGTCATCAGCGCCCTTACAATGTGTAAAATAGAGAGTCAAAAATATAAAAGAACCGCATGATTAAAAACGGGGCACAAACCCGCTATGTCCAAAAGCTAAAAACAACAAGACCACAATCGCAAAAACTAACACACTAAAAGCATAAGCAATAAAAGAGTAAAACGTGTCAAGAACTGTAGAATACGAGGGACATGAGAGCCATAGGTCCACTGGGGAGTAAGTCCCTATTAAAACATACAGAATAAAATAACAAAGCTAAAAGACGCTCAGCGCATCAAATGCGACGATTAAAACCAATGTCACTTATAAAACGTAAAAGACATTCTACAGCATGCGCGTCGTCTGCCAAAACGTTGGCTATGCCAACAGGCAGACCCACGCGAACGCGCAGTGGAGCTAAAACTTGACACTCAATTAAAATGTGACGCACCGTTAAGGGCACGTCACACTGCTGACACAGTGGAGCGGGATCACCACTGAGCAGGTAACAATGACTAAAACGGCAATGTCCAATTCGTAAACGGGCTAAAAGTACCTCTTCCCGACGTGAAGAACGAGAAGAGGTACCCCAGATTAACGGGAGAGGCTTAACCTCCCGCAACTTGTTCCCCCGGAGGGCCGTCCACTCATCGCGCCAGCGCGAGAGGATGCGGCGACGTAAAATAACACACGAATCTGACGAGGGAACAACTGAGGTAAAAAATCTGGGTAATAAAATCGCCGATTTCGCAGCGGCGTCGGCAGACTCATTACCTGAGATGCCCACATGACCTGGAATCCACATGAAGGAGACGCTGATGCCAGAGACACCAAGCGAGTGGAGCAGGTCATGAATGCGCTGTACGAGCGGGTGGTAATTGTACAGCGAGCTAATACTTTGAAGAGCACTCAGGGAGTCGGAACAAATAAAACAGTGCCGTAAGTCGTGCCGCTGAATATATAAAAGAGACTAATAAATGCTAAAAAGTTCGGCGGTAAAAATCGAACATTGCTCTGGTAAACGAAAGGTAAAACTATTTCCACCACAAAAAAGGCACATCCTACTCCAGCATCAGTCTTAGATCCATCAGTAAAGATAAAAGGCAAGTCCCCGAATTGCGACTGAAGTTCTAAAAACGCTGATCTAAAGACTGAAGAAGGGGTCTCATTCTTCGGCATTGACGATAACCCAAGGTGACAGAGGGCCTCAGCGCGCGACCATGGAGGAAAACGCGTTTCCCCCCTTGGAAGGGCCGGCGCTGGCGTAACGTCCAAATGCCGAAGTAGCAGTCGAAATCGAACCCCTGGAGGGAGCAATGCAGAGGAGCTAACTAAATATTGCCGGTATGAAGAATACTGCCGACATATGCAATGTCATCCTCCAATCTAATAAGGGCGGCCGGAGGGGAGCGTATCCCCAGCGGGCGCGGTGTCGTCAGCTGTGCAATATCAACCCTTTCCCGTAGCACTTTAAAGGCTAGTGGAATAGAGGCCTGATAATTGATGGAATCCGGCAATCGCCTCATAGCCGCTCCTGCAGCGATCCGAACTTGCCCATCAGGTAAATCGTCCATCGTAACGGCGGAAATCAGAGCGACGAACAAGAGAAGGCTGGCATGTGGGAAGTACATCTGCAAGAAAAGTACATAAAAAACTTAGCGCTATCGCCTTAAATAAAAGGAAAAACAGGAGCGGAAGGTAGGAAAATGAAAGAACGGGAAAGATGGTAAAAAGGAGGGAAAATTAGGAAGGGAAATCGCAAATGCAGTAGTTCATGCCGTATGTGATATATCTCTACACGTTAAACAAGGTTAAAACCAGGGAGAGTTAAGAAATAAAAAAAGAAATAGATTATACGGAATCGAATCCCGGACTAACATACACATGACTCAGAGGCACGAGGTAACGTGACATAACGCCAAATAATAGGTCCTGGTGACAAGAAATATAACATGGGGACAGCGTCAATGCATAAAAGTGGCGAGGGGGATTAATAATAGGGAGAAAAAGTATATTAAATAGGGAGTATATGAATTAGTTTTGACAAAATTACAACTAAGAAGAATGTACTGATGAGACAAGAGGAGAAAAGAGTGAGAGAGAGAGAGAGAGAGAGAAAGAGAGAAAAAAATTCCAACTTAAGTGCAACTGCACCGACGTTGCATCCGTAACTTTGTGGTTACGCTTCCTAGGTGACATCCTCATATAAATGCAGGTAAGAGGCGAGTAATATGGTAGAAATGGAAAGTCTAGGCGCCAGGTTGAGACGGTGGGAGGTGTTGCTCCAGCGGTTAATCCCGCACCTGCAGGAGGTGGGGTGTGATGCAACGCTATTCAGACGCCTGATTAATTTACAAAATTTACTGCCGGCGCTAATAATCGGCATCCCTAACGGGATGTTTAACGAGAGCGCCCGTGCGAGCGTCCAGGACCTCCTCAGGGAGCTACAGGAGGCCGCCAGCGATGTTGTGGTAAGTGATATTCTTTTCCATATTAATAAGAGAGTGCAATAGGGAAATAACAAACCAAGAGAATCTTAAAAAAAAGGAAACAAGAAATAAAGTGATAACATGGGGAAAATTTATCTGAGGCAGATTCCGAATCATGATATTACAGTGACAGGGATGAAATGTAACTTGACATATAAGCGTTTGATATAAGAATGAAACCTACATATAAGAAGGGGTGCAATATAAACTATGAATAAGCATAAAAGATAGATTAGAGGGAGCTGTATGCTTATGGTCCATTTGTCTATTGTTGTTGAGCTTTCGTCTGTCTGAGAACGTCGGGCCAGGAATTTTAATATCTGTATCCTATGAAAAAAACCGAAGGAAATATAGAACTATTACCCCAAACAATCGAAGTTCAGAAAAAAAAATACAGGCGATTGACATACATAACGGGTACTCATCTCTGTTGGGGAGAATAAGTAAAAGAATAAAATAGGAGGGGGAAAAGAAACACAATGAGGCGAGTAAAAAGAGTTGTTTTTTTCTTTCGCTTGGACATTACAGTGCTACCGAATAGGGGAGCTGCGGCAGCGGCCCCCTGCCTATAGCCGGGAGGAGAGGAGCCCCTCCGTAGAAGAACCAGCGGAAGAAGGTGGCAGCCTGTCCTCCGTGGCAGGGGAGATGAGTGTTGTGGAATGAAGGAGTGAGAAAAAAAACGAATTAAATACAGGACTTAGCTTAAAAATAAGCTATGAAAGGAGAGGGAGAAAAAAAATGAATAAAAATGTGTAGGTGGAAGAAAGAATGAAGGAGTTGTATTTAAGATTGCCGTCCCTTCCAAAATCACATTCCAGGTATATATATCCTTTTGAAATTGAAAACGGGGAAGTGTGGAATATAGGGGGTAACAGGGGTGATGAGGAAAAGGCCCAACCCTTGCGCTGAGATCTGGGGTTTAAGATAAAGTGTGCAGCTGAAATGCAGTAAACAATTTCAGTAGAAAAATAGAGCAGAAGGGACAAAGCTGGCTTTTGCCGGAGCGCATAAAGAGTTTAGTAGAAGCGCTTTTCAGCTGCAAGGGTACTTATAAGAAGAAGAAGAAGAAGAAGAAGAAGAAGAAGAAGAAGAAGAAGAAGAAGAGAAAAAAAATCCAATAAAATTTGTGAGGTGGTTATTTGGTTTAATGTATTACCATTAAAGCTTGTAATCTGATACAATTTATTCATTAAAAAGGATGGTCTCAGAAATATAGGGCCATTAGAAGCGATGTATAAATATTTAGTAATGGGGCCAAATTGTACGATTAAGAGTAACAGAAAATAAACGAGCCAATTCTGAAATGACAGAACCGGAAAAGTTGGAGAACCGCTGCAGATAACAGCCGTCCGATCAGGAGAAGATTGTGGCCTGCAATCAAAGTGCTAGCAGCAGTTGGACTAAGTAAGTGAAGGCGGACATATGTATACTAGCTATGGAATATCTTCTTACCGGTGAATACAAACCTAAAATTATTAAAGAAAGTGCTTTAATCATAGAAGGAGGCATACCAACGTGCGACGAATACAGTGAGGAGCAAAATGTTACAAAAATATATCCGTAAAATCCAGACATGAAAATAACAAAAGTACCATCATGTCCGATTAATAAATCGAGCCGAATTGAAATTAGACAATAGTACAAATTCCATGTATGGTCAGAATTAAGAAGCATAGAACGAGATGTGAGGATAGATAACAAAGAACATGACTGAAAATAACATTTAAAGTAATAACATTTGTAAAGGAATATTTATACGTGATATATGAACACGTAGATAGATTTTTAATATCGTGGGGCCCATAATTTTCAATGCACTGCAGGAATCTAATTTAACATAAAAGGTCATGCATATAAAACTACTTTGGGCAAACACGATGCCAAATCATGTGGCCGGACCATAAAGCAGTGCTAATGCCTTGTAATTTTTGTTAAAATTGAATCATTTCATCACCAAAACTATAAATATCAGACATGAATTATGCAGCGCTTTAAAAAGTTGCAGGAATTGGGAATGTATACACACGACATTGTGTTTGCTTAAGTATGTGTATCTATTATACGAAATACATGTGGTCACTATTTCCAAGTGAAGCTTATTTCCTAAAAAGGAAAAAGAGGAGAGGAAACAAACTTACTATTTCTGGTATGAGAATCCTCATTTTCGTTAATAAGTTATTTCTTTACTATTTGATGCTTATCTAGTGATTTCAGAAAAAATATTTTCACTTGGTTCGAAAAAGTTTTAAGGATCGGAGTTTACGCAACCCTTAAGCTATCTCATGCTCGTATTTCCTATATTTTCCTACGTTCACAAACGCTTCGTGCTTATAAAGGTGCTCACAAAGTGCTTTGTTAAAATTAACGGTGACTTTCACTACAAGGATTTATTTATATTTTCCAAACGGAACTTGGGGTTATAAATAATAATAGTAAAAAGAATATCAAAAGAATTATATAAAAAAAAGAAATCTTGACGCCAAGTCACTGGTTGTTTTGTGAAACAAAGTGTTTAAAATGTTATAACTAAGGGAAGAGAGAAAAAAAATATCTTGCAATTTACACCTTAATAGATATTTAGTTTTCTAATATGCAGAAATAAAAATTATATGGGAACTTAGTATACTTTAGCACTATATGCTCTGGTTGACATAACAACACTTACGTTGAATTAATATGGGTAGTTGTCTTGTATGTACAATGGAAGTGTCCTTGTGGATAGTAGGAGTAATTTGGGAACTTAGGATCTTATTATTAATATTTTTGTTTTATTATTATTTTTAAATATATATATATCTATTGACATATACTCACCTAATGCCTTAACCGTCTGTAACAATTAGTGAATATCCTCATCCAATGAGGGAGGGGTAAGGGGGTTGTAGTCGAACGTGGCAGATGTATACCTTTAAGGTGATTTATAATCAGAAATACGGTGGAAAATATAGAAAATATCACAAACAGAGATAAAAAACCAGTACAAGTATTATAAAGGTGGGTGGACGAATAGGTGGGTGATTATTTATGTTATCCCTTGTCGTAGTTATATTACAAAATGGAGGGGCATAACCCTTATAACATTGACATTGGTTCTTATTAGTACATACGCCGTTACCGTTGCAATAGCATCCATGGTGTCGAATCGATTTAACGGGGATACAAGTCTGATTTATGCACACTTTATGTTTTCCACATTTAGCGCCATTCGGTACTAATCCAGGTTGAAGTACCTGCGGGCCTACATCTACCATAACTGTGGTACATCTTTCATAAGTGCTATATTTGAGCATTGTCCCTACTCTAGCATAATTATGCACTCCAAACTGAAGTTTATTTTGGTTATTGTTACAGTGTAATATTCCACAATATAAATCGTCTATCTTGCATCTAGTATATCGATTGGCTAAATAATCATATCCACAATTTCCATTAAGACTACCGCGATCATTATTTTGATAGCATTCCATATCCAAACTTTTTGAAGAGTTTCCCCACAATTTTTGACATTGATCTGAATGTGTCGTACATGAACCATGATAACAAAATGCTTGACCTCTTTTACAACTACTACCATCCATCTTATAGATATCCTCTGGACAGTACTCTGATATACCATCACAGTATTCAGGCAAGTCGCATTCATCAATAGCTTTGCGACAGATTGTGCTTCTACCTTTTGGAAGGCATGTGCTGACATCACAACATTTGCCTGTAGCACAAGAGGCATTCGGATGTAACATGCACGTATCTGAATGACAGCAATAGTTTTTACTGTCGCATAGTTCCCCTGCTTCTACAAAACCATTTCCACAAATTGGGCCTGAATATAGGTAAAATGGTTTATTGTGAAGGCAGGAATCAATATGATGACTTAAAGAGTCACCTAATTCCTGTACGTTGCAGGGACTCCACTGGGTAGGGATTTCAGAGCCTAACGATCCCGCCATTATACAACAGCGTTCACATTGACAACAGTTGTTGTCATGATGCATTCCGAACGAATGACCCAGTTCATGTGCGATTGTGACGGCTACTAATTCTTCATTCTCAACGTCATCAAATATGATTGCGTCAGAATGTTCATACGGGTATGCCTCACCAACAGCTCCGCGTTGGAATTTAGTTACAGTTAATAACTGCGCATAATCATGAGGATTAGCTTGAATCAAAAACTCTCCACGATAACGTAAAAAATCATCTAAAACCTGACGACTATCATCAGTAATATCTATCTGATTGTAATCTGTCCAAACCAGTACACCCATTAATGCAATTGATATATTCAATGGGGCATACAAAGCGCTAACAAGGTTAGCTAAATTTAAGCAATGTTGAGTGACACTGCGTCCCTTTAATATTAATTCCCGATAAAGTGAGTGATCCACGACAAAAAATAGTTGTACCAGGCGGGTTATGTCATTATGCTTATCAGGTGTTTGTATGTTACCTGGACTTCGGTGTGTATAATAGGGTATTTGATTTTACCGGTGTGATCTAGGGTAATTGTTCCTGGGGTGAATTGCAAGTGCACATGCGCGGTATTGTTGTCTGGAAATATATGTGTTAGATATTTGGACAAATAAAACGTCGGGACTACCATTTAATACCGCACTGTGGAAATTCGGTTGGCGTAAGTGTACAACAGCATTAGTATCATAAATAATCCCTCTCAGATCGTTGCAGACGGATACTACAGCCCAAGAATTAGATACACCACGGATTTTTCCTATATATTGACAAACCGCGGGGGTTCCGGTACTCACGAATTGATTATCCTTCATGTATTTTTCAGAAAAATTAGTGGGGACTATTTCACCTTACAGGCGGAGGTCTACCGTATAATTTCTACCGTGTGCATGATATACAAAAGTAAAATTAGGCAGCTGTGTATGTGAGTTGTCATGTGACTGAATATCAGGGTGACGGTGCCCTATTCCATTATTATGTACCGGAATATAAAGTGTTGAACAAGGACGAGAAAAAAAATAACAAAAGCAAAGGCCAATAAAAATGCTAACCTTCTTAAGTGGAAGGGTCGGTCGCCCTATGGTTTGCACTTGAAACATCCATCCTCCCGGCATTCCTTAACAACAAAGTCGCGGATCGTAGACAATCCCTGTTGAGTACGTTCTGTGCAAAGAATGTAAAAAAAATAATTCGGTGAATTCAAGACATATACTTGACATTCTGCGATTGAATTTATTATACTTATTTGCAACCCTAAACTCTACGGACGTCATGTATAATCAATTCAAGCGACATGTTCCTTTAACTACGTAACTACCATCCGGTGGCACCCCTAAATGTATTTTCCTAGTATGTATTAGTGAGTGCCCAACTAACATCCGCAACAATGTAGTTCGAAACTGTAAAATGTCAGCATGGTTTAACATGGTTTTTTAATTGTGTTAATACAGTCACAACAACTAAGTTTATTGATATATATTTACATGCCCCCGCAGGTCATTCCGAAAAACTATTCTCGTCAGTCATGCTGTCGTATTAGCATGAACTGCACTCACAACCAATAGTATAGGCCGTTAACATAATCGAGTCAATCAATACGGCAAGTTTGAAATGGTGATTAATATAATTATCTGGATTAATACAGGAGTACACATAGAAAATACATATTGCTCATTAGTACTACTTCCTCGATTATTTTAAATGTAAGATTCCTTGCATACGCATGGATTTTAAAATTGCTATGATTGCTATACATATTTATACCACAGCAAACAATATCATAAGTATATACATATATCCTACCAATTTCAATATTTAAACTTATATACTCATAGGAGGTGGGTATGTCCGTTTTGCACACCCATTCCTGATATTGGGAAAAAACTTAGCATTATAGGTAATATCCAAATAAGCAAATGTTATAATTCATGCAATCAGTTAAACTATTTATATAGATAGACACACACATATATATAGGCATAGGTAAATTTATCTTAGGTGTTTAACATGGACAGTGTAGTGGTTATTGACGTTTCTTCAATGCATCACATTTCAACTTCGCTTAAAGGGTCGATAATATGGGTACAACCGTGCAACATGCACGATCGACTCCCTTGTTTTGATACCCGTGCCTTTACGAACACGATAATTTACTGGAGAAGTTTGATGAACTATCTCATACGGTCCGTAGAATCTATGCAACAGTTTGGTGGATTTTCCTTTTTTCGAGTTGGGGTAAATACTTTGACCAATTGCCCAGGCCGAAACTTCACATTACGCCGTTTCCTGTCAAATATACGTTTATCCTTAACCTGTTGGCGTCGGATGTTTTCCTGAGCAATGTGTCGGGCTTCCTTAATCCATTGTTGGGTTTGTTGAACGAAAAGGTTATCGGACGTATGTTTCAATTGTACCTCTTCCGGTAGGGTAGGATGACGTCCATACATAAGGAAGAAGGGGGTCATCCCTGTGGACTGTTGCTTACTAGTATTGTATGCAAAAATAATATGGGATAAGCAAACGTCCCAGTCTGTTTGGTTAGTTGAAGTGTACTGGGAAATAGCCCTCTCGGTTAAGCCGTTACAATTGGGATGGTAAGCGGAGGTGAAAGTAGGCTTCACCCCCATGGATTTGAGAAGATGTTGGGTTACGTCGCTAAGAAACACAGCATCCCTGTCGCTCAATAAGGTGGCAGGGGCTCCATGTCGGCATATAATATTTTCCAAAATAAATTTGGAAACATGCTCGATGGAACCCCTAGGCATGCTTTTTGCTTCAACCCAACGAGAACCATAGTCCGTCGCAACACAGATCATGGTGTTCCCAGACCTGGAGCGCTTTAGCGGACCCAAAAGATCGATTCCCCACATGGATCCAACCGTTGTAGTTGGGAGGGGTTGTAACAGGCCCGCGGGCCGCACATTTTTAGGTCCCTTACGAGTCTAACAGCTCGGGCATCCCTTAACATATTTTTCAATATCTTTTTTCATTCCCACCCAATAGTAGCGGGAATGAATTTTATGGAACGTTTTCGAAAATCCCAGATGGCCAGAAAGGGGATCATCGTGGCAGGAAAATAGGACTTCTTGTTTCAGGGACTCAGGGATGACCAACAAATGTAAGGGACCAGAGGCTCCCGCATTCTTACGGTATAAAACACCAGACTTCAGTATATATGATGCGGCTTGCCGATGTATCTTAGGTACACTTGTCCCTGGGTGGTTTAGTTCTCCCATTAAGGGCTGTAATTGAGGGTCATCAAGCTGCTGTTGGGCTACTTTTACAGGAGATAGTAAACAAGTGATTATCTCATCTGTTCGTTCAACTATTTGTGGCTTTGGTTCGTCCACGGGGAACCGGGACAGTGCATCTGCGTCCAGGTGTTTTGCACCTGATTTGTAATGTATGGAGTATTCATACTCCTGCAATTTCAATGCCCAACGGGCCAATCTACCCGTGAAGTCTTTGAGATTGCGTAAATGACACAATGCATGGCGATCACTAACAATAGTAACGGGGTAACCATAAATGTATGGTCGAAAATGCGTTAAGCCGTATACAATAGCCAAAAGCTCCAATTCCGAGATGCTATAATTTCTCTCGTATTTGTTCAGGGAGCGCGAGCAATATGCAATAGGGTGAAGCTCGCCCTGTATTCTTTGAAGCAAGGCACACCCTATGCCAATAGTACAGGCGTCGGTGTGTATTTCGGTATAGGCCCCCGGTCTATAGTGTGCCAAACAGGCGTTGTGGTTAGCAATTTCTTGAGCTCTTCAAACGACTCCTGCTGAGTCTTAGTCCATTCGAAATCCTGATTTTTCCGAGTTAGGTCATGTAAAGGTTTTGCAATAGATGCAAAGTTAGGAACAAAACGCCTATAAAAACTAAATAGGCCTAACACCCTCCGTACATCACGTACATTTTTGGGGGTCGGCAAATTCATGATGGCTCGGATCTTGTCCGAATCAGGTTCAATACCCTTGGCCGAAACTTCAAAACCGAGCAACTTAATGCGAGACATGCCGAAAAAACACTTTTCTGGTTTGAGTTTAAAATTGTGCATCTGAAATTTGCAGAAAACGTCTTCCAGATTACTTAAGAGTTCCGAAAACGAGGAGGCAAACACGACGATATCGTCGAGGTATACCAGGGCTTTCTTATACCTCAACTCTCCCAACAACTTACCAGATATCGCAGAAAACAAACGCGGTGCGTTAACGAGCCCGAAGGAAAGTCTGGAAAATTCTCATTGACCTTGACTCGTAACAAAACTCGTATATTTCCTGCTATCCTCCTCGATGGGTACCTGAAAATATGCACTTAAGAGATCCAAAGTGCAGTACCACCGGGAATTGCCAAGATAACTAAGTAAATCGTCAATCAAGGGCAAAGGGTATGCCGAGGTTACCGTTACCGCATTTAATTTGCGATAATCCACACAGAAACGCATTTCGCCGTTTTTTTTCTTTACCAGGACCACAGGTGACGCCCAGGGACTGTGCGATTCCCTGATGATCCCGGCTTCTTGCATTTCTTCCACCTGATTTTGAATGATTTCCCTCTGCGCCTGCGAAACTCTATAGGGTCTTTGTTTAATAGGCTTACTGTCAGTTACTTGTATTTTAAACTCACCAATGTTAGTGGCCCCTAGGTCCTACAATTTTGTAGCAAATATGTTACGGTATCGCCGCAAAAGGGTGCTCAATTGAGTCTTTTGTATATGTGTAAGCTCCGAATTGAGGTGAAAGTTTGCTTCCTGAATGTCGACAGTTTCTGTGTCTGCGGACGACCAATTGGCAGACTGTACTAAAGCCACTTCATGCACGTGAGCCAAGGTAGTACCAGCAAATATTGTTTTTGGCTCGGCCGTGGCGTTATGAACGGGAATAACACATCTTTTCTGTGCTATGCAGAATACAGGGGACATCTGAAGGTTTTTTTCTGCATAATGGCATCCTTGGGTTCTAGAAGAATGCGACAGGAAGTCTAACCGGTACATTGATAGATGTAAAGGGGGGAATACGAATGTCTTCTATGCAGCAGGCTTTATGACATACGTCTGAATCAGTGTCGGGCTCTAACGTGATCTGTGCCAATGGGCAATCGTGTTTTCCCCAACTTTAACTTTAACGTGGATGCGTCAGGCAAGTTAAGTGTGACTGTATGAGTGTGCAAATCAATGATTGCCTTGTACCGATTCAGGAAATCCATCCCTAACAAGAGATCGTGCGCGAACTCCTTAACTACTAGAACATCCTCCTGGAAAGATACGCCTTCCACTTGAAAGCAGAGTCTCGTAATGTTACAGGCATCTAACAACTTATTATCGGCTGTGCGTAATATCAAGCTTTGAGGAACGGGTTGGGTGGGCGTGTTAACAAACTTCTCTTGAATAATACTGACGACACTCCCTGTGACGAACAAAATACTAACTGATTGTTCGTTGGACAATGTACTAGGTATGGTCAACACATTGACCGGACGAATGAATGAGGTTACATAATTATGCGTAGATATGCGTAGAATATGTGTATCCGGGAAAGTCATGCGCTCTTGCGTAACTCTAGGGCGGCTTCGAACCATATAAGGTAATATCCGCTCGGACAATATGGAGACCCCGATGGAAGCCGGGCTTCTATATAAGCAAGCGAGCGAGGCCGCTCGGTCGTCTTGCTCTTCTTAGTACGGATGGGAATCGTGTACAGCTGGTCACGATTGATATCAACTTGCAGCTCCTTCCTGCGCAACGAACATATCTCCAAGGTAAGCCCAGAAGGGTATTATTCGTAATTGATCCTACTAACTGAGTCATGTAGTTACAAAGTCATTGCCCTAATCATTGTACATCACCATCTCAGGGTTTCCCGTCAAAATATATTCATGCAGTCAGTAGCTTAAGCGAGTGTCTTTGCCTTCTGATCCTGTCCACCTACGCTTCCCGATCACACCCAGTGGTGGATTGTGACATATGGTGGAGGGCCGGCTTTTCATAATACTTTTTTTGAGAAGTATCGTTTCGCTCCCGGCCCTTTCAAACCTTCCTAATTTGCGGAATGGTAAAGGCTTCCGGTCTTTCTGCAGGTTTCTTTAAGTGAAACACAACGCAAAAGCGGCATGGTTCAATTCCAGCCTCTTGATGTTGTTTATCATTTGGTAACAGCATTTGTAGGCCCGAGTTTACCTTTCGCCGAAGCACGGTTCGCTTCCTTACTTCGGGCAAGTCATTAGTTGTAGCATAAATACCGCAGTGTTTCATTTTCGGCTCGTCTACTTTTAGATCAGTCATTATTTCACATCATGAGCGTTGATACTGTCACGGTAGGATTGATCTTTTTAACGATGTGCTGTCTTTGTTATCTCATTTTGCGGATTACAGGACTTGTGAGACTTCCTAACGGTAGTTATTGTAGGGGTTCTCCTCCATCTTAAGTATATGGAGTTGTTGTCACAGTTTTCAAGTAATAGTCCGGTCAGCACAGAAATACGCAAATTGATTAGGGAACACCAGCAGACATTGCAGGGTAATGTGCAGACTTATGCTGTTGCTCTCAATGATGTTCAATTGATATCATCTGATCTGGCCGATTTATACCGGTCCATGTCCCGCATCCGAACTCGAAACAGTCGTCGACTACAACAACAACCGCCGATTATTTACTTTCCAGCTCGCCAGCTTAGCCTTAGCGCTGGATATTGACTCAAGCTACCCCAATTCCCACATTGGAACCATTGTCCCCCTTATCCTCGAAAAAATCTATTTCGGTCCTCTCTTTGGAATCCGTTCCGATGGCAACTTCTGAGGCATCCGCTGGGCACTCCGCCTTTGACCAGGCACGCAAAACCCTTAATTACTCCTTCGGTGCCCTTTGCGCGCCCCTTCATAGATCCAGACATTTTTTAGGGTAGGCCCGGTCAGGATGTGACAACATACCTGTATAACTTTGAAACTATAGCTGCTGCCAACGGTTGGGATGACAATTGCAAGAAGCAATATCTGCCGTGTTATTTGCGGGAGGCGGCCGCTAACTGGTTCAAGACGTTCACTCATCGACATGCTCGGCATGGGTGGGAAGCCTTAAGGCGGTCTTACGGGCATCGTTTGTTCCAGCAGCCCAGGAGGAGGTGCTTGAATGTCGTCTCCGGCAACGAGTCCAAGATCTCGTTGAACACACGGAGCGTTACATCTACGATGTTTTGTCACTTTGTGACCAAGTTAACCCCGCCATGAGTGAAAGGGAGCGCATTCGCCATGTTATGCGTGGCTTGAAACCATCGCTGCTTGAACAGGTACTCCCTGCTGACCCACAATCAGTAGGGGATTTAACAAAATTTGTGCGCCGTATAGAGGCTGCACGATATCTTGCTGGACAACGGGTAGATCTTCTCCCGTTGCCAAGGCCTCAGGCCGTGGCTCTCGTCAATCAGACAGGCGCACCAGATCCCATAACCGATTTGACACAGGAAATTCGTACTCTCCAGCAACAAATGAGAAAATTGCAGATGGACCGTACCCCGCAGCGAGGGAAGTTTGGTAATCCGGGGCAACGTAACTTCACGATGGGGCGTGGTCGCACCCGGGGTAATTTCGAACCCCGTAATGTTATTCCTCAACGGAATAATGTCAATCAGACACGGAATTTTCAGCCAACGGCTAGAAATACATGGCACAGGGTCAATTCGGGTGGTCGCACGTCGGACGGTCGTCCCACCTGTTTTTTGTGTAAAAGACCTGGACACATGACCCTCAATTGTAGACAAAAAGGGACGCACCCAAATGGGCAAGGTACGTCACGGGAATAAACAGTACATTGTTCAATGAGTTTCCATGGGGAAGTTGACGTCACTGTATATCCCAAGAAACACTCCTAGGAAATAAGCAACCGCTAGCGTCCGGTCACGTACACAAGATTAACAGAAATGTCATAAACTAAGAAATAAGCAGAATAAGATTCTATATAAATTTAGAAGAATGTAACCGAATATTAAGATATCACCAATTGGTTTGTAATAATAAATCCAAGACCCAGCTCCTTACCGGTATAACGTGACAATAAGATAGGCAAATCTGTCTACAAAAAGAAAATTGTTCTCGTTAAAGCACACAATTTATGTCAAAGCATTTCTGTTTTACTTTCTTTTTTTAAGTTAACCATTCTGAGATATTCCTTGTTATTGGTTTAAACTTTCAAATACCTACTTATAATTCTCTCAAATGGGAAGTCGGTATTCGATATTTTCTCGTGGTCATCATGCAAAGAGCATCGAATTTCAAAGCCCACATATAGACACGCGCTCTTTAAAAAGCTGACTCACTTTACCTACTGTATCGTATAACAAAATTGTAAATGTAAATTGAACGTTTGTCTGGATTAACAAGAAGAAGCTGGAATAATAAGCTCTTGTAAGCATAGTTTGTAGAAGAATGATTAGAGAAAGCCATGTGAATGTAGAACATCAGGATTTTTTTCCGCGATCATCTGAAAAGAACGGAATATCAAATCCATCAAATAGCGACCCACATTTAAAATATTTGACTATCCCTTTAGTTTACTGCATTCTTCTTATTCCTACAATGAAAGTTTATCTCGATTAACAAGAAGTAGATACCAAGAATAAGGTTTTGTAAGTATTGTTTGAAAAAGAGTGATAGAGAATGTCGTGTAAGTGCAAGTCGTGTGATTTTTGTTTACCTCTCTGGAACCAGATCATGAACTTCACCAATGTATTAAACTGCAGTTGAGCAAGCTGAGGTACTTATTACTGGGTATACAAATTATTCTTATTCAAGCTTTTTACTTTCTCTATCACGTTTCTCCATCCAAAAATTTGATACCGAACTTTCTATAGTGTTGTGCAGTTTCCATTAATTAGTTACTGTCATGATTAGGAACACATTGCTGCATCCTCTGATATTTTATTGAATGTACATGATAATATTATCCAATTGTAATAACACCTCATTATTATAAATCACAAGAGGATGCGTGCATATGACAAAACAGGATATGATTATTAATCTAAACGTCCACGAGGACAAGGGGAAAAACCACTCTTGGACGAATCATATAAATAGTCAGACAGCGGAAGAAGCGTCAGACTTTGTCTGTGTGATGCTAACGAGACCTGTGCTACTTGTCAGCATGAAGGGTGTGGTCCTGCAACTCCTGCAAATTCTCCTTGTATGTGAGTAACCAAGTATTTGAGTCTAGTCTAATGGAACTGCCAATACTAAATTGATCTTTGAAAGAATTCATGTTTAGGTTCAGTTGAAACTCAGTGGGGAAATATAATCGCTATCTCAGTATATATCATAAATATATTTTCTATTAGTTATTACAGTTTTAGAGTTTTAGATTACATTAGCTTGAACAGCTAAATTATATCACAATTTTCAATATGTTATTATCTTGAATATATTACTTCTTAGGGTTAGAATCTTGTGTATTATTTCTAGTCATCCAACTTCCTTCTCCTTAAGAGCACCTATCACTATATCTATTACTTTCTTATTTATGTTTGCAGCATTCAGATCCTTATGGGCTTAATGCACTGCTTCTCTTGATTTGGAAAGAAACATCTTTTCTTATGGTCTCTGATTCATCTGCTAAGGCATGCATATGCTTAGTGAATGTTTTAGAATCTATTATATTCAAATTCATGCTCATGCAAAATCTTTCCATTGTTCTGTGACCACCTCCAATTTTTAAAAATGACTATACATTCTATTTACATCAAAAGCAGCCTTTTTACTTTTGGAATCAGTCTTTACTTTTGGGCTGGAGTAAACATCTGAAAATGCCTTGTCACAATTCTTACATTTTACAGTAAGCTTACATGCTAGGCTCTTATTTTCTCCTGTTTCAATAATCAAAGACTTTTCCCCACACTCATCACATACTATATTGCCATATAACTCATTCAGAACTTGTGAGTGAATTAAAATGTATTTATTTTCATATAGGTTAGGCTGTCTAAGTGGTGTTTCAATATATCTGAGCTTTTTGTCACTGGCAGAAATTATTTCATGTGTACTGGTATGTGTGGGTAATGTATTATGTACAACAGAAGTAGAATCTCAAATTTCTGTGCTACTATTTGAATCAGATAAAATACTTTTGTGATCATATGGCAATGTTGATGGGCCAGGTTGTGATTCTATAGTTTCTTTGGGAACACCTTTCCATCTTTTTTCAATATTTTTCAGAGTCTTTAGCTTCCTTTTACTCATCCTACCTGTGGGTTTCCTCCAACTTGCACTTAGTGTATGCATTTCAATTACCAATAAATAAACTTGAAAAACACTGACAGTAATAACCTCACAAAACCAAGCTGCATGTATACATAACACATAATTATTTAAAACTTATAAAACAGATAAAATGTTACAAATAAATTCTTAAAATATTTAAATACTATAATAAAAATATATTTTACGGTGTGAGACGGCTGTATATTATGTTTCTAAAAAATTCGGCTATATTTTGAACTCTTATGAACATGAAGTTTTGTTGTAGTTACAGTAATGAACACCAGATGGAAGCAACAACCAATACACACTGACTATGGTGCAAATTTGAATGCTTTTTTGGAAAGAAAGTAACTATTTTGCAAGTGAGAACAAAAATGGGCGTGGCAGGCATTTAAATTTCCGTGCAGTGGTTTTTAAAAATGGCTACCAAACCCTTTATAAAGGTGCTTATCAGCATAAAATGCATTTAAATGTTTGACTAACATTATAAAGAGTTAATTTTTGCAGAAAACAAAAAATTGAAGATTTTGGCCATTTTGACTAAAAGATCTGTCCTAGGTCCCCTTAAGAGATCCAAAGTGCAGTACCACCGGGAATTGCCAAGATAACTAAGTAAATCGTCAATCAAGGGCAAAGGGTATGCCGAGGTTACCGTTACCGCATTTAATTTGCGACAATCCACACAGAAACGCATTTCGCCGTTTTTTTTCTTTACCAGGACCACAGGTGACGCCCAGGGACTGTGCGATTCCCGATGATACCGGCTTCTTGCATTTCTTCCACCTGATTTTGAATGATTTCCCTCTGCGCCTGCGAAACTCTATAGGGTCTTTGTTTAATAGGCTTACTGTCAGTTACTTGTATTTTAAACTCACCAATGTTAGTGGCACCTAGGTCCTGCAATTTTGTAGCAAATGTGTTACGGTATCGCCGCAAAAGGGTGCTCAATTGAGTCTTTTGTATATGTGTAAGCTCCGAATTGAGGTGAAAGTTTGCTTCCTGAATGTCGACAGTTTCTGTGTCTGCGGACGACCAATTGGCAGACTGTACTAAAGCCACTTCATGCACGTGAGCCAAGGTACTACCAGCAAATATTGTTTTTGGCTCGGCCGTGGGGTTATGAACGGGAATAACACATCTTTTCTGTGCTATGCAGAATACAGGGGACATCTGAATGTTTTTTTCTGCATAATGGCATCCTTGGGTTCTAGAAGAATGCGGCAGGAAGTCTAACCGGTACATTGATAGATGTAAAGGGGGGAATACGAATGTCTTCTATGCAGCAGGCTTTATGACATACGTCTGAATCAGCGTCGGGCTCTAACGTGATCTGTGCCAATGGGCAATCGTGTTTTTCCCTACACTTTAACTTTAACGTGGATGTCAGGCAAGTTAAGTGTGACCGTATGAGTGTGCAAATCAATGATTGCCTTGTACCGATTCAGGAAATCCATCCCTAACAAGAGATCGTGCGCGAACTCCTTAACTACTAGAACATCCTCCTGGAAAGATACGCCTTCCACTTGAAAGCAGAGTCTCGTAATGTTACAGACATCTAACAACTTATTATCGGCTGTGCGTAATATCAAGCTTTGAGGAACGGGTTGGGTGGGCGTGTTAACAAACTTCTCTTGAATAATACTGACGACACTCCCTGTGACGAACAAAATGCTAACTGATTGTTCGTTGGACAATGTACCAGGTATAGTCAACACATTGACCGGACGAATGAATGAGGTTACATAATTATGTGTAGATTCTGTGCTGGACGTCACGGAATTTATTCCCGTGACGTACCTTGCCCGTTTGGGTGCGTCCCTTGTCTACAATTGAGGGCCATGTGTCCAGGTGTTTTACACAAAAAACAGGTGGGACGACCGTCCGACGTGCGACCACCCGAATTGACCCTGCGCCATGTATTTCTAGCCGTTGGCTGAAAAGTCCGTGTCTGATTGACATTATTCCGTTGAGGAATAAAATTACGGGCTTCGAAATTACCCCGGGTGCGACCACGCCCCATCGGGAAGTTACGTTGCCCCGGATTACCAAACTTCCCTCGCTGCGGGGTACGGTCCATCTGCAATTTTCTCATTTGTTCCTGGAGAGTACGAATTTCCTGTGTCAAATCGGTTATGGGATCTGGTGCGCCTGTCTGATTGACGAGAGCCACGGCCTGAGGCCTTGGCAACGGGAGAAGATCTACCCGTTGTCCAGCAAGATATCGTGCAGCCTCTATACGGCGCACAAATTTTGTTAAATCCCCTACTGTTTGTGGGTCAGCAGGGAGTAGCTGTTCAAGCAGGGATGGTTTTAAGCCACGCATAACTTGGCGAATGCACTCCCTTTCACTCATGGCGGGGTTAACTTGGTCACAAAGTGACAAAACATCGTAGATGTAACGCTCCGTGGGTTCAACGAGATCTTGGACTCGTTGCCGGAGACGACATTCAAGCACCTCCTCCTGGGCTGCTGGAACAAACGCAGCCCGTAAGGCCGCCTTATGGTCTTCCCACCCATGACGAGCATGTCGATGGGTGAACGTCTTGAACCAGTTAGCGGCCGCCTCCCGCAAATAACACGGCAGATATTGCTTCTTGCAATTGTCATCCCAACTGTTGGCAGCAGCTATAGTTTCAAGGTTATACAGGTATGTTGCCACATCCTGACCGGGCCTACCCTCAAAAATGCCTGGATGTATGAAGGGGCGCGCAAAGGGCACCGAAGGAGTAATTAAGGGTTTTTGTGGGGCCTGGTCAAAGGCGGAATGCCCAGCGGATGCCTCAGAAGTTGCCATCGGAACGGATTCCAAAGAGAGGTCCGAAATAGATTTTTCCGAGGATAAGGCGGACAATGGTTCCAATGTGGGAATTGGGATAGTTTGAGTCAAATCTCCAGCGCTAAGGCTACGCTGGCGAGCTGGAAAGTAAATAATCGGCGGTTGTTGTTGTAGTCGACGACTGTTTCGAGTTCGGATGCGGGACATGGACCGGTATAAATCGGCCAGATCAGATGATATCAATTGAACATCATTGAGAGCAACAGCATAAGTCTACACATTACCCTGCAATGTCTGCTGGTGTTCCCTAATCAATTTGCGTATTTCTGTGCTGACCGGACTATTACTTGAAAACTGTGACAACTCCATATACTTAAGATGGAGGAGAACCCCTACAATAACTACCGTTAGGAAGTCTCACAAGTCCTGTAATCCGCAAAATGAGATAACAAAGACAGCACATCGTTAAAAAGATCAATCCTACCGTGACAGTATCAACGCTCATGATGTGAAATAATGACTGATCTAAAAGTAGACGAGCCGAAAGTGAAACACTGCGGGCTTTACTGTGGATGCTGCAACTAATGACTTGCCCGAAGTAAGGAAGCGAACCGTTCTTCGGCGAAAGGTAAACCCGGGCCTACAAATGCTGTTACCAAATGATAAACAACATCAAGAGGCTGGAATTGAACCATGCCGCTTTTGCTTTGTGTTTGACTTAAAGAAAACTGCAGAAAGGCCGGAAGCCTTTACCATTCCGCAAATTAGGAAGGTTTGAAAGGGCCGGGAGCGAAACGATACTTCTCAAAAAGGTATTATGAAAAGCCAGCCCTCCACCATACGTCACAACCCACCACTGGGTGTGATCGGGAAGCGTAGGTGGGCAGGATCAGAAGGCAAAGACACTCGCTTAAGCTACTGACTGCATGAATATATTTTGAAGGGAAACCCTGAGATGGTGATTTACAATGATTAGGGCAATGACTTTGTAACTACATGACTCAGTTAGTAGGATCAATTACGAATAATACCCTTGTGGGCTTACCTTGGAGATATGTTCGTTGCGCAGGAAGGAGCTGCAAGTTGATATCAATCGTGACCAGCTGTACACGATTCCCATCCCCCCCAGGGGCTCACCTTTTGTGAGTACGGGTTAGGCGCACCCGGGGTACCCGAGCCATCAATAGCCATTTTCACCCTTTCATCCCCGTCCGGTCGATGTGGGTTCGTTCTCGTGACCAGGGGACTCAAGATAGGCTCTCGCGCGTTCTGTGCATTTCATTCCACGTCGCCCCTCGCCATCGCTTCTTTCTTCTCTTCTGTTTATGCACATTTCGCCCCACGCCCATTCATTTACACGTCTCTTTTACTTCTTCGCCGGCCTACCTTGAGTGCGAAACGCCCACACACTTTTAGTTTCTTTTAACTTTTATGTTAATCCTCCGTGGACACAGCCTGACGGATACCCGCGCACCGCGTGCGCAACTGGGCGAGTGGGTAATGGCGTCATCCCCACCACCCGGGGTCGTCATGTAGGGTATGTGTTCGTATCCGCTGTTCAACTGCAGTCCCGCGGGGGGGCATTGCATGAGCTGCTGACTTCCGACGGCCAGTGGGTTCCTCTGTCTATGTTCTGGGAGTTGTGACCCTGGGGTGAGATAGGTATAGATAGGCCACTCACCCAAGCCGGGGTAACGTCCGGGAAGTCAGAGCCCGAGGTCGGAGACGGTTGCAATGGTGGAGGATTTATTTCGCTATGGAGCACCCTTCCTCCATTACTACCAACAAGCGCCGAAAAGTTTATGTAACAGAAGTGACACCACCGGCAACTGGTTGTTACTTGGTCATTTCAAGAACCGAAGAAGGACAAAGTTCTGAGAAGGTGAACCCTTTCATCATTCAAAAGGGCATTGATGCTATTGCTGGTGCGGTTCAGTCCTGCACTCGTCTACGGAATGGTTCCTTATTAGCTCAAACGAAATCCGATCAGCCAAGTAAGATCTTGTTGCGCGCTACGCTTCTCCACGGCTATCCCATCCGTGTCGAGAAGCACCGCACATTGAATTCAGGCCGAGGCATCATTACCACCCATAGCCGCGATGGTATATCGGACGAGGATATGGTAGAATATCTTGCAGACCAGAAGGTGACAGCGGTCCATCGAGTGCAGGCCAAACGCGACGGCGTATTGGTAACCACTCGTACCCTGTTTATTACATTTGATGGCGTCGATCTGCCCACGAGCATTTCCGCAGGGTACGAACGGATTTCTGTGAGGCCGTATATACCTAGACCTCTGCATTGTTTCAAATGCCAACGTTGATGATGATGATGATGATATGCGGTTTAAGGGCGCTAAACTGCTACGGTTATCAGCGCCCTTACAATGTAAAAAAGATAAGGTCAAAATATAAAACAGGTAAAAGAACCGCATAGTTAAAAACGGGACACAAAACCCGCGATGTTCAAAAAGCTAAAACTAACAATAATAGAACAATAACAAAATAACAATAACAACAATAATAACAATAACAATAACAACAATAATAACAAGAACAACAATAATAACAATAACAATAATACAAAGTTCTGAAAAACCAACACACTAAAAGCATAGGCAATAAAAGATTAAAACGTGACAGGAACTGTAGAATGCGAGGGACATGAGCGCCATATGTCCACTGGGGATAAGAGTTCCCATAAAAACAAACAGAATAAAAGTGCTAAGTTAACAGACGCCCAACGCATTAAATGCGCAGATTAAAATCACTGTCATGAATAAAACGTAAAACACATTCTACAGCACGCGTGTCGTCTGCCAAAACGTTGGCTAGGCCAACAGGCAGACCCACACGAGCACGCAATGCAGCTAAAACCTGACACTCTGTTAAAATGTGACGCACCGTTAAGGGCACGTCACACTGCCCACAGAGTGGTGCGGGGTCACCACTGAGCAAATACCTATGACTAAAAACACAATGTCCAATCCGTAAACGAGCTAAAATTACCTCTTCCCGACGACTCGAACGAGAAGAGGTACCTCAGATCAACGGGAAAGGCTTAACCTCCCGCAGCTTGTTCCCCCGGAGGGCCGTCCACTCATCGCGCCAGCGCGAGAGGATGCGGCGACGTAAAATAACACACGAATCTGACGAGGGAACAACAGAGGTAAAAAATCTGGGTAATAAAATCGCCGATTTCGCAGCGGCGTCGGCGTAATCAAGTTTGGATCGGACCAAAGAGCGATAAAGGCGAAGAAGGACGGTCCGATCAGCTCCCCAGGATGTGCCACTTAAAACATGTAAAAGATTAAGAGAACGGTCACAATTTGCTTTTAAAAAGGAAACGTGCGAGGTCCAACACAACTTTCTATCAAAAATCAACCCCAAAAATTTCGCGTCGTCTGCAAACGGAAGTATCCCTGGCCCAAGATGGACAGAGGGCGGAGGGAAATACTTCCGGCGCCAGAAGTTGATGCAGACGGATTTCTCGGCGGAGAAATTAAAGCCGTTGGCGTTACTCCAGGCGTAGAGACGGTCGATACAGCTGTGGAGACGGCGTTCGAGTAGACACGTCCGCCGAGAACTGCAATAAATAGCGAAATCGTCAACAAAAAGGGACGATGAAATGCCAGGTGGAATACAATCAACAATGGGGTTGATAGCAATTGCAAAAAGTGTGACACTGAGTACAGAGCCCTGCGGTGCTCCGTTCTCTTGAATAAAACGAATAGATAAAACCGAGCCCACACGTACACGAAAGACGCGGTCCGTCATGAACTCCCGAAGAAATATGGGAAGACGACCGCGGATATTCCAGCCACGGTTTGACACTTTCTCAGAAATCCATTCATAATATGCGTCGACAGGGACACCAGATGGTCGACGGTAGAGCGATAGCGATGAAATCCGCACTGAGCGTTCGCTAGAAGTTTCTGAGACTCAAGCCACCATGTCAACCGCCCGTTGATCATGCGCTCCATCACCTTCACGGCGCTTGAATCGGTTTCTGGCACTGAGCGCGTGGGCCCTCCCTCCGAGGAAGCTATGGAGTCTGACCAACTCCGTACCAAAAGCCCGAGCCCCAAGGTTAAACAAAAGGTAATATTAAGCCGCCCTTCTAAGTAGACAGTTTATCCCTTTTTTCTTAATGGCTATCCTGACCTGGAATGTACGTGGTGTACGATCGCATAGGGCGGAACTGCAACTTTTATTGCGTTCCCATTCACCTATGGTCGTTTGTTTGCAGGAGACTAAGCATCGCCCTCATGATCCTTTTGATCTCCGAGGATATACTCCGGTTCGCTACGACCTTGAACCGGAGGAGGGTACTCCTGCTCATGGAGGTGTCATGTTGTTAGTGCGTAACGACGTTCATTTTCAAACTATCACACTTACATCCGACTTGCAAACTGTTGCCTTTCGCCTTCACTTACCCGGCTTTTTGTTTCCTGTTTGCTCTGTGTGTTCACCTCCATCGTCTCCCCTCGCTCCCGCGGACATTCGAGCTCTCCTGTCCGCTCTCCCAACACCATTTCTTCTGTTGGGAGATTTCAATGCCCATCACCCACTATGGGGTTCGCCAAGGGCTTGTGTGAAGGGAACACTTCTTTCCGACATTTTTACCAGTTCAATCTTTCCGTCCTCAATACAGGTGCACCTACTTTTATTTCTGATTCTTCTGGTACATTCTCTCACCTGGACCATGCCATTTGCTCACTTCAGCTTGCTAGTCGTCTTCAGTGGAACGTCGTCGCTGACACCTACTCCAGCGACCATTACCCCTGCATCGTTTCTCTTCTGTCACACCACGTACAGCATTCCGGAGTACCTACCTGGATATTCACAAAAGCCGACTGGAGCTTGTATTCCAGCCTCGTGCATTTTTACGATCAGCCCTTCGCCGACATTAACCAACTAGTGCAGCACCTTACGTCTACGATGTTCTCTGCCGCCGAACGCGCAATTCCCCGTTCGTCCTCTCAACCTCGGTGACCACCTGTTCCGTGGTGGAACGAGGATTGTCGGGACGCCGTTCGTGCCCGTAGGACTGCACTTAGGGTGTTTCGGCGACACCCTACACTTGATAATTTGGTGACTTTTAAACAATTTCGCGCCAGGGCTCGTCGCATTATTCAGGATAGCAAGAAGGCGTCGTGGACTCGTTTTGTCGAATCTTTTAATCGCTTTACGCCTTCATCTGTTTTTGGGATAAACTTCGTCGCTTCTCAGGTAAAGTGTCGCATTGTACTGTTTCTGGCCTTCAGGTTTCCAATGCCACTATAGTGGATCCGGCTGCCATCGCTAACACTCTGGGTGCTGCCTTTGAGGCGGTATTTAATTCAGACCATTATTCCGCCGGCTTTCGCTCTATCAAAGACCGGCTGGATTCCGACACCTTTAATTTTTCGGTCTGCTAATAATGAGTGTTATAATGAACTTTTCACAATGAGGGAGCTGGAACACGCTCTTCATTGCTCTAGGCACTCCGCTCCTGGCCCGGACGGCATTCATGTCCTGATGTTAAAGCACCTTTCAGCCGACAGTAAACTCTTTCTCTTACAGGTCTATAACCGTATTTGGCAAGACGGCCTTTTTCCTTCCGTTTGGGGCGAAGCCACCATTGTCCCTATACTTAAGCCTGGGAAGGATCGCCAACTACCTTCCAGCTACCGCCCGATCTCCCTTACCAGTTGCATTTGCAAGGTGATGGAGCGCATGATCAACGGGCGGTTGACATGGTGGCTTGAGTCTCAGAAACTTCTAGCGAACGCTAAGTGCGGATTTCGTCGACTTCGCTCTACCGTCGACCACCTGGTGTCCCTGTCGACGCATATTATGAATGGATTTCTGAGAAAGTGTCAAACCGTGGCTGTTTTTTTACCTGGAGAAAGCTTATGACACTTGTTGGAGGGGCGGCATTTTACGTACACTTCACGCATGGAATATCCGCGGCCATCTTCCCATATTTCTTCGAGAATTTATGACGGACCGCGTCTTTCGTGTACGTGTGGGCTCGGTTTTATCTATTCGTTTTATTCAAGAGAACGGAGTACCGCAGGGCTCTGTACTCAGTGTCACACTTTTTGCAATTGCAATCAACCCCATTGTTAATTGTATTCCACCTGGCATTTCATCGTCCCTTTTTGTTGACGATTTTGCCATATATTGCAGTTCACGGCGGACATGTCTACTCGAACGCCGTCTCCAGAGTTGTATCGACCGTCTCTACGCCTGGAGTAACGCCAACGGCTTCAATTTCTCCGCCGAGAAATCCGTCTACATCAACTTCTGGCGCCGGATATATTTCCCTCCGCCCTCTCTCCATCTTGGGCCAGGGATACTTCCGTTTGCAGACGAGGCGAACTTTTTGGGGTTGATTTTTGATAGGAAGTTGTGTTGGACCTCGCACGTTTCCTTTTTAAAAGCAAAGTGGTCCGCTCTTGGTCCGATCCAAGCTTGATTACGGGTGTATTGTTTATTCGTCGGCACGTCCATCTGTGTTACGTCGATTGAATGCCATTCACCATCGTGGCATAAGAGTCGCTACAGGGGTCTTTCCAACTAGCCCTGTACCCAGTCTTTACGCTGAAGCTGCAGAGCCTCCGCTGTCCTTCCGGCGGGAGTAGTTTTTGTGCAGCTATGCTTGTCGACTCTCAGGCTTGCCTGACCACCCGTCCTTGGAGTTATTTTTCGAGGAGTCGCTTGATCGCCACTATTTGATTAGCTCCTCTGCATTGCTCCCTCCAGGGGTTCCATTTCGACAGCTCCTTCGGCATTTGGACGTTACGCCAGCGCCGGCCCTTCCTGGGGGTGAAAGCGTTTTCCTCCTTGGTCGCGCGCTGAGACCCACTGTCACCTTGGGTTAACGTTGATGCCGAAGAATGAGACCCCTGCTTCAGTCCTTAGATCCGCATTCTTAGAACTTCAGGCAACATTCGGAGGTTGTCATTTTATTTATACTGATGGGTCTAAGACTGATGTTGGAGTAGGATGTGCCTTTGTTTTAGGTGCGCATAGTTTTACTTTTCGTTTACCCGGGCAATGTTCGATTTATACCGCCGAACTTTTTAGTATCTATCAATGTGTTTTATACATTCAGCGGCACGTCTTACGGCGTTGTGTTGTTTGTTCGGACACTCTGAGTGCCCTTCAGAGTATTAACGCCCTGTACACTTACCACCCCCTCGTACAGCGCATTCATGACCTGCTCCACTCGCTTGGTGCTTCTGGCATCAGCGTGTCCTTTGTGTGGATTCCAGGTCATGTGGGCATCTCAGGGAACGAGTCTGCCGACGCCGCTGCCAAATCGGCGATTTTATCCTCCAGATTTTTTACAACCGTTGTTCCCTCGTCTGATTTTAGTGTTTTGTTACGTCACCGCATCCTCTCGCGCTGGCGCGATGAGTGGTCGGCCCTCCGGGGGAACAAACTGCGGGAGGTTAAACCTCTCCCGTTAATCTGGTGCACCTCTTCTCGTTCTTCTCGTCGGGAAGAGGTGATTTTAGCTCGTCTACGAATCGGACATTGCCTTTTTAGTCATAGATACCTGAAGAGTGGTGATCGCACACCTCTGTGTGGTCAGTGTGCTATGCCATTAACGGTCTGTCACATTTTAACCGAGTGTCAAGTTTTAGCTCCACTGCGCGTTCGCGTGGGTCTGCCTGTTGGTCTAGCCAACGTTTTGGCTGACGACGCGCATGCTGTAGAATGTCTTTTACGTTTTATCACTGACATTGGTTTAGCCGTCGCATTTAATGCGCTGAGCGCCTTTTAGCTGTTTGATTTTATATTGTTAGTTTTAATGGGGCCCTTCTCCCCGGACATAAGGCGCTCATGTTCCTTGCATTCTACAGTTTTTGACACGTTTTATTCTTTTAGTGACCATGATTTTAGTGTGTGGATTTTAGTCTTTGGTCTGTTGTGTTTTTTAGTGTTTTCACCAAGCGGGTTTGTGTGTGGTTTTTTAGTTTTTTGACTTTTCAATTTTATATTTCATACATTGTAAGGGCGCTAATAACCAATGTAGTTGAGCGCCCTTAAGCTCCTATAGTGCCCCGCTCAAGGCTGATCTATGGTAACCTAAGGTAGGTCAGGGAAAACAGCTGTTGCATATACCACTGTTCACTTATAGGGTTTCTGGAAGTTTCCTGTTCCCTATAATGTGATATTTTATTGTAAAATATACATTTCGCACTCTGTGAGAAACTCAGAGGAACTTACTCACACAAGTAGACTTTAATCTTCCTGCTTGCAAGCTGTTGCGGTCATGATAATCCCCGCGAGAGCCTACGTGACAACCTTTATCCCTACCATATAAGGTAAGGGAACAACGCCTCAGAAAAAGCCTATAAAAGCTTGCAGAACTCTGATTCTGGGCTCTTAGTGTTATTGTGGTGCTACAGGACGCTACGTCGCCGTGTGTCACGATGCAGACGTCCTTTGTCATCTTCAGCCTAATATGTGAGTAAAAGGGGAATATTACTGTCTAGGAAACTGCCAGAGTATGTGTACTACAACCTAGGGAAATCATATTTACAGTGCAAGTCAATATACCGGGCGTGTAGGGCGCTATGTTAGCTTAGAGTGTTTAGATTGTAAGGTGGGGGTTTTTGTGTAGTATTTTAAGGAGAGTAATTGTTTTCATTTTACATATTATTAAATGTTGTTAATATTAATAAATTAGTGTTAGGATATTTTGCATAATTATTTCACGCACCTAGTTCCCTCCTAGAGCACGTAACCGTTATAGATTGGTGGCAGCGTATTGGGATTAATAATATATATATTTAGAGGAAACAAAAATTTCATTACATGCGTGTGTAGATTTGTTTTCTACGAAATCCAAGGATTTCGCGAACCTAAGGAATGGGGTTACATTTGAACTAGGTGTGGTGCTCAGTATGTTCAGGTGTCTTTTCAGATGCGAGAGGGATATTAAACCTATTACTTTCACTATTATTTATGTACATGTGGTTGCAACTACAAGCGCTTTGGCACTTAGGCATTCAGACGAGTACGCCTTTACGCTCATTACCAACTTTTTTAGAAAGTACACGAAGTTTGACGTGTCATTATTAGATAGACATAGGAGAAAATTCGCAGGTCTCGTCACTGACTCACGTATAGAGATAGCTATCAAGGGTAAACTGAAGGGTTTTCCATGTCCATCCTATAAGATTTACACACATTACAATGGGCACGGAACTGTTACGTTTGATGTAGAAACTCGCGTGTTACTAAGACATATTGATCCAGGCTGTGAAATCGAAGTTTTAGAGATAGAGAGAACTGATTACCTGTATGATTATGCATCTGGTGAGGTGCTGCTGCAACAAAAGATAGGAACTCCAGAACCAGGTAGGAGGGTGTCTGTCTTTCCTAAGGAGAAAGGTGTGATAAAGGAACAGCTTAGGTCTGTGAAATAATACGACTGTAGTCGGGATAGGAACTCCTGTTTATTGCCCAGTAGAGTTGCAGTCCAGGGGAGCTATATCACATTTAAAACGAAAAAGGAGAAATCAATCCTTTTGTATGTTGGGCTTTGGGGAATAGGCATCCGCTTTCATCCGGGCTGCTACCACTTTTGCGGCCGCTCGCAGGTGACGCGCTTGTTGATCCCTGGCCCTCTGTAATCCCAGCTCCAAAGGCAACGACTCCGTCCTTTCCAGCCGAGGGACGCCCTGAAATTTGAGAAAATACTGAAATAACATAACGTACAATTCAACATGGCCACCACTGAAGAGAAGTTAAGGGATTTGGAGGAGAAAATGGCACGCCTAACGGCTGCCAAAACTAAAGACGTCAGCATAGCTAACGTAATAAGGGAATATACAGGGGAACCAAAAGGAAGACCGGTCAGAGATTTTATTAGCAATATTGAGCAAATGGCGATAGTGGGTAATTGGGATAAAAAGGATCAAATAAACATTGCTAGGGCTAAGCTAGGGGGTATGGCATTGCACTTTTATCGGGGAAGAGCCGATTTACAGAAAAAGGACGTCACATGGGTACAATTCTCGGAAGCTCTAATCGAAAGATTTACAGAAAAATTGCCCCCTCAATATCATTATACGGCGTTACAAAATGCTATTCAGAAAACTGATGAGAGTGTGGAAGCATTCGCCGATAGATGTCGACAGTTATGTCATAAAACAATCAGATCGGTTAAAAGTGCCGAAATACAGCAGACTATAAACGAAGAGGCAGAAAGGAGGCTGTTAGCTGCCTTCATAAATGGCCTAAGGGGTGTTGTAGGACAGCAAGTTAGGTTTCAGCTACCTGATACTCTTACGACTGCTATTAGGATTGCAACTACGGTTGAGAATTCTGAAAAACAAAGGGGCAACGCAGCAAGCAATGTACAAAACGCCACGTCAGAAAAGAAAGTGTTTATGGTCCGCACAAATAAAACGTGTTTCCACTGCAACAAAAAAGGACATATAGCTACAGACTGTCGCAGTAAGCAGCTGCCTTTGGCCAACCCTTGGCAAGGACAAGGGCAAGGTCGGAATGCGGTCTCACGACCGAGACAGCTGACAGTGAGCGGAAATCCAAATCAAAGGCGGGTAACCTTTCAGAAGGGTGTAGATAACAGCCGTTGTTTTAAATGCAACATGCCAGGTCACATTTCAAAACATTGCAAATGGCAACGACCCCAGGGAAACGGGAACGGCATGTCGAGGTACGGGAACTCGGCAGCCCCAGGTCAGAATCGTATCCCGTCTCAGCATACGACTCAAAATTTAAGGAACTATTACTAGAAGTGAGGTTAGGTGGAAATAGGCCGTATTCTATGCTAATAGATACCGGTGCAAGCTTTTCTGCCATAAGGCATGGTTTGGTGGACGGACAGAATTTAAGGAAACCAAGGTTTCACGGGTTAAGTGTAACAGGTGCACAGTTTAAAATTTATGGAGAACAAGAAATTGCATTCACTATGGGAGATAACCCCGAGTTAATATGTCACGAATTTTGTGTAATACAGTTAAAATTCAAAAAGTACGATGGCATATTGGGTATGGATTTTTTGGCTGATGTCGAGGCAATTATAGATGTACACCGAGGGAAGTTAACGACAAAGTATGGATCAGCAAAGCTCATAACACAAATAGATTATGGTCCGGGACCAAGGGTGGACCTGATCACTCCGCTCGCGGTACCTAGCCGTATGATGTCAGGTGCTCCAATCGCGGGCAACTACCTTGATGAAAATGAGGGAAGAAATGCAGAAAACGATGACAATTGGAAGTGGGAAGTAATGCTGGCCGAAAATGTCGTGATACCTCCCAAATCGGAGAACCAGGTACTCACTCGTTTGCAAAGAATTGATAGAGAATCCTTTTCCCCGGAAGTATATATAGAGCCTGTGGAGATTGAGAATCAGAAATTGTATGTGGCTAGAGTGGTGTCTAGGGTGATGACTAAAGATGATGAGGAAGAATTAACGTGGCTTAGACAAACTGACGAGAGAATGGCGAGAGATGCGAAATATTGTATGATGAAAATTTTAAATATGGGAGTAATCTGTGTACCTTTGGCCAAAGGGACAAAAATGGGTAAAGCAGTAAAGTTTGACACATTTATGAGAGTAAATAGTACACCCTATAACTCGTTTAGAGAGGCAGATGTAATGATGTGTAAAATCTGTAGAGATTTTTGTGAGGATCCTCAAATAAAGGAGAATAGTGAACCTGCAGTCCGAAGATCGAGGCATGGTGACCTTGATAAGAGTTGGGGCGCAGTGGTGCCGGACATGCGGAAGGGGTTTGGTGATATACCTTACTCAGCGGGCAATGTTCCTACCTCTGGAGGAGGGGTAGAAGGGGGATGGTCGTCTAGCTTTAAGCTGGGGGATCAAAAAGGGCGGCAGCTCGTCTCCCCATGCGGCTTGAGTCACTGGCCAGTGCCCGAATTCTCAGGAGTAGCCGAGGTTCGGAAGCCGAACGAAGTGTGCGTAGCTAGCAGGGGACCTGAACGTTTCCGGAGCGAGAGGGGAACCATACGCCACGGAGTGGAGTACCTGGGGAAGTGGGGAAAAGGAGAAGGAAGAGAGGTAAGACCCGCGCGCCCGAAGACCGATAAGCAGGCAATCGGCAAGTTAGTGGGAGTCATGAACCCGCAACTTTTAAGTATAAAGAGAAATTGTATCTTATGTGAGAAAGATATTGAAACAGACGTACAGATGCTACGTGTAACAAAGTCCGTATTAAGAGAAAAACGTGAAAATGCAGAAATAAATGGAGCCACAAATATAAATGAGCTTTATCAAGTGATAGAAGAAAAGGTAGCACATTTGAGCCCAAGGGAGAGGGAAGTAATCTCGAAAGTTTTGTACGAATATATTCCGTTGTATTTAGATGAACCAACGGGTGAATTACCGTGTACTAGCATAGTCGAGCATGAAATTGACACAGGAGATGCGAAACCGATTAGGCAAAATCCATATAGGGTTCCGTTTGCTTTAAAGGGTGAATTAAAGAAACAGATACAGGAAATGTTGGAAAAAAGAATTATTGAACATACTAAATCAGATTGGGCGAGTCCATGTCTATTTGTTCCTAAGAAAGCAATCAATGGAATAGTAAAATATAGACTTTGTGTCGATTATCGCAGATTAAATGCTGTAACTAAGGTACCAACGTGGCCTATGCCGGACATAAAGGAGAATCTATCTATGTTATCGGGAAATGCTTATTTCTCTATTGTCGATATAGATTCGGCATATCATGCTATTAAGGTAAAGGAAGCTGACAAACACAAAACTGCTTTTATATGTCCAGAAGGATCCTACCAGTATATTCGTTTACCATACGGGCTGGTACATGCACCGATGACATGGTCGAAGGCTATCGATCTTATCCTGGGAAACCTTAAGGGACTAGTGTGTTTAGTTTATATGGATGATATCCTCGTGATAGGAAGAACTATAGAAGAACACGCAGATAATTTGCGTCAATTATTTGACAAACTGAAGGAAGCTAACTTAAAGCCAGGATTAGATAAATGTCAATTTGCACAAAAGGAAGTAATTTATGTTGGACATAATGTGAGTGCTGGAGGCATAAAACCGGATTCTACAAAAGTTGAGGCTATTAGGAAATTAGCAAGGCCCAGTACTGTAAAACAGGTACGATCATTTTTAGGAGCAGAGGTTATTACAGAACTTTTATACCAGACTTCTCAGCCATTAGTAAGCCGCTTACACAACTAACCAAGAAAAATCAAAAGTTTGTATGGTCAGACACTACTGAGAATGCTTTTAATACTTTGAAAAATGCACTTACTTCTTCTACTTTACTAGCTCACCCAGACTTTTCACAACCCTTTATATTAGCATGCGACGCATCTAATTATAGTATCGCGGCGGTACTTAGTCAGAAGCAAGGAGAACTAGAGAAGCCAATAGGATTCGTTAGTCGATTACTTGCTCCTGCAGAACAAAATTACACTACTACCGAGAAGGAATTGTTAAGTGTAGTGTTCGGTGTGAAGAAATTTAGAATCTATCTATTTGGACATAAATTCACGATCTATACCGATCACAAAGCACTGACATGGTTGTTAACCACGAAAAATCCTCTAAGTGCGAGGTTAACGAGGTGGATGCTAGCACTCAGCGAGTACGAGTTCACTATAAATCATAGGCCGGGTAAAGCAAATGTTGTACCTGATTCATTGTCGCGTCTTGAAGTTCTGGAAGAGGAGTGCGACCCTCAGTGGGCCGAGGAGGTGGCGTCGGCGGTTGCCGCCGTTGCAGTTCCTGTTGAACTTCCACCTCATGATCTGAAGGAGGAGATGGCGGACAATCCTGTGCCATCTTCCCGAAATGACCTGAAAATGCAACAAAGATTTGATGAATATTGTCAACAATTGGTAAAAGAATTTAAGCTAGGATTAAATCACGAAGTTTTCTTAGATAATGATGGATTGCTATACACAGGAAATAATAACAATTTCAAAATTGTAATACCCAGGTCAATGGTGACAAAGATAATTTCAATGCACCATGACACAACATACAGTGCGCACCAAGGCGTGAAGCGCACACAATCGGTGATTGAGAAAAGATATTTTTGGCCTTCACTAAAACAGGATGTGAAAAGTTATATACAAACATGTGAAACTTGTGCCAAACGAAAAATAACTAAACATCCAACAGCCCCATTGGGTATTTCAGAAACAGCTACACGACCGTTCCAAACGATATCAATTGACATCACAGGACCATTACCAGTCACCAGGTCCGGAAATAAATACGTGTTGACAATGGTAGATCAATTCACGAAATTCCCAGAAGCCGTACCTATGCCTGATCAATCTGCAAATACTGTAGCTAGAGCATTGGTAACTAACATATTTTGCAGGTACGGATCCCCGGAGAAAATACTAAGCGATCAAGGAACGAACTTTCAGTCAGCCTTATTTACGGAAATATGCAAATTATTTCGCGTAAAACACGTAAATAGCAGTCCTTTCCATCCCCAGTCGAACTCAGTAATCGAACGATTTCATAGGTATCTGAACGATTCCCTATCAATGATCATTTCGGAACACGAAGATGATTGGGATCGCATGGTGCCGTTTACTTTGCTGGCATACAGATCAGCTCCTCACGCTATAACTACTTATAGTCCATTCTACTTGTTATATGCGAGAGAAATGAGATTACCGACAATAATTGAGTTAGAACCAAGAACTGATACAAACGAACTTAGTAGCACTGAAGAACATCTCGAAGCTATGAAACAAAGATTGGGAGAAGCTTACAATAATACATATCATTATATCCTTGAAAATAAATATGCGCAAAAACAGCAATATGACAAGAAAGCCACAGAGAGAGAATTTGAAGTAGGTGAATACGTATACTTAGATCATCCGTACCTAGGAAAAAAGGCAAATAGAAAATTAGCTCCTAAATATAGTGGACCGTGGAAAATAATTGAGAAACTTACCCCGCTGAATTATACACTACTACTGGGACCGAAACGAACTGTGTGTGTACATATAAACAGATTAAAGAAAAGTTATGTAGGAGGAGAACCGGAAGCTAGACCGGAAACGGACGACTGTGCAGTTGCGATTAGTAGCTCGCCTTTCATGCTGGAGAATTCGGAAGTTATGGTACCCAGCGATAATGAAATGAACGCTGAAAATTTAGAAGGAGAAGAAGACGAAATAAACTCACCACAAAAGGATGATGAACGCGGGGATCCTACTTGGATATATAGGGGAAATAGTCTAAGAAACCCGACGGGATTTGAACCGGCTATACCATGGAATCTAAGGTCGCGGGTTCGAAACCAAGGGGGGTCCTCCCAAACTCAAGTGACAACAGAGTCAGTGGCGGAGGCGCAAAACAATGAAATTAGAAACCAATCAGAGCGAAATGAAGCTCAACTAAGTGACGTCAGGGCGTACGGATTTAAGGGAAGAAGGCGATTCTAATCTATTTCGTATATTTTGTTTGATATTTCAGGTCAGGTTTTGGCAAAGCGTGACTTCATCGATCCTTACGACGTGTCGCCAAAAAGGCCACTTATGACGAAAGGAATTATATTCGCTTACCAAGAGACTATACTAGTTACAGGGAGTCGTTGGACAGTCAGCATAGATGTGCCTGTTCAACACTATACAAATACTGTAGGAAACATAGCAAATTTCTTTGCGAAATTGCAGCAACAAAGGTCAAACGACACAGGGAACGAAATCGATTGGGTGGAGATAGATAAACTCGAAAATATATTCTATTCACTACAAATTGAATTAAGGAATATCGAGCAATATTTGCCTTCTAAGGATGTTAGGAGACGACGCGGAGCTATCGATGTAGGAGGTTCCGTATTAAAAGTCTTATTTGGTACTCCGGATAGAGGCGAAATCGATAAGGTACATGAGCAAATTGCTAAATATGCAACCACCACTACTAAATTGGTTCATGTAGCGGAAGAACAGTTCACGTATGTTAAGGAATTAGACAGTCGAACCACTCGTAATACAAAACAATTAGAGAGGCTATCTAATGAATTGCTACTTAATGTAAAACAAATTATCGCTAAAGGGGACGCGGTGCCAGATGACTTAGAAGATTTGAAGAAATGGACAATTAATCAGTTTAGAATGACATCGGCAATACGAGAGTTGTCTCTATCCATGTTAAATCTAAAACAACAGTTGATTCAGTTGCAAGAGGGACTAGATGTTATTGCTTCAGGCAGATTAAGTGCTACCATTGTACCTCCTCGAAATTTATCACAAATTCTGCAACTAGTCGGGCTTCGATTACCTCTAGGAACTTCTCTCCTAGCAGGTGCAGAAATTTCAGATATGCATACTTACTATAATTTATGTGACGTCGTGGCATACTCTATGCCCGCCGCCATTAGGGTACTTATCCAAATTCCGTTGAGAGGAGCGGATAGAACTTTAGAACTATACAGGGTGTTACCCTTACCCACAAAGGTCGAGGATATAGGGAAATTTGTCACTATACATACTTCTATACCATACCTGGCAGTATCCAGTGATAGACAGAAATACGCCCTACTCACCGACTCCAACCTACACCGATGTAAAACCGGAACCATATCTGTGTGTCCTGCAGAATTCGCCCTATATTCCTCCTCCTCTCCAACATGCATATCTTCCTTATTCTTTGGACAAGAACAAAACGTCCATTCCTTATGTAAAAGGGTAATCCTTCAACCTGATTTTTCTCCCGTCTGGTATCACGTGAGAACACAAAAAGGAAACTATTGGGTCTACTCAGTAGCTAAACCACTAAAAATAGCTAAAACATGCTCTGGTAGAAAGACTCGTTTCAGACCAATGTTACTACATTCTACTGGACTACTTACTGATGACTTGGATTGCTACTACCACTCCGAGGCGATGACGTTGCTGCCTATTGTCTCTGGAGAGACACAACTACACCTGGAAGAAGATGCTATTGTCGTGCCAGACATTAGTCACCTATTGTCGGCTGTAGAACGACATAATTTATCTGTTCCCAAACGCAGGCCCTTGGACCTAAGACAGCTAGAATCACTTCAGACCGAACTCAGGGTGGACGACAAGCCGCCTCAGGTGTCACTCCAACACCTGGCAAATAGCGTGCGCGAGGCACGTGACTCGACCCTTGATGAGCAACCAGTAACCTTACACCTATGGACAGGAGTTGGGTTAGCAGTATCCGTCTTGGTGATTGCAGTACTTATTGGTGCCGCCAGCAAGCGGAGGTGTCCTAGATGGCTACGACAGAGGCCTACGTTTGCACAACGCAGGAATCCAACTCGCCAACCCAACGACGCCAGAATCGAAGAAGGACGAGAACTCGTGGGAACCGACGTTACGACGAGTGACCACCGTCAAGCTGAAACCGCAAACCAGGATGTGACACCAACTGTGTGTTACACGACCACAAGTGCCTTGTACTAATTATGTTTTATTCACAGGGAGTTTTAAGCGACTTTCATCTACAGGGAGTTCAAGAAACAAGTAAAAACAAAATAACCATTGTGTTTTCTGTAATCCCTCACATAAACTCTGAAGCATCTGTATGACCATGAAAGTAATTGTTTATGCTTTGTTAGATGTAAGATTACATTGAGATGTTCATACTTACTAAGTTACGATTAGCCCTTTGACTTAGCACTCGCAGTTAATTCTGGAACAAAACAAACTTATTAATATGGCAAAATCTTATTTTTTATGTAATCTGGCAGAAATGAACATTATTTTGACACTTACCTCTAGCATTGTGGTAACTTCGCAATTGGCATAGCATCCCATTGCTCATGTTAAGGTGGGGAGGGTATAGTGCCCCGCTCAAGGCTGATCTATGGTAACCTAAGGTAGGTCAGGGAAAACAGCTGTTGCATATACCACTGTTCACTTATAGGGTTTCTGGAAGTTTCCTGTTCCCTATAATGTGATATTTTATTGTAAAATATACATTTCGCACTCTGTGAGAAACTCAGAGGAACTTACTCACACAAGTAGACTTTAATCTTCCTGCTTGCAAGCTGTTGCGGTCATGATAATCCCCGCGAGAGCCTACGTGACAACCTTTATCCCTACCATATAAGGTAAGGGAACAACGCCTCAGAAAAAGCCTATAAAAGCTTGCAGAACTCTGATTCTGGGCTCTTAGTGTTATTGTGGTGCTACAGGACGCTACGTCGCCGTGTGTCACGATGCAGACGTCCTTTGTCATCTTCAGCCTAATATGTGAGTAAAAGGGGAATATTACTGTCTAGGAAACTGCCAGAGTATGTGTACTACAACCTAGGGAAATCATATTTACAGTGCAAGTCAATATACCGGGCGTGTAGGGCGCTATGTTAGCTTAGAGTGTTTAGATTGTAAGGTGGGGGTTTTTGTGTAGTATTTTAAGGAGAGTAATTGTTTTCATTTTACATATTATTAAATGTTGTTAATATTAATAAATTAGTGTTAGGATATTTTGCATAATTATTTCACGCACCTAGTTCCCTCCTAGAGCACGTAACCGTTATACTCCACCTCATCATCATCATCACGATTCCCATCCGTACTAAGAAGAGCAAGACGACCGAGCGGCCTCGCTCGCCTGCTTATATAGAAGCCCGGCTTCTATCGGGGTCTGCATATTGTCCGAGCGGATATTACCTTATATGGTTCGAAGCCACCCTAGAGTTACGCAAGAGCGCGTGACTTTCCCGGATACACATATTCATTTCTGGAACATTGTTTCATGAGTTTCCATGGGGAAGTTGACGTCACTGTATATCCCAAGAAACACTCCTAGGAAATAAGCAACCGCTAGCGTCCGGTCACGTACACAAGATTAACAGAAATGTCATAAACTAAGAAATAAGTAGAATAAGATTCTACATAAATTTAGAAGAATGTAACCGAATATTAAGGTATCACCAATTGGTTTGTAATAATAAATCCAAGACCCAGCTCCTTACCGGTATAACGTGACAATAAGATAGGCAAATCTGTCTACAAAAAGAAAATTGTTCTCGTTAAAGCACACAATTTATGTCAAAGCATTTCTGTTTTACTTTCTTTTTTTAAGTTAACCATTCTGAGATATTCCTTCTTATTGGTTTAAACTTTCGAATACCTACTTATAATTCTCTCAAATGGGAAGTCGGTATTCGATATTTTCTCGTGGTCACGCAAAGAGCATCGAATTTCAAAGCCTCATATAGAGACGCGCTCTTTAAAAAGCTGACTCACTAGTAGTGATATATACGGATTAGCCAATTGGATTAACGATAATCCTGCCACCAGGGGGGATTAAGCGCTAGTGTCGCGTTAATCCGCAAAAAGGCGGGAAAAAGTAGTAAATTGAAGATGGCGGACCAAGATGGCGGCAAAGCGCAAGTCGGGAAAGTGCTTGTGACGCGTTAATCCGCGGAAAAGGCGGGAAAAAGTAGTAAATTTTAAGATGGCGGACCAAGATGGCGGCAAAGCGCAAGGCGCGAAAGCGCTTGTGACGCGTTAATCCGCCAAAAAGGCGGGGAAAAGTAGTAAATGGCAAGATGGCGGCTGACGCGTGTCGCAAAACCAAGATGGCGGCAAAGCGCAAGGCGGGAAAGTGCGTTAATCCGCCAAGAAGGCGGGAAAAAGTAGTAAATGTCAAGATGGATGCTGGCGCTAGAGACGCAAAAACCAAGATGGCGGCAAGGCGCAAGGCGGGAAAGAGACGTAAATGCCAAGATGGCGGTTGGCGCTAGTGTCGCGTTAATCCGCAAAAGAGTGGGGGAAGAAGTAGTAAATGCCAAGATGGCGGCTAGCGCTAGTGTCGCGTTAATCCGCAAAAGAGTGGGGGAAAAAGAAGTAAATGGGAAGGTGGTGTTTGGCGCTAGTGGAGCCAAAGCAAGATGGCGGAAAAGCGCAAGGCTGAAGAATATGCGTCACAATATTGTGCAATAGATATTCTAAAACGAAATGCTGGAAAAGTTGCTGCACAATATGGTGCAATACTGTATTGAGAAGTTACGAAACAAGATTTCGGAATTGCGCAATAAGAAATAAAAGTTACGCCACAAGATGGATATTTATGCAAGAAGCAGTTACGACACAAGATGGCGTAATTGCGCAATGTTTGAAATGCAATAATGAATTTGAAATAAATTTCGAGACTAGGTGGCTTATGTTGCCAAAATTTGGAAAAAAAATAATAAACCTACAGGATGTTTGTTAGGTGGCGGGATTAGCGAAAAAACCAGACTGGTTAATCTGTATATGTATAAATCTTTATTGGTAAAAAGGATTACATGGTAGAGCATATAAAGTTTTAACAATACACATGCTTAAAACTATGGTATAACAATGAACATGCATTGAGTAGATATGATGCATATAAGCATAATGTTAATATTTCACACACACTAGCACATACATAGTCTTTTTTAATTGTTTTTGCAGGAGCACATTAACACTGATGTTCGTCGACGTTGGTGAGAAAGATGATATTAAAGTAAGTGGTATGGCCGTTGTTGAAGGGTAGATCTTGTTGACTGAGAGAAGGTTGCGGCGGTTGGTCGTCACAGGTGACACAGGTGAGGTGAATGTGCCGAAAGTTGGGATCGATCTCGGTGCCGATGGTGGGAACGAATAGAGGTGCAATGATGTTTTGACGGCTGCAAACGCCAGCTGGAAACGTGCCCGTCGAGGAGATGATGTTGTCTAAGGATGGGGTCTGGTTGTGCCCGAGGTAGACGGTGCATCTAGCCTGTTTGTCGCAAGAGGTGGCTATGGAAGGGACGATCTGGACGTTGACGACGTGAGCATCACCGGAGAAGACCTTGATGGTGACAATTTTGTGTTCACCAAAGGCGGAGATCTCCTGGGAAACGATGCGGCAACTGTTGGCGTAGGTCCCTGCAGCATTGACGGTATCCTCAACGTCAAAGACGATCCTAGAGGTTAGAATGGGATGAATGTCCACAGGGTCTGACTTGCAAGGCATGTTGAAGACTGACGGAAGAGAGAGATTATTGGAATTCGTTGTATTGGAAAGGGCGGGAAGGTTCACGTGATGGAGGAGAGGGAGAAGGGAATGAGAATTTTACGATGCGCCGCTCGTAGCCTGTCTTGAGCATCTCGTCCCCGACGTACGTTAGGCACACGGGAACGGTGTTGAGTTCGTCGATGGTCTCCTGGGCCATGGCATCGAAGTTTGACGGTAGAAACAGTTCGTGGTTTTTGACGACGACTGCAATCTTTCTGCCGTACTTGGTCGAGATGGCCCTGGCACCCTGAATTCTGTAAGGTCGACCTCTCTGAAATTCAGCGAGGGACATGAAGGGTAGAGTTTCTGCCATCTGGTTAAGAACACTCACGATGCTGCTGTCTGCCATGCTGATGAGGTTGTACACGCTTAGGTTGGACGAGCGTGCTTATAATAGCGGAGAGAACGGAAGCCAAACATCCGGCATCCGGCATGGCTGCGATAAGTGGTGCAATGTTGGTTATCCTTGGCGGCAAAATGGGCACTCTGCGATGACGGGAGCTGGTCCATCGATGTGAATGCGATGCCACGGCTGGTTCCAATGTTGCTTGCACCGCCGGTAGGCATTGAATTTCTGCTGCTGTTGCGGCGTTAGGCGTTCCCAAACGTGATCCAGATCGTAAGGGGGGAATCTCGGAAAGATGGAATCGGCGTGCAGCAGTACGGTGTGAAGTTCCTCATTGCTGAGGTGCGAGAGCGCTCGGTGATGTTGAAGGTATTTCATGAGTGCCGGGATCTCTGCCATTGCGCTTGGCATACCTCTCTAGGAAGGCGTCGATTCTAAGTTGTAATTTCTGCAGGTCGGTGAAGACGCCAGCGCTACACTTGTCGCACCAGTAGGAACGAATGCTGCATCTACACTGGCGTTGAAAGCACATGGAGCAGTGCAGCGGTGCGCACGCAGCCGCAGGCATGGAAGGGAGAGGGAGAAGCGGATAGGGTTTACCACCAGATGTCGCTTCTTGTATAGGTGATGAGGTTGCCTTGGGCATGTGCTGGTTCCTTTGCGATGATCTTGTTGGCATTGACACTGAAGATCCAATCACCGTGAATGACATCGGGAATGATGTAGGATGCGGTGTTGCCCAAATGCACGGCAAGGCACCTGCCGTAGCACAATTGCCCTTCGTTGACCATGCGTTGGAGGTGATCGTTGGAGACGAAGACATCCTCTAAGAAGGCTATGAATAGGCCCTTTTTCGGAACAAACCGAAAGAGCTGGTCGTCATAGACGGCGTCCGCGATCCCCTCGTCGTCGTTGCCGTTGCCCGGGTGCCAGGTGTCTGCCTCGAACTGAATATCTTGCAGGTCGTAGTTGGAAAAGACGTAGTGGACGGTGTCGGCACAGCTGTGAAACTTCACAGTGACGTGCTTGCCGCCGTAAGCGTCATCGATGAAACGCAGAGCGTACGGAGCATTCTTCTTAGGATGGCCGTCGACCTCGTAATTCTTGTGGACCTTTGTGCCGTCGCAGTAGACGGAGACGTAATGCTTGTAGCCCATACTTGCCGGAGGTTGGAGTAGGAATGATAGGGAAGAGGGGGGAGAAGGCGTGGTTAAGAGGGTTGCAGGATGCCTTGTTGGAAGTGTGGTTTGAGGTAATGTTCGACCTCTAGGAACGTTCTAAGGTTGGCGGACCTAATGTACTTAGTGAAAAGCGTGAAATTGATGGAATCGAAAGGGACATTGGAGGCGTAGCTGTGAAGCATGGCCTTGTGGAAGGCCGAGATTTGATTTTGCACGTCGGCCTCCTCTTTCTTTTTGTGAAATAGGATGTCTGAAATGAGTTTGAGAAGGCCGTCCAGCACGTCCCATTCCTCGGAGCTTAGAGCGATGCTTTCGCCCCGTAGATCCTTAACGACGATGAGCAGTTTGCCGAAAATGTTCTTGAAGAGGACGGTGTAGCGTGCCGAAATCTGGCACTCCTGTAGGTTGGTCTCGGGGAAGCGAATTCTGCGTTGAATGATGAGCTTTGCGTCCACCGGCTTTTGCCACTCATCGGCCGGCAGGGACACGGCTGAGCTGGAACCGCACCTGGCCAAGGTGACCGTGAGCTGGAACGGCGCCACGGGAGCAAATCCGACGCAGACCACCTTGGTGCGCACCGGGTTGAGGAAGTAGATGTCGGTTAGAGGGCCGAATAGGCGCTGCCGCACATGCTGCTGCTGCTGTTGTGCGCTGCAACATAAGGGGTAAAAGGTTAGAAGGAAAGCATAAAACGCACACACACTCGCGCTCGCACATCTGCAAAGAGACTTACACGGCCGGAGATGGCACGTCCTCCTGCTCCTCGCTGCCCATGGTGCACTGGAGCGACGGTGTTGTGCGCCGGGCTTATAGGCGACAGAGAGTGCTCTGAAAAACACACATAGGCACGATTAGAGAGGGGCGGAAGGCATAGAGGGTGGGAGAATGGAGGGGTGAGAATGTGAAGACTTACCTGCAATGGCTGACAGGATTGTTGATGTTGTGGTTGTGAGCTTTTGGCGAGGCACACGCTGTTGTACGTTTTAAGAATGAGGCGATCGTTGAACCGGAAATCACGGCGCCGAAATTTGGAAAAAAATGTTTCACGGGTTAGGCCCGCGCATCGGTGAGAAAGGTAATCGATGACGTAATGTCCGCAGGTTGTGCTGTTATGCCCCTGCAGCCTAATGGAGCTGTGCGTCCAACGGGGTCCGCAGACCGAATGCAGCCATTTAAGAATGCGAGGCACCATCGGACTTAGACCGTCGCTATCGAAATACTCCCCTCTACCGGTCCTATCGACGAAGATGCAGACCCAGTGTTGGCCAGGTTGCGGCTCGGGTCGGTGTTGACGACGACCACCAGGGGAAAGGAAGGAAGAGAGCGAGCCGTAGGGAGCCGATCGCTCGCGAAAACCCCACAGAGGAAAGGGCGCGTGAAGGGGCAGGCGGTTAGAAAACGTTCGAGGTGGTAGGTGTTCATGACACGAGGATGGAGCGGTTGGCGTCTATTTCAACCGTGCGATGTATTTCTGCCAAAACGAGAAGCACGACGGCGTCTGCCAGGGGTTTAGAAAAGCCGATGCTTATAGATACCGTGCCGTGGCGCTGCCCAGAGACGTAATGGGCATTGGCGCTCATGTCGGCGGTGAGGTCAAACACCATAACGGTGTAACCGTGGGGATATTGATCTCTGGAGATGGAGTGCCCCTCGTCCTTAAAGTGGATGCCTAGACCGTCCTGGAGGGTTTGAAAGCATTGCACGTATTGGCCGTTGTCAAAGTTCGGTTGAGGCGGTTGCGAAGGGATGGGCTGTCCGCTGACGTACATTTGGAAGGAATTTAAGTTAAAGTGCTGAAGGTTGAACGGGTTGGAGGAGAACTGACCGCTGTAGGCCTTGTCGGAAACCATGGCGACGACCACCCTCCTGGGAATCTGCCCGATAAACGCGTCGTTGAATGTCATGCCGCTGGACCCTTTGGGAAGGCTTAGGGAGTGAAAGCTGACATCCTTGAGATGGTACTTGGCGTGGCTCTTTGCGAGAACGGCCTGATGGGCCAGTTTGATGGTGGGCGAAGGCCTGACCGCCTTGAGGTGTAACTTTGCCGATGCGATTTCGGTGTAGGCCTTAAAATCCTTCTCGAGGGAGAAGAGGTGAAATTGTGGCGATGAGGGCGTGAGATTGATGGTGACGCTGACGTTGTTGAGCAGAAGGTTTTCCTGCCTAAAGAGGGCATTGGAGAGGCAACCCATGAGTTGCACGACGCGGCCGCCTTTGGTATGGCCGTGCCGATACAGCATCCCTGCATTGGCAACCCACGCATCCATGATGCCGGCGGTATCCTTTTTCCATAGGCCCGCCTGCAGTCTTGTGTTCATCGCATCCTCGGAGTAATTGAGAAGCGTCTCGAGGTACGTCCTGTAGGGGTACCCGGGTTGCAGAATGGAGACGATGACGTTGTTCAGGGAGACCTCTACCTGTTGGAACAGTGCATTTAGAGGATTGTTCACCAGGGTGGCGTTCGTCTCTTCCTTGATGGCGTTGCCCTCGGCGTCTCTAATGCGCACCGTTAGCTCGAGGACGACGTAGGTGAGGTCGAGGTAGTCGTCGGCATTGCCGGAATAGTGAAAGGTGATGGGAGCATTCTTCATCAGCGTGTTTTGCGGATTCAGCGAAATCAGCCTGGATCTGAACGGGGAGGTCCTTGAAAAGGTCTAGTTCTGAGCTCATGTGCACGGCGTCGGTATCGGCCATTACGTAAAGATGTCTTGAACCTTGCGGCTTCTGCGAACGGGTGTAGACTGTGGCCGCTTTGCAGAACGTATACGTTTTATTCTCTTCACGCGGCGAAGGCCTGACCCGAGCATGGAATCGATCTTAACGTCTGCCTTTCGCTTGAGGTTGGTTCCCGCCTCTTTGAGTCTTGTCCTTAGCGCCTCCTTGGGAGCAGTGCCGGAGGTGGCCACGTCGGCGAGCACGTTTGCGCCCACCTTGAGGGCCTCCTTTCCGATCGCCTTGGCGCCGCTCTTGAGAAACGGCAGAATGGTTCTGAAGAGTCCGCCTAGAGCGGAGAATAGGCCGCTTCCCCGCTGATAGCGCTTGCCCCTAAAGAGGACGAAATCCCGTTCGTCTAGCGCGCCGCCCGCCTGATTGAGGTAGTACCGGGTGACGACGTTCAGTTCCATGAGGCAGGCTTCGGTCTGAACGAGAGCACCACCGTGGAGGAAAAACCGTCGGCAAATGGTAGCAGATCCCCGTATCCGTTTCTTAAATCTATGTCGACGGTCTTGAAATCGTGCTGCACCAGAGGCACCCAATTGAGCGGAGAGAACGTTTTCTCATCGGTCATGTAGGTGTTGTTGCTTCTTTCGTACTCCACGGCCACGCTTTCGATGACCTGAACGAAGGTGTCGCCCACGACTTGGGGCACGACGAGGTTGCAATAGATGAACATTTCGTAAGGAAAACCCATATAGGGATCCACGGGGTGCTTGCCCTGCTTGGCACGAACGACGTTGCTGAAGGGTTCGAAACCGAGCATCTTGGCCAGCGACGGGGTGAGCAGCAAACTGTGGAGAGGTGCTGCCTTCGCAAGATGGATACGAGTTCCGTAACTGGTGGTTCCGCGGCGGCAACCGGTTTGACCACAGAGCCGACCGGGTGACTCGGTGACGGTTTTGGCTTTGGTTTCGGCTTCGGTCTACTCCTAGGCGAATCGGAAACAAAGCCTTCATCTGGCCGCACGACAATCTCAGGCAGGACGTTTTCTACGAAGCTTCCCAATGGAATGGATGGCATGGGCTCAGAGTGCACGGCGTCTTGGTTCACCGACACCCTCTTTGCGGAATCGATGTGGAGGATGTCCTGCACGCCGAGATGTTCGGACATGGCAGCATTGACGCTCTGCACCAGCTCCTCTGAGTCGTACACGATGGCCTGCGGCAGCTGCAGGCTGAACTTCGTTTGCGACGGTTGTGCCGCCAAGGTGTACTTCGTGCCCACCAACTGCGCGTCCGCCTTGGAGACGTAGAATTTAACAGGATACCGCACCTTTTGCAAGGCCACCTCCCACTCTCCCTGCAGCACTATTCTCTCGGGGAGGATGTTTGAAAAACGGGCCGTCGTTTTGTCGGTGTAGTGGTCCATGGAGGCATTGCTCACTAGCATGATGGAGAACGGTCTAGTCTTGATCATACCTGCTGGACCGAAGAGGCCTTCACCCACGAGTTAAACTTTTTAGGATACCCCCTCCACTTGACGAGCACCTGTTTGTTCTTTCCTCGTCCCTTGGTCTGCAACACTTTGTCCACCTTGAACGTTTGTGGGAGCGCCACTCTCTGCAACTCCTCCGCATAGAATATCCCTTCTATGGCGTCTCCTGCAAGATCCTCGATCTTATATACCGTGGGCGTTCCTCGCATCACCTTGGAGATCTTAAATATTTCCTCGGTCCAGTTCTGCTCGTAACCCTTGTCGAACCTCATTTTCTGCTTGGATATGCGCACGTGTTCACCCGCCTTTAGGGGTGTAGGGCCCCTGTGGCTCGCTTGCATTCTTTTATGGGCGTAAAGGTTGTTGTAGACCTGCAGCACGTTGGCTTCCGACACGTCGACGGGGGCCATTTTGATGGACCTGTGGAACGACCCGTTGTAGGATTTGACCAAGGCCGGAAGTACGTCCACGTAGCGGTAGCTGTTGGCGTGCGTAAAGTACTTCCACATCTTGCCATTAGCGTGCGGTTGAAGCGCTCCACAACGCTAGCCTTCACGTTGCTGGTGGTGGTGTAGTGTCGAACGCCGTGCCGCTCCAGGAAGGCGCGAAACGTTTTGTTGGCGAACTCGGTACCCTTGTCCGTCTGCAGCACCCTGGGGATACGTTCGTTGAATATGGTGGTAAATGCCGATACCAGCTCAGAGCCTAGCTTCGTCTTTAGCGGAACGGCCCAGGCATACTTTGAAAATACGTCGATCACGGTCAGGATGTAGGCATAGGGGGTGTTATGTGGCTTAAGGTTGGGCAACACGTTGAGGTCGGCCTCCCACACATCGTCTATGTTAGTGACATGGAAAAACCTGGTAGGGTAGCGCTTTCGCGCCGGCTTGTGATACGTGTAGCTGTCCTGCGTTTCGAGGAAGGTCCGTACATTGGCCCTAGAGATGCCTGAGGCCCTGCTAAGTTTGGTCGGAGTGGACAACCCTGCAGCATGTTCGGGGTTGCCATAAATTCGCCTCAGCACCGTCCACTCCTTCATGGTGTGCTCTCTTTCTTACTCCTTATACAGGGGTTCCCAACGGCGGTTTTTGAACTCGTAGGGGTACGCGGTTTTCTTAGGCGAAGCAAAGTGAATGAACGACTCGTCTCTGCGCTTGCGGTCCGCCTGTAGGCGTTTCACTTTAAGTTTGCGAACTACCGTTTCCTTTCCTTTGCTCACCAAAGGGGGCTTTGCCTTCTTCTTCTTCTTCTCTGCAGCTGCTGCTGCGAACCTTGCTTTACCGCTTTCCGGGGAATCCTCAAAGGCATCGTCATCATCGTCACGGCCTTCCGCCGGCATGTACGGTTTTCTCACTTGTGCCATCAGCCCCAGGTAGTTTCCCAATTTATATTTCATCAGCTTCCATTTCTCCGGCAGGGTTAACTTGGACCGCTGCACTCCATCCATCTCTTTGGCCAAGTTGGCTAGGCTAGAGTCGATGACGTGCAACTGTTCGACGGCCTTTGGCTGGGGCGCAACCACCACCTGGCGTGCAAACTTCATTTTACAAGCTTGGTGACCAGAGCGCTGCCCAGAGAGGCAAGCACGGGTAACAGGAATGCCGGCAGAAAGCCGCCGCGCTGCACCAGAATGTGCTTCTTTTTCTTTAGCGCCAGCCTCTTGTCGACTAACTTTCTCCAGCTGGCTCTGTGCCTTTTTAAACGTTTCACGCACCTTGGTGGCAATGTGACGTTACCCTTGCTCACGTTAAGCATGCACTCGGAGATGGCCTTCACCAATTCGGGGTTGGCATTCTTAAGCAGCTGCTTGCGCAGAGCTGGTTTTGCCTTTGCAACCGCCGTCAGGCTTTCGTGTTGTCTCGCAATAAGTGGGCTGCTCACCTTGGCTATCGCTAACCGTTTCCTCGCCATGCCGGCCTCACAATGGGACCCTTCCCGTGAAACACCCTGTATTTATCTGCTCTTAGTCTTTCGCAATGAAGTACGATAGGCGCTCGCCTGGTAGAACGCCGGTTCTGTACCTGAAGGGGTCTGGTGTATACTGCGTGCAGTCAATCACCAGGTACCCGTGTGGCCTTTCCGTCGCCTTCCCAAACGCCTCCAATAGGAATTTAGAGTTTCTCGGATCCAGTTGCTGGCACAACCGTTCTATTTGCATCTTGTCCCTAGTGTTTTTAAACACGACGATGTAGTTTGCGTTAAGCGATATCGTCCGAAATTTCTTCCCCTGCGGCAGAACATTTTGCAAAATGTATATCACCCCAAAGCGCCTGTGGTGCGAGTCGCGGGTAAAGAAGTTGGAGACGTTCAAGCAATCCACGTCATACATCAAATCGTCCAGGATGACAAGGTAGTTCTCACGCACGTCGGCGAGATCGGGTATCCCTGGATGCGCCTCGCACGCCAAAGGCAAATCCCCCGGTCCAGGCGTGTATTCCTCCGGGTGGCACCACAACACCTTGCGCAGTGGCTTCTCGAACATGTGCGCGGCGTTCGTTATAAGATTCTTCACAAACGTGGACTTTCCGCAGCGCGAAGGCCCTGCCACCAGCATAGTGCTTGGAAAGGTAAATCGCGTGGGGCATGTGGCAGTGGTGGGGGTGGGCTTCGGCATAGCCGCTGCGGTAATGACCGCCATGTCCTGCTAGCAGTTTCTTTTTAATGTGAGCAACGTCCCCTCTTGAACCCGTAAGGATAGGTGTCGAATCCGTCCGTCATGACGCGCTTGGTGACGACCATTCTAAAGGTCTTTGTGGCCGGTTCTGTGACCACGTTCCACAGCGGTTTCCTCGAAATCTGCGTGCCTCGCAGCCTTACCACTTTGGTACGATCCTCCAGGACAACGTCGCGTATCACGCCGGCATTCACCGTCCTTAGGTTGCCAGAGGTTAGCGTGATGCCCTTGATCTTGCACACTGTGTGCGTCTTTCCTGTCTCGGGGCACCGAATTTCTAGGCAGTAGCTTTTTGGGCCCGTGGAGGCATAGCGGGAAATGTACGCCCCTTTCCCGTACCTTTCCAATTCGTCCGTCATGTCCCCTAGAAAGCTCCCGACGGGAGGCATCCACTGACCTGGTGCACCTACCGCAATCACCGAGTCGGTATCGAAATAGCACACCCGTTCGCCTAGCCGCTTCAGGTAATCGTACAGCACCAAGCGTGCATGCGCAGTAGTGTAGGCGGCAATCACGACGTTTGTGGTTCGGCTTAGTTTAGGGCTCTGTTCGCAATAGCGCCACACCACGTACATCGTGTCATCCGTGGCCGGCACGTAGGTCTGTACCTCCACGGCAGGGTCGCTAAGCAGCTCCTTTAGCCTAGTATACTGCTCCACCAGCTCGCAGGTGGGAAGGTTATCCCTCTGCCCAAACTTGCCCCAGAAGCTGTTCAGCATGAGCTTCGCAAGCACTCGCCTACCCGGGTTGTGGGCAATGTCGTCCGGGGACAGGGTGACGCCTTCTCGCTCGTAAAACCTACGCACAAAGGCCTCTTTGGCCTCGGGCGTCCCGCAGTCAGCCGGCCAACCGGAGGCTTCCGTCTTAATCTTTAAGAACTGATTCACGTAGGGCTCGAAGAGCCCCTTAGATTCTGTTGTGGGGTCGTATTGCACCACGTCGTATTCCCACAACTCGTTCACCTCCAGCAGGCGGTAACCATCCGCTAGGGCATCCTTCACCTCGTCCACCACCCAGGTTCCCGATAGCGCTCTCGCTTCGTCCTCGTGTTCGCAGCTCTCCTGGTATTCTGTCTCAGCGCATGCGCGGCACAGTGGAAACATCAACTTTCCATTCGCTCGCATTGGCAACACGGGGTGGTATAGGTTTTGGGGTGGCAAAACCTTGCACTTCACGAACCCTCCCTTAACCGCACTTAAGCTAGGAAAGTGTTTAAGGTGAATTTTCGGGTGGCCTACAGGATACGGCTTAGTCTTGTTGACGAAGGGGTACAGGCTGCACACATCGTAGTAAAACACCTTCGCTGTTCCCACTGCCTCGCAGTAGGTCTTTGTGCAGTTGGTGCGCCCTCCGTAGAAGGCGTGCCTAGGGTCCAAGGGGTCAGCAGTGGCAAACTGTTTGGCATACTGCGTAAGCCGCGCGTTAGCCTTCAGCATTTCGTTAAAGGAGCATTCCCACATTTCGACGACGACATAGCCGGCATGCCTTATTTTCTCGGACACCTTTCCCGTGCTCTCGAACCGCGAGGCCATCGTCTCGTTTCCCGTGCAAAATAGCACCGCGCGCCTATTCGGAAAGCACTTTGGGAGCCCGTGGTACCAACAGCCGTGAAATAGGTACACGGTTTTTGTGTCCTCATCGTACCCGTCCACCTTGTGCCCTGCAATTCTAACCTCGCGTCCCTTCACCGCATGCATGATATTCACCTTCTACTGCTGCTCGAGCCACGTGAGCCATATACACGCTATGCGCGAATGCTTGTCGGCAAGCCGATACCCCCCAGCGGGTATCACCGCTATTTGGTTTTTAGGCATGAGGCGCTTTCGGTACACGTTCATACACGCTTGCGCAATGGTCACACATTCCCTAAACGCGTCGATCCCGTTCTCGTCGAGAAACTCCTTCCTAAACTTCAGCACTCCCTGGCACAGCAGCGTTACATCCATCCTACAGTACGCTAGCATTTCGGCTTGCATGTCGAAGACGTAGTTCGAGGCCCTTTTCTCCCCGTGCCACTGCTCAAAGTCTGCTCGAGCGTCCTCGGACATGCTGTCAGGGCAGTAATACCTTTGTTCGGGAATAGGCCCAACGTAGCGTTGGTGCTCTTTTGTGTTGAACAGGTACGGAAAGTAGCCTTTGCATGCCTGCAGCTGAAACGTTTTGGGAAACCTGGCCCGGGCCATCGGCAGAAAATTTAACGAATCCAGGAAGGTTACACGATTATGCTTTATTTGGTATATCTTTGTACCGTACATAACGAGCTCGGGTCTCCAATGCAACGCCCCAACCATATGCTTTAGCACAAATTGCCCGTCATAGGCTTTCAGGTTATGTGCAATGACATAACGTCCCATCGGTCATACCGCGAATCCGTGACGTGTTCGAACAGCTGTTTTACCGGTTCCTTCGCAAATATCCACTCCTTTATCCCGCATTGCGAGCAATATGCCGTTTGGTGCTGGTCGTCTATGCACAACGAGCACACCTGGTACAGCACGCATAGGTTAGGGACATGCTCAAACACGTCTGCCTTCCCTTTGTAGGAAGTGTCCTGCGTACATTCAAAGTCTATAAACACCATCACAAACTCGTTTCTTAGTTTCTTTCCTCTGTACGGCTGTATATAGCACATATGGTTCGCTTTCACGTGCAGCTTGCAATTGCCACAAAACGTCTCGCCGCACGTGTGTGGGGTCTTTCTGTCCCTCATGTTGTACAGCCTATGGCACACCAAGCACACTTTTTCCATCTCGCACACGGTGTGCCCTTTGGCATATACCCCTCCCTTCTTTAAATGATTCTCGTAACACACTTGCCCGTTGAAGTCCCGGTGACACTGGACACAGCGCACATAGCGCGTGAAGGGTTGCCTACACAGCATGTGACATTTCGTGCATTTGTTGTCACAGCGGTGATGCTCCCTTGGTACCGTAAAAGGATGGTGACACTCGCGGCAATAGTACTTGCACCTTAGCGCCATGTGCAGGTTCACTATCGTGTTGTAGTGCCCATCGTGTAGAATAAGATCGATGGGTTTGCCTCCGTGGTTCGCGGACTTGAATATCACCGTCTTTCCGCTATGGTCCCCAAACACGGTAATGCTGTACCCCTGTAGGCCTTCATCGTATCGTTTCACGTCGTTCACCCCACCGCCTACATCTCTAAGAAGCGCCAAAGCGCTCTCCTTCTGTAGGTATTCGGATCGCGCCAACGTGGTATAGTTCACGTCTTTGTCCGCCTTTGCCTTCCCCACAACGATGGCCCTTGGCAGGCATATGGTGTCCTTATTTCGAATCTCTACAATTCCTTTGTTTCTAAAGCACGCCTCGCAAGGTTTATAGCATCTACCCGTGATCTCCTTCGTCCATACACAGTTTAGCTTGAGTGGTCCACCTAACACAAACTCCTTATTGCTTTGCATGACTTTTTGCACGCTTTGCAAAAATACATTCGTGTTTACCTGATCAAACCTGCGCACGCTCATGCTCATTGGCGCAAATCCCTCTTGGGCAGCGTGAATGGTAAGTCCTATGTACCCGGGTTCGTTTTCCAACAGTTCGGTGTTCACATAGTCCAGTACATCGTCAAACATGGTGTGCAACCACTGTTCGGGGTCTGCATCTTCGGGCATTGGCCTAACCGTAATGTCGGTCTCGGTAAACCCCGAATAAAACCTAGTAAGTGTCCTTTGCCTTCGACCTGTAATGTCAAACGTATGGTGCTCATCGTTTTGCGTATCCTGTCTACTTGTGCCCGGTTCGCCCTCCATTTAGTCTGCTCTTTTTGTTTTTTCTCTGTTACCTCTAAAGGTTCAGCACTAATAATTCTATTACCCCTATTTTCTTTCATGCACTTAACACCCGTTCCGGCGCCAATGTTTTATTCATTCGTTCATTCAGGCGTCTAAAAGCAACCTTATAACTTTTTCCTTTATGAGTTAGATATGCCGTTAGTCGTTTCGATCACCTTTCCCAACCTATATTCTATTTGCCAAGGTCTCAAGTGTTGCGTCACCTCTACATGAACGCGTATTTTCTAATATTCCTTTTTTAACTCCTCTTAACCTATTTTTAAAACAGTTACACCTATTCTTTGGTTTTCTACTCTAATGCTTATGCTTGTTATCGGGTATAATTCATTAATTCATTCAGGATTCACCTTCAATGCAAAACAATGTGTTTTATTTCATCTCACTTCTCACAACAGCAGCCAGAGTTCTCTCTGATTATGTTACCGTATCGGTCCATGCGTTTTATTCTCGCCTTATCGTAACCGCAATGAACAGAATTCGCCTCAGCCACCGGATGTCTTTAGCGCTACCATTTCTTATCTAAAACCACTACATCCCAGCTCACCATCTGGTTCACATCCGGTGGACTTTGTTATCGCTGCCACATCCTGTTCAGGTCGCAATTTCAGCGTTTGGTTTTCCGGTCGGCCATTATTAATATTCTCTTATCGCTCCCTTTCCCATGAGCACCTTGTGCCGCCATGTTGTTTTTGCTCCAATATATATTTAAGGTTCTCCTTCATCGCCTATTCACAATGTCTTCGTCTTCGACGCAAACGGCTGCTGCTTCTTCGTCTTCTGCCAACAATATCGTTGCACCACTGAACCTTAACAGCACATACATAGGGAACCCACTAGTACAAGAACGTCTTCGTCTGCTCTTTCGGGAGCCTTTTAGTGGCCCCGACATTGAGTCTGTGGATCGTCCAGGTTCTCCTGTAGTGACTCCACTCTCTAGCCCATCACCATCTCTGGGCCAGTTGACGGACGCAACGTTCTTTAGTGGTGCAGGGGTCGATGCCCAGGACGACATTTCAGAAAGGTTATCTGAGGTGACTACCGTTCTAAGGGAATACCTTTCGGCTCCCCCTTCTTCGGCAACACCATCTCTACCCGACGAGCTCCTGGAGGAGGAAAATTGGGACAGCTCCTCCTGCATAGATCTTCTAGCCGCCACCAACATCAACAACGCCACCGTCAACTACGTCCCAAACACCACGGCGGACGACTGGGTGATTCCGGGAAGGTCTTTCTTGAGAGCGCCTCTTCGCCCTAGGCGGCAGCGTAACATCTTCCGCCCAAGAAGACCGACGCCCTATGCAGTACCTGCCAGAGTTCAGAGGCAGCTAGCCCTGGAGCAGCAGCGCCAGCAGCAGCAGCTTCTTTCACTACATTTGCCTTATCTAGACCTAGATTTCCATCTACCCAACTCGTCTTTAGATCTATGGTAAGCTTCTTTTTCTCTGTTTTTTTCAAATAAGCATTTATATAGTTAACATGCCTTTAACCAAAAAGTGTCCATTTTGTAAAGAGCAACTTGACCCGTTATACGGGATTTTTGGCCATTTGTGCCGTAGCTCTATTTGTCGTTTTTGTAATCGAACCCTGGACAGTTTTTTTCACCATGCTATCTGCCAGTGGAGTGCCTGCAGTGTTAGCAGTTGCAACCATACCGGTAGGAGTTGCAACATGTCCAGATTCAACCCGGCCTGCTTGGAATGCCAAGCACGCCGAGCTTGCGCGCTTTTTAATATTCCAAATCCATTCGCTCACATTCGTATTTATAAGTCTAATCAGTGTCAATGTCAACACTGTTCTATTCAAGGTAATGTGTGCTGTAATCATTGTGGATGCTTTCACGAGCCCGTATGTATTTGCATCCACTGCACTCGTTGTGGCGTTTTTCACAGTTTTCATCACGCCACTTAGCACACCTAAAGTCATCTTTGCATCTATATATTTGCTTATTTTGTTGTCTTCTTCTCCTTCTTCTTCTTCTTCTTCTTCTTCTTCTTCCCTTATTGCTGCTGGTGGTTTTTCATTTCGCATCTTTTTATATGTAATTTTTATATGTAATTTCTATTGTTTATTATTAAATAAATATGTATATTTGCATTACTCTAGTTTCATTTCGTTTAAAACATTTATATTCCTTTCTCTAGTTAGCTAGTTAGTGCCTATTTATGTAGATAGTTAGTTAGGTCTATTCCCATAACCTTCCCATCCTAGTATGTTTTTCTCAATCATGTGTGCGCGTGTATGTGTGTGAATGTGCGTCTTCGTGATTTGGTGTCGTCGGCGTAGTCGTCATTGCAGGTACGTATTTCTTCTATGTGCCATAACTCATATCCTCCTCCTCCTCCTCATCCTCCAGTTCACCGCCTGCTCCATTTCCATTTTCTACCTCTTCTGTTTCTTCTTCTCCTCCTTCATCTATTTCTCCTAGTGCATCTTCGTAGTTCACTGCGTCATCGTTTCCACTTCCACTTGAGCACCATTTTCCTAACCTAATCACAAGCTCCTTCAGTCCTTTAAATTCCTCACTCAATTGATTCACATTATCCTTTATTTTTTTCACCAACTCGCCCTGCTTCGCTTCTTCCACATGACGCACCTCTACCCTCCTCTTCAACTCTTCCTTCTCCTCTTCTGCTTTCCTCATCTTTTTTTCCATCTCCTCTCTCCCCTTTTTTTCCTCTTCCAATTCCCTTCCTTTCTCCTCTAGTTTATTTTCGCATTCCTTTCTCACCTTCTGCTTCTGTGCATTTATGCTCTTTTTGCACTTCTCCAATGCTGCCTTTCTGATGCTATTAATCGAAACCCTACCCACGCCTCCTCCTCCTACACCACCGCCATTGCATTCAGATTGAATTTTTAAATTTCCTGCAGCTGACCATCTCGAATTTCGCTTTACCCTACCAACTACCTTCCTCCCTCCTCCAAAATTTACCTCCCAGCGCCCTTCCCCGCATTCCCCGAACACGTAAAGAAAGTTATCTGTAAAATATGTATTCATTTCATTTACAACACTGTACGCTACCACCAGCTCGCTCTCTTCGGGCGTTAGTTTCCAATCTAAGTCTAGCCCATCAGGTAAGTCCACCGTATCCATTATCAAACTGCAGTCTACCATTTCTACTAATAATGTTTTATTGTCATTTGCATACATATTCACAGGCGTCTTATAAAAATCACACTTCTCTTTCGTTTCCCCTTTCTTCCCCGGAACGCAACCACATCTACCATTTAACACATACCCCTCTGGACACTCCACCTGCCCCATTTTTAAGTTCCCGTAATATAAAAATCCACAAAGTCCGCCTCTTTGACATCTGCTAACAGGCTTCAAACAATTGTACACATTCCTTAGCGTTCCCATGTTTAAAAAGTCAGAATTAAACCTACACCCGCTTCCTTTCCTATACGTACACGTACGGTTTGGCAACAACTCATTGTCCTTTTACACTTTTTTGCATTTTCCAAATGCCCAGTCGCTTCATTTAACACAAATCCACATCTCCCAAAACTAACACAACTGTCCTCTGCGCTCACTATTGCCACCCACAACACCACTATCGCAACAGTGATCATCTTCATCTTTATTAATCATCTTTTCTTCATTCTAGCCTTTTTATACCCATCTTCGATTGCCAATATTTATTTTTTCAACCAATCACATTCAGCCTTCATTTGCTATCCAATCACAATTCTTTTTCACAATTCATACGCTATTTGGTTTCCTCTCTTGCCGCATACCTCTCCCTTCATGCGTCACTATCGCCATCTTGCTTATTTTCAATTCCCTTGTGCCTAACGCTATCTTGCGGCATTCCGCTGCACTAGCACCATACACCATCTTGCGCTGCTGCGACACTAGCGCCATCCATAGCGGCTCTTTGTTGCACTATTTCCAACCGCCATCTTGGCACGCTGCGTTCCACTAGTACCTCTCGCCATCTTGCGCAGCAACGCCTAACTACTTCAAACAGCTCCAGTGATGCCCGCCATCTTGGTTTTTCCGTCACTATCGCCAGTCGCCATATTGGCATTTGCTACTTTCTTCCCGCCTCTTTCGCAGATTAACGCTGCACTAACGCTCTTCCCGCGTTGCGCTTTGTCGCCATCTTGGTTTTTGCAACACTAGCGCCATCTTAACATTTACTACTTCTTCCCGCCTTTTTTGCGGATTAACACGTCACAAGCGCTTTCCCGCCTTGCGCTTTGCCGCCATCTTGCTTTGGCTCCACTAGCGCCAAACACCACCTTCCCATTTACTTCTTTTTCCCCCAGTCTTTTGCGGATTAATGCGACACTAGCGCTAGCCGCCATCTTGGCATTTACTACTTCTTCCCCCACTCTTTTGCGGATTAACGCGACACTAGCGCCAACCGCCATCTTGGCATTTACGTCTCTTTCCCGCCTTGCGGTTTGCCGCCATCTTGGTTTTTGCGTCTCTAGCGCCAGCATCCATCTTGACATTTACTACTTTTTCCCGCTCTTGCGCTTTGCCGCCATCTTGGTTTTTGCGACACTAGCGCCAGCCGCCATCTTGGCATTTACTACTTTTCCCCGCCTTTTTGGCGGATTAACGCACTTTCCCGCCTTGCGCTTTGCCGCCATCTTGGTTTTTGCGACACTAGCGCCAGCCGCCATCTTGGCATTTACTACTTTTCCCAGCCTTTTTGGCGGATTATCGCGTCACAAGCGCTTTCCCGCCTTGCGCTTTGCCGCCATCTTGGTCCGCCATCTTGAAATTTACTACTTTTTCCCACCTTTTTGGCGGATTAACGCGTCACAAGCACTTTCCCGCCTTGCGCTTTGCCGCCATCTTGGTCCGCCATATTCAATTTACTACTTTTTTCCCGCCTTTTTGCGGATTAACGCGACACTAGCGCTTAATCCCCCCTGGTGGCAGGATTATCGTTAATCCAATTGGCTAATCCGTATATATCACTACTCTCACTTTACCTACTGTATTGTATAACAAAATTGTAAATGTAAATTGAACGTTTGTCTGGATTAACAAGAAGAAGCTGGAATAATAAGCTCTTGTAAGCATAGTTTGTAGAAGAATGATTAGAGAAAGCCATGTGAATGTAGAACATCAGGATTTTTTTTCCGTGATCATCTGAAAAGAACGGAATATCAAATCCATCAAATAGCGACCCACATTTAAAATATTTGACTATCCCTTTAGTTTACTGCATTCTTCTTATTCCTACAATGAAAGTTTATCTCGATTAACAAGAAGTAGATACCAAGAATCAGCTTTTGTAAGTATTGTTTGAAAAAGAGTGATAGAGAAAGTCGTGTAAATGCAAGTCGTGTGATTTTTATTTTCCTCTCTGGAACCAAGATCATGAACTTCACCAATGTATTAAACTGCAGTTGAGCAAGCTGAGGTACTTATTACTGGGTATACAAATTATTCTTACTCAAGCTTTTCACATTCTCTATCACGTTTCTCCATCCAAAAATTTGATACCGAACTTTCGCTGCAACTACATGTTTTGAGGTTCCGTGAATCCAAAGAAAGCAAAATTGAAAAGTCGGATAAATACCACACCAGGTATTCTGTGTAATAACGTATGCTGCTGATATTTCACCTAACGTATACGTCTTCTCCAATTTTCCTATTACCACGTCATTGCAGTACATTAATACAACAATATGTGTTTTGTGACTCATGGACAGTGACAACAATGCTGCCACCGCTTCTGTGTAATAACGTATGCTGCTGATATTTCACCTAATTTACAACAATGTGTGTAAGTGATTCAAGGACAATGACAACAATGCTACCAGTGCTTCTGTGTAATAACGTATGCTGCTGATATTTCACTTAATTTACAACAATGTGTACGTGGTTCAAGGACAATAAGAACAATGCTGCCACTGCTTCTGTGTAATAACGTATGCTGCTGATATTGCACCTAATTTACAACAATGTGTGTTTGTGGTTCAAGGACAATGACAACAAAGCTACCACTGCTTCTGTGTAATAACGTATATGTGCGATAATGTGTTTGGCCTGAAATTAGTATAAGTCCCGGATGAGCCAATTGGATTAACGATAATCCTGCCGCTAGGGGCGCTAGTGTCGCTAGTGTCGCCGCGAGCGACGGCGGCAAGTTTGAAAAGCGCCATGAGCGGAAGGATTATCTTATTGCAATTGGCTCATCCGGGACTGTTTTCTTTATTTATAATTTGAATACAGTACATTGGATAAAGATATGAATACATAGTTTAGATTAACATGATGTATTATTTGCTTAACATATGAATACATAGTTTGAGAATAACATAATGGATTATTTGATTACAGGAGATTAACATATGAATACAATAAATGAACAATATAAGAAATATTAGGAGAAAAAGAAGCACATTAAAATTCATAGTTTGTTGAGGCACTAGGACACACAGATTTCGCGCACAACAATGATTTTAAAGTACGTGGTGCACTTTGAGTCCTCGTCATCGCTGCTGCTGCTATCGACGGTAAATTGGTGGATAGGTTTGGTGATGCAAGTGACGAGCAGGTGAGAGAAACTTTCGTTGACGAACTCGGTGAAGGTTGGTATATAGATGGGGATGGTAAATTCGTTGTAATGGCTGGTTCAGAAGCATCCTGTGGATGTGACTTTGTTGGTTAGAGCAGGAATGTTGCTGTTGCCGAGGTATATGATGCATAGTGCGTCTTGTCGATGCTGGTGCACTTTGGTAGGTACGCATTTGACGTGGACGGCGTGAGCCCCTTGGACGTCGAGTGTGATGGTGACAACTCTGCTGCTGCGGAAATAGGAGTTGGAGATGCAGAGGATACGGATAGATGAAGCTGCGTTGAGAATGAGTTGTAGGTTAAGATTGTTCCCCACGGGGACGGGATAGGTTTCGTCGGACATTATTTAGGGTTATATGGGGAGAACGTGACGATGTGGCGTTTGAAACCGCTGCGTAGTTTTACCTCGCCTGCGTATATGATGCAGAATGAGGTAGAGTTGAGTTTGTTGATGAGTTCTGAAGAGGCTTTTGCAAATCTTGTTGGTAGGAAAACTTCTGTGTCATTTTAGAGTTTGCCGACGAGCTTTGTACCGTGAACGGTGTTGATTGTTTTGACGCCGACGACACGATATGGTACATGCTGTTCAAGCGTAGATACGCTGAGAGTGTCGGCGCTGCGGGAAAGTTCTTCTAGCTCTTTAAGGGCGTCCTGTGACATTATGACGGCACAGATGGCAGTTTTTGATAAACGGGGGAGGACCGTCTATATGAGTGGTTTGATGAGGAAGGTTGTAGTGTTGTTTACACCTGCGATAAGGTGCGCAAACTACCTGTGCGTCTCTGGGAAGTTGGTTCCACACAAGGTCGACGTCGCTTGGGGGATAACGTTCAAAGATGTATATGCCGTTCTGCAGCAGCACTTGGCGTTCCCTGGGCAGTAGCAGGTGGATTCTTCGTCCGTTATCGAGATACCGAAAGAGCACGATGAAGCAGATCATGTGGTGTTTCTAGCGGAGTACCTTCGAAGGAATTGTTGAATTTGCTTGTTGAGTTGATCGAGGTCTCCGTAGAAACCGAGTTGACACTGCGTCCACAGGCGGGTGAGACGGTGACTAAGTTCGCAGCTGCACGTTTGGTGAAAGCAAAACGAGCAGTGGAAGTCTTTACACGTCGGTCCTGGCATTCCCCCACGGCTGGCTAGCACCGAATGAAGGGGAAAAGAATGCGCGTGCATAAATATAACCCAACTGCCGGAAGCAGGAAATCACTGGTGGGGGAAAAGTTCGTTGGAGATTTACCACATCAGGGGGAAGCACTGGTGGGGGAAACGTTCGTTGGAGGTTCACTACATCCGCCGGAAGCGCTTAGCGATTATTGCACAACATCCGCAGGAAAAACACTGTGTCCGTTGATTTAACGGTTTTCGTCTTGGAGGAGAACTCTGTTTTGAACGGTGCTGAACATGCAAACGCCGTGAATGTGACAACCCAACTGCCGGAAGCAGGAAATCACTGGTGGGGGGAAAAGTTCGCTGGAGATTTACCACATCAGGGGGAAGCACTGGTGGGGGAAAACTTCGTTGGAGAATTACGACATCAGGGGGAAGCACTGGTGGGGGAAACGTTCGTTGGAGGTTCACTACATCCGGCGGAAGCGCTTAGCGATTATTGCACAACATCCGCAGGAAAAACACTGTGTCCGTTGATTTAACGGTTTTCGTCTTGGAGGAGAACTCTGTTTTGAACGGTGCTGAACATGCAAACGCCGTGAATGTGATCGGGTATGATATAGGGTGATTCGCGATCCAAATGCGCCGCTAAGCACGTGCCGTAGCACATGGGGATTTCGTTTAACATTTGCTGCATTTTGTCTTTGGAAATGTATTGCTGTTCGTAGAAAACGATGTATAAACCTCTTGCGGGCACAAATTGGAACCACTGATGTTGTGCGTCTTCTTTATCTGCTTTGAAATGGATATCGTTGAAGAACATGTTAGATAGCACAAAATGAATTTTGGTTTCGCAGCTGTGAACTCTGGCGGAGACGGATTTTCCGTCGTAGGTGCTGTCGACGAAGCGAAGTGCATAAGGTGTATTTTTATGGGGGTGACCGTCCACCTCGTAGTTTTTAAACACCTTACTGTCATGGTAGTACACCGACAGGTAATTTCTGTAACCCATGATGCGGGAGCAAAGGGTGCGAGATGATTGGGTGAGGTGCGGTTGGAACGCTGGTAGAAATACATGCGCACTAAGGACTATTTTGTGAGATGCGCAGTGCGAAATGGGTGTTGAGGAAATGATGAACCTCGAGGAATGTTCTAAAATTGGCGCACCGTATGTACTTGGTGAACTGCGTGAAATTCATGTTATGTAAGGGAACGTTGGAGGCATGGTTGTGAAGCATGTACTTGTGGTATGCCATGATTTGATTTTGCACGTCCGTCTCTTCCTTCTTTTTGTGATACATGATGTCGGTAATGATGCGCTGCAGGGCATGCAACACGTGCCATTCTTGTTGGCTGAGCGTAACGGATGCGCCTTGCGGGTCTTTGAAAACGAGCTTTAGCTTTCCGAACACAAACTTAAACACGATGGTGACGCTGTCGCTGAATTGAAATTGCTGTAGACGTCCCTGTGGGTCATTCAAGCGTTTGTGAATGATGGGGATGGCTTCGACGAGTTGCTGCCACTGCGAGGAACTCATGACGACTGCGTTGTGCTGTCCACATTTGGCAATGGTGACGACGAGATGGTGCGGCGGCTGGGGGGAGAATCCCACACTGACGAATTTAGTTTGTTGCGGGTTGAGGAAGTAGATATCCGCCAGAGGACCCACAACTGCACTGTGCTGGAACTGTGCTGGCGGAGCAGGGCTGTCGGGATACTGTTGGAGGTCGAAGATGGGTAGTTTCCTTTTTTTCCCCGGGTTTCGAGGTGGTCGGGGTTTGACATCCGGTTATACTGGAACACACAAAACAATAATAATAATGTGAGGGATAGAGAGATAAACGGGATAGAAAAAAGCAAGCTAATACATAGGTGCGGACCTACCTGGTTGGCGTGCTGCATGGCAGCATGACTGTATCCGCGTGCTGCATGGTACACTCTGAATGAGGCGAGCGGCACCGTGACGTTGCTTTTTATATGAGCAGGAGCGTCTTCTGAAAGCACGTGCAAGAGGATGGATTAGGTTAGATGTGATGAATAGTGACACACACACACACACACACACACACACGTACTCACCTTCAAGGGTTGACAAGTTTGCTGAGCGTCAGAGCACTTTGCGCGGCATGCGTCTTTGTACGTTTTGCGAATGACGACATCATTATGCGCGTGAAATTTTGAGAAGAATTTATGCTTAGGTAAACCGGAGTAGCGGTGGGTGAGGTAGGCGATGACGTAATGACCGCAAGTGGTGCTGTCGAAATCTTGCAGCCTTCTGGCGTTGGTGGACCAACGCGTCCCGCAGACCGAATTAAGGAACCGGAGAAAATGGGGCGTTAGCGGTCCTATGCCGTAACTGTCAAAATATTCTCCATGCGAGTTTTTGTCCACAAAGATGCAAACCCAGTGTTGCCCGGATATGGTGCTGGGGTCGGTGTTAGCCACTAGCGCCAAGGGAGGCGTTCGAATGCCGTGAAGTGCGGGTAGTTTATCGCAGGGGTAGACGCCTAAAAAGTGAGAGCGCGTAGAGGGGCATGTCGATAGAAACCGTTGAATTTGAAAGGTGTTCATGATACCAAAATGGATCGGTTGGCGTCGATTTCGACCGTTCGATGTATTTCCGCTAGCACCAGAAGTATGACCGGTTCTGTCAATTTATCGGCAAAACCGATGCTTATAGAGACGGTTCCGTGGCGCTGACCCGAGATGTGAGACTCGTTAGCGCTCATGTCTGCAGTGAGATCGAAAACCATTATCGTATACCCTTGCGGGTAGGTTTCTCTGGAGATGGAGTGTCCCTCGTCCTTGAAATGAATGCCTAGGCCGTCCTGCAGGGTTTGAAAGCATTGCAAATAGTGTCCCTTTGTAAAGTCGGGTTGCAGAGGTTGGGAGGGAACGGGTTGCCCGTTCACGTAGAGCTGAAAGAAGTTCATTTTAAAATGTTTCAAGTTGTACGGATTTGAGTTAAAATGGCCGGAATAGGCCTTATCGGTGACCATGGCTACTACCACTCTCCTGGGAACTTGCCCTACGCACACGACGCTAAACGTCATTGCCCTGGACTCCTTGGGGCTGCTCAGAGCCTGAAAGCTTACGTCCTTGAGATGGTACTTTGCGTTGCCCTTTGGGAGCACGGCCTGGTGCGCGATCTTTATGGTCGGCGAGGGCCGCACCGATTTTAAGCGCAGCGTGGCAGACACGATGTCGGCGTACCCCTTAAAGGTATCTACGTCGGAAAACAGATAAAACTGGGGAGAGGCGGGAGTGAGCTTGACGGTCATGCTAACGTTGTTCAAAAGCAGCTTATCCTGTCTAAACAGAGCGCTGGACAGAGGACCGATGAGCTGTACGACGTTGCTCCCTTTGGTAAACCCCTGACGCCACTGAAAACCCGCATTGGCGATAAAAGTGTCCATGATGCCTGCCGTGTCCTTTCTCCAGAGGATGGATTCTAGTTTTGTGTTCATGGCATCTTCGGAGTAATTGAGAAGCGTCTCGAGGTAGGTTCTATAGGGGTAACCGGCTTGCGGCATGGAGACGATGACGTTATTGAGGGTTACCTCCAACTGTTGAAACAGGGAATTTAAGGCGTTGTTGACCAGAGTGGCGTTAGCGTCAGCGTTTAAGGCCTCTCCTTTGTCATCTACAATGCGCACCATGAGTTCGAGTACGACGTAGGTCAAGTCTAGGTAATCGTCCGCATTTCCGGAATAATGAAAGGTGATGGGGGCATTTTTCATTAAAGTGTTTTGAGGGTTTAGGTATAGGAACCGTGACTCCTCGATGCTCATCTGAACCGGCACCTCTGTAGAGAGGTCCAGTTTGGAACTCATGTGGACGGCCGCGTCTGCCATTACGAAAATACGTCTTGCACCTTACGCCTACCGCGTTTCAGCTTCGACTGCTTGCTCTTTTTGGATTTGCTCGGTTTTATTCTCTTGAGGCGCCTGGCGCCGGAACCGAGCATGGCATCGAGCTTTTCGTCGGCTTTTCGCTTTAAATTGTATCCGGACTCCTTGAACCTCCGTTGGAGCGCTTCCTTTGGCGCTGCTCCCGCGACAGTCACATCGGACAGAACGTGAGCGCCCGCCTTTAAGGACTCCTTTCCGACTGCTTTTGCTCCGCTCTTTAAAAACGGTAGCAACCTTCTGAAGAGTCCTCCGAGGGCTGAAAAGAGACCGCTGCCTCTTTGGTAGCGCTTGCCCCTGTAGAGAATGAAATCGCGATCGTCGAACGCGCCGCCGGCCTGATTGAGGTAGTACCGCGTCACGGCGTGCACGTCCATTACGCCTGTTTCGGACGAAAAGCGAGAACTATAGTAGAGGAAAATCCGTCGGCGAATGGCAAGAGATCGCCGTAAGCGTTCCTTAAATCTATGTTGACCGTCTTGAAGTCTTGCTGAATCAAGGGTACCCAATTTTGGGGAAAAAAGTCTTTTCGTCGCTCATGTTAGTGTTGTTGCTTCTTTCGTATTCCACGGCCGCGCTCTCTATGACTTGGGCGAAGGTGTCGCCCACGACTTGCGGGGTCACTAGATTACAATAGATGAACATTTCGTAAGGAAACCCCATATAAGGATCTACGGGGTGTTTAGGAGGTTTTTCGAGAATGACGTTGACGTAGGGCTCGAAACCCAACATTTTTGCCATAGCGGGCGTTAAGAGCAAACTGTGGATGCGGTGTAGAGGTCCCGGAGGGTCCTCCGATTTTGAAACGTCTGGTTTGGGTCTGACGGGACGAGCCGCCGCGGGTTTCTGCTGCCCCGAAGCCGGGGGCTTCGGTTTCGGTTTCGGCTTGCGTCTCTGGTGGGGCGCATCGTTCAGAGCTTCGTATTCGCCGACCGCGTACGGTACGGCCGTGCGCGCGACAGTTTCCACAAACCCGTCGAACGGAATGTCGGGTAGTGCTTCGGGATGGACGACGGCGGCATTCACGCCCACCGTCTTCTTGCGCTCGTCGAAGAGGAAGAAGTTTTCCACGTGCAAGTGTTCGAGTAGAACGGCATTGACGAGGTTCACCAAGTCTTTGGGATTGTGCACGATGCCTTGCGGCATTTCCAAGCTGAATTTGGAATGCGTGGGGAGGAGCGTCATGGTGTACTTGGTGCCCACCAGACGGGCATCGTCTCGCGAAAGGTTATAAAATTTCACCGGATACCTGACCTTTTGCAGGGCGACCTCCCATTCTCCCTGCAGAACGATTCTCTCGGGCAAGATGTTAGAAAATCTGGCCGTGTTATTGTCGGTAAAGTGTTCCATGGAAGCGTTGCTCACGAGAGTGATGGAGAATGATGATGATGATGATATGCGGTTTAAGGGCGCTAAACTGCTACGGTCATCAGCGCCCTTACAATGTATAAAAGATAAGGTCAAAATATAAAACAGGTAAAAAACCGCATAGGTAAAAACGGGACACAAACCCGCGATGTTCAAAAAGCTAAAACTAACAACAGAACAATAACAAAATAACAATAACAATAACAATAACAACAATAACAAGGACAACAAGAATAACAATAACAACAATATAAAGTTCTGAAAATCAACACACTAAAAGCAAGGGCAATAAAAGATTAGAACGTGTCAGAAACTGTAGAATGCGAGGGACATGAGCGTCATATGTCCACTGGGGATAAGAGTTCCCATAAAAACAGACAGAATAAAAGTACTAAGCCAACAGACGCCCAACGCATTAAATGCGCAGATTAAAATCACTGTCATGAATAAAACGTAAAACACATTCTACAGCACGCGTGTCGTCTGCCAAAACGTTGGCCAGGCCAACAGGCAGACCCACACGAGCACGCAATGCAGCTAAAACCTGACACTCTGTTAAAATGTGACGCACCGTTAAGGGCACGACACACTGCCCACAGAGTGGTGCGGGGTCACCACTGAGCAAATACCTATGACTAAAAACACAATGTCCAATCCGTAGACGAGCTAAAATTACCTCTTCCCGACGACAAGAACGAGAAGAGGTACCCCAGATCAACGGGAAAGGCTTAACTTCCCGCAATTTGTTCCCCCGGAGGGCCGTCCACTCATCGCGCCAGCGCGAGAGGATGCGGCGACGTAAAATAATACACGAATCAGACGAGGGAACAACAGAAGTAAAAAATCTGGGTAATAAAATCGCCGATTTCGCAGCGGCGTCGGCAGACTCATTACCTGAGATGCCCACATGACCTGGAATCCACATGAAGGACACGCTGATGCCTGAGACACCAAGCGAGTGGAGCAGGTCATGTATGCGCTGTACGAGTGGGTGGTAATGGTACAGCGCATGAATAGCCTGAAGGGCACTCAGAGAGTCCGTACAAATAAAACAGTGCCGTAAGTCGAGCCGCTGAATGTATAAAACAGATTGATAAATGCTAAAAAGTTCGGCGGTAAAAATTGAACATTGTCGAGGTAAACGAAAAGTAAAACTCTGAACACCAAAAACAAAGGCACATCCTACTCCAACATCAGTCTTAGACCCATCAGTATATATAAAATGACAGTCCCCGAACTGCGCTTGTAGTTCTAAGAAGGCGGATCTAAGAACAGAAGCAGGGGTCGCATTTTTCGGCATCGACGTTAGCCCAAGGTGGATGTGGGCCTCAGCGCGCGACCATGGAGGAAAACGCGTTTCCCCTCGGGTAAGGGCCGGCGCTGGCGTAACGTCCAAATGCCGAAGTAGCAGTCGAAATCGAACCCCTGGAGGGAGCAATGCAGAGGAGCTAACTAAATATTGCCGGTCAAGCGAATCCTCGTAAAATACATCGAAGGACGGGTGGTTAGGCAAGCTTGAGAGTCGACAAGCATAGCTGCACAAAAGCATCTCACGCCGGAAGGACAGCGGAGGCTCTGCAGCTTCTGCGTACAGACTGGGTACAGGGCTAGTTGGAAAGGCCCCTGTAGCGACTCTTATGCCACGATGGTGAATGGCATTCAATCGACGTAACACAGATGGACGTGCCGACGAATAAACAATACACCCGTAATCAAGCTTGGATCGGACCAAAGAGCGATAAAGGCGAAGAAGGACGGTCCGATCAGCTCCCCAGGATGTGCCACTTAAAACACGTAAAATATTAAGAGAACGGTCACACTTTGCTTTTAAAAAGGAAACGTGCGAGGTCCAACACAACTTCCTGTCAAAAATCAACCCCAAAAATTTCGCCTCGTCTGCAAACGGAAGTATCCCTGACCCAAGATGGAGAGAGGGCGGAGGGAAATACTTCCGGCGCCAAAAGTTGATGCAGACGGATTTCTCGGCGGAGAAATTAAAGCCGTTGGCATTACTCCAGGCGTAGAGACGGTCGATACAGCTCTGGAGACGGCGTTCGAGTAGACAGGTCCGCCGTGAACTACAATAAATAGCGAAATCGTCAACAAAAAGGGACGATGAAATGCCAGGTGGAATACAATCAACAATGGGGTTGATAGCAATCGCAAAAAGTGTGACACTGAGTACAGAGCCCTGCGGTACTCCGTTCTCTTGAATAAAACGACGAGATAAAACCGAGCCCACACGTACACGAAAGACGCGGTCCGTCATAAACTCCCGAAGAAATATGGGAAGACGACCGCGGATATTCCAATCGTGAAGTGTACGTAAAATGCCGCCCCTCCAACAAGTGTCATAAGCTTTCTCCAGGTCAAAAAATACAGCCACGGTTTGACACTTTCTCAGAAATCCATTCATAATATGCGTCGACAAGGACACCAGATGGTCGACGGTAGAGCGATAGCGACGAAACCCGCACTGAGCGTTCGCTAGAAGTTTCTGAGACTCAAGCCACCATGTCAACCGCCCGTTGATCATGCGCTCCATCACCTTGCAAATTGCAACTGGTGAGGGAGATAGGGCGGTAGCTGGAAGGTAGTTGGCGATCCTTTCCAGGCTTAAGTATAGGGACAATGGTGGCTTCGCGCCAAACGGAAGGAAAAATGCCGTTTTGCCAAATACGGTTATAGACCTGTAAGAGAAAGAGTTTACTGTCGGCTGAAAGGTTCTTTAACATCAGGACATGAATGCCGTCCGGCCCGGGAGCGGAGTGCCGAGAGCAATGAAGAGCGTGCTCCAGCTCCCTCATTGTGAAGAGTTCGTTATAGCATTCATCATTAGCAGACCGAAAAGTATATGATGCGGAATCCTGCCGGTCCTTAATAGAGCGAAAGCCGGCGGAATAATGGTCTGAACTGGAAACCGCCTCAAAGGCAGAACCCAAAGTGTTAGCGATGGCAGCCGGATCCACTATGGTGGCATTAGAAACCTGAAGGCCAGAAACAGTACAATGTGACACTTCACCTGAGAAGCGACGAAGTTTATCCCAAACAACGGATGAAGGCGTAAAACGATTAAAAGACTCGACAAAACGAGCCCAAGATGCCTTCTTGCTATCCTGAATAATGCGACGAGCCCTGGCGCGCGATTGTTTAAAAGTCACCAAATTATCAAGTGTAGGGTGGCGCCGAAACACCCTAAGTGCAGTCCTACGGGCACGAACGGCGTCCCGACAATCCTCGTTCCACCACGGAACAGGTGGCCGCCGAGGTTGGGAGGATGAACGGGGTATTGCGCGTTCGGCGGCTGAGAAAATAATAGACGTAAGGTGCTGCACTAGTTGATTAATGTCGGAGAAGGGCTGGTCGTCAAAATGCACGATGCTGGAATACAAGCTCCAGTCGGCTTTTGCGAATATCCAGGTAGGTACTCTGGAATGCTGTACGTGGTGCGACAGAAGAGAAACGATGCAGGGGAAATGGTCGCTGGAGTAGGTGTCAGCGACGACGTTCCACTGAAGACGACGTGCAAGCTGGATTGAGCATATGGCAAGGTCCAGGTGAGAGAATGTACCGGAAGAATCAGAAATAAAAGTAGGTGCACCTGTATTGAGGATGGAAAGATTGAACTGATAAAAAATGTCGGAAAGAAGAGTTCCCCTCGCACAAGCCCTTGGCGAACCCCATAGTGGGTGATGGGCATTAAAATCTCCCAACAGAAGAAATGGTGTTGGGAGAGCGGACAGGAGAGCTCGAATGTCCGCGGGAGCGAGGGGAGACGATGGAGGTGAATATACAGAGCAAACAGAAAACAAAAAGCCGGGTAAGTGAAGGCGAACGGCAACAGCTTGCAAGTCGGATGTAAGTGTGACAGGTGTAAAATGAACGTCGTTACGCACTAAGAACATGACACCTCCATGAGCAGGAGTACCCTCCTCCGGTTCAAGGTCGTAGCGAACCGGAGTATATCCTCGGAGATCAAAAGGATCGTGAGGGCGAAGCTTAGTCTCCTGCAAACATACGACCATAGGCGAATGGGAACGCAATAAAAGTTGCAGTTCCGCCCTATGCGATCGTACACCACGTACATTCCAGGTCAGGATAGCCATTAAGAATAAGGGGATAAACTGTCTATTTAGAAGGGCGGCTTAAAATTACCTTTTGTTTAACCTTTGGGCTCGGGCTTTTTGTATGGAGTTGGTCAGACTCCATAGCTTCCTCGGAGGGAGGGCCCACGCGCTCAGTGCCAGAAACCGATTCAAGCGCCGTGAATCGGTTCTGGGTGGCGATGGGTGAAGGGTGCCGCTGAGCGCGGCTTGTCCCAGGACCTTCCTGGGACAGCGACCTCCGAGGAGGAGAAGGTGAACTTTTGTTACCGCGCGCACGCGGAGGGTCTTTCAAAAAATCTTCCCTACGTAGTTTCTGCTTGGGCTTCTTTTCAACGGCTTGCGACTTCATTGACTTGGGACCAGGTTTATACGGCTTGGTAACTGTAGCCTTAATAGACGGCCGGATGGTAGTGGCGGTTAATCCAGTCAAGGTCCAGGTCTGAGTTTCGGCATCTACTCGCGGTACTGGCGAGGCAACAACAGAACTAAATGTGCCAGATCGCAGGAGTGAAGGTTGGCGCGCATGGTAACGCCTCCGGGCTTCAGCGAAGGAGAGTTTTTCCTTTACCCGGATCTCCTGGATCGCCTTCTCGTCCAAGTACCGCGGACAGTCGGCAAACGAAGCAGAATGAGACCCTTTACAATTAACGCAGACGGGGGCTGTTGAACAGGTACCTTCGTGTGAGGGCTGGCTACAGGTTGCACAGATGTTAACGGCACTCTTACATGAGACTTGCGTATGCCCAAAACGTTGGCATTTAAAACAACGCAGAGGTCTAGGAATATAAGGCCTCACAGAAATCCGTTCGTACCCTGCGGAAATGCTCGTGGGCAGATCGACGCCATCAAATGTAATAAACAGGGTACGAGTGGGTACCAATACGCCGTCGCGTTTGGCCTGCACTCGATGCACTGCAGTCACCTTTTGATCAGAGAGATATTCTACGAGATCCTCGTCCGATATACCATCGAGGCTATGGGTGGTAACGACGCCCCGACAGGAGTTCAATGTGCGGTGCTTCTCAACACGGATGGGGTAACCGTGGAGAAGCGTAGCGCGCAACAAGGCCTTACTTTGCTGATCGGACTTAGTTTGTGCCAATAAGGAACCATTCCGTAGACGAGTGCATGATTGAACCGCACCAGCAATAGCATCTATGCCCTTCTGAATTATAAAAGGGTTCACCTTCTCAAAGTTTTGTCCTTCTTCTGTTCTCGAAATGACCAAGTAACAACCAGATGACGGCGGTGCTACTTCTGTTACAATAACTTTTCGGCGCTTGTTTGTATTAATGGAGGAAGGGTGCTCCATAGCGAAATAAATCCTCCACCATTGCAACCGTCTCCGACCTCGGGCTCTGACTTCTCGGGCGTTACCCCGGCTTGGGTGAGTGGCCTATCTATACCAGACTCACCCCAGGGTCACACCTCCCAGAACATAGACAGAGGGACCCAATCGCCGTCAGAAGTCAGCAGCTCATGCAATGGCCCCCCCGCGGGACTGCAGTTGAACAGCGGATACGAACACAAACCCTACATGACGACCCCGGGTGGTGGGGATGACGCCATTACCCACTCACCCAGCTGCGCACGCGGTGCGCGGGTATCCGTCAGGCTGTGTCCACGGAGGATTTAAATAAAAAGATAAAAGAAACTAAAACTGTGTGGGCGTTTCGCACGCAAGGTAGGCCGGCGGGGAAGAAAAAGAGAGATGCGAATGTCGTGGTGCGAAATGGCCGGAAAGTGATAAGGGAAGAAAGAAACGATGGTGAGGTGCGGTATGAATGGAATGCAAAGAACGCACGAGAGCCTACCTTGGGTCCACCGGTCACTTGAAGAACCCACCTCGACCGGATGGGGGTGAGGGGATGAATATGGCGATGATTGGCTCGGGAACCCCCGGGTGCGCCAAAAACCCGTACTCACATAAGGTGAGCCCCTGAGGGGATGTGATGGAGAAGGGCTTGGTCTTAATCATGTCGAATCGATGGTCGAAGCCAGAACCCACGAGTTAAACTTTGCCGGATACCCCTTCACTTTACCAAGACCTGCTTGTTGCGCCCTCGGCCCTTGGTCTGTAAAACGCGTTCGATCTTAAACGTCCGAGGTAGCGCGACCTTTTGTAGCTCCTCGGTGTAAAATGTGCCGTCTATGGCTTCTCCGGCCAGATCCTTCAACTTATATACCACTGGCCGACCGCGCACCACCTCGGCTATCCGAAATATTTCGTCCGTCCAATTCTGCTCGTAGCTCTTGTCGAATTTCATTTTTTCTTTAGAGATGCGCACGTGATCGCCCACGGAAAATCTGGGTTTCCCTGCGCGAGGTAGGGTCCTATTTCCGTAGAGATTGCGGTACACTCGTAAAATATTAGATTCGTTCACGTCCTTCGGAGCCATTTTTATGGACCTGTGATGCGAGCTATTGTACGATTCGAGTAAGGCCGGAAGGACTTCCAGGTATCTGTAACTGTTTTTGTGCGTGAAATATCTCCACATCTTGGTTTTTAAGGTGCGGTTGAAGCGATCCACGACGCTGGCTTTAACGTTATTTTTGGTTGTGTAATGTTTCACGTCGTGTTTCTTCAGAAAGTCGCGAAAAGTCTTGTTGGAAAACTCGGTTCCCTTGTCCGTTTGGAGGACCCTGGGGACGCGTTGGGTGAATATGGAGCGAAACGCTTGCGCAACCTCGGTACCCAGCTTCGATTTCAGGGGTACGGCCCAAGCATATTTGGAAAATACGTCGATAACGGTCAGAATGTACACGTAAGGTTTGTTATGTTCCCTCACATTGTTCATGACGTTTAGATCGGCCTCCCAAAGATCGTCCATATTCGTCACGTGATAATATCTGGTGGGGAACCGCTTTCTGACCGGTTTGTGCAGAGTGTAACTGTCCTGGGTTTGAAGGAAGGACTCGATGTTCAGCTTAGACGCACCCGTGGCCTCTCGAAGGGGCTTGACCGTACCCAAACCGGCATAGAGTTCCGGTTTGGCATAGTATCGCCTTAGCGCCTTCCATTCCTTCATGCTTTACTTGTACAGGGGTTGCCAGTCGCGTTTGCGAAAATGGTACGACGCGGAAGGCGATTTCGATTTCTTTTTCGGAGTGGCAGGGTTTGCCCTCTTCTTTTTGCGAGGCGAGAGGAGGTTGATCTTTATGGTTCGGGGTTCCACCTCCTGCTTCACCGGCACGCGTTCGTGCACGTCTTCGTAATCGTCGTCGTCGTCGTTGCCGAGGAAGGGCTTTCTGACTTGTGCCACGAGATCGAGGTAGTTGTCCAATTTATGTTTTACGAGCCGCCACTTTTCGTCGGTAGAGAGTTTTGCGCTCTGCAGGTTCTGAATTTCTTTAGCCAATCTGGATATGGTGCGGTCTATAGCGTGAAGCTTATCGACGGTCTTTGGTTGCGGTGCAACGAGGATCTGCTTGCCGTACTTCATCCTGTTAATTTCGACACTAGCGCGCCGCCAAGCGAAGCCAAGACGGGTAGGAGAAATGCCGGCAAAAAACCTCCTTTTTGAACCAAGATGTTCTTCTTCTTCTTCTTCAGAGGAAGCCGTTTATCCGTCAACTTCCTCCAAGAAGCCTTGTGCTTCTTTAGGCGACCCAAGCACTTTGCGGGAAGTTGCACGTGACCTCTGCACACGTTGAGCATACATTCGCTAATGGCCTTGATCAGATCGCCATCGGCATTTTTTAACAACTTTTTGCGCAGAGGGGCCTTCGCCTTGGCCAGAGCCGTCAAATTACCGTGCTGTCTCGCTATGCGAGGACTGGTCAGCGTCGCAAGCCTTAACATACCTCTAGCCATGCTTGCGCGATAATGACGTTCGCTCCCAAAGCGGTACTTTTTATTTAAAATCAATGGCCTCAGTTGGGTAAGAAACTGCCGTGATAATATAGAACGAAACGAACCCGAGTCCTCTCGGCGGTCTCAGTTGGGTACGAAATAAGAGAGGTATTCCCCCGGCAGCACGACGGTTCGATACCTGTATCGGGCGGGCGTGTACTGAGTGCAGTCCAACACGAGATACCCGTGAGGGCGTTCGGTGGCCTTCTCGAAGGCCTCCAAGAGAAACCTAGAGTTCGTGGGTTCGATCTGCTGGCACAGTTTCTCGATCTGCATCTTGTCCCGGTTGTTCTTGAAGACCACGACGTAGTTTGCATTCAGAGAGATGTTGCGATATTTCTGACCCTGCGAAAACACGTTCTGCAGGATGTAGACGATGCCGAAGCGCTTGTGATGGGAGTCTGTGGTGAAAAAATTGGACACGTCCTACCCGCCCCCCTCCAGCATCAGATCGTCGAGGACGACGAGGTCGTTCTCGCCCACGGAAGCAAGTTCGGGTATGCCCGCGTGGGTCTCGCAACGCAGAGCCGAGGGTTCGAGTCTCGGCGAATACTCCGGAGGGTGGCACCACAGCACCCTCCTGGGACGCACGTCGAACATCCGGTGCGCGTGGCGTAACAGGTTTTTCACGAAGGTCGACTTCCCGCAGCGCGACGGCCCCGCCACGAGTATCGTGCTGGGAAACTCGAATCGCCCCAGGTCTCGGGGACCGGGCATCGTCTCCTCAGGGGCGCCCGGTACGAAATGACTTTGGCGCGGCTCTAGACGTCTCATTTATGCGTTCCTCTTGAAGCCGTAGGGATAGCAATCGTGATCGCCGGCGAGAACGCGCTTGTTGACCACCATCCTAAACGTCTTCGAGCTGGGTTCGGTGACGACCGTCCAAGACGGTTTCCGCGAAATCTGCGTGCCCGCCAGCTTCACCGCACGGTCGTTGTCCCTCAGCACCACGTCGCGAATCACGTCGGCGTTCACCAGCTCCAGGTTGCCCGAATTGAGCGTGATCCCCTTCACCTTGCACACCGAGAAGGTCTTGCCCGTCTCAGAGCAAACGATCTCCATGCAGTAGCTCTTGGGCCCCGCGGAGGCGAACCGGGCGATGTAAGAGCCCCGCCCGTACTTCTCCAGCTCGTCCGTCATGTCCCCCAGGAGGCGTCCAACGGACGGCGTCCAGTCACCCGGAGCGGCGGCGACGACGACGGAATCGGTGTCGAAGTAGCAGACCCGTTCTCCCAGCCTCTTGAAGTAGGAGTAGAACACCAGGCGCGCGTGAGCCGTGGTGTAGGCCGCCAGGACGGCGTTGGCGGTGGGGTTGACCTTGCGGTGCTGCTCGCAGTACCTCCACACCGCGTAAATGATCCGTTCGGTGACGGGCACGTAGGTCTGCACTTCCACGCCAGGGTCGTTGAGCAGTTCCAGGAGGCGGTCGTACCGGTCCACCAGCTCCCACGTGGGGAGGTTTTCCCTCTGCCCCAGTTTGTCCCAGAAGCTGTTGAGCATCAGCTTGGCCAGCTCCCGCCTGCCGGGGTTGGTGGCGATGGCCTGGGGATTCAGGTTCGAAGAATTGCTCCACGTACTGCTGCTTTGCGGCAGGGTCGTTGCAATCCGAGGGCCAGCCGGAGGCTTCGGTCTTGATCTTCAAGAACTGATTCACGTAGTCCTGGAAGAGACCCTTGGCTCCGGTGGTCGGTTCGTGCCGCACCACGTCGTACTCCCAGATCTCGTGGACCCGGAGGAGGCGTTATCCCTCCTCCAGGGCGTCCTGCATCTCGTCGACCACCCAGGTACCCGACAACGCCCTGTCGCGCTCTCCGTGGTGGCACTCGTCTTGGTTCTCCGCCTCCGCACAAGCGCGGCATAGCGGGAACATGAGCTTGCCGCCGATGCGCGCCGGTAGCACCGGGTGGTACAGGTGTTGCGGCGGTAGAACCTCGCACTTCACCAAACCGCCCCCCACGTCTTCCAAGCGCGGGAATCGATCCACGTGGATCTTGGGATGGCCCGCGGGGTAGGGCTTCGTCTTGTTCACGTACGGGTACAGGCTGCATACGTCGTAGTAGTAGATCTTGCTATCCACCTTCGCCTCGCAGTACGTCTTGGTGCAGTTGGTGCGACCTCCGTAGAAGGCGTCTCTGCGGTTCAGGGGTTCCGGTACCGCAAAGTCCCTTGCGTGGCGCGTGAGGTCCTGGTTGGCCTCCATCGCGGCGTTGAACTCACACTCCCACATTTCCACCACGGCGTAGCCGGCGCCCTTGATCTTGGCCGTGACCTTCTCGGTGCTCTCTAACCTGGAGGTCATGGTTTCGTGTCCCGAGTTGTATATCACCGCATGGCGATTGTGAAAGCACCGCCTGCAGCCGTGGTAAAAGCAGCCGTGGAAAAAGTACGCGGTTTTTTCAGCCTCTCTGTACCCGTCCACCTTGTGCCCCACGATTTTAACTTCGCGTCCTCGCATGGCGTGCTGGATGACGATGCGCTTTTGCATCTCTAGCCAAGTTAGCCATATGCATGCGGCGCGAGACTGCCGGTCCGCTAGTCGATACCCGTCCGCTGGCAAGAGGGCAATTTTTTTAAGTGGCATGAAGCGCTTTCTATACACGCACATGCACGCATGCGCGATGGTGACGCATTCTCTGAACGGGTCTATTCCGTTCTCGTCCAAGAATTCCCTTCTGAATTTGGAAACTCCCTGACTGAGTAGAAATACGTCCATCTTGCAATACGCCACCATTTCCGCCCTCATGTCGAAGACGTACCCGGAGGACGCCTTTTCTTCGTGCCACTGCTCGAAGGCTTTCCGACCCTCCGCCGACATGCCCTCCGGACAGTAATGCCTTTTGTCGGGAATCGAACCCACGTACTGCTTGTTTTCCTTCGTGTTAAACAGGTACGGGAAATAACCTTTGCATTCCTTCAATCCGATGGTCTTGGAAAAGCGGGAGAGTGGCATGGGTATGAAGTTGAGCGAGTCTAGAAATGTGACGTCACCGTACCTCATCCTGTAGATCTTGCTCCCGTTCATGATGAGCTCCGGCGCCCGGTCTAAGTGCACCACCATGTATTTTAATAAAAAGTGCCCGTCGTAAGCTCTGAGGTTATGCGCCACGACGTAGACGTCCCAGGCTTCGAACCTCGCCTGCGGATGTGCTCGAAAAGCTGCTTCATGGGCTCGTCCATAAACACCCATTCTTTGCAACCGCATTGGGTACAGTATGCCGTCTTGTGGCGTTCGTCGATGCACAGCGGGCAGGCTTGGTACAACACGCACAAGTTAGGTACATGCTCGTATGTGTCCTTTTTGTCGGTATATGGAATGTTTTGCGTGCATTCAAAGTCGATAAACATAAACACGTACCGGTTTCTTTTGTTCTTTGCGGCATACTGCTGCATATAGCACATGTGGTTAGAATTCACGTGTGTCTTGCAATGATAGCAGTACTTTTCCCCGCACTCGTGCGCGGTTTTTCTGTGCCTCGCATTCACGAGCTTATTGCAAGACGTGCACACCTTTTCTACATCGCACACCGACAGCGCCTTTGGGTAAAAAACGCCTTTCTTTGCGTGGTTTGCAAAGCATGTCGGTCCCTTAAAATCTCTGTTGCACCCGGCGCAGCGTATGTAGGCGTCAAATCGCGCATCGCACTGCTGATGACATTTAGCACACCTGACGTCGCACCTATGAAATTCTTTTTTGTGTGCCGAGGGATAATGACACTGGCGGCAATACCATTTGCATTTAAAGCACTTGTGAAGGTTCACGATAGCATTAAAGTGCCCGGCGTGGAGCATGACGTCGATGTATTTATCGCATTTCTTATCCGACGCGTACAGCACGTGCTTCACCGTATGATCGCCAAACACCGTCACAGCGTAGCCCTTTAACGCAGCGTCAAAGCGTCTGACGTCATCTATCGTACAGCTGTCGTGGCCTTGACCGATGCTCGCACACAAGGCTACGGCCTTCGATTTTTGCAGATAGTCGGAGCGCGTCATCGTTTTATAGTTGACGTCGCGATCCACTTTGGCTTTAACTACAACAATGGCTCTTGCTAAACACAAGTTGTCTTTGTTGGCTATTTCGACAATGCCTTTATTGTCCCTACAGGCATCGCAAGGTTGGTGGCACGAACCCGAGACCTCCTCGGTCCACACAAACGTTACATGAAGAGGACCGCTTAGCAAGAATTGTTGGTTACTTTGCATTACTTTTTCGATGCTTCGAACAATGACATCCGTATTCAATTGCTCTACGCGCCTTACGCTTATATGAAGGCTTTAGACGCCTCCTTTTCGTCTGTTATGGATATGCCTAAATATCCGGGTTCGTTTTCTAACAGGTTCTCTTTCGCAAAGTTTAGAATATCGTTAAACAAATGCGATACCCATTGCTCCGGGTTAAAATCTCTGGGGACCGGGTTTACGGTAATTTGCGACTCTGTAAAGCCGGAAAAAAGCCTTGGCAGCATTCTCTGCTTGTGCCCTATAATTTCGAACGTAGGCTGCAAGGTGTCATCGCGACTTCCCCCGGGTTGCGGCTCCATCTTATCGTCCGAATGCACCGATCGCTCTTTACCTGCAAAGTGCTGCTGCTATTTTGTTTTTATTTTAAACTATTTTTCTCGGCTTTAACACTCTGGGAACAACTGCTGCGGCGTATGTTCTGCTATCACTAGGGCGATGGTCAATACCGATCGATGAAGACACCCGCACATGTGCGCGTATTGCTTTAAAACTTATATCACGTCAAATAGCACGATTTTATAGCAAAATACACTATCGCTCCCGTTTCTCACTACGGCCGGCTGCTCTTGGCACTGGGTTTTTATAAGTTCGCTTATCGCAACCGCAGTTTCAGCATGCGCGTCGAGTTAAATGCGTCATTAAAAATCCTGACGCCTTATTTGGCCACAACTTGCCAAGTTGTAATCGCAGTCATTTCCGGTGCATTCCGGTCACACCATCCATCCATCCACCGCTGCACTTTTCCCTACCATCGACCATAAAACCGCATTTAAAAGATTTTCTCGCTGTTGAGCATCCGTTCGCACGGTCATTTTTTTTTAAAGTTATCGTGCAGTTTGCAACTCCTTAAACGCGGCTGCTTTATCAGCACCGTTCTCACGGTCATTTTCAAGTTATCGCGCAGTTTGCAGTTTTTTAACCACGGCTGCCATATTGTAACACACATCGACTGCTTCATCAGCACACGGTCATTCACGTACTGCTGCTTCCGCTGCACATGAGAATCGTTCTTTTTTACTGTTTTCTCCGATACTAACGTGAGCAGAACTATAACGCTTGCTACATGTTGCTAATAGTGGTTGAGCTTGCACTCCCACTAGCGCTTTTCGCCGAAGGTTAAGAATTTCCGCACGGTTATGTGATTTATTAAGTGCGTGTGGAGTTAAAAATAGTACCATGCCTCAACTTCAACATCAGTGTCAAATATTTAAAACTATCGGTGTCGTGTGTAGTGATTTTGTGTTGTGCTGTGCATAAAATCTGAGAAAAATCACGCACAAACTTTCGACGCGAGCAACAAGTGGATGTGTGCCCTTGTTGCACGCATTGCAATAAACTGTCAAATGTGGCCGCCAACCGCACCATCAACAACGACATTAGGAGGAAAGACTAACGCGAGCAGAACTATAACGCTTGCTACATGTTGCTAATAGTGGTTGAGCTTGCACTCGCACTAGCGCTTTTCGCTGAAAGTTAAGTATTTCCGCACCGCTATGTGATTTATTAAGTGCGTGTGGAGTTAAAAACAGTGCCCCGCCACAACTTCAACATCAGTGTCAAATATTTAAAACTATCAGTGGCGTGTGTAGTGATTTTGTGATGTGCGGTGCATAAAATCTGAGAAAAATCACGCACAAACTTTCGACACGAGCAACAAGTGGCTGTGTGCCCTTGTTGCACGCATTGCAATAAACTGTCGAATATGGCCGCCAACCGCACCCTGTCGAATATGGCCGCCGAGCGCACCATCAGCAACAGCATGGTAGGTGGAAAAAGCCTGTCCTTCTCCTTGTATTTTCATAGTTGTCATAAATACAAATAGAAACTTCCATTTTCGCAATCCATTATATAAAATTAATGCAAAAAACTTATGCCAAAACGTATTGCCATGAAAAACAAATAAACAATACCTCTAAACGAAATGCGTTGAAAAGCAATATGAACATGAAATAAGCCGACAAGCTATCACAGCTGTGACGGTGATTGGCGATCATACGGGGAAGCACGTGCTGTACCCGTCGTGCAAACTGCACGATAGCATGAAAAATGACCGTGTGAACGGAAGTAGTCGGTTGGTCGCCGCGCGAACCAACTTCCCAGTGTGTCAACTTTCAACATGCACTGCCCTAACAAACAACGTGCAATTTGTGCCTTATCAAGCGGTATCGCTACTATTAAATGTGTGTGTGTGCCTATTTAATTTTTATTTTCTTTTGCACTGCACACTTTTGTGTTAAAATATATATATACATTTTAAATTTTGTCATTGTGTGGATTTTGTTTGTTAAATTTTTTCTACGCTACTATTATAGTGTGTTTGTGTGCCTATATAATTTTTATTTTCTTTTGCACTGCACACTTTTGTGTTAAAATATATATATACATTTTCAATTTTGTCATTGTGTGGATTTTGTGCGAACCAACTTCCCAATGTGCCAACTTTCAACATGCATTGCCCTAACAAACAACGTGCAATTTGTGCCTTATCAAGCGGTATCGCTACTATTAAATGTGTGTGTGTGCCTATTTAATTTTTATTTTCTTTTGCACTGCACACTTTTGTGTTAAAATATATATACATTTTCAATTTTGTCATTGTGTGGATTTTGTTTGTTAAATTTTTTTATACGCTACTATTATAGTGTGTGTGTGTGTTTGAGCCTATTTAATTTTTTAAAAGCCCGAAAAATGAAAAGAGTTTGTGAGCGAATGTATGTGTGTGAATGTGTGTGTGTGTGTGCGAGTATGTGCCTAGTATCCGTGCGCCGACAAGGGAAAACTTCATCATATGCCTACCCGACAGGGACAACCACGAAAATTAGAAAGGACTTCGTCAACCACTACAGCAAGCGCCTACCAACCAGGGAAAACCTATGAAAAAAGAAGACATAGCTTGCATTTGTCTACCAACCAGAGAAAACCCAGAAAAACTAGTTATTTAAAAAGAAAAGAAAAAGAAAAAACCGAAAAAAAACGAAAAAAAGACGGATAATATAAGTATGGCAACTGTAACGGTTTACGGCAAACGCGCGCGCCGCGCAATGCGTCACGCCGGGCAGTATTTTTCAAGTTATCGCGCAGTTTGCAGCTCTTTCATCGCAGCGGGCATATCGTGACGCACATCGACTGCTGATTACCACTCTTGCGTCTGCCATATTGACCACTATCCTCAAATCCCCTCGTTCTTGACTTCTTGTCTCCGCCATCTTGTTTAGTTCCCATTTTTGCCACCGCTCCTCACATCTCCGAACCAGATTGCCGGCAAGAACAGATCTCGTTCATTCACACCTCGACGGCTCACTCGACAGTAGCTACTGTGAGCACCTACGTCGTACACTTTTTTGACCGCTTTCGACCGGCTATGAGAACCCTGCTCCTACGTACGCTAGTGACCATTACGATGGTCCAGCACCAGGTTTTTGGTATAGTTAAATTACGTCTGTGCAAAGGGCGTCTGTACCGCTTTAAAAAACCTAGGTATATCAGTGCGTAGTGATGTTGGTTGATCTTAAAGCTGGTTAAGCATTTTCAAAAACAGTTTGCTTTTATTTTTTCGCGTCGCGTGAAGCTGCTGCGCTTTTGGTGACATATCAACACCAGTAACAGGTAAGTACCACACGCACAATTATTTTTCGGTCCTGCTTGGCGTAGCAATATATCCTTTGGTGTTTTGGTACTGTAACCTCAAATCTCCTTACCCTCCTCTTGCGTCAGCCATCTTGTTTAGTTCTCACCGCATCTCCTTGTCGCCGACCCGCCGCCATTTTTAGTTCCCACTATTTTAACCTCAAAATCTGCTCTTCTAAGCTCTTGCTTCCGTCATCTTCTTTTAGTTCCCATTCTCACCACCGCGTCTCCTTGCCCCCACCTCTTGCGACCGCCATGTTGACCACTAACCTCGAAATTTCCTCGTCCTTAGACCTCTTGTCTCAACCATCTTGTTTAGTTCCCATTTTCGCCACCGCATCTCATATCGCCCCATCTCTCTATCCACTCAAGAAAACTACCATCCAACGTTCAAAAATTGCTGATGAGTTCTGGAGAGGCTTTTGCAAATCTTGTTGCTAGGAAAACTTACCTTTCCCATCACCTCCAAAATACCCCCACTCCCACACCTTTTTCTTTCCACCAATCATAATCTCTCTTATTCTTACCAATCAACAACTTTCATTTGTTCCTTTCCACCAATAACATCACTTCTTATTCCCACCTATCACAACTTCACACGTCACTTTCTGTTATACTTTTTATCCCTCGTTCGCCATCATTTCCCTCTTTCAGTCCCGACCTCCGCACAGACAACACCTCGCCACCCCGCTCCTCTCCATCACGTGTCCTCCATACTCTTTTATCTTCCTTCCTTCATCTTCCACCCGAATTAACGAACCAATCACATTTCGTCTTATTTTTACCAATCAAAACACTCCACGTCACTGCCTGTTTTTCGTTCATCTTTCCCTAATCCTCAATTCTTTTAGCTCGTCCCGGATGAACCAATTGCAATAACGATAATCCTTCCGCTCATGGCGCTTTTCAAACTTACCGCCGTCGATCGCAGCGACACTAGCGACACTAGCGCCCCTAGTGGCAGGATTATCGTTAATCCAATTGGCTCATCCGGGACTTATACTACTCCTGAAATAACAGCATTTTCTTTGGGTATGAATCAACATGCAGGTTTGATTAACTTTGTACAATAGGTGTGCTTCAATGCAATGTAAAAACATTGACAAATTGTGTGTTTGGAATAACCGCGCCGCATTGCGAATTTCGTGTTACATGGTTATCTTCCGCGCGTTCATTTCTTACGGTTGGCAACGCCCGAACTCCTTAAGCCACGCCCAGGCCGCTTGCTAGCAGACGACAGCCGCTATTATACATCATGACCTATAATTTGATATGCCACATTACCATACAGTATGAATTATAGAGTGGATTGGGGGGAGATGCCTAAAGTTTGTAGTTCCGTCGGGTAGCCACAGATCGCAACACCAACCTGTAGCACCTCGCTCGCGGTAGTGTGAAGTGAAGGCAGATGTGTACGTCACTGTGTTAGCTGTGTTTTCGCTTTGAAACCAACAAATACAAGGTAAGAACTAAAACTGATGCATTGTTCATAGCGCACCATTATTTTCAAGTATGCACGAGCTTACAAATTAATTAGAAGAAACAAATGTTACACGCGTAGGGCATGGTGGATACTTTGTAATGTAGGTTGCGATTTGCAGTTGTTCCACTGCGGCCATATTGTGCCAGTCACGGAAAGTGGCATCTCTTCCCGATCCTCGGGATAGATGCCACTGTTTTCTTGGGGTAAGATGACTAATTTTACTCGCCATTTATGCGCCTTTTGTTTTCTTAGGAAAATGCCTCCAACGTATGTTAGAACATCAAATAGGTGTCAGTGGTCTGAAAAATCTCTACAAATGGCCATGGAGCATGTAAGGACTGGTGGGATGAATTGCTTTAGAGCTTCCCAAGATTATGGTATCCTATACAGAACTCTGAAACGTCTACTGAAGAACGATGATAAGAAGCACACCATGGGTCCACAAAGTAAGTAGTAGTCTATTAATTATAATGTTTTCTCTGATTATGGAGAAAAGAGAGAATGGTTTCTAACTGTAATATTTTGTTAAATAAAAATTTAATAATTCAAAGACAAAGTTGTTCCACATTGTGTGTGCACGAACTGCACTTTCCCAATTGATTCAAACTTTTTGTTCTCATTTATTGAAAAATTGCATAATGTTTATATTATTATTATTATTAATTATTATTATTTATAGGTAGCCTTGGTGAAGAGAACGAGAAGCAGTTGATGACTTACATAAGAAAGTTGCAGATGTGTGGATTTCTACCAACTGGAGAAACTCTTCGCAGGCTGGTATTCCAGTTTGCGGAAAGAAATGGAATTCCACATTGATTTTGTAAAGAAAACCAAATGGCAGGCTGGGATTGGTTACGGTCTTTTCTCAAACGTTACCCAACTCTAGCTACGAAAACACCACAGGGACTTTCTATTGACAGGGCTATGTCGATGAATAGGAAAGCAATTTCAAAGTATTTTTCTTTAGTTTTGGATGTATTAACAGCAAACGCTTTAGTGGCTAAACCTCGGCACCTGTACAACATGGATGAAACAGGTTTTCAGATGAATCCCAGGCCAGACAAAGTGATAGCAGAAAAAGGTTCTCCTACTTTGTAACTTCTGGAGAAAAAGGAGAAACTATACCGGTTATCGCCTGCTGCAACGCTGAAGGCAACTTCATTCCTCCGGCATGCATCCTTAAAGGTAAAAGAAAGAAACCTGAATTGGAGGATGGACTTCCGAATGGTTCGACTGTATTTATGAATGAGAAATCGGGATATGTCGACTCTGATATATTCATGAGCTGGATGAAAGACCACTTTATCCCCAGGAAACAACAAGGAAAAGTGGTTCTGTTTCTCGATGGCCATACCTCACACTCTACCGATCCAGATATGTTAGATCTTGCTACAGAAAACGATGTGATCATGATTTGTTTACCTCCGCATTCAACACACTACCTTCAGCTTCTTGACAGGTATGTCTTTAAATCCCTGAAACAAGGTTTTTACAGGGCTACGCGCAACTGGACATTGACTCATCCCGGACGTAAAGTCTCTAGAGCACAGTTCCCGGTCTTCCTCACTGAAGTGTGGAAGAAAGCTGCAGTTCCATCCAATGCTCAATCTGGATTTGAAGCTGGTGGCTTGTACCCATACAACCCAGAGAGAATTCCAGAGGAGGCGTTCCACGTTTCTGATATGGTCTCTACTGCTGAGGCAGACAGAAATGGTCTAACCGACAACGAATGTGCTCGAGCTCCTCTCCTAGAGAAAGACAACAGCAACCTTGGAGCAGGGATTCAAAGTGAGCCGATGCCAGGAACATCATTTGAAAAATGTCTCCTGTGCCTATCTTGGATCCTTTACGATCTAAGCGTAGGAAGAAAACAGCTGCAGTTCTCACATAACAACATTGAATAGAAGATGCAAGGGCTCGACGAGAGCGAATTAAAAGCAAGAAATCCATTCTGAGACAATCTAGGATTAGGGAACCAGACAGTGAGAGTGACTATTGTGTTGAGTGTTCTCTGAGTTACTACGATAAGAATGGACCACAGGTAGAGTGGATTCAGCTGCATGAAACCTGCACAGAGAAAGAAAACTGTGTACAATGAGCAATTTACTGTAACCGCCTATGCTGATGATGTGACCATTGTAGCTCTTGATGACCAAGATATGGCAGCGCGTGAGCTGGAGATCTATACAAGGATGTCGGGTGCAGTATTAAATGCAACAAAATCTGAGCTATTGGTGGTAGGTGATTGGCCAGGACCAATTGATAACTTGGGAATGCAACGTGTCACTACTACACGGCAACAATTGTTTTCAACTGGCGAGAGAGGATCAACCACTTAAGATATTTTCTATCGATTGAGAGGACACGGAATCTGAATTTACTGCAGCGTATTTGGTACATACATACCTATGGCCTCAGCCAACGTTTGTACTTAGCACAGATTCTGCCGAATACGAAACATAACGCACAACAACTTGAGCAACTCGTTGGTTTCTTTTTATGGTCTGGTAAGGTGTATCGGGTGAGCAGACCTCAACTACGCTTGCCACGCTCTAAAGACGCATGCGGATTAGTTGACATCGAAAACAACTGTATGGCATTATTGGGGAAGACTGCCGCCCGGTTCTTGTGTGGAAATGGTTCTTCTATCCACAAAAAGTTCTGGGAGGAACAAGTTCATAACCCGCATATGGTACTCCCAGGATTGAAGCAAATTGTTCATCTTCAGCGCATGCTGGACACCAGTGATGAGAACTCAGCGTTCGAGTGTAGCCGGAGCCAATATAACTTTGTTTCCTTTTACTCCTAGGACTGAAGGAAAGCATAGTCGAAGATGGAAGATTATCTGGCAGAATGTGTCTGTAAATATGTTCCAACTGATTGGCAAGAGACGACCTATGAAATCTTAAACGAGATCATACCGACGGCAGAAAAGCTCTGGCGACATGGAAGAACACAATCTAATCAGTGTGCAGTCTGCTCGGGACTCGATACCTTGGAGCATAGGATTACCTTATGTCGGCAGGTTGCTGACATCGGGATGGCGTTCAGGAACCACATATTCAGACGGTGCCAACCGGGGGCCCCGCTATGCCTTACGGAACTGCAGCACCTGGAATTTCGCTCCCTCCAACGCTATGTGATTTTGTTGATAATGGGAACGTTACACTGGATCTTTAAACGGAATGTCGACAATGTAGCAAAGAGGAAGGAATGGTTTGACTTCTTGACACAGGGACGGTAGAAGCTGATAAAGTCTGGAGTCATCCGCTCAATGCAGCCCTTTATTTCACGTTTTGAGGTCACTGGTTAATGCTGTTGTAAAATAAAATAAACAAGGACATATATAGCTGACAGTTTATATATATATATATCCCTCAGTATCTCAGACAAAAAAGAGGCCGTAAAAATAATAAAAAATAGGGAACAAGTAGTGATATATAGGGATTAGCCGGTTGGATTAACGATAATCCTGCCACCAGGGGGGATTAAGCGCTAGTGTCGCGTTAATCCGCAAAAAGGCGGGAAAAGTAGTAAAATTGAAGATGGCGGACCAAGATGGCGGCAAAGCGCAAGGCGGGAAAGCTCTTGTGACGCGTTAATCCGCGAAAAAGGCGGGAAAAAGTAGTAATTTTGAAGATGGCGGACCAAGATGGCGGCAAAGCGCAAGGCGGGAAAGCTCTTGTGACGCGTTAATCCGCCAAAAAGGCGCGAAAAAGTAGTAAATGTCAAGATGGCGGCTGGCGCTAGTGTCGCAAAACCAAGATGGCGGCAAAGCGCAAGGCGGGAAGTGCGTTAATCCGCCAAAAAGGCGGGAAAAAAGTAGTGAATGCCAATATGGCTGCTGGCGCTAGTGTCGCGTTAATCCGCAAACGAGTGGGGGAAGAAGTAGTAAATGCCAAATGGCGGCTGGCGCTAGTGTCGCAAAACCAAGATGGCGGCAAAGCGCAAGGCGGGAAAAAAGTAGTAAATGCCAATATGGCGGCTGGCGCTAGTGTCGCGTTAATCCGCAAAAAAGGCGGGAAAAAGTAGTAAATGGTAAGATGGCGGCGAAGCGCAAAGCGAGAAGAGCGCTAGTGTCGCGTTAATCCGCAAAAAAGGCGGGAAAAGTAAAATTGAAGATGGCGGACCAAGATGGCGGCAAACCGCAAGGCGGGAAAGCCCTTGTGACGCGTTAATCCGCCAAAAAGGCGGGAAAAAGTAGTAAATGTCAAGATGGCGACTGGCGCTAGTGTCGCAAAACCAAGATGGCGGCAAAGCGCAAGGCGGGAAGTGCGTTAATCCGCCAAAAAGGCGGGAAAAAAGTAGTGAATGCCAATATGGCTGCTGGCGCTAGTGTCGCGTTAATCCGCAAAAGAGTGGGGGAAGAAGTAGTAAATGCCAAGATGGCGGCTGGCGCTAGTGTCGCAAAACCAAGATGGCGGCAAAGCGCAAGGCGGAAAAAAAGTAGTAAATGCCAATATGGCGGCTGGCGCTAGTGTCGCGTTAATCCGCAAAAGAGGCGGGAAAAAGTAGTAAATGGTAAGATGGCGGTGAAGCGCAAAGCGAGAAGAGCGCTAGTGTCGCGTTAATCCGCAAAAAAGGCGGGAAAAGTAGTAAATGGGAAGGAGGTGTTTGGCGCTAGTGGAGCCAAAGCAAGATGGCGGAAAAGCGCAAGGCTGTAAAATATGCGTCACAATATGGTGCAATAGATATTCTAAAACGAAATGCTGGAAAAGTTCCTGCACAATATGGTGCAATACTGTATTGAAAAGTTACGAAACAAGATGTCTGAATTGCGCAATAAGGATTAAAAGTTACGCCACAAGATGGATATTTATGCAAGAAGCAAATACGAAACAAGATGGCGTAAGTGCGCAATGCTTGAAATGCAATAATGAATTTGAAACAAATTACGAGACTAAGTGGCTTATGTTGTCGAAATTTGGAAAAAAAATAAACCTAAAGGAATTTTGTGAGGTGGCAGGATTAGCGAAAAAAAAACCAGACTGGCTAATCTCTATATGTATAAATCTTTATTGGAAATAAGTAATAAAGGTTTACATAGTAGAGCATATAATGTTGTAACAATACACATGCTTAAAACTATGGTATAACAATGAACATGCATTGAGTAGATATGATGCATATAAGAATAATGTTTATATTTCACACACACTAGCACATACATAGTCTTTTTTAATTGTTGATAGAAATGTTTTTGCAGCTGCACATTAACACTGATGTCCGTCGACGTTGGTGAGAAAGATGATATTAAAGTAAGTGGTATGGCCGTTGTTGAAGGGTAGATCTTGTTGACTGAGAGAAGGTTGCGGCGGTTGGTCGTCACAGGTGACACAGGTGAGGTGAATGTGCCGAAAGTTGGGATCGATCTCCGTGCCGATGGTGGGAACGAATAGAGGTGCAATGATGTTTTGACGGCTGCAAACGCCAGCTGGAAACGTGCCCGACGAGGAGATGATGTTGTCTAAGGATGGGGTCTGGTTGTGCCCAAGGTAGACGGCGCATCTAACCTGCTTGTCGCAAGAGGTGGTTATGGAAGGGACGAACTGGACGTTGACGACGTGGGCATCACCGGAGAAGACCTTGATGGTGACAATTTTGTGTTCACCAAAGGCGGAGATCTCTTGGGAAACGATGCGGCAACTGTTGGCGTAGGTCCCTGCAGCATTGACGGTATCCTCAACGTCAAAGACGATCCTAGAGGTTAGATTGGGATGAATGTCCACAGGGTCTGACTTGCAAGGCATGTTGAAGACTGACGGAAGAGAGAGAGAGATTATTGGAATTCGTTGTATGGGTAAGGGCGGGAAGGTTCACGTGGAGGAGAGGGAGAAGGGAATGAGAATTTTACGATGCGCCGCTCGTAGCCTGTCTTGAGCATTTCGTCCCCGACGTACGTTAGGCACACGGGAACGGTGTTGAGTTCGTCGATGGTCTCCTGGGCCATGGCATCGAAGTTGGACGGTAGAAACAGTTCGTGGTTGTTGACGACGACTGCAATCTTTCTGCCGTACTTGGTGGTGATGGCCCTGGCACCCTGAATTCTGTAGGGTCGATCTCTCTGAAGTTCAGCGAGGGACATGAAGGGCAGAGTTTCTGCCATCTGGTTAAGAACACTCACGATGCTGCTGTCTGCCATGCTGATGAGGTTGTACACGCTTAGGTTGGACGAGCGTGCTTATAATAGCGGAGAGAACGGAAGCCGAACATCCGGCATGGCTGCGATAAGTGGTGCAATGTTGGTTAACCTTGGCGGCAAAATGGACACTCTGCAATGACGGGAGCTGGTCCATCGATGTGAATGCGATGCCACGGCTGGTTCCAATGTTGCTTGCACCGCCGGTAGGCATTGAATTTCTGCTGCTGTTGCGGCGTTAGGCGTTCCCAAACGTGATCCAGATCGTAAGGGGGGAATCTTGGAAAGATGGAATCGGCGTGCAGCAGTACGGTGTGAAGTTCCTCATTGCTGAGGTGCGAGAGAGCTCGGTGATGTTGAAGGTATTTCATCAGTGCCGGGATCTCTGCCATTGCGCTTGGCATACCTCTCTAGGAAGGCGTCGATTCTAAGTTGTAATTTCTGCAGGTCGGTGAAGACGCCAGCGCTGCACTTGTCGCACCAGTAGGATCGAATGCTGCATCTACACTGGCGTTGAAAGCACATGGAGCAGTGCAGCGGTGACACTGAAGATCCAATCACCGTGAATGACATCGGGAATGATGTAGGATGCGGTGTTGCCCAAATGCACGGCAAGACACCTGCCGTAGCACAATTACCCTTCGTTGACCATGCGTTGCAGGTGATCGCTGGAGACGAAGGCAGCCTCTAAGAAGGCTATGAATAGGCCCTTTTTCGGAATAAACCGAAAGAGCTGGTCGTCATAGACGGCGTCCGCGATCCCCTCGTCGTCGTTGACGTTGCCTGGGTGCCAGGTGTCTGCCTCGAACTGAATATCTTGCAAGTCGTAGTTGGAAAAGACGTAGTGGACGGTGTCGGCACAGCTGTGAAACTTCACAGTGACGTGCTTGCCGTCGTAAGCGTCATCGATGAAACGCAGAGCGTACGGAGCATACTTCTTAGGATGGCCGTCGACCTCGTAATTCTTGTGGACCTTTGTGCCGTCGCAGTAGACGGAGACGTAATGCTTGTAGCCCATACTTGCCGGAGGTTGGAGTAGGAATGACAGGGAAGAGGGGGAGAAGGCGTGGTTAAGAGGAGGGTTGCAGGATGCCTTGTTGGAAGTGTGGTTTGAGGTAATGTTCGACCTCTAGGAACGTTCTAAGGTTGGCGGACCTGATGTACTCGGTGAAAAGCGTGAAATTGATGGAATCGAAAGGGACATTGGAGGCGTAGCTGTGAAGCATGGCCTTGTGGAAGGCCGAGATTTGATTTTGCACGTCGGCCTCCTCTTTCTTTTTGTGAAATAGGATGTCTGAGATGAGTTTGAAAAGGCCGTCCAGCTCGTCCCATTCCTCGGGGCTTAGAGCGATGCTGTCGCCCCGTAGATCCTTAACGACGATGAGCAGTTTGCCGAAAACGTTCTTGAAGAGGACGGTGTAGCGTGCCGAAATCTGGCACTCCTGTAGGTTGGTCTCGGGGAAGCGAATTCTGCGTTGAATGATGAGCTTTGCGTCCACCAGCTTTTGCCACTCATCTGCCGGCAGGGACACGGCTGAGCTGGAACCGCATCTGGCCAAGGTGACCGTGAGCTGGAACGGCGCCACGGGAGCAAATCCGACGCAGACCACCTTGGTGCGCACCGGGTTGAGGAAGTAGATGTCTGATAGAGGGCCGAATAGGCGCTGCCGCACCTGCTGCTGCTGCTGTTATGCACTGCAACATAAGGGGTAAAAGGTTAGAAGGAAAGCATAAAACGCACACACACTCGCGCACGCACAACTGCAACGAGACTTACACGGCCTGAGATGGCACGTCCTCCTGCTCCTCGCTGCCCATGGTGTACTGGAGCGACGGTGTTGTGCGCCGGGCTTATAGGCGACAGAGAGTGCTCTGAAAAACACACATAGGCACGGTTAGAGAGGGGCGAAAGGCAAAGAGGGTGGGAGAATGAGGGGAGAGAATGTGTAGACTTACCTGCAATGGCTGACAGGATTGTTGTTGTTGTTGTGGATGTGAGCTTTTGGCGTGGCATACGCTGTTGTAGGTTTTAAGAATGAGGCGATCGTTAAACCGGAAATCCCGGCGCCGAAATTTGGTAAAGAATGTTTCACGGGTTCGGCCCGCGCATCGGTGAGAAAGCTAATCGATGACGTAATGTCTGCAGGTTGCGCTGTTATGCCCCTGCAGCCTAATGGAGCTGTGCGTCCAACGGGGTCCGCAGACCGAATGCAGCCATTTAAGAATGCGAGGCACCATCGGACTTAGACCGTAGCTATCGAAATACTCCCCTCTGCCGGTCCTATCGACGAAGATGCAGACCCAGTGTTGGCAGGTTGCGTGCTCGGGTCGGTGTTGACGACGTCCGCCAGAGGAAAGGAAGGAAGAGAGGGAGCCGTAGGGAGCCCATCGCTCGCGAAAACCCCACAGAGGAAAGGGCGCGTGAAGGGGCAGGCGGTTAGAAAACGTTCGAGGTGGTAGGTGTTCATGACACGAGGATGGAGGGGTTGGCGTCTATTTCAACCGTGCGATGTATTTCTGCCAAAACGAGAAGCACGACGGCGTCTGCCAGGGGTTTAGAAAAGCCGATGCTTATAGATACCGTACCGTGGCGCTGCCCAGAGACGTAATGGGCATTGGCGCTCATGTCGGCGGTGAGGTCAAACACCATAACGGTGTAACTGTGGGGATATTGATCTCTGGAGATGGAGTGCCCCTCGTCCTTAAAGTGGATGCCTAGACCGTCCTGGAGGGTTTGAAAGCATTGCACGAATTGGCCGTTGCCAAAGTTCGGTTGAAGCGGTTGCGAAGGGATGGGCTGTCCGCTGACGTACATTTGGAAGGAATTTAAGTTAAAGTGCTGAAGGTTGAACGGGTTGGAGTAGAACTGACCGCTGTAGGCCTTGTCGGAAACCATGGCGACGACCACCCTCCTGGGAATCTGCCCGATAAACACGTCGTTGAATGTCATGCCGCTGGACCCTTTGGGAAGGCTTAGGGAGCGGAAGCTGACATCCTTGAGATGGTACTTGGCGTGGCTCTTTGCGAGAACGGCCTGATGGGCCAGTTTGATGGTGGGCGAAGGCCTGACAGTCTTGAGGTGTAACTTTGCCGATGCGATTTCGGTGTAGGCCTTAAAATCCTTCTCGAGTGAGAAGAGGTGAAATTGTGGCGATGAAGGCGTGAGCTTGATGGTGACGCTGACGTTGTTGAGCAGAAGGTTTTCCTGCCTAAAGAGGGCATTGGAGAGGCAACCCATGAGTTGCACGACGCGACCGCCTTTGGTATGGCCGTGCCAATACAGCATCCCTGCATTGGCAACCCACGCATCCATGATGCCGGCGGTATCCTTCTTCCATAGGCTCGCCTGCAGTCTGGTGTTCATCGCATCCTCGGAGTAATTGAGAAGCGTCTCGAGGTACGTCCTGTAGGGGTACCCGGGTTGCGGTATGGAGACGATGACGTTGTTCAGGGAGACCTCTACCTGTTGGAACAGTGCATTTAGAGGATTGTTCACCAGGGTGGCGTTCGTCTCTTCCTTGATGGCGTTGCCCTCGGCGTCTCGAATGCGCACCGTTAGCTCGAGAACGACGTAGGTGAGGTCGAGGTAGTCGTCGGCATTGCCGGAATAGTGAAAGGTGATGGGAGCATTCTTCATCAGCGTGTTTTGCGGATTCAGCGAAATCAGCCTGGATTCCTCCACGCTCATCTGAACGGGAAGGTCCTTAAAAAGATCTAGTTCTGAGCTCATGTGCACGGCGTCGGTATCGGCCATTACGTAAAGATGTCTTGAACCTTGCGCCTTCTGCGAACGGGTGTAGACTGTGGCCGCTTTGCAGAACGTATACGTTTTATTCTCTTCACGCGGCGAAGACCGGACCCAAGCATGGAATCGATCTTAACGTCCGCCTTTCGCTTGAGGTTGGTTCCCGCCTCTTTGAGTCTCGTCCTTAGCGCCTCCTTGGGAGCCGTGCCGGAGGTGCCCACGTCGGCGAGCACGTTTGCGCCCACCTTGAGGGCCTCCTTTCCAATCGCCTTGGCGCCGCTCTTGAGAAACGGCAGAATGGTTCTGAAGAGTCCGCCTAGAGCGGAGAATAGGCCGCTTCCCCGCTGATATCGCTTACCCCTAAAGAGGACGAAATCCCGTTCGTCTAGCGCGCCGCCCGCCTGATTGAGGTAGTACCGGGTGACGACGTTCAGTTCCATGAGGCAGGCTTCGGTCTAAACGAGAGCACCACCGTGGAGGAAAAACCGTCGGCAAATGGTAGCAGATCCCCGTATCCGTTTCTTAAATCTATGTCGACGGTCTTGAAATCGTGCTGCACCAGAGGCACCCAATTGAGCGGAGAGAACGTTTTCTCATCGGTCATGTAGGTGTTGTTGCTTCTTTCGTACTCCACGGCCACGCTTTCGATGACCTGAACGAAGGTGTCGCCCACGACTTGGGGCACGACGAGGTTGCAATAGATGAACATTTCGTAAGGAAAACCCATATAGGGATCCACGGGGTGCTTGCCCTGCTTGGCACGAACGACGTTGCTGAATGGTTCGAAACCGAGCATCTTGGCCAGCGACGGGGTGAGCAGCAAACTGTGGACGAGGTGCTCCCTTCGCAAGATGGATACGGGTTCCGTAACTGATGGTTCCGCGGCGGGACCCGGTATCGCCACAGAGCCAATCGGGTGACTTGTTGACGGTTTTGGCTTTGGTTTCGGCTTCGGTCTACTCCTAGGCGAATCGGAAACGAAGCCTTCATCTGGCCGCACGACAATCTCAGGCAGGACGTTTTCTACGAAGCCCCCGAATGGAATGGATGGCATGGGCTCAGAGTGCACGGCGTCTTGTTCACCGACACCTTCTTTGCGGAATCGATGTGGAGGATGTCCTGCACGCCGAGATGTTCGACCATGGCAGCATTGACGCTCTGCACCAGCTCCTCTGAGTCGTACACGATGGCCTGCGGTAGCTGCAGGCTGAATTTCGTTTGCGACGGTTGCGCCGCCAAGGTGTACTTCGTGCCCACCAACTGCGCGTCCGCCTTGGAGACGTTGTAGAATTTAACAGGATACAGCACCTTTTGCAAGGCCACCTCCCACTCTCCCTGCAGCACTATTCTCTCGGGGAGGATGTTTGAAAAACGGGCCGTCGTGTTGCCGGTGTAGTGGTCCATGGAGGCATTGCTCACTAGCGTGATGGAGAACGGTCTAGTCTTGATCATACCTGCTGGACCGAAGAGGCCTTCACCCACGAGTTAAACTTTTTAGGATACCCCCTCCACTTGACGAGCACCTGTTTGTTCTTTCCTCGTCCCTTGGTCTGCAACACTTTGTCCACCTTGAACGTTTGTGGGAGCGCCACTCTCTGCAACTCCTCCGCATAGAATATCCCTTCTATGGCGTCACCTGCAAGATCCTCGATCTTATATACCGTGGGCGTTCCTCGCATCACCGTGGAGATCTTAAAAATTTCCTCGGTCCAGTTCTGCTCGTAACCCTTGTCGAACCTCATTTTCTGCTTGGATATGCGCACGTGTTCACCCGCCTTTAGGGGTGTAGGGCCCCTGTGGCTCGCTTGCATTCTCTTATGGTCGTAAAGGTTGTTGTAGACCTGCAGCACGTTGGCTTCCGACACGTCGACGGGGGCCATTTTGATGGACCTGTGGAACGACCCGTTGTAGGATTTGACCAAGGCCGGAAGCACGTCCACGTAGCGGTAGCTGTTGGCGTGCGTAAAGTACTTCCACATCTTGGCCTTTAGCGTGCGGTTGAAGCGCTCCACAACGCTAGCCTTCACGTTGCTGGTGGTGGTGTAGTGCCGCACGCCGTGCCGCTCCAGGAAGGCGCGAAACGCTTTGTTGGCGAACTCGGTACCCTTGTCCGTCTGCAGCACCCTGGGGATAGTTCGTTGAATATGGTGGTAAATGCCGATACCAGCTCAGAGCCTAGCTTCGTCTTTAGCGGAACGGCCCAGGCATACTTTGAAAAGACGTCGATCACGGTCAGGATGTAGGCATAGGGGGAGTTATGTGGCTTAAGATTGGGCAGCACTTTGAGGTCGGCCTCCCACACATCGTCTATGTTACTGACATGGTAGAACCTGGTAGGGTAGCGCTTTCGCGCCGGTTTGTGATAGGTGTAGCTGTTCTGCGTTTCGAGGAAGGTCTGTACCTTGGCCTTAGAGATACCGGTGGCCCTGCTGAGTTTGGACGGAGTGGACAACCCTGCAGCATGTTCGGGGTTGCCATAAATGCGCCTCAGCACCGTCCACTCCATGGTTTACTCTCTTTCTTACTCCTTATACAGGGGTTCCCAACGGCGGTTTCTGAACTCGTAGAGGTAAGCGGTTTTCTTAGGCGACGCAAAGTGAATGAACGACTCGTCTCTGCGCTTTCGGTCCGCCTGTAGGCGTTTCACTTGCGAACTACCGTTTCCTTTCCTTTGCTCACCAAAGGGGGCTTTGCCTTCTTCTTCTTCTCTGCAGCTGCTGCTGCGAACCTTGCGTTGCCGCTTTCCGGGGAATCGTCAAAGGCATCATCGTCGTCACGACCTTCCGCCGGCATGTACGGTTTTCTCACTTGTGCCATCAGCCCCAAGTAGTTTCCCAATTTATATTTCATCAGCTTCCATTTTTCCGGCAGGGATAGCTTGGACCGCTGCACCCCATCCATCTCTTTGGCCAAGTTGGCTAGGCTAGAGTCGATGACGTGCAACTGATCGACGGCCTTTGGCTGGGGCGCAACCACCACCTGGCGTGCAAACTTCATTTTACAAGCTTGGTGACCAGAGCGCTGCCCAGGGAGGCAAGCACGGGTAACAGGAATGCCGGCAGAAACCCGCCGCGCTGCACCAGAATGTGCTTCTTTTTCTTTAGCGCCAGCCTCTTGTCGACTAACTTTCTCCAGCTGGCTCTGTGCCTTTTTAAACGTTTCACGCACCTTGGTGGCAATGTGACGTTGCCCTTGCTCACGTTAAGCATGCACTCGGAGATGGCCTTCACCAATTCGGGGTTGGCATTCTTAAGCAGCTGCTTGCGCAGAGCTGGTTTTGCCTTTGCAACCGTCGTCAGGCTCTCGTGTTGTCTTGCAATAAGTGGGCTGCTCACCTTGGCTATCGTTAACCGTTTCCTCGCCATGCCGGCCTCACAATGGGACCCTTCCCGTGCAACGCCCTGTATTTATCTGCTCTTAGTCTTTCGCAATGAAGTACGATAGGCGCTCGCCTGGTAGAACGCCGGTTCTGTACCTGAAGGGGTCCGGTGTATACTGGGTGCAGTCAATCACCAGGTACCCGTGCGGCCTTTCCGTCGCCTTCCCAAACGCCTCCAATAGGAATTTAGAGTTTCTCGGCTCCAGTTGCTGGCACAACCGTTCTATTTGCATCTTGTCCCTAGTGTTTTTAAACACGACGATGTAGTTTGCATTCAGCGATATCGTCCGAAATTTCTTCCCCTGCGGCAGAACATTTTGCAAGATGTATATCACCCCAAAGTGCCTGTGGTGCGAGTCGCGGGTGAAGAAGTTGGAGACGTTTAAGCAATCCCCGTCATACATCAAATCGTCCAGGATGACAAGGTAGTTCTCACGCACGTCGGCGAGTTCGGGTATCCCTGGATGCACCTCGCACGCCAAAGGCAAATCCCCCGGTCCAGGCGTGTATTCCTCCGGGTGACACCACAGCACCTTGCGCAGTGGCTTCTCGAACATGTGCGCGGCGTTCGTGATGAGATTCTTCACAAACGTGGACTTTCCGCAGCGCAAAGGCCCTGCTACCAGCATAGTGCATGGAAAGGTAAATTGCATGGGGCATGTGGCAGTGGTGGGGGTGGGCTTCGGCATAGCCGCTGCGGCAATGACCGCCATGTCCTGCTAGCAGTTTCTTTTTAATGTGAGCAACGTCCCCTCTTGAACCGTAAGGATAGGTGTCGAATCCGTCCGTCATGACGCGCTTGGTGACGACCATTCTAAAGGTCTTTGTGGCCGGTTCTGTGACCACGTTCCACCGCGGTTTCCTCGAAATTTGCGTGCCTCGCAGCCTTACCACTTTGGCACGATCCTCCAGGACGACGTCGTGTATCACGCCGGCATTCACCGTCCTTAGGTTGCCAGAGTTTAGCGTGATGCCCTTGATCTTGCACACGGTGTGCGTCTTTCCTGTCTCGGGGCACCGAATTTCTAGGCAGTAGCTTTTTGGGCCCGTGGAGGCATAGCGGGAACTGTACGCCCCTTTCCCGAACCTTTCCAATTCGTCCGTCATGTCCCCTAGAAAGCTCCCAACGGGAGGCATCCACTGCCCTGGTGCACCTACCGCAATCACCGAGTCGGTATCGAAATAGCACACCCGTTCGCCTAGCCGCTTCAGGTAATCGTACAGCACCAAGCGTGCATGCGCAGTTGTGTAGGCGGCAATGACGACGTTTGTGGTTCGACTTAGTTTAGGGCTCTGTTCGCAATAGCGCCACACCACGTACATCGTGTCGTCCGTGGCCGGCACGTAGGTCTGTACCTCCACGGCAGGGTCGCTAAGCAGATCCGATAGCCTAGTATACTGATCCACCAGCTCGCAGGTGGGAAGGTTATCCCTCTGCCCAAACTTGCCCCAGAAGCTGTTCAGCATGAGCTTCGCAAGCTCTCGCATACCCGGGTTGTGGGCAATGTCGTCCGGGGTCAGGGTAACGCCTTCTCGCTCGTAGAACCTACGCACAAAGGCCTCTTTGGCCTCGGGCGTCCCGCAGTCTGCCGGCCAACCGGAGGCTTCCGTCTTAATCTTCAAGAACTGATTCACGTAGGCCTCGAAGAGCCCCTTAGATTCTGTAGTGGGATCGTATTGCACCATGTCGTATTCCCACAACTCGTTCACCTCCAGCAGGCGGTAACCCTCCGCTTGGGCAACCTTCACCTCGTAAGCACGCCTCGCACGGTTTATAACACCTACCGGTGATCTTCGTCCATACGCAGTTTAGCTTTAGTGGCCCACCTAACACAAACTCCTTATTGCTTTGCATGACCTTTTGCACGCTTTGCAAAAACACGTTCGTGTTCACCTGATCGAACCTGCGGACGCTCATGCTCATTAGCGCAAGCCCCTCTTGAGCAGCGTGAATAGTAAGTCCTATGTACCCGGGTTCGTTTTCCAACAGTTGGTGTTCACATAGTCCAGTACATCGTCAAACATGGTGTGCAACCACTGTTCGGGGTCTGCATCTTCGGGCATTGGCCTAACCGTAATGTCGGTCTCGGTAAACCCCGAATAAAACCTAGTAAGTGTCCTTTGCCGTCGTCCTGTAATGTCAAACGTATGGTGCTCATCGTTTTGCGTATCCTGTCCCTCCATTTAGACTGCTCTTTTTGTTTTCCCTCTGTTTCCTCTAAAGGGTCAGCACTAATAATTCAATTACCCCTATTTTCTTTCATGCACTTAACACCCTTTCCGGCGCCAATGTTTTATTCATTCCTTCATTACGACGTCTAAAAGCAACCTTATAACTTTATCCTTTATGAGTTAGTTATGCCGTTAGTCGTTTCGATCAACTTTCCCAACCTATTTTCTATTTGCCAAGGTCTCAAGTGTTGCGTCACCTCTACATGAACGCGTATATTCTAATATTCCTTTTTAGCTCCTCTTAACCTATTACTCAACAGTTGCACCTATTCTTTGGTTTTCTACTCTAATGCTTATGCTTATGGTTGTTATCGGGTATAATTCATTAATTCATTCAGGATTCACCTTCAATGCAAAACAATGTGTTTTATTTCATCTCACTTCTCACAGCAACAGCCAGAGTTCTCTATGATTATGTTACCGTATCGGTCCATGCGTTTTATTCTCGCCTTATCGTAACCGCAATGAACAGAATTCGCCTCAGCCACCGGGTGTCTTTAGCGCTACCATTTCTTATCTAAAACCACTACATCCCAGCTCACCATCTGGTTCACATTCGGTGGACTTTGTTATCGCTGCCACATCCAGTTCAGGTCACAATTTCAGCCTTTGGTTTTCCGGTCGGCCATTATTAATATTCTCTTATCGCTCCCTTTCCCATGAGAACCTAGCTCCGCCATGTTGCTTTTGCTCCAATATATATTTAAGGTTCTCCTTCATCGCCTATGCATTATGGCTAACTCTTCTGAATCGTTTACGCGCTCCGTCGCAGCAGAAGAAGATCTTGTTCCTTTGACGCCTTATAGTTCCTTCATCGGAAACCCTCTGGTTCAGAAGCATTTACGTCTGCTCTTCAGGGGTCAATTTCCGGGCCCAGACATCGAGTCCGTGGATCGCCCTGGTTTACCACCTATCTCTCCGGTGGCAAGCCTTTCCTACGCCACCAGCCCGTCAACAACTCCGGGGCAATTGTCCGACTCGGACATCACGTACTTTAGTGGTGCCGAGGCGGACAACAACGAAGACAGCATCTCGGAGAGAATATCAGAGGTGACCACGGTCTTGAGGGAGTACCTCTCAGCTCCCTCTTCGTCGGTACCATCGTTCCCAGAAGAGTTGCTCGAGGAGGAGAACCTCGACGAGCCGTCTCTAGACCTAGCTGCCATCGACAGCGCCTCCAACGTGGTGGACTGGGTGGTACCCGGTCGACCAGGCGCCGCTCCAAGGGCTCCTCTTCGCCAAAGGCACCGAAGAAACATCTTCAGGCATCGCCGCCCCACACCTTATACAGTGCCGCAGCGCGTGAGAGAGCAGCTGGCGAGCGAACATAGGCGTCAGCAGCAGCAATTGCTTTCTATACATCTTCCTTTCTTAAATCTCGACTTTTCTCTTCCTCGAGACGCTCTCGACCTATGGTAAGTTTATTATTTCTTCTTCCTTTTCTTTCCAAATAAGTGCATGCATATTTCGTAATGGCTTTGAATCAAAAGTGTCTATTTTGCAATGAGCAGCTAAACCCATTTTACGGGAGTATAGGCCATGTGTGCCCTTGTTTTAAATGTCGTAGTTGTAACCGTATGCTATCTGCCAGTGGAGTGCCTGCAGTGTTAGCAGTTGAACCATACCGGTAGGAGTTGCAACATGTCCAGATTCAACCCGGCCTGCTTGGAATGCCAAGCACGCCGGGCTTGCGTGCTTTACAATATTCCAAATCCATACGCACACATAAGATTATATCGGCAAAATCAGTGTCAATGTCAACACTGTACTGTTCAAGCTAATGTGTGCTGCGATCACTGTGGATGCTTTCACGAACCCGTATGTGATTGCGTCCACTGCACTCGTTGGGGCGTTTTTCAGAGTTTTCATCACGCCACTTAAGCACACCTAAGTTCGTTTTTGCATATATGTATTCACTTATTTTGTTTCTTCCTCTTCTTTCTGTTCCATTATTGCTGCTGCTGTTTTGTACATATTTTAATTAAGTAATTGTTTGTATTTTGTATTATTATTGTTATTGTACGTATTTTATTATTATTATTGTTTAGTATTAAATAAATATGTTTTATTAACATTTCTCTCGTTTCATTTTGTTTAAATCCTTATTCATCTTCCTTTCTCTAGTTAGCTAGTTAGCGCCTATTTATGCAGATAGGTATATTCCCGTAACCTTCCCATCCTGGTATGTTTTTTCTCAATCATGTGTGCGCGTGTATGTGTGTGAATGTGCGTCTTCGTGATTTGGCGTCGTCGGCGTTGTCGACATTGCAGGTACGTATTGCTTCTATGTGACATAACTCATATCCTCCTCCTCCTCCTGCTCCCTGCCTGCACCATCTTCACTTTCTACCTCTTCTGTTTCTTCTTCTCCTCCATCTTCTATTTCTCCTAGTTCATCTTCGTAGTTCACTGCGTCATCGTTACCACTTCCACTTGAGCACCATTTTCCTAACCTAATCACAAGCTCCTTCAGTCCTTTAAATTCCTCATTCAATTGATTCACATTATCCTTTATTTTTTTCACCAACTCGCCTTGCTTCGCTTCTTCCACATGACGCACCACTACCCTCCTCTTCAACTCTTCCTTCTCCTCTTCTGCTTTCCTCATCTTTTTTTCCATCTCCTCTCTCCCTTTTTTCCTCTTCCAATTCCCTTCCTTTCTCCTCTAGTTTATTTTCGCATTCCTTTCTCACCTTCTGCTTCTGTGCATTTATGCTCTTTTTGCACTTCTCCAATGCTGCCTTTCTGATGCTATTAATCGAAACCCTACCCACGCCTCCTCCTACACTTCCGCCATTGCATTCAGATTGAATTTTTAAATTTCCTGCAGCTGACCATCTCGAATTTCGCTTTACCCTACCTACTACCTTCCTCCCTCCTCCAAACTTTACCTCCCAGTGTCCTTCCCCGCATTCCCCGAACACGTAAAGAAAGTTATCTGTAAAATATGTATTCATTTCCTTTACAACACTGTACGCTACCACCATCTCGCTCTCTTCGGGCGTTAGTTTCCAATCTAAGTCTAGCCCATCAGGTAAGTCCACCGTATCCATTATCAAACTGCAGTCTACCATTTCTACTAATAATGTTTTATTGTCATTTGCATACATATTGACAGGCGTCTTATAAAAATCACACTTCTCTTTCGTTTCCCCTTTCTTCCCCGGAACGCAACCACATCTACCATTTAACACATACCCCTCTGGACACTCTACCTGCCCCATTTTTAAGTTCCCGTAATATAAAAATCCGCATCGTCCGCCTCTTTGACATCTGCTAACAGGCTTCAAACAATTGTACACATTCCTTAGCGTTCCCATGTTTAAAAAGTCAGAATTAAACCTACATCCGCTTCCCTTCCTATAAGTACACGTAAAGTTTGGCAACAACTCATTGTCCTTTTCACACTTTTTTGCACTTTCCAAATGTCCCGTCCCTTCATTTAACACAAATCCACATCTCCCAAAACTAACGCAACTGTCCTCTGCGCCCACTATTGCCACCCACAACACCACTATCGCAACAGTGATCATCTTCATCTTTCCTACTCATCTATCTTCATTCTAGCCTTTTTATACCCATCTTCGATTGCCAATATTTATTTTTCAACCAATCACGTTCAGTCTTCATTTGCTATCCAATCACAATTCTTTTTCACAATTCATACACTATTAGGTTTACTCTCTTGCCGCATACCTCTCCCTTCATGCGTCACTATCGCCATCTTGCTTATTTTCAATTCCCTTGTGCCTAACGCTATCTTGCGGCATTCCGCTGCACCAGCACCATCCGCCATCTTGCGCAGCAGCAACACTAGCGCCATCCGCCATCTTGGCACGCTGCGTTCCACTAGTACCTTTCGCCATCTTGCGAAGCAACGCCTAACTACTTCCAGCAACACCAGCGCTGCCCGCCATCTTGGTTTTTCCGTCACTAGCGCCAGCCGCCATATTGGCATTTACTACTTTTTCCCGCCTATTTTGCAGATTAGCGCGGCACTAGCGCTCTTCTCGCCTTGCGCTTTGCCGCCATCTTACCATTTACTACTTTTTCCCGCCTCTTTTGCGGATTAACGCGACACTAGCGCCAGCCGCCATATTGGCATTTACTACTTTTTTCCCGCCTTATGCTTTGCCGCCATCTTGGTTTTGCGACACTAGCGCCAGCCGCCATCTTGGCATTTACTACTTCTTCCCCCACTCTTTTGCGGATTAACGCGACACTAGTGCCAGCAGCCATATTGGCACTCACTACTTTTTTCCCGCCTTTTTGGCGGATTAACGCACTTCCCGCCTTGCGCTTTGCCGCCATCTTGGTTTTGCGACACTAGCGCCAGCCGCCATCTTGACATTTACTACTTTTTCCCGCCTTTTTGGCGGATTAACGCGTCACAAGAGCTTTCCCGCCTTGCGCTTTGCCGCCATCTTGGTCCGCCATCTTCAAAATTACTACTTTTTCTCGCCTTTTTGGCGGATTAACGCGTCACAAGAGCTTTCCCGCCTTGCGCTTTGCCGCCATCTTCAATTTTATTTTCCCGCCTTTTTTGCGGATTAACGCGACACTAGCGCTCTTCTCGCTTTGCGCTTCGCCGCCATCTTACCATTTACTACTTTTTCCCGCCCTTTTTGCGGATTAACGCGACACTAGCGCTAGCCGCCATATTGGCATTTACTACTTTTTCCCGCCTTGCGCTTTGCCGCCATATTGGTTTTGCGACACTAGCGCCAGCCGCCATCTTGGCATTTACTACTTCTTCCCCCACTCTTTTGCGGATTAACGCGACACTAGCGCCAGCAGCCATATTGGCATTCACTACTTTTTTCCCGCCTTTTTGGCGGATTAACGCACTTCCCGCCTTGCGCTTTGCCGCCGTCTTGGTTTTGCGACACTAGAGCCAGCCGCCATCTTGACATTTACTACTTTTTCCCGCCTTTTTGGCGGATTAACGCGTCACAAGAGCTTTCCCGCCTTGCGCTTTGCTGCCATCTTGGTATGCCATCTTCAAAATTACTACCTTTTCCGGCCTTTTTGACGGATTAACGCGTCACAAGAGCTTTCCCGCCTTGCGCTTTGCCGCCATCTTGGCCCGCCATCTTCAATTTTACTACTTTTCCCGCCTTTTTGCGGATTAACGCGACACTAGCGCTTAATCCCCCTGGTGGCAGGATTATCGTTAATCCAACCGGCTAATCCCTATATATCACTACTGAAACATAACTTCCAGTAATATAAAAAAAATCCTGAGGCTCAGTGTTTTAGAGCCATTAAGGGCGTGGCCTCATCTTTCAGTGAGCTTAGCCCGCCATCATGCTATAAAGGTTCGCTATGTCAGACAACATTCTTCATCCATTGTTCACGGCACAAACTACGTTTACCACGTTTTCCTTTGCTCAGACGAAATTTGGCTGCACAAAACTCAAGCCCCGTAACAAACGAACCAATAGGGCGTGGCCACCCAGTGAGAAGCGTACCCTACTGGTACAACAGATAAACCAACCGACGGTCCCCACCCCCAGCCGTAGTGAACGTTTTGGTCCGAGTAACGGATACCCTGCTAGGGCCTGGGGGTGGCAAAGCGCCACCTGCAACTGCATCTAGGTGCGCTCTGAACAAAGCGCCCAAAAAGTGCCGAAAATCCTGCCCAACTGAAGAACGTCTGCACTTCGTTGAGTATACTTATTCTACTTCATTATAAATTATATTGCATGTTTATTATTTACTAAGCTTTCTTTATTCTTCTGTACTCAGTTAGAATTGTTTTTCTCTGTTACAAAAGACGCGTACTTGTAGTAATGAGCATTTTGTTGCTTAGTTTGAGAGAATATTTTCTCTTTCTTTTACAGCTAATAGTAACATTTATAACGTTTTTCTATTTACAGTGCATAAGTATAGCGCTCATACAATCTTTTCAGAAATTTTCAAATGTATAAATCACTAGTCTTTGCCCATGAAGTCACCAAACTCACATTTTGTTAGTTTTCAGTGGAGTAGAGTTTACCTTTTTAGCATTTTTGAAACCACCTTTATGGACCCTCACATACTTAGATACACCTGGTTTTTAAATGTTCCTGTCTTCATACAGGCGAAAATGAATTATTTTAATAGGTGAAAAAAAACTAAGATATCAAGATAATTCATTTTATTGAAAGGAAATGGTCAGTATAACTTAAACAGTAGCATCATTTCATTTAAACACTATGGAGTCTCATGAATTTAATGTACAAGTGTCATTATATACACAGTTTTTGTCTATACCTTCGTAAACCCTCTCCGTCGGGTTTTGAACCCGCGACCTTTGTTACTAGATGATAGTGTTATCTTTAGACCGCATACAGCGACAAATTTTAGTGTCATATCGTGGAACGAACCTGGAGTCATATTATTTGCAGGTTTGATTTTTGCCTAAATTACAGAAATGAAGCACATCCATTATTTGTCGTATTGTTGTTTATTGTGCTATAATTATTCTTTACCGAGTACAGAAAAATTACCCATGTTATTATGATTAATTAAAGATTTGTCTTAAGACGAGAGTTAATGTCTAAAATATTCGTAGCGATTCAGGAATTTTTGAAATTTTTAGTAGCACGTGGTCTAGCGTGCCTCTTTCTGTAGTCATGATACAGTAGATAAACTAGATACTATCAGCTTTAAATAGCTACCTTTATATACGAGTTAAAAGCAACTTTTCTGTGTAGTTTCTTGTTATCTGTATAATTAGTGTTTGTTAGGCATCTGTTAGAGTTAGTTAACTTTTGGGTGAGTTACGTTTCATAGTGTGTAAATTTTTTCCCCGGGAACATATTGTTCTCTCCGAGAGGACGTCGCAGGACCCTCTTGTGGGATGACAGGTGATGTGAGAATTATGAGTCTGAGGTCCTTGGTTCAGAAGGTATATCGCAGGATCCTTGGAATCAAACTCTAAGAGAGATTATTAGAGTTATCTCCCAATTGCCCCGTCCGAAGAAGCATCGTGAGATCTCATAGGATCGCAATGTGGGATAGTGTGTTTTTTTAAGAAGTTAAGGTGGATAACTTCTTAATCCGTAGGGATGAGGCTGTGTGCCCTTATTTTGGCTGTGTGCCCTATATGTTTGAGTTTATAGATGCTCGGACTGTTCCATCGATGAAGAAATATGACAAGAATTACGTCGACATTTTTACCCTAGGTTGTGTATAGCTATTACTATAAGTTGTAAATAAATACGTTCAGAAGCATGACTGTGGCTGGCCAGCGCAAGCTTGTTTTTCTGGACATTACTGATACTAAGAACACCTAATGCACAGAACAAGAAACAGACCCTAATGCACGTGGTCGCCATATTGCAACGTCACTTATAGAGATGATGTTTGGAAGTGATATTTGTACTTTCTCAAATATGGTATTTTGTATAAACTTAGACTCGGTACTTTTTTTTCTGTCCTCATCTTTTTAAGCGATATAAGCATGATCGGTATGAAATCCTACATCGTTAATAATAACACAGTGAACCACTATTATATTTTAAAACACATTTCACTTACAGCGTTTGGAACTTTATATTTTTCATTTGAAATCACACTCTACTGATAATGGTACAGTGTAACATAGTACTCTATATTTTCTTTATTATTACTGCTATCAATTACTGAGTCATGTCCAAAAAGAAATTCTTATAAAGACTAAGACATTATACTTCTTTCCTGATCGTCCGAAAGAAACTCGTTTATTTTAATCTGAAAATTCATATACCTAACACATGAGTTTTTAAGCAAATTGATAGCTTAAAGTATTAACTGACGCATCGGATTTACAGTATTGAAATATACTTTTAACTCGGACATGCAATCTCTGAGTTTACATCTCTGAATTTCCCCCCTCCCCTCTGAGGCAGTAATAATTTCAATTGTTATTTATAATTGGTAAATTCAATAACAGCCCGCCTTGAAACAATATGTATGTAATAATTATTTAAATTGTATGTAACAGTCAATTCACATGCTTATTTTTATTGTAAACATATTTTATTAATGTTATGTGAATACTTTATATACTCTAATAATGCAAGAACTGTGAGAATAATAAGTTTAAATTACTAACAATGAATAATAATGAAGTAATTGTGGCAATAATGTGTTTGGAATTTAAAAATGTACTGGTCATGATTAGAACGACGATGACGTAGTTTCAGTGACAGTTTTAAAATAAGCCAATCCACAGCAAAGAAAAGTTTTAAGTTAAATGCAGAAATTCTATTGGACTAGAATTAGCCAATCAGAGACTCGCATTACCGAAGTTTAAGGTTTTTAAACGTTGAGGTTAGTCAGTTCCTGGCAAGACGTGGTAGTCTGTAGATGGAATAATGTGTTCTCTACGGGCATTTAGTAAAAACAGATATACGCGTTAAGAGTGTATATATAAGTTTCTCACAGTTCTGTTTAAAAGTGTAGTGGTTTATAAATATGTGCAAGAAGTTTAAATGAAAGTAATATCTAAAAGTTTAATTCTGTTACGTCTACAATAATTGTCATTACCACACCTTGTAAAAGAATCCTGCCTCTAAATTAAGACACAGTCGCGGTCTGGCCCTTGGCCCGTGCACATCGCGAGTTGGAGAGCGCTTGGTTGTTGCCGCGCCTCTTGTTTTCGTGTTGGTGGTGTATTAAGTGTTGGCAGTGAAATGGAGCAACAGAAGGCAGTACGTAAAATACTATAAAAGTTGCGTTTAATAAGAGTATGCAACGGCCGACGGCTTTTGAAATTCACGAATGCATGCACCACACTTTGGGAAAAGAAAACGCTGTTTATATAATGTTTCAACAGTGCAGTGTTTATGAAGAAGTACTACGTAAATACGAAGGAGCGTTCCAGTTTGCTTTAATGTCCGGTGAAGTGACGGATGGGCAACTTACGGCTGCAGGTAGAGAATATACTTTGGTTCGCGTCTACAATGTGCCACCTGAAATCAGTAACGACAGGGTAGTTTACGAGCTTCAGCATTACGGCAAGACACTGCACATCACTACTCACGGTTGGTCTGGCCGTTATAGATTTCCAGTTTACACTGGTATACGTGTAGTGCATATTCAACTTACTAAACCGATACCTTCCACGTTAAAGATTGCCGGATTTGAGGCCTACATTACCTACTGTGGACAAGAACAGGTTTGTTTCACTTGCAAGGATAACACACATCTGAAAGCAAATTGTCCTCAACGCTGGTTACGGGCATCTGTTCCTCCTCAATCCCGGCTACGGCATCAGCTGATGAGTGAGTTTTTTAAACCAATCTCCGAGAAAGACGTTGTTTCACCTGATGCGGTGCCTCCAGCGGACGTGACAATGGTTGCTGCAGTTCCTTCGGCGGTTACGGCTGCTGCAATGCCAATCTCGGCAACTTCAGTGTATCCTGCTAATGATCAGAGGGCAGCACCTTCCATCACATCTGACAGTGCTGTTACGGAATCTTTGCAACGCAGTCATCCGGAAGGCGAACCTGATTCCAAGAAGCTGAAAGATGAGGCAGTCACCTCTCAAGCACCGAGAGTTGCGACTGTAAACCGGCAAGTGCTACCTGAGAAAGAGACGCAGTCACGGGATCCACGGCTTCGCAAAACAGAACCTCCACCTCAGGATGGCGATACGATGCCTCAACCCTGGTCAGAGCACGTGGACCGCGCCTTACCGTTGGTGGCAAACGAAATGGACACTTCCGAGTTGCCTGGCCTGCCCGCCGTGACTCCGAATGGTGATTATGAGAAAAATGATACACTGAAAGACAAATCTTCGCAGCAACACAGAGTGCATCCGTATGTCTTACCTACGGGGCCGCGAGACAAACCAGGCGAGAAAGGTGGCGGATCAGTTTAAATCTCCCGTTCTTGGTATCCGGTCACCTAGTAGTGCTGTATTTCCTCGTCTGTGCTTTTACTTCTGAAGACCCTTTCATTCGTGGGTTTTCTTTTGACACTTCTTCACGTCTTTGTTTCTATAAATGTTAATGGTCTTCGTAATCCGGTGGATCAGCGTTTACTGGCTGTATTTCTACACTTATATGATGTAGATGTTGGATTTTTTACAGGAAGTCAATGTGCCCAATCTTGATTTTCTGTGTCATTATGAGAACATCGTCAATCTTGGACCGGACGGCCGAGGAACGGCGTTGCTTTACCGCAAAGGAATGCGTCTTACCAACGTCGACCTTCATCCCTCTGGATGTCTCATCGCCGCCCTGTACACTGACATAGTCTTGATCAGTTTGTATGCACCTTCTGGCTCTCAACGTCGGTCTGAACGGGAATTATTCTTCAAATAAGCTCTTCTCAATGCCCTTTCTAAGGGTTTCACATATCTCATTGGTGGTGATTTTAACTGTACTGTTGCTGCTGTTGCCCAACCTTAGTCCCATGGTCAAGTAAATTGTGACGCATTTTGACCTTGTAGATGCCTGGGAGTCCAATTATGGTTCTCGTGTGGACTTCACCTTTGTCCGTGTATTGTCGGCTTCTAGAAATGACAGATCTTATTTCTCTCGCACTTTGGTTCTTACGGTCCATGATCTTCGAGTGGATCCCCTTGCGTTCAGTGATCACCACGCAGTTGTCTGCCAGATTACGCAGATCGCACTTGTTCCCTCGCCTGGAAGAGGTTACTGGAGGATTCTTGTATCCATTTTCGCGGAGGAAGATTGCCATTGAGACTTCCGCTTAATGTGGGGGAAGTTATGTCCTTCGTTCCTGAATTCCCGCAGCAAACTTTCCTGGTGGCTTTATAAGGCTAAATCAGCAATTATTTCCCTCGAATCCTCGAATCAAGCGAATCCTCGTAAAATGCCGCGAAGGACGGGTGGTCAGGCAAGCTGGAGAGTCGACAGGCATAGCTGAACAAGAGCATCTCACGGCTGAAGGACAGCGGAGGCTCTGCAGCTTCTGCGTAAAGACTGGGTACGGGGCTAGTTGGAAAGGCCCCTGTAGCGACTCTAATACCACGATGATGAATGGTATTCAAGAGACGTAACACAGATGGACGTGCCGATGAATAGACAATGCACCCGTAATCAAGCTTGGATCGTACCAAAGAGCGATAAAGACGCAGAAGGACGGTCCGATCAGCTCCCCAGGATGTGCCACTTAAAACACGTAAAAGATTAAGAGAACGCTCACACTTTGCTTTTAAAAAGGAAACGTGAGAAGTCCAGCTCAGCTTTCGATCAAAGATCAACCCCAAAAAACTCACCTCGTCTGCAAACGGAAGGACCTCCGGCCCAAGATGGAGAGAGGACGGAGGGAAAGCCTTCTGGCGCCAGAAATTAATACAGACGTATTTCTCGGCGGAGAAATTAAAGCCGTTGGCGTTACTCCAGGCGTAGAGACGGTCGATACAGCTCTGGAGACGGCGTTCGAGTAGACAGGTCCGGCGTGAACTGCAATAAGTGGCAAAATCGTCAAAAAAGGGACGATGAAATGCCAGGTGGAATACAATCAACAATGGGGTTGATAGCAATTGCAAAAAGTGTGACACTGAGTACAGAGCCCAGCGGGACTCCGTTTTCTTGAATAAAATCCATTCATAATATGCGTCGACAGGGACACCAGGTGGTCGACGGCAGAGCGATATCGACGAAATCCGCACTGAGCGCTCGCTAGAAGTTTCTGAGACTCATGCCACCATGTCAACCGCCCGTTGATCATCCGCTCCATCACCTTGCAAATGCAACTGGTGAGGGAGATAGGGCGATAGCTAGCAGGTAGTTGGCGATCCCTCCCAGGCTTAAGTATAGGGACAATGGTGGCTTCGCGCCAAACGGAAGGAAAATTACCGTCTTGCCAAATACAATTATAGACCTGTAAGAGAAAGAGTTTGCTGTCGGCTGAAAGGTTCTGTAACATCACGACATGAATGCCGTCCGGCCCAGGAGAGGAGTGCAGAGAGCAATGAAGAGCGTGCTACAGCTCCCTCATTGTGAAAAGAACGTTATAGCATTCATTATTAGCAGACCGAAAATTATATGATGCGGAATCCAGCTGGTCTTTAATAGAGCGAAAGCTGGCGGAATAATAGTCTGAACCGGAAGCCGCCTCAAAGACACTATCCAGAGCGTTAACAATGGCAGCCGGATCCACTATGGTGGCATTGGAAACCTGAAGGCCAGACACAGTACAATGCGACACTTTACCGGAGAAGCGACGAAGTTTATCCCAAAAGGGAGAGCGGACAGGAGAGCTCGAATGTCCGCGGGAGTGAGGGGAGACGATGGAGGTGAATACACAAGCAAAAGAAAAGAAAAAACCGGGTAACTGCAGTCTAATGGCAACATGATGATGATGATATGCGGTTTAAGGGCGCTAAACTGCTACGGTCATCAGCGCCCTTACAATGTATAAAAGATAAGGTCAAAATATAAAACAGGTAAAAAACCGCATAGTTAAAAACGGGACACAAACCCGCGATGTTCAAAAAGCTAAAACTAACAACAGAACAATAACAAAATAACAATAACAATAACAATAACAACAATAACAAGAATAACAATAACAACAATAACAAGAATAACAATAACAACAATATAAAGTTCTGAAAAATCAACACACTAAAAGCAAGGGCAATAAAAGATTAGAACGTGTCAGGGACTGTAGAATGCGAGGGACATGAGCGTCATATGTCCACTGGGGATAAGAGTTCCCATAAAAACAGACAGAATAAAAGTACTAAGCCAACAGACGCCCAACGCATTAAATGCGCAGATTAAAATCGCTGTCATGAATAAAACGTAAAACACATTCTACAGCACGCGTGTCGTCTGCCAAAACGTTGGCCAGGCCAACAGGCAGACCCACACGAGCACGCAATGCAGCTAAAACCTGACACTCTGTTAAAATGTGACGCACCGTTAAGGGCACGACACACTGCCCACAGAGTGGTGCGGGGTCACCACTGAGCAAATACCTATGACTAAAAACACAATGTCCAATCCGTAGACGAGCTAAAATTACCTCTTCCCGACGACAAGAACGAGAAGAGGTACCCCAGATCAACGGGAAAGGCTTAACTTCCCGCAATTTGTTCCCCCGGAGGGCCGTCCACTCATCGCGCCAGCGCGAGAGGATGCGGCGACGTAAAATAATACACGAATCAGACGAGGGAACAACAGAAGTAAAAAATCTGGGTAATAAAATCGCCGATTTCGCAGCGGCGTCGGCAGACTCATTACCTGAGATGCCCACATGACCTGGAATCCACATGAAGGACACGCTGATGCCAGAGACACCAAGCGAGTGGAGCAGGTCATGTATGCGCTGTACGAGTGGATGGTAATGGTACAGCGCATGAAAAGCCTGAAGGGCACTCAGAGAGTCCGTACAAATAAAACAGTGCCGTAAGTCGAGCCGCTGAATGTATAAAACAGATTGATAAATGCTAAAAAGTTCGGCGGTAAAAATTGAACATTGTCGAGGTAAACGAAAAGTAAAACTCTGAACACCAAAAACAAAGGCACATCCTACTCCAAGATCAGTCTTAGACCCATCAGTATATATAAAATGACAGTCCCCGAACTGCGCTTGTAGTTCTAAAAAGGCGGATCTAAGAACAGAAGAAGGGGTCGCATTTTTCGGCATCGACGTTAGCCCAAGGTGGATGTGGGCCTCAGCGCGCGACCATGGAGGAAAACGCGTTTCCCCTCGGGTAAGGGCCGGCGCTGGCGTAACGTCCAAATGCCGAAGTAGCAGTCGAAATCGAACCCCTGGAGGGAGCAATGCAGAGGAGCTAACTAAATATTGCCGGTCAAGCGAATCCTCGTAAAATACATCGAAGGACGGGTGGTTAGGCAAGCTTGAGAGTCGACAAGCATAGCTGCACAAAAGCATCTCACGCCGGAAGGACAGCGGAGGCTCTGCAGCTTCTGCGTACAGACTGGGTACAGGGCTAGTTGGAAAGGCCCCTGTAGCGACTCTTATGCCACGATGGTGAATGGCATTCAATCGACGTAACACAGATGGACGTGCCGACGAATAAACAATACACCCGTAATCAAGCTTGGATCGGACCAAAGAGCGATAAAGGCGAAGAAGGACGGTCCGATCAGCTCCCCAGGATGTGCCACTTAAAACACGTAAAATATTAAGAGAACGGTCACACTTGGCTTTTAAAAAGGAAACGTGCGAGGTCCAACACAACTTCCTGTCAAAAATCAACCCCAAAAATTTCGCCTCGTCTGCAAACGGAAGTATCCCTGGCCCAAGATGGAGAGAGGGCGGAGGGAAATACTTCCGGCGCCAAAAGTTGATGCAGACGGATTTCTCGGCGGAGACATTAAAGCCGTTGGCGTTACTCCAGGCGTAGAGACGGTCGATACAGCTCTGGAGACGGCGCTCGAGTAGACAGGTCCGCCGTGAACTACAATAAATAGCGAAATCGTCAACAAAAAGGGACGATGAAATGCCAGGTGGAATACAATCAACAATGGGGTTGATAGCTATCGCAAAAAGTGTGACACTGAGTACAGAGCCCAGCGGTACTCCGTTCTCTTGAATAAAACGACGAGATAAAACCGAGCCCACAGGTACACGAAAGACGCGGTCCGTCATAAACTCCCGAAGAAATATGGGAAGACGACCGCGGATATTCCAATCGTGAAGTGTACGTAAAATGCCGCCCCTCCAACAAGTGTCATAAGCTTTCTCCAGGTCAAAAAATACAGCCACGGTTTGACACTTTCTCAGAAATCCATTCATAATATGCGTCGACAAGGACACCAGATGGTCGACGGTAGAGGGATAGCGCCGAAACCCGCACTGAGCGTTCGCTAGAAGTTTCTGAGACTCAAGCCACCATGTCAACCGCCCGTTGATCATGCGCTCCATCACCTTGCAAATGCAACTGGTGAGGGAGATAGGGCGGTAGCTGGAAGGTAGTTGGCGATCCTTCCCAGGCTTAAGTATAGGGACAATGGTGGCTTCGCGCCAAACGGAAGGAAAAATGCCGTCTTGCCAAATACGGTTATAGACCTGTAAGAGAAATAGTTTACTGTCGGCTGAAAGGTTCTTTAACATCAGGACATGAATGCCGTCCGGCCCGGGAGCGGAGTGCCGAGAGCAATGAAGAGCGTGCTCCAGCTCCCTCATTGTGAATAGTTCGTTATAGCATTCATCATTAGCAGACCGAAAAGTATATGATGCGGAATCCTGCCGGTCTTTAATAGAGCGAAAGCCGGCGGAATAATGGTCTGAACTGGAAACCGCCTCAAAGGCAGAACCGAGAGTGTTAGCGATGGCAGCCGGATCCACTATGGTGGCATTAGAAACCTGAAGGCCAGAAACAGTACAATGTGACACTTTACCTGAGAAGCGACGAAGTTTATCCCAAACAACGGATGAAGGCGTAAAACGATTAAAAGACTCGACAAAACGAGCCCAAGATGCCTTCTTGCTATCCTGAATAATGCGACGAGCCCTGGCGCGCGATTGTTTAAAAGTAACCAAATTATCAAGTGTAGGGTGGCGCCGAAACACCCTAAATGCAGTCCTACGGGCACGAACGGCTTCCCGACAATCCTCGTTCCACCACGGAACAGGTGGCCGCCGAGGTTGGGAGGATGAACGGGGTATTGCACGTTCGGCGGCTGAGAAAATAATAGACGTAAGGTGCTGCACTAGTTGATTAATGTCGGAGAAGGGCTGGTCGTCAAAATGCACGAGGCTGGAATACAAGCTCCAGTCGGCTTTTGCGAATATCCAGGTAGGTACTCTGGAATGCTGTACGTGGTGCGACAGAAGAGAGACGATGCAGGTGAAATGGTCGCTGGAGTAGGTGTCAGCGACGACGTTCCACTGAAGGCGACGTGCAAGCTGGATTGAGCAAAGGGCAAGGTCCAGGTGAGACAAAGTACCAGAAGAATCAGAAATAAAAGTAGGTGCACCTGTATTGAGGATGGAAAGATTGAACTGATAAAAAATGTCGGAAAGAAGAGTTCCCCGCGCACAAGCCCTTGGCGAACCCCATAGTGGGTGATGGGCATTAAAATCTCCCAACAGAAGAAATGGTGTTGGGAGAGCGGACAGGAGAGCTCGAATGTCCGCGGGAGCGAGGGGAGACGATGGAGGTGTATACACAGAACAAACAGAAAAGAAAAAACCGGGTAACTGCAGTCTAATGGCAACAGCCTGCAAGTCGGACGTAAGTGTGATAGGATGAAAATGAACGTCATTACGCACCAACAACATGACACCTCCATGAGCAGGAGCACCCTCCTCCGGTTCAAGATCGTAGCGAACCGGAGTGTACCCTCGGAGATCGAAAGGGTCGTGAGGGCGAAGCTTGGTCTCCTGCAAACACACGACCATAGGTGAATGGGAACGCAATAAAAGTTGCAGTTCCGCCCTATGCGATCGTACACCACGTACATTCCAGCTCAGGATAGCCATGAATAAAAGGGATAAACTGTCTACTTAGAAGGGCGGCTTAAAATTACCTTTTGTTTAACCTTTGGGCTCGGGCTTTTTGTATGGAGTTGGTCAGACTCCATAGCTTCCTCGGAGGGAGGGCCCACGCGCTCAGTGCCAGAAACCGATTCAAGCGCCGTGAATCGGTTCTGGGTGGCGATGGGTGAGGGGTGCCGCTGAGCGCGGCTTGTCCCAGGACCTTCCTGGGACAGCGACCTCCGAGGAGGAGAAGGTGAACTTTTGCTACCGCGCGCACGCGGAGGGTCTTTCAAGAAATCTTCCCTACGTAGTTTCTGCTTGGGCTTCTTTTCAGCGGCTTGCGACTTCATTGACTTTGGACCAGGTTTATAAGGCTTGGTAAGAGTAGCTTTAATAGACGGCCGGATGGTAGTGGCGGTTAATCCAGTCAAGGTCCAGGTCTGAGTTTCGGCATCTACTCGTGGTACTGGCGAGGCCACAACAGAACTAAATGTGCCAGATCGCAGGAGTGAAGGTTGGCGCGCATGGTAACGCCTCCGGGCTTCAGCGAAGGAGAGTTTTTCCTTTACCCGGATCTCCTGGATCGCCTTCTCGTCCAAGTACCGCGGACAGTCGGCAAACGAAGCAGAATGTGACCCTTTGCAATTAACGCAGACGGGGGCTGTTGAACAGGTACCTTCGTGTGAGGGCTGGCTACATGTTGCACAGATGTTAACGGCACTCTTACATGAGACTTGCGTATGCCCAAAACGTTGGCATTTAAAACAACGCAGAGGTCTAGGAATATAAGGCCTCACAGAAATCCGTTCGTACCCTGCGGAAATGCTCGTGGGCAGATCGACGCCATCAAATGTAATAAACAGGGTACGAGTGGGTACCAATACGCCGTCGCGTTTGGCCTGCACTCGATGGACCGCTGTCACCTTCTGGTCTGCAAGATATTCTACCAGGTCCTCGTCCGATATACCATCGAGGCTATGGGTGGTAATAACGCCTCGACAGGAATTCAATGTGCGGTGCTTCACGACACGGATAGGATAGCCGTGGAGAAGCGTAGCGCGCAACAAGGTCTTACTTTGCAGATCGGATTTCGTTTGGGCTAATAAGGAACCATTCCGTAGACGAGTGCAGGACTGAACCGCACCAGCAATTGCATCAATGCCCTTTTGAATGATGAAAGGGTTCACCTTCTCAAAGCTTTGTCCTTCTTCGGTTCGTGAAATGACCAAGTAACAACCAGTTGTCGGTGGTGTCACTTCTGTTACATAGACTTTTCGGCGCTTGTTAGTAGTAATGGAGGAAGGGTGCTCCATAGCGAAATAAATCCTCCACCATTGCAACCGTCTCCGACCTCGGGCTCTGACTTCTCGGGCGTTACCCCGGCTTGGGTGAGTGGCCTATCTATACCAGACTCACCCCAGGGTCACACCTCCCAGAACATAGACAGAGGGACCCAATCGCCGTCAGAAGTCAGCAGCTCATGCTATGGCCCCCCCGCGGGACTGCAGTTGAACAGCGGATACGAACACATACCCTACATGACGACCCCGGGTGGTGGGGATGACGCCATTACCCACTCACCCAGCTGCGCACGCGGTGCGCGGGTATCCGTCAGGCTGTGTCCACGGAGGATTTAAATAAAAAGATAAAAGAAACTAAAACAGTGTGGGCGTTTCGCACGCAAGGTAGGCCGGCGGGGAAGAAAAAGAGATATGCGAATGTCATGGTGCGAAATGGCCGGAAAGTGATAAGGGAAGAAAGAAACGATGGTGAGGTGCGGTATGAATGGAATGTAAAGAACGCACGAGAGCCTACCTTGTGTTCACCGGTCACTTGAAGAACCCACCTCGACCGGATGGGGGTGAGGGGATGAATGTGGCGATGAATGGCTCGGGAACCCCCGGGTGCGCCAAAAACCCGTACTCACATAAGGTGAGCCCCTGAGGGGCTAATGGCAACAGCTTGCAAGTCAGACGTAAGAGCGAGAGTTTGAAAATGAACGTCGTTACGCACTAACAACACCACACCTCCATGAGCAGGAGCACCCTCCTCCGGTTCAAGATCGTAGCGAACCGGAGTGTACCCTCGGGGATCGAAAGGGTCGAGAGGGCGAAGCTTGGTCTCCTGCAAACACACGACCACAGGTGAATGGTAACGCAATAAAAGTTGCAGTTCCGGCCTATGCGATCGAGCAACACGTAAATTCCAGCTCAGGATAGCCATTAATAAAAGGGATAAACTGTCTACTTAGAAGGGCGGCTTAAAACAATCTTTTGCTTAACCTTTGGGCCCGGGCTTTTGGTATGGAGTTGGTCAGACTCCATAGCTTCCTCGAAGGGAGGGCCCACGCGCTCAGTGCCAGAAACGGATTCAAGCGCCGTGAATCGGTTCTGGGTGGCAATGGGTGAAGGCGGCCGCTGAGCGCGGCTTGTCCTAGGAGCATCCTGGGACTGCGACCTTCGAAGAGAAGGTGAACACTTCTTTCCGCGTGCACGCGGAGGATCTTTCAAAAAATCTTCTCTACGAAATTTCTGCTTCGATTTTTTCTCATTGCCTTGTAACTTCATAACCTTTGGACTAGGTTTAGCGGGCTTGACAACTGTAGCTGAAATGGACGGCCGGATGGTAGTGGCGGTCAATGGAGTCCTAGTCCAGGTTTGAGTCTCTGCATCCTTCCGGTGTACTGGCGAGGCAACAACAGAACTAAATGTACCAGATCGCAGGAGCGAAGGTTGGCGCGCATGGTAACGCCTCCGGGCTTCAGCGAAGGAGAGTTTCTCCTTTATCCGGATCTCCTGGATCGCCTTCTCCTCCAAGTACCGCGGACAGTTGGCAAATGTAGCAGAATGAGGCCCTTTGCAATTAACGCAGACGGGTCCGGTTGAACAGCTACCTTCGTGTGACGGCTGGCTACATGAGGCACAGATGGATACGGCACTCTTACAAGAGACTTGCGTATGCCCAAAACGTTGACATTTGAAACAACGCAGAGGTCTAGGAATATATAGCTTCCCGCAATACGTTCGTACCCTGCTGTAATGTTCGTGGTCAGATCGACGCCATCAAATGTGATAAAAAGGGTACGAGTGGGTACCAATACTCCGTCGCGTTTGGCCTGCACTCGAATGCACTGCTGTCACCTTTTGATCTGATAGATATTCGACTAGGTCCTCGTCCGATATACCGTCGAGGCTATGGATGGTAACGACGCCTCGACAGGAATTCAAGGTGCAGTGCTTTTCAACAAGGATGGGATAACCGTGGAGAAGCGTAGCGCTTAACAAGGACTTAGTTTGTTGTTCGGACTTACTGTGTAGTAATAATGACCCGTTTCGAAGGCGAGTGCAGGACTGAACCGAACCAGCAATAGAGTCAATACCCTTCTGTACTATAAAAGGGTTAACCTTCTCAAACGATTGTCCTTCCTCTGTTCGTGTAATAACTAAGTAACAACCAGATGTTGGCGGTGCTACTTCTGTTGCAAATACTTTTCGGCGCTTGTTAGTAATAATGGAGAAAGAGTGCTCCATAGCGAAATAAATCATTCACCATTGCAACCGTCTCCGACCTCGGGCTCTGACTTCCCGGGCGTTACCCCGGCTTGGGTGAGTGGCCTATCTATACCTAGCTCACCCCAGGGTCACACCTCCCAGAACATAGACAGAGGGACTCAATGGCCGTCGGAAGTCAGCAGCTCATGCAATGGCCCCCCGCGGGACTGCAGTTGAACAGCGGATACGAACACATACCCTACATTACGACCCCGGGTGGTGGGGATGACGCCATTACCCACTCACCCAGCTGCGCACCCAGTGCGCGGTTATCCGTCAGGCTGTGTCCACGGAGGATTAAAATAAAATGTAAAACAGAACTAAAACTGTGTGGGCGTTTGGCACGCAAGGTAGGCCGGCGAGGAAGAAAAAGAGAGGAGTAAATGAATGGACGTGGGGCGAAATGTGCAGAAGCTGAAGATAAGAAAGAAACGATGGCTAGGGGCGACATGGAATGAAATGCACAGAACGCACGAGAACCTTGAGTCCCCCTGTCACGAGAACGAACCCACCTCGACCGGATGAGGGTGGAATGATGATGATGGCGATGATTGGCTCGGGAACTCCGGGGTACGCCAACACCCGTACTCACATAAGGTTTCCATGGTTTCATTAGCCGTGCTGTATATCACGGATGACGAATTTGAAAGCATCGCCTGTAACCGTGGTAGAAACACTCGTGGAAGAAGTAGACGTATTTCTGATCGCGTTCCTCTCTGTACCCGTCCACCATGTGTCCAGCAATTTTAACTTCCCGTCCTCTCATGGCATGCTGAATGATCACCTTGTTTTCTAGCTCCAGCCAAGACAGCCATATGCATGCTATGCGGGACTGCCTGACCGCTAGCCGGTATCCGCCGACGGGTAACATGCCAATGGTTTTGGGCGGCATGAAGCGCTTCCTATACACGCACATGCACGCCTGGGCAATGATGTCGCATTCCTTGAACGGGTCTATCCCCGTTATCGTCTAGGAATTCATTTTAAATTTGGCAACTCCCCGACTCAGCAAAAACACGTCCATTTTGCAATACGTCACCATTTTTGTCTTCATGTCGAAGACGTATTCGGAGGCCACCTTCTCGTCGTGCCACCGCTCGAAGGCTGTTCGAGGTTCCGCCGACATGCCCTCCGGGCAGTAGTACCTTTGTCAGGAATCGAACCCACGTAGTGCTCGTTTTCCTTCGTGTTAAACAAGTAAGGTAAATAGCCTTTGCATTCCTTCAGTTCGAACGTCTTTGAAAAGCGAGACAGTGGCATGGGTATAAAATTGAGCGAGTCGAGAAATGTGACGTCACCGTGTTTCATTCTGTATATCTTACTTCCGTTCATTATTAGCTCTGGCGACCAGTTTAAGTGTTCCACCATGTACTCAGCAAAACCTGGCCGTCGTAACCTTTGAGGTTATGAGCGACCACGATAACATCCCAGGCTTCGAATCTCGCCTGCACAATGTGCTCAAACAACCGTTTCACAGGCTCTTCCAAAAACACCCATTCCTTCACCCCACACTTGGTACAATACGCCATCTTGTGCCGTTCGTCGATGCAAAGCGGGCAGGCTTGATATAACACGCACAAGTTAGGAACGTCTTGGTACGTGTTCTGTTGCCCAGTGTATGGCGTGTTTTGTGTACATTCAAAATCGATAAGCATGAACACAAAATTATTTCTTTTGCTTTGTGAAACGTACGGCTGTATGTAGCACATGTGGTCGTTCTGCACGTGTGTCTTGCAATGCGTGGAAAACTTTTCTCCACAGTGGATTTTCTGGGCCTCAAATTAACAAACTTGTGGCACGACGTGCATACTTCCTCGACGTCGCACGCCGACAGCGTCTTCGGGCAAAACCCGCCCTTTGCATGATTCGCAAAAAAAGGTTGCACTCTTAAAGTCTCGGTTACACGCGCCACAGTGTATGAACTCTTCATAGCGCTTAGGGCTGGTGGCAATTTGAGCAAGCGCCATCGCATCGATGTAATTCTTTTGCGTGCCCGGAGGGATAATGGCAACGTCGACAATACCACTTACATTTAAAACACTTGTGCAAGTCTACAATGGCATTACAGTGCCCCTCGTGGAACATGACGTCAATGCGCTTATCTGTTTCCTTCTCTGATGCGTACATGACGTGCTTGCCCGTATGATCTGAAAACACCGTCACCGCCTACCCCTTTAACATCGCGTCAAAATCTCTGACGCCATCGATGGTAAATGGACCATTCGTCTTTCCTACAATTTGGTACAAGGCTAGAGCTTTTTGTTTCTGCAGGTATTCCGACCGTCTAATGGTTTTATAATTGACGTCTCCATCCACTTTAGCTTTGCCAACCGCTATAGCTCTTGCTAAATACAAGCTGTCTTTGTTCATAGTTTCTGCTATGCCTTTATTGCCGGTACAGGCATCGCACGGCTTGTGGCACGAACCCGACACCTCCTTGGTCCAAACAAACGTAATTTTCAAAGGTCCCCCTAGCAAAAACTGTTGATTGCTTTGCATCACCTTCTCTATCGATTTTATAACCGCCTCCGCATTCACCTGGTCCGTGCGTCTAACGCTCATGTTAAAAGCTTTGGACGAGGTGCTCCTCGTCCGCAATACTTACGCCTAAATATCCCGGTTCGTTCCCCAATACATCTTCTTTCGCAAAGTTAATAATAACCATAAACAGAAGCGACACCCATTGCTCTGGGTTTCCATCTCTGGGTATCGGGTTCACGGTAATTTCTGTTTCCGTGTAGCCGGAGAAAAGCCTTTTCATCGTTCTCTGCCTATGGGCTATAATGTCGAACCTGGGCTGCAAGGTTCCAGCTTCGCTTACCCTTTGTTCCGGCTCCATGCTTCGTGCTTTGTTCAACAACGCCTACATTTTTTTTTCAAACTCCAACACTTTCAATGCGCACCAACCCAATGCTGTTTTATACGCCGCTTCTTTGTATACGATATATAAACAACTACCGCAAGGCAATTCAATAATGTTTGTTTTTAACAAAAGCAATGTGCCTCCACGCGCGCCCTGCGTATAATAACCGGACCTTGTTTCTGGCAAAAACAACACTTCCAATATATCGTAAACGTTCCAAAAGCTAAAACCTTATATTTGTTAACCAAAAACACTTTTCTCGCGCAATTCACACTTTGGCAAGCCGCTTATCGCCTGGTGCTTTTATACGTTGCTTATCGCAACCGCAACTTCCGCATGCGCACTCAGTTAAGGACCTCATTAAAAATCCAGGCCTGTTATCGCGCCACAACTTCCAGAGTTGTAATCAGGCTCTTTTCCGGCGCACTTGCGGTCTCACCAGCGAACCACCGCACCATCCGGTTACGATAACAATTAAATTTTTCTATCATCGACGGCACAACCACATTTAAAGATTTTTGCGCTAATTAAACTTCGCTTCACACGGCCATTTTTAAACTTATCGTGCTCTTTAAACATTTTTATCTCGGCGGCCATGTTGTGACGCAATTCACCTCTGCTGATTACCAGTCCTTTAAAACCTTGGTACTTTACCTCGCTAGCTTCACACTCAGTCTTCTCCAGGACCTGCAATCAGAAGCATCATGGAGCAATCGCCATTGGCCACGGTGACGGTGACGGTAACGCAAGAAGGTTTTTTTTTGCCGCCAAATTCTGGTAAGGTTTACCAGCAATTGCTCACGAGAAAGGAACAATTCCACTCTTACGACGCGCTTCCACTGTTCCACTTGCACAACCAGCAGCAGGTTCTTCAACCGTTGCCGCAGGTTAATGAGGCCTTCGCACTTCAGCCACAAGTGCACAACTGCAGCTCCATCCACGAAGCTTCTTCTTCTTGTTCGACACAGGCATCCATTGACGCTGCAGCCAACTTGTTGCCAACTCTCACCAGCGCAGACAGCGGGATTTCTTCCACCACCGGGACCTTTTCCACAGTTTCTGCAAGAGCTACGCCTCCGCACCGCGCATTCAACCTTCTCTCTCCATCCTACTCACCAGCTCTCTTATCCTCCTCCTCCTCACCCTCTGTCATCATCCTTTCTTCTTCCGATTCCGAGGTCACACCACCTTGTCAAGGCACATCCACGCCACTTGGTTCCTCACCTTTCACCCTCACTTCATTCTTCCCCCAACATCCAACCCCTGTCCCTAGATGACATTCAACTCCAACCCTTCTCTCCTCATTCCCCTTCTTGCCCACCTCCTCCTTTAATTGTATCCTCCACCACCACCACTGACGCTTTACATTCCCCTGCTCCTCCCCTCCCACCTGTGTTTACCCCAATTTCTCCCCAGAAATTCATTACCCCTCCCAAACAAGCTCCATCTCCTCTGCTCAATCCACAATACATCGCTATATCTCCACCAACACCGTCACTCCTGCAGGTGCTGTCCTGCTCACCCAGTAAGTTTGGAAAGCTCCCTACGCGCAGGAATCTGTTTGCCCAATTTTCACGGGCATCTGTAATTAGGCACCCCGCAGAAAAATGCTGCGCGCTCACCCGCCTGGAGGATGGCGGCCATATCCAGCTCGGCTCTACCAGCGAAGACCAGCACCACAAGAGTGTAGCTGATTTGGCCATTCCCATGCTTGTGCCCATCACCCGGGAAGCTCGCCGGCGAATCCAAGCACATAGGAATACCACATCGCGCTTCGTACCAAAAAAAGCACGTTTCGCTTCGTAGTGCTTCATCCACAAAACAACACTCACGTTTGTATTCATAGTGTCTGTGCTTTGTTTTTCATTTATCCCATTTCTTTGCGTTAAGCAAACTTGTAACAGTTTTTCTTCTCATAGTGCAGTGCGTGTGTTAATTTTTTTCTTCGGGTGCAGTGTATTTCTTTGTTCACTTATTTTTTGTTTTTATTATTTTTGTAGTTTGTGTTAATATCTTCGCATCGTGTTAAGTATAGCTGTGGCGACTGTAAATACAGGTTTCTGAGCCGAAACTGTCAGCTCCATTGTTGTTACAAACCGTATTACGTGTTCAATAATTCACACGCTAATTCATGTCTTTCTCAACCTTATTATCGTCTTGAATGGTATGTAAGCACCACTAGTGTCCCACTCATATTACAGCCAAAATGTCTGTTTTGCCAAGCGCTACGCATTTTGAAACTTAACAATCAACCAAATCCGTATAGTCATTGCAAAACTCATTTGTGCAAATGTTGAATAATTAACTAAAAACAAATAATTGTACACTTGTGTAGCAGCAAAAAATACAATCAAAGTCAAAAAAGAATTACTGCTGCAATTTTTCTCTAATTTTTTTTTCAAAAATCAAAACCTATATAACGATGTCAATATCCAGTGCAAGTGTTTAAGAGAGATATCTCAATATCCCTCAGTGTATGTATGTCGTTCCGTGTGATATTTCAACAAAGTTTTGTGTTGCTTGTTTAGACGCAAAGTATCGTAAAGTACAAAAACAATTACTGGTGCAGAGATACAAACCCTACACCGTCTGGTATAGCACCAACTGCAATTCTTATTCGCCTTCGTGCTTGGAATGTCAGGCACGTCGTGCTTGTCTCATCAACCACATTCCAATAATGTACAAACATTTACAAACCGCAAATCAATCTTCGTGCTCACGTTGCACAGGGCAGTTTGTTCAATAACAATGTTCATATCAACATTTGTTTTTCCCAATCTTATGGTGTTAAACATGTACTTTACATTTTAAAATTTATTTCACTCTTTGCAAATTTTTCATTTAATCCTTAATACACTGCACACAAATACATTTTTCGTTGCTTTTATCATGTATTTAATTTCTTCCAATGTTTAACTGTGTTTGCCAATTTCACAACTTTATTTGTTATGTCTTTTTATGTATTTTGTGTTTTTCCACTACATTCTTTAAGGAATTTTAATATATACAGCACTATGATTCCTTTCTGTTTGTGTACTTATATTTTCATTCCTCCTATAATCATTTTACCTAAACAGGCCTCCTTTCTTTCTCCTTGTATTTTCTTAGCTGTCATAAAAAACAAATACATACTAGTTATAAGACAATAATATTTTAAAAAAAGATTCTAATCATAAATTCTAAACAATTCTTCAATGTTCGCAATACATCATACCAAATTATTGCAAAAACATATGCCAAAAGAAAAGGTACTGCAGTATTATTGCGTTAAGTTACATCATGTTTTGTTTTTGTATAATTCATGTCTTCTATTTCAGCTTCCTTTTCCTTTTTCATTTCGTCTCAAATTCTAATTCCTCTCCCTCCTCAACATCCCCTCCGCCAACTTCCTCCACCTCCACTTTTCCTCCTCCGGTATTGTGTCTTTCGTACGTTTGCTCATAATTAGCAAATTCCTCCTCCTCTCCTCCGCCTGTACATGCGTTTTCCAATTTTCCAATCATCTGCTTTAATGCCTCAAATTCCACGTACATCTTAGTTATATTTCCTTTTATTCTGTTCACTAACTCCTCTTGCTTCGTCACATTCAGCTTCTCTTCCAATTCCCTTTTCATTCTTTCCACCAATCCCTGCATTCCTCTCACTCTTCTTTCACATTCTTCTTTTTCCTTCTTCACCGCGTCAATCACCCTGTTTCCTTCCTTCAACGTTCTATCGCATTCTTTTTTCATTTTTTGCTTTATTCCATTCACCCCTTTTTTACCTCTCAGATGCTGCTTTACGTATCTCGACACCGGCACCCTCCCCGCATCCCCACCATTTCCATTGCATTCCGAATTTATTTTCAAATTCCCCTCCGCAGCCCACCTAGAGGTCCGCTTCACCCTTCCACTCATCGTCCTTCCTCCACCTAAATTTAACTGCCACTCACCCCGTTTTCCACACTCGCCAAATATATATATAAAATTCTCAGAAAAGTAGGAATTCATCTCATTTACAACGCTATAAGCCATCATAAGCTCACTCTCCTTCGGTGTCAGTTTCCATTCCAATTCCAAACCCTCCGGCAAGTCTACCGTGTCCATCAACAAACTACAATCCACCATCTCCACCAGAATCGAACTGTTGTCGCTAGCATACATACCCACAGGCTTTTTATAAAATTTACACCTGTCTTCCACACCCGTCATATCTTCCTCACACCCACATCTCCCATTTAAAATGTAACCCTCCGGACATTCAAGTTGACTCATCTTCACACACCCATACATCATCCCTCCACATCTCTTCTCCCTCTGACATCTCGTTATCGGCTTTAAACTATTATACACGTTCTTAAGTGTCCCCAGTTCAATAAAATCAGATCCAAACCTACACCCACTCCCCTTCCGGTATTCGCATGAACAGTTAGACAACAATTCGTAATCCTTTTCACATCTTGTCACATTTTCCAAATGACCCGTCACGTCATTCAACTCGAACCCACACCTCCCAAAACTAACGTAGCTCCTCCCTGCGCAACTCCTACTATCAACAATGCTGTCACTATCGCAATCATCATCATTACCATATACTTCTTTTACACCCACAACATTCCCCTTTTTATACCTTTCCTCCTCACCTCCAACATTCCCCCACTCCCACCTCTTTCTCTTTCAACAAATTATAATCACTTTTATTCCCACCAATTTAAGAACTGAAGAAAATGAGGCGAAGGGGGGTCTATGCCGTAACTGTCAAAGTATTCTCCATGCCCGTTTTTATCCACAAAGATGCAAACCCAGTGTTTACCCGGTTTGGTGCTTGGGTCGGTGTTAGCGACTAGAGCAATGGGAAGGGTGGGACTGCCGCGAAGTTTCGGCAGCCTGTCACAAGGGTAGACACCTAAAAAGTGGCAGCGCGTAGAGGGGCATGTGGATAGAAAGCGCTGAATGTGGAACGTATTCATGATACCAAAATGGATCTGTTTCCGTCTATTTCGACCGTGCGATGTATTTCCGCCATCACCAGAAGAATGACGGGTTCTGTTAATTTATCGGCAAAACCGATGCTTATAGACACCGTTCCGTGGCGCTGGCCCGAGATGTGAGATTCGTTGGCGCTCATGTCGGCAGTGAGATCGAACGCCATGACCGTGTATCCTACAGGGTACGCTTCTCTAGAGATGGAGTGGCCCTCGTCTTTGAAGTGTATGCCAAGGCCATTCTGCAGCGTTTGAAAGCATTGGATGTAGTGTGCGTTGGCAAAGTCTGGTTGTAGAGGTTGAGAGGGAACGGGTTGGCCGTTGACGTAAAGTTGAAACAAGTTTAGCTTGAAATGCTGGAAGTTGTAGGGGTTTTTGTTAAAGTCGCCGGAGTAAGGCTTGTCCGTGACCATGGCCACGACCACTCTTCTGGGAATTTGCTCTATGAAGACAACGCTAAAGGACATTACTCTGGACTCTTTTGGGATGCTTAGGGCGTGGAAGCTTACGTCCTTGAGATGGTACTTTGCGTTGCTCTTTGCCAGCACAGCCTGGTGAGCAAGCTTTGTGGTTGGCGAGGGACGTACGGCTTTTAAGCGCAGCGTGGGAGATTGGATTTCGGCATAGCCTTTAAAGTCGGGCGAGTCGGAGAACAGGTGAAATTGAGGAGAGGAAGGAGTGAGCTTGACGGTCATACTGACGTTATTGAGAAGCAGATTTTCCTGGTGAAACAGAGCGTTGGACAGAGGACCCATGAGTTGAACCACGTTTCCGTTTTTGGTAAACCCGTTATAGTGACCCTCGTAACTCTCTGGTAGGAAGCAGATATCTAAGCAATTATTATTTATCATTTATTGCTAATTAATGTGATTGCAAATCAACATGCATGTTAAATGTGATAGAGTATAGATTGCTACATTTTGCTCAAAGTAACACTTTGTAACCGAACGCGGTTAAGATAACGCTGCAGGGATCTAACGCTATTCTATGCAAGGATGTGCGTCATCGAGCTCTTGCAGGAATTCTTACTAATACGTGCGTAATTGTTTTAAAGCTATATATATAAATTCATAGCAGAAGTTTCACCATATTCTGTTTAGTTGTTGAGGGTGAAACTTGTGTTGCAAGACACTATGACGGGCGTGGTCCTGATCATCGCAACTATCATGAGTGAGTAAAGAATTAGCCTAAGATAGTGCCAGAGAGTGGGGAACTTACTAAGTACGTATTTAGAACTTATTGAGAACTTAATAGAACTTTCTTAGAAGTTATTGAATAGTACAGAGATCTCGTTTAGCATTTATTGAAAGTAAAAGTAACCAGGGTATTCATTATAATCTAATAAAGAGCGTACGTTCCACATATATAATCATGTAATAAGGAATATAAGAAATCTATTATTGTTTTGTGCTTCACATGCTTCAGCTTAATGATTCTATCAAGATAACGTATAATGTGTGTTAATCAAGAAGGTTATACATTTTAATCTGTTCATTTATTCACAGTCATTTTATTATTATTAATAAATATATTTAATGTTTATCCATTTGTATTATTATGGAATAATCCTATACAAACCTGATTAAGAAAACAAACACAATTTCCTCAGAACGGAGAGGACGTTATCGCCCTGAAAGGAGCGGGCATTATATTGGTGGCAGCGGTGCTGGATTTTGTTGGGAGTTAGTTTTAACGGATGTTTTAAAATTGTTGGGAGAATTGTTGAAAGTTTGAGAGACTCTGACGTTCAAACCATGCGTATCTAACGAACGCACGAATTCATGTTTTGTTTTCATTGTTTTCTTTTTCAGCTTCTGTGTATATACAAAGTGTAGCATTACATATTTCAGTGTTATATGTGAAAGCGATTAACACCTGTCAATTTATTTACTGATAGTCAATATTTATGTGATTATGTAACAAGCTGCAGATTACAGCCTTCGCATTCACTCTATAATCTACGCAAAGGTAGAAGTGTTAGAAGTGTTACCTAATAGTTAATTTCAATGTGGGTTGAGAAGATAGACGCTATAGTCAGAGATTTTGGTTGTTATATTATATTGATTGCCACGGCGATTGCTACTTCTTGCTTTGTGTATCTTGCTTATCATTGTAGTAGTAAGTGTTAAAACAGTGTCATGGCGACGGAATTAAAAGTCCGGGAGTTAGAAGACAAATTGAGTCAGATGACTTTATTGAGAAACAAAGATGTTAGTATTGCTAATAACATACGTGAATTTACGGGAGATCCGAAACAAAGTAAACCAGTTAAAGATTTCCTTGCTAACATAGAACATTTAGCAGTGGTAGGAAATTGGACGGAGAAAGACCAAGTTAACATAGCTAGAGCAAAATTAGGTGGAACGGCTTTACAATTTTTCAAGGGTAGACCAGACCTGCAGGTTGGTGACATTGCATGGCATGCGTTCAAGAAAGCTTTTATTGATCGATTCACGGAAAAACTACCAGCTCAGTACCATTATACAGCACTTCAGGATGCTATTCAAAAAATGATGAAAGTGTAGAGGTTTTTGCAGATAGATGTAGGCAGTTATGTCAGAAAACGATCATTCAATCAGATAATCCCGTGACGCAGAAAGTAATTAACGAGGAAGCGGAACGTAGACTTCTTGCCGCGTTCATACATGGACTTAGGGGTGTGGTTGGTCAGCAGGTTCGATTCCAGATGCCGGACACTTTGACAAAAGCCATACGTGCAGCAACAACTGTGGAAAACGCAGAGAAGCAAAGGGGCGGCAGCAATGGCCAAAATAAACCGAATGGAGCAGAAAAGAAAATATTTTCGGTGGCAAAAACATGTTTTAAGTGTCATAAAGTGGGACACGTAGCAGCAAACTGTAGAGTTAAAAGCGCACATAGAGACTATAGAGGCGTAAATAAACTACTGAGAGGTGAACCTCAGGGCTTTAGGAAACCAAATGGGGAATTTTGGAAACCGAAAGACGTACAGAGGCCCTATGGCACAAGTAGTCAAGGAAAATCAGATAAAAGGTGCTATAAGTGTAATATGCCAGGGCACATGATAAAAGATTGTAAGTGGAAAGGATCGAATCAGGGAAACTACAAAACTGTGCCAAGACGCGGGAATATGGCGCAGTATTAGTTTCAGGACCCGCAGGGGCAGGGACTGCCGAGGAGTTGTATGTACAAGTGGTGATACAAGAGAAATTTCATCATATGATAATTGATACGGGTGCTAATGTCTCAGTATTAAAATTAGGGGTAATTAAGTTTAATGATGCAGTAATGCCAACAAGCTTACGTGCTGTAGGAGTTACAGGCGCTCAGTTAAGCATAGTCGGAGAAATGAAAGTGGAGGTTACAATAGGTAACACAGTAATAGAACATAAGTTTTATATTGCACCAGTAGAAATATGCTGTACAGGGATATTAGGTTTAGATATCCTGAGGAAATTAAAGGCTAGAGTGAATCTCTGTGATGAACTACTACATATGGGAGGAGAAAGTGTACCTTTAGTAACCATCTCACAAATCGAGGTATCGGGAGTGAATAATCTTAGACAACGCGAGGGAGTAGCTAACCCAGAACTTGTTGAACGAATATTCATGTTTCAAGTCGATGCTAAATTAGAGGACACGACAGAAATAACCTGGGATGTAGTAATAGCAGAAAATAAGATTCTAGAGCCGTATAGTGAAAATGTTACTCTCGCTCACATTAGAAGTAAAAGGAGAACCAATTTTCCCGCAGAAGTTTATGTAGAACCTGTTGAGGTAGTGTTGAATAAAGTGTATATGGCTAAAGTGATAACAAAAGTGTTAGGTTATCAAGATATAAATGAAAGCGGTAAACAAGGAAAGGAAAGGGTACCCGGTGAACAAAAAGGTAAAAGTGAAAATTTTGCTAGCAAAGAAAGAGACAATGTTAAAGTAGACGAAATAGAAAAAGAAGCTTCACTTGAAACTCATTGGCTGCGGCAGGGTCATGCGAAATATGATAGAGATGCTAAATATGGTATAGTGAGAATATTCAACATGAGTAGTAAACCGGTTGTGTTAGAAAAAGGACTTAAAGTAGGAGAAGCTTCTGAATTTAGCAGTGAAATGCGGGACAATACTCATGAATTTTCCATGGTAGATAAAGAAAATTTATTCTTGTGTAATCCTTGTAGAAGATTTTGTATTTCGACATATGAGAATGCAGGTGTAGTACCGCGATTAAAAGAAAATCCGCGGAGTAAGACAGATGTTAATGAAGGAACTAGTAGAGTTCGAGGGATGAACTTAGGTGAAACAGAGATAGGCGATAGACCTATAGTTGTGGCCAGAGATTTCCCATTTGCTCGTGCCTGCGAGGGGCGATTTAGTGTGGGTGCAGAATATTCCGGCAAATGGAAGGAACATGACTCTCAAATATGTTCAAGGGGCAGAATTCCTATATCTTGAGGAGGTATAGAAGGGGAACGGTCGGAAGTTCGAAAAGAGCGGCAGCTTGTTTTCTCATGGGCAATTAATCACAGGCCTGTGTACGGACCAATGTTTGAGAATAATATAGATGAGAGAAATAGGTTGGATCCGTTGCCCGAAGTCGTAAGTAATGTTAGTGGACAGTCTGATCAAATCCGGAATGACAGTTGTCAACATTCTTGCGCTGTGACGAGAGATAACAATCACTATGTAGGAGGGAATTTGGTTGAGTTAGGTTGCGTAAGACCCCTAAAGCACGATAAACAGGGAATACCAGTAATACAGCAACAGCATAGTTGGATGAATAGGTGTGATGCTAGAGCAATGTGTGCTAGAGCAGGAAGAGGAATTAGTTTAAAATGTGTAATATGCAATGATGTAGAATCAATACCTTATCCGGTGAGCCAGGTAAATTTGACGAGACAAATAGCGAGAGGTAAACGCTGTAGAGGAGGGCCACCCGGAGGCTTCGGTCTTGATCTTCAGGAACTGGTTCACGTAGTCCTGAAACAGTCCCTTAGATCCGATGGACGGGTCGTACTGCACCACGTCATACTCCCAGATTTCGTCCACCCGGAGCAGCCGGTAACCTTCTTGCAGGGGCACTTTCATCTCGTCGATGACCCAGGTCCCCGACAAGGCCCTCTCGTCGTCTCCGTGGTGGCACACGCCCTGGTTCTCCGCCTCTGCACACGCGCGGCATAGCGGGAACATCAGCTTGCCGTGCATGCGCGCCGGCAGCACCGGGTGGTACAGGTTTTGCGGCGGCAACACCCGGCACTTCACCAGCCCTCCCCGCACGTCTGCCAAGCGCGGAAAGCGATCCACGTGAATCTTCGGGTGGCCCACCGGGTACGGCTTGGTCTTGTTTACGAACGGGTACAGGCTACAGATCGTAATAGTAAAGCTTGCGGTCCCCCTTGGCCTCGCAGTACGTCTTGGTGCAATTGGTGCGCCCTCCATAGAAGGCGTCTTTGGGGTTCAGCGGTTCCGGCACGGGAAAGTGCTTGGCATGGCGCGCCAGGTCCTCGTTCGCCCTCACCATGGCGTTAAACTCGCACTCCCACATCTCCACCACGGTGTAGCCGGCATTCTTGATTTTTTGCGTGACCTTCTCGGTGCTTTCGTATCTGGAGGCCATGGTTTCGTTCCCCGTGCTGTATATCACCGTGTGGCGATTGTGAAAGCAACGCCTGCAGCCGTGGTAGAAACAGCCGTGAAAGAAGTAGACATATTTCTCATCGTGTTCCTCTCTGTACCCGTCCACCTTGTGCCCCGCAATTTTAACTTCCCGGCCTCTCATGGCATGCTGAATGGTCACCTGGTTTTCAAGCTCTAGCCAAGTTAGCCATATGCATGCCACGCGGGACTGCCTGTCCGCTAGACGGTATCCGCCGACGGGTAACATGCCGATGGTTTTGGGCGGCATGAAGCGCTTCCTATACACGCACATGCACGCCTGGGCAATGGTGACGCATTCCCTAAACGGGTCAATCCCGTTCTCGTCTAGGAATTCCTTTCTAAATTTGGCAACTCCCTGACTCAGCAAAAACACGCCCATTTTGCAATACGTCACCATTTCCGTCTTCATGTCAAACACGTATTCGGAGGCCGCCTTCTCATCGTGCCACCGCTCGAAGGCTGTTCGAGCTTCTACCGACATGCCCTGCGGGCAGTAGTACCTTTTGTCGGGGATCGAACCCACGTAGTGCTCGTTTTCCTTGGTGTTAAACAAGTAAGGAAAATAGCCTTTGCATTCCTTCAGTTCGAACGTCTTTGAAAAGCGAGACAGTGGCATGGGTATAAAGTTGAGCGAGTCGAGAAATGTGACGTCACCGTGTCTCATTCTGTAAATCTTGCTACCGTTCATTATAAGCTCTGGCGTCCAGTTTAAGTGTTCCATCATGTACTCAGCAAAAACTGGCCGTCGTAACCTCTGAGGTTATGAGCCACGACGATAACGTCCCAGGCTTTGAATCTCGCCTGCACGATGTGCTCAAACAACCGTTTTACAGGCTCTTCCATAAACACCCATTCCTTCACTCTACACTCGGTACAATACGCCGTCTTGTACGGTTCGTCCATACAAAGCGGGCAGGCTTGATATAACACGCACAAGTTAGGAACGTGTTCGTACGTGTTCTGTTGTCCTGGGTATACCGTGTTTTATGTACATTCAAAATCGATAAACATGAACACAAAATTATTTCTTTCGTTCTGTGAAACGTACGGTTGTATGTAGCACATGTGGTCGTTCTGCACGTGTGTCTTGCAATGGGTGCAAAACTTTTCTCCGCATTGGTGCGCGGCTTTTCTGTGCCTCAAATTAACAAGCTTATGGCACCACGTGCATTCTTTCTCGACGTCGCACACCGACAGCGTCTTGGGGTAAAAACCGCCCTTCCTCGCATGATTCGCAAAACACATTGCACCCTTGAAGTCGCGGTTACACGCGCAACAGCGTATGAACGCTTCATAGCGCTTAGGGCTGGTGGCACTTTGAGCAATCGCCATCGCATCGATGTAATTCTTTTGTGTGCGCGGAGGGATAATGGCAACGTCGACAATACCACTTACATTTAAAACACTTGTGCAAGTCTACGATGGCATTAAAGTGCCCATCGTGGAAGATGACGTCAATGCGCTTATCTCCTTCCTTCTCTGACGCGTACATGACCTGCTTGCCCGTATGATCTGAAAACACCGTCATAGCGTACCCCTTTAACACCGCGTCAAAATGTCTGATGTCATCGATAGTAAATGGCCCATTCGTCTTTCCTACCATTTGACACAAGGCTAGAGCTTTTTGTTTCTGCAGGTATTCCGACCGTCTAATGGTTCTATAATTCACGTCACCATCCACTTTGGCTTTGCCTACCGCTATAGCTCTTGCTAGACACAAACTGTCTTTGTTCATAATTTCTACTATGCCTTTATTGCCGGCACAGGCATCGCACGGCTTGTGGCTCGAACCCGACACCTCCTTGGTCCAAACAAAAGACATTTTCAAAGGTCCCCCTAACAAAAACTGTTGATTGCGTTGCATCACCTTCTGTATCGATTGTATAATCGCCTCCGGATTCAGCTGGTCCGTGCGTCTAACGCTCATGTTAAAAGCTTTGTCCGGGTGCTTCTCGTCCGCAATACTTACGCCTAAATACCCCGGTTCGTTCCCCAATAGATTCTCTTTTGCAAAGTTAATAATGTCCGTAAACAGAAGCGACACCCATTGCTCTGGGTTTGCATCTCTGGGTCCCGGGTTCACGGTAATTTCAGTTTCCGTGTAGCCGGAGAAAATCCTTTTCATCGTTCTCTGTCTATGGGATATAATGTCGAACGTGGACTGCGAGGTTCCAGCTTCGCTTACCCCATGTTCCGGCTCCATGCTTCGTGCTTTTTTCAACAACAACTAAAAAGTTTTTTCCCGTTCAAACACTTTCAAGACACGCCAACTAAGTATGCGCTGCTTCTTTTTAGGCTATATCCACATCTACCGCAAGGCAACTCGTTAATGTTTGTTTCTTAGCAACATCAATAACCCTCCACGCGCGCGCCTACTGCTTATATCAAACCAGACTTTTTTCTCGCAAAAACAACGCTTCCAATATAGCGCAAATGTTTCAAAAAGCTAAAACCTTATATTTCCTAGCCAAGGCACTTTTCTCGCACAATTCACACTTTCGCGAGGCGCTTATCGCCTGGTGCCTTTATACGCTGCTTATCGCAACCACAACTTCCGCATGCGCACTCATTTAAAGTCCTCATTAAAAATCCAGGCCTGTTATCGCGCCACAACGTCCGGAGTTGCAATCAGGCACTTTTCCGGCGCACTTCCGGTCTCACCAGCGAACCACCACACCATCCGGGTGCGATAACCATTAAAATTCCCTATCGCCAACCACACCACATTTAAAAGTTTTTCGTGCTTATCGCTTCCGTTCTCACAGCCATTTAACTCGGCACGTCATCTTTCTAGAACTTTAATCAGCGGCGGCCATATTGTGACGCACATCCCCTCTCCTGATTACAGGCCCTTTAAAATCTTGGCACTTTGCCTCGCTAGCTTCACTCTCAGTCTTGTTGTAGCAATCATCGTGTCAGTATGGAGCAACTCCCATTCTCAACAGTCACCGTTTCACGGGAGCTTCTTTTTTGTCGCCCTCCGGCAGGGTATATCAGCAGCTGCTGACAAGGCGTGAGCAGTACGTCGGCATTGATCATCCACAGGTCGCACTTGGACCGTTGCCCGAATTTTTCGGTGCGTTCGGACATCACCAGCCGAATAGTCTCGCCAACTTCAGCGTCCTACAACAGGTTTCACCTCAGACGTTCGCCCATCTGCAGCCAAACAGCCTGCCCGCCAGCAACATCAGCGGAGAAGGGTCTTCGGTATCGGCGTCCTCTCCTGCGTCTCTCCAGGTCGCAGTGGATTCACAACCGTCGGCAACCAGTGACGACAGCGGGGTTTTTACCCCGGCTTTCAACACCTACGCTGCAGGTTTTACACCACCAGAGCCATATCTCACCGGCTCCCCTTCATACTCGCCTGATCCTTTCTCCTCCTCCACCTCGACTATAATCATCCTTTCTTCTCCTTCCCCATCACCATCTTTAAGACACCCCTTGCACTCTTCTTCCGATCCCGAGCTCACCCCTCCACGCCCACTAACTTCTACCCCTTTTGCTTGTTCCTCTCTCACCCTCCCATCCTATTTTCCAAGTGTTGACCCTGTGTCACTTAGCGACATTCAGCTTCAACCCTTCTCTCCCGTTTCTCCTTCTGACCCTCCACCTCCTTTATCCCCTTCCCCCGCCACCCACAGCGCCACTGTCGTCTCTTCTTCTCCCCCTGCTTCTCTCAGCCGTCCTCAATTTACACCCCTATCCCCTCAGAAGTACATCTCCCCACCCGCTCAATCCCCTCTTTCTCCTTTGCTCCAACCTCAGTTCTCCAACATTTCCCCTGCTGATCCGTCGGTGCTGCAACTGCTGTCCTGCACGCCGTCAAAATTTCGAAGCCGCCTCAGCCGCAGGAAACTGTTGGCACAGTTTAACAGGGCGTCCGTCACACATCATCCCGGCTCAGGCTGCTCCTGCTCCGGGCAACAAGATCACCAACAGCCTGCGGAGGACCCCGGCAGCAGCAGCAGCGTAGCGGACCTAGCCATCCCTATGCTGCTCCCAATTAGTCGCCAAGCTCGCCGGCGTTTCCTTCTCGAGCAACCAGCTGCATCGCGCTTTGTGTCCAAAAAGGCGCGGTATTCTTCTTAGTGAGTCCCTCCTTCGCCACCTAGGACCAAGTTTCGCACCTTGTTTGTGCAGCGTTTTGCGTGTGCGTGCTCGTGTGTGTGCGCATGCGTGCAGTGTTTTTTTTGTATGTATTTTTTTCTCAAATGTTTAATCTTTCTTCTTCTTCTTAAAGCGCATATTTGTGTTTCTATCCGCAACCAGACAGTGTGAAAAACATTTCAAGTGGTATGCAAATGTAAACAGCCCTATGTATGCATTGTATTTTCATGCTTTTTAAACGCAACTTATGCATTGCTGCCCCTTATATAACAGCGCAACAAACGCTCTTGAAAAACAATTCATTCTAACGCGTTCCCCCTATACGTGCAACGATTCTTTGGTCAATTTAATTTCGCACCAGGGCCTATATGTGCACAATTTTAATTTCATTACTCGACCCGATATTGTTTATAATCCACGGTGTCTGTTTTGTCAAGCATATAAAGTTTGCCAAACTCATAACATTCATAACCCGTATGCGCATTTGCATACTTTCATTTGTAAGTGCTATCCTAGCAAAGTCACCCATTTCTTGCTGTAGTTTTCTTTTTTATGCTAGCCGCAATGTTTTGCTGTAACAAATCCTCCGGGTTCTGCTGCACTTGCCTGGCTAAAAAGTATGATCAACGTGTAATGCAAACTGTTTTAAACAATTTTCAAGTATTTACCGTGTGGTATGGACCTCACAACAGTAATGTCTATTCTCCAACTTGCTTGGAGTGTCAAGCACGTCGTGCTTGCCTTGTTTTTAATATACCACTCATTTACAAACATTTGTTGCCTAACAGGCGTTCTACCTGCACTCGTTGACAAGGGTATATCCCATAGAGTTATGTTGCGGACTCTCATATATTTGTTTTTAAATTCTCCATCATATATGTGCAAATAATCCTATAAAATGTACAACTAAAAATGAAGGCAGTTGTTCTATTTCTTTTTTTCCAATATGTTATTTATATTCTTTATGGTGTTTGTAACTAATTAAATTTCATATTGTTTTTACCACATTGTGCGTTTTACTTCTGTTTTCTCTGTATTTTATCAACTTTTCAAAATATGATATTTTTTTCAATTGTCCATGATATATATATATATATATATAATCCTATCAAATTCTTATACACAATAATTCAAAATGTACAAATACAAATTAAAGTTGTTCTCTCTTTTTTCCAATAAGTTCTTAAATTCCTTTATGGAGTTTGTAAATATTTAAATTTCACAATATTTTACTACATTGTGCGCTTTGCTGTTTTCTCCGTTTTTTATCAACTTTTAAAAATATAATATTTTTTAACTTTATTCCTTCGTAAACTTCATTTATCCTTATGCATAATTTTTCCAAAATAGTGTTCCTTTCCCTCTCCTCATATTTTCTTAGTAGTCCCGTAAAATTGATTTAACAAATCAAATAATTAAACAAAAAGAATATTATTTTTCAGTATATTCAAAAAACAATCTTCAACGTTTGATTTGCATTTTATCAAGTTCATGCTCAAACATATGCCACATCAAAATAAAAAACAAACATGCACTGTTAGTGCAAACAGATCTATCATATTTTGTTGTATAATTCATGTTTTCTATTTCAGCTACCTTTTCCTTCTTCATTTCGTCTCAAATTCCAACTCCTCTCTCTCCTCTACATCCCCTCCGTCAACGTCCTCCTCCTCCTTTCCCTCCTCCGGTATTGGGTCTTCGTCGTACGATTGCTCATAGTTAGCAAATTCCTCATCCTCTCCTCCGCCTGTACAGGCGCTTTCCAATTTTCCTATCATCTGCTTTAATGCCTCAAATTCCTCGTACATTTTACTTACATTTCCTTTTATTCTATTCACTAACTCCTCTTGCTTCGTCACATTCTGCTTCTTCTCTTCCAATTCTCTTTTCATTCTTTCCAACAATCCCTACATGCCGCCCACCCTTCTTTCACATTCTTCTTTTTCCTTCCTCACCCCGTCAATCACTCTGTTTCCTTCCTTCACCTTCCTATCGCATTCTTTTTTCATTTTTTGCTTTATCACATTCACCCTTTTTTTTGCACCTCTCAGATGCTGCTTTACATATGCTCGTCACCGACACCCTCCCCGCATCCCCACCATTACATTCCGAATTTATTTTCAAAGTCCCCTCCGCACCCCATCTAGACGCCCGCTTCACCCTCCCACTCATCGTCCTTCCACCACCTACATTCAAGGCCCACTCACCTCATTTTCCACATTCCCCAAATATATACATAAAATTGTCAGAAAAATAGGAATTCATCTCATTTACAACGCTATAAGCCAACATAAGCTCACTCTCCTTCGGCGTCAACTTCCATTCCAATTCCAAACCCTCCGGCAAGTCTACCGTGTCCACCAACAAATTACAATCCACCATCTCCACCAGAATCGAAGTGTTGTCGCTAGCATACATACCCACTGGCTTTTTATAAAATTTACACCTGTCATCCACACCCGCGCCACCTTCCTCACACCCACATCTCCCATTTAAAATGTAACCCTCAGGACATTCAAGTTGCCCCATCTTCACACCCCCGTACACCAACCCTCCACATCTCTTCCCCCTCTGAGATCTGCTTACAGGCTTTAAACAATTATACACGTTCTTAAGTGTCCCCAAGTTTATAAAATCAGATCCAAACCTACACCCACTCCCCTTCCGGTATGTGCATGTACAGTTTGACAACAATTGGTAATCCTTCTCACATCTTGTCACATTTTCCAAATGTCCCGTCTCGACATTCAACTCGAACCCACACCTCCCAAAACTAACGCAACTCCTCTCTGCGCCAGCAACTCCTACAACCACCAACGCTGTCACTATCACAAACATCATCTTTACCATACACTTCTTTCCACCCACAATATTCACCTTTATATACCTTTCCCCTCACCACCAACATACCCCCACTCCCACCTCTTTTTCTTTCCACCAATCATAATCCCTCTTATTCACACCAATCAACACCTTTCATTTTTTCCTTTCCACTAATATCATCACTTCTTATTCTCACCAATCACAACATCACACGTCACTTCCTCATCTCCTTTTTACCACTTACTTGCAAATCATTCCCTCTTTCCCTTCCCGACTCTTCACAAACGCACATCGCTAATCCCCTTCTCCAAGTCACGTGACCTTAATCCACCCCCATCACCCTCAACTTCACCCTCTTCTACCTTTTTTCACCACCACATACCCAACCAACCCTTAACCTCAAACTTAATCTCGGCCTCGGATTAACCAACCGGATTAACGTTAATCCTTCCGTTAGCAACAATTTCAAATTTTACCGCCTTAATCCCCTTAATCCATCTTAATCCAAATGATTAAGACGAATTAACGCGACACCAACGCCACCTAGTGGCAGGATTATCGTTAATCCACTTGGCTAATCCGGGACCAATACTACTAGTAACTTTCTTATCTTTTTGTGAATACAGCCGATAGTTTTCAGGGTGCAACTGTTGGTATATATTTTGAACTTTTAGTACACAATTTAATATATTTTGAACTTTTAATACACAATTTAATATATTTTGAAGTTTTAGTACATAATTTAATATATTTTGAACTTTTAGTACACAATTTAATATATTTTGAACTTTTAGTACACAATGTAATATATTTTGAACTTTTAGTACACAATTTAAACTTTTGGTGTATAATTTGATGTTATCTCACTTTTATAGATTTTGTTATTTTGTTATGAAGATTATAATGTGAGTAAAAGCCATACTGCGTTTGGCAATTGTTTCCTTTGCACCCTTCCGGTCTACTCCACGGTATTCACAATATTCTTAAATTTCCTGACTTTTAATTAATATTGTACTCAGTTGGCTATTTCAAGCCCTTGTAAAATTGTTTTGTCAGTCTCACTTCACTGTACTAATGTAACGAAATTGATTTTATAAACCCAATGATTGTTTATTTATAACATTGTTAACTTTGAGTCCAATGCTACTATCTGTCTTTACTTTTGTCCATTATTAATTTTTAAATTCTATAAATATTTTCTTCCCCTGGTTGAAGCTTTTTTCTGACATATTTTAATGTACTGTATTTTCTAATATTGTCATTCTAGTGGTTCCTTATGTAACCTTTGTTTGTGGAACACCTAACTAATTTTTTTTAACTTTAGTAGCACGAGTTTTTCAGTTTCTAACTTTTGGTTGTTGGCGCATTGTTGGTGCCCATTGCTTGTTTTATTAATCTGTATATCGTTTCTCCTGCTATCCGTGGATGACCTTGCTCATCGTCCTTTTTACTTAGATGTTTCACGCCTTTTTATTGCCAATTATGCTTTGTTCAGTTAATCGGATACATTGTCCGTCCTTAATTAATATGATAAAAGTACCATTTGTATCCAAATTTCCCCCCAAAATTTTTTCCGTCCTTGGTATCCCTATTTTTCAGATTATCTAACCTCCTGTCCCCCTCTCCTTTTTTTCTGATTACCCCCGTCGGTACTGTTACCTGTTTTTTTATTTTCCATCCCCTAATTCCTTTTTCTTTTCTGTTTGTTTTACTGGTCAACTGCATGGCCACTACCTCATCGGTAGGGACACTTCGTCTTACGCCAAGAATTTTCATGCATCTACGGGCCCATTTATTGGTCTTCCGCCTGGGAGGATAGCGGCCATAAGGATACTTGCCCCCCAGCCAAGGCCTCTTTACCTGCACAGTTGTCCTGAACTCTGCTAATCTAAGGTTTCCACCGGACTTCTGGTGCTGGCCTCTTTACCTGCACAGTTGTCCTGAACTCTGCTAATCTAAGGTTTCCACCGGACTTCTGGTGCTGGCCTCTTTACCTGCACAGTTGTCCTGAACTCTGCTAATCTAAGGTTTCCACCGGACGTCTGGTGCTGGCCTCTTATTCTGCACATAGCAGTACGTCACATTGTATTGACGTGCTTATCTCACCGCCGTAGAGTGCTACTGCACCGCAGCCTGTGTGCGTGGGCTGGATATGACAGTTGTACACTAAGGGACATGGATTGTTTTTCAAAAATGTTTTATGTGTGTCCTGAAACGACAAACATTGCTGTGATAGTGTTCCTTGGAGTCAGTGATGATGGAACTTAACATGTTACCTCCTGTGAGCTACGACTGAACTTTTCTTTCCTCTTTCCTTTGTAGATTTTCCCTTTCCAGTACCGTAGGTTCTTTTTCAGGTGCTACAAATTTACTTATAATTCCTTATTAGTACACAGGACCGTATTTCATTATTGTAATTGTTTTTAAGAATCTGCATCTCGCGAGTATGCGTGGTTGCCTATGTGCCCTGCTTATACTTTTGTATTTCTGACTCTGTTACTTTATTTTCTTTGTTTATGATTGTAATTTGCGATACTGGGTCCCCCCATATTTTCATTTTACACACAAGAGCATTGGTTCCCACTTTGCTCTCCTTTCTTAGTTTTAGTTGGAGCCAGGCGTCACCATTTCTTGCGTTGCGGGATATGTCACGAACGTAACTAAGGAGGTCCGTATTGTAGTTATTATTTTATATTAATTGACATTATTCTATTATCCTGTCAGTAGTTTCTAAAGTTCCTAATTTCACAGAGAATCACATTTTACATCTCTTAACTTTTCTTAAGCCTTAGTAAGTGTTTATAGACAGGAAATAGCGGCCTGCTACTTCCCTTGACATCTCCAAGGAATGTCACTATGTCATCATTTCCTGAGGAGTAGTGTCTTTCTGCAGGCTCTTAGCTGCACCTTAAACCGCGTTAGGTCACATAGAATGTTCTAGAACATTGACGTATCGAGTTATGATTGGCTGGTATATTTCAAACCCAGGGCGGTGGCAGACCATATTTGGTAATCGCTGCCACGGTATTAGAATGAACCCCTCTAGGGTATTTGACCCTATATAAACAAGTGCTGGAGCTCTGCTCGGGGGACTTTGTGTTGTAACTTCGCCGGGACCACGATGGTACGCGTCGACGGCCGCTGCACGGCCGTTCCGGATGGTTTCATTTGGCACCACTAGGTGCTTGACAAAGTTGTGTTGAGTGTTGGCTCTCCTCATTCACGAAGATACATTTCTCAAGGTAAGCATTATAAAATGAATTGTTAATAATAATCTTAGCTAGTACCATCATCATCCCTGGTTTTGTAAACCCTACTATCGCACGTAGAAATGTAACTCTTTAGAATATAATAGTTTTATTAAGCCAAGCTCTGATTTCTCTATTATCTGATTCCCAGTTATTCCCCCCTGTGTCCAACTTTAGTTGTGACAATATGATCCCTTTTGTCATGAGAGGCCCCCTGGGCGATACATCGAACGGGTCTCGAACAATGCCATGTTTTGCCCAAGCATAACCTGAAAAAATCAAGAAATTAAGGATGAATTAGATTCGCTCGCTTTTTATTAATTTTATTTATTTATTTATTTTGCGAACGGTACGCTGTTATTTCTCTCCCTGTATAACCCTTAGCTGATTATTGCCTCCATTTTCTATATTAACTTCATTATTCTCGCTAATTACAGGTACTACAGACTCCTCTGGCATAGCACTAGTAGACGGGTCCCCCGGTTTTTGAACTCGCGACCTCAGTTTCCATGGCAATGTGACTGGTCGTTCTATTTGAGCTCTTCTCCTTATACCTTTATGTGTCCAGGTAGGATCTCTACGTTCCTCATCCCGATAAGATAGATTTAATTCATCTTCAATGTCGTCAGAGAAATCCTCTGCATTCGTTTTAGTTCCTTGCCGACCCGTAACTTCAGTATTTTCGCTTACAATCGGAGCACTAGTTATCACTTCCGGCCAGCCATGCTGTTCGTCCGCTGCTTTCTGCCTTTCATTTGGATAACATTTCTTAAGTATGTCAGTGCGACCCGTTTCAATTTGCAGTTTGTAATTTATAGGGGTAAGTTTCTCTATGACTCTATAAGGCCCGTGATTTTAGGAGCTAATTTCTTATTTGCTTTCTTTCCTACATGTGGCTTGTCTAAATATACGTAATCTCCTACTTCAAACTCTACTGCAGTTGCTGCTTCTGTTTATTGTTTAAAATATGGTGATAGGTGTCATTATATGCCTCACTGAGTCTTTGCTTCATAGCTTCGAGGTTCTCCTCAGCATTGCTGAGTTCTACCTCATCAGTGTTTGGTTCGAGCTCAATCATCGTTGGTAATCTCATTTCCCTAGCATAGAGTAAATAAAACGGACTGTAAGTTGTCACAGTATGGGGTGCGGATCGATATGCCATTAATGTAAATGGCACCATCCGGTCCCAATCTTCTCCATAGATCGTTATGATCATAAACAACGAATCATTAAGATATCTATGGTACTTGTCAATAAGTCTCATTCCCTTCTCACTACTATTCACGTGTTTACATGAAATAGTTTACAAATTTCCGTGAATAGTGCAGATTGGAAATTAGTCCCTTGGTCAGTTAAGATTTTCTCGGTTATTAAGGCTCTTGCCACTGTATTGACAGTTTGATCTGGTATGTCTATAGCTTCTGGAAGCTTAGTAAAATGATCAATTACAGTGATCACATATTTATTTCCAGCCTTTGTAACATTATTGTTCCTGTAATGTCAATTGAAATTACCTGGAACGGTCTAGATGTGGTTTCTGAAATACCTAACGGTGCCGTTGGTTTTCGTGTTATATTCCGTCTACCACATATTTCACATTTTTGAATACAGCATTTGACATCTTCCTTACATAAGGGCCAAAAATATCTTTTCTCCAACACAGCCTGCGTGCGTTTTGTACCCTGATGCTCACTGTAGGTCGTGTCATGATGCAATGAAATTATAGCATTTACTAATAATTTTGGTACAATTATTTTAGAATTCTAACCATACCCTGTATACAGAACACCGCCTGAATCTAAGAAAAGTTGATTATTTAGTCCCAAATTATATTCTCTTATTAATTGTTGGCAATATTCATCTAACATCTGTTGCTTTTTCAGGTCGATTAACGTGGCAGATGAAGGTAACAACGGGCCAGCAAACTCAGCCTCTTTCTCCATCTCCTTCGCCGAAAGATGCAACACCGTCACCGGAACATTCCGAGTCTCAACTATCTCCAGGCGAGACAACGAATGAGGTACGACATTTGCTTTCCCTGGTCTGTGGTTAATAGTGAATTCGTACTCGCTCAATGCTAACATCCATCTTGTTAATCTCGCGTTTAAGGGATTTTTAGTGGTCAGTGCCTTGGTGAGTGCCTTGTGATCTGTAAAAATGGTGAATTTATGCCCAGAGGTAAATTCTAAATTCTTTCACACCAAACACTACACTTAAAAACCCTTTTTCGGTTGTTGTATAGTTTTGTTCTGGGCTATAAACTATCTGTTTACAAAGCCTAGAGGTTTATCTAACCCATCTACAACTTGGCTTAGCACACCAGAGATTCCGCTATTCGGCGCGTCGCACGCCAATATGAAATGTCGTGAAAAATCCGGATGTGGTAGAAATGTTTGCTTAGTGAGAGCGTTTTTAAGTGTTTTAAAGACTAGCTCAGTACCTTCACTCCAAACAAATTTCTGATGTTTCTTTGTCAATTGAGTTAAAGGTCTACTAATGGCTGAAAATTCAGGAATAAACGCCCTGTGGTAACCTACAGCTCCTAGAAAAGATCTTAGTTGCTTTACAGTGCTAGGTTGAGCTAATTTCTGAATAGCTACCACTTTCGAGGCATCCGGCTTTATGCCTCGAGCACTAACGGTCTGACCCACGTAAATTACTTCTCTTTTTGCAAAATGACATTTAGCTAGTCCTGGTTTCAAATTTGCTTCCTGCAGTTTTTCAAATACCTGTCGTAAATTATTTGTATTCTCCTCTATAGTTTTCCCAATCACAAGTATATCATCCATGTACACAAGACATATTAGCCCTTTAAGATTACCCAATATTAGGTCTATGGCCTTTGACCACGTCATTGGAGCTGAAGCTAACCCATATGGAAGTCGTACGTACTGATAAGATCCTTCTGAAGAAATAAAAGCAGTTTTAGGTCTATCTGCCTCCTTTACCTTAATTGCGTGGTACGCAGAGTCTATGTCAATGATAGAGAAATAAGCATTTCCTGATAGCATAGATAAGTTTTCTCTTATGTCTGGCATAAGCCACATTGGTACATTAGTTATAGCATTTAAACGTCTATAGTCAACACAAAGTCTATATTTTACCACTCCATTCACTGCTTTCTTGGGGACAAACAAACATGGGCTTGCCCAGTCCAAGTTAGTATGCTCTATGATTTTCTTCTCTAACATTTCTTGTATTTGTCTTTTTAATTCATCTTTAAGGGCAAATGGTACTCTATATGGTCTAAGTCTGATGGGGTTTTCATCCCCAGTGTTAATTTCATGCTAAACTACCGTACACTCTCCATGGTAACTCTCCCGAAGGTTCGTCTAAGTATAATGGAATAAGATCATAAAGAACTTCTAACATAACCTCTCTTTCTCTCGATGTGTTATCGTCTATCACTTTATAAATTTCATTTACCTCTGTTGACCTCCTGAAATCCCCGTTTTCCCTTTTTGTCTTCAATTCAGGTTTCCTTACTCTCATAATACGCACATCATTTGTCGTGCTTGCTAACTCATTACATAAAATACTTATTTCCTCTCTCTTCACAGAGTATGGGTTCATGACTCCCACAAATCTACCGATGGCCTGTACATCGGGTTCTAGGCGCGCGGGGCTTACCTCTCTCTCTTTTCCCCTCAGATGCTTACTCTCACTGCGATACCACGTTCCCCTGTCATTCCGGATATGGTCAAGTTCCCCCAACGGTGTAATCGCGTTAATGGGCCACTGATATCTGCCTTCCTGCAAGACGTCAGGCGCTGGCCAGCGTTTTTCAAGCCCTGGGGAGACGAGCTGCCACCCTTTTTGACACCTCGGCTTGCCGCCGGTTTGCCATCCCCCTTCTACCCCTCCTCCAGAGGTAGAATAGTTGCCCGCTGAGTAAGGTACATCACCTAACCCGTTCTGCATGTCCGGCTGTACCGCGTCCCTTTTCCCACCAAGATCGCCATGCCTTGGTCTTCGGACTGCAGGCTCACAATTTGTATTTGCCTGAGGATCCCCCAAAAATCTCGACATATTCTACGCATGGCTACTTTAGTCTCCTTAAAACTTGTATATGGCGCACTATTATCTTTCATAAATTCATCAAATTCCATTGCCTTTCCTACTTTCGTACCTTTCCCTAACGCCACATCGGTTAAACCCATATTTAAAATCATCATTACGCAATACCTAGCACCCTTACACATTTTGCTATTACTTCTCTTTAGCCATGCTATCTCATTTTCATCATCTGCTGTCATCACTTTTGACACTACTCTAGCCAGATAAAGTTTATAAAAATCAGTTTCCACAGGCTCTACATATACCTCGAGGGGAAAAGTTCCTTTTGCATCTATGTGCAAACGAATGAGTACCTGGTTTTCCGTCTTAGGCGAAATCACAACATTTTCGGCCAGTATCGTATCCCATTTGCACTCATCCTCATTACTATCCAGATTATTGTTCTCATCATCTTGTTCTCTCATTTGTGCTCTTACCATCATGCGACTAAAACCCACTAGCGGAGTGATCAAGTCCATCTGTGGCTCTAGCGCTGTATCCAGCTGCGTTATTAAGCTCACTGTGCCGTACTTTGTTCCTAATTCCCCATGATGTACATCTATAATTGCCTCAATATAGTCCAAATAATTCATACCTAAAATGCCATAATACTTTTTGAATTTTAGGGACACTACGCAAAACTCATGACATATTAATTTAGGAATACTTCCTATCGTGAACCAAACCTTCTGTTCATCTAAAATTCAAAAACGTGCACCTGTAATACTTATTCCATTGAATCTCGGTTTTTTTCCATTTCTCCCTTATCTGCTACTCCGTACTTAATGGCAGAAAAACTTTCACCCGTATCTACCAACATATAGGAAGGCGTGTCGCCTCCGATCCTGACTTCTAATAAAAGTGCCTTGAATTTTGTTTTGTAGGATAAGACGGGAAATGCTTCTGGCCGTGAGTCGTCGAATTCCCGTTCGACAGGCCAATCCCGTTTCCCTGGTGTCTTTGCCATGTACAATGGTTTGAAATATGACCCGGCATGTTACATTTAAAACTTTGGCCGGTATTCGCTCCACTTGACAAAGTTCTTTTTCTTCAGCCAACGCCCGTCCTTGGCTGGTCTGCCATTCGAAGCCTTGCCTTCCATGGAATCTTCAACTATAACAGTGTACAGGGCAGTGCAGGAGGCCAAATGGTTAGCAGTGCCTTCCTCTTGCAAGCAGAGGGGACAAATTGGACGATCAACCACACCGATTCTATGCAGGTGTTTTTGCAAATAATCGTGCCCTGTAGTCATCCTAAAGGTGACTACTGCCAACTCCCGGGGCAGGTTGTTGGGGATGGGGTTTGAAGCAAGCATTTCCCATCTTTTACCAGCTGCCGCTACCTTCCAAGAGTCTACAATTGCTCCTTTGATTCGAGATGTTATGACGCTACTGATGTTTGAGTATGTCATTAGTACAACTGGCTGCTCCATTGAGCACCCTTACTTGGCTAAAGCGTCGGCTTTCTCATTTCCATCAAGATCGCAGTGGCCTGGGACCCTTGCAAACGAACTTCTGTCAATTCTTGCAGTTTATACAGTCTGTCTTGGCATTCAGTGACCAGAGCGTCCTCATGTTGGTTTCCTTGCGAGCAAAGAGCCTGAATGGCTGAAGCGGAGTCGGATAAAAAGGCCGCTTTACACTGTACATTCATTGATATTAAGGCGATAGCTGCCTCACTGATAGCGGCAACTACGCCGTCGAAATTATTCCTCATCTTACCTACAGGAAAGGCTCTACTACCCAAAGCAGAACAGTAGCCCGAGCCTGCACAATCATTTTGGGCCGAGCCATCCGTATAGACGTGAAGCCATTCTGATGGAGGGTAAATCGTAGCTATCGTCTCAAGGGCTGCAGCCTTAAGTAGGTAAGGGGGGTTGTCTGCCTTTGGATTATCAATTCCAATGATAGGTATTCTAGAGATCTGTTTAAAATCAAGATGGAAACTCCTTTTTTTAAAACACTGGCGCTCTAATAATTGAATATTGTATTTTGCCTGTAGGGCTTCTGCCCGAGCTAATGGAGTTTCTTGTGTTTTGAGCCTGAGACTAGCTGGCTTATACTGTCGCCAGAAATTATCTGAAGTCCTATAACTTCTTTCAAAGAATTTCAGCAAGGCCCTATCTCGTCTGTACTCCAGTGGTTCAATCTGAGTTTGGCTTTCAAGGGCAGGGATTGGTGTTGATTTTGCGGCGCCGGTACATATGCGCAATGCATTGTTTTGGCTGACGCTTAATTTATTCATTGTAGTTTTACTTGCCGTAGTGTAAGCTTCACAACCATACTCTAACAAAGGTCTAATATATGTTTTATATGTAGTTGTCAATACGTCCTGCGTTGCACCCCACTCAGATCCAGCAAGTCTTCTGAGTATGCACTGTCTCTTATTTGCCTTTGCAGAGGCACCTTCAATGTGGTAATTCCAATTGAGTTTTCCATCAAGCTGCATTCCAAGGTATTTTGTGGCCGGGAGTATGTTCAGATTAGACCCGTCATATTTAAGTTCGATCATGTAATTGCGTGTGGATGTGGTGAATAGCTGGGCTGATGTTTTATCACTGCTTACGATCATATCGTTGTCTGTACACCATCGTTTAAGAATTCCAAGAGCCGAATTCATGGCTTCTTCCATTGCGGTTATGTTACTACTTGTCACCCAGATTGTGATATCATCGGCGTAACAGAGGACCTCGATTCCAGGAATGGTTTTAAGCTCTGGGATCAGGTTATTTATCATAATATAAAAAGGGTCCAGCTAAGAACAGCCCCCTGTGGTAAACCTCTTCTCTGTTGGCGGTATCTAGACTTTGTGCTACCATATCTGACCTTTACAAGTCTTTGACTTAGGAAGCTGTTTACCCAACGTAGTAGGTTACCAGTAATACCCAAATCGTTTAGCTTATTCATAAGGATTTTTCGGCTGACTGTGTCGTACGCTCCTTGGAAATCTATGAAGCAAGCAAGTGTCGATATTTTCCTGTAGAAGCCATCTTTGATCTGTTGAGTGAGCTTTATTACTTGTGTCGTTGTTGACATGTGTCTTCGGTAGCCAGCCTGTTCATCTTTAATTACGTTATTCTTCTCAAGGAAGATTTGTAAGCGGTGGTTAACCATTCTTTCAGTAAGCTTATAGAGTGTTGAGGTGAGGCTAATAGGTCTGTAATTCTTGACTAAGTTTGCGTCTTTCCCTTTCTTATGTATGGGAATTATTTCAGCTTTGCGCCACGCATCGGGCACTCCCATTCCCCATGTTTCATTTATTGCAGCTAACAGGATTTTTAATGAGTCTCTCCCCATATTTTTTAGAAGTTCTGGGAAGATTTCATCTGGCGCACAACGTTTTCCTTTCTTGAGGCTACAAATCGCCTGCTACAATTCGGCGTAGTTGAAATCTTTATTCATAATTCTGTCTTCTTCTTGTGGCATAGGGAGTACTGCGGAGATGTTCTTAGTACGCCTAGGGAAGGCTTCTGGGCGTTATTTTTCAACCTGGCCGCGTGGAATGTGTTTCTTGGCGGCGGCTAGCAATCCAGCAACGATATTATTAGAAGTTTTGTTGTGTTGCCCACTATAAGTTCAGAGGTCATCGTCTTGTCACACTCACTCGCGAACGTTTTCCAGTCAGCTTTCTTGAAATTCCATCGCTTTAACGCTTTTGTTCTTGGTAAAGTGCCTTTGGATATATCCTCACGCATATGGCTTGGTGTCCGTAGCCACCTGGATCGCCTTGCAGGGTGTGGCAGACTTGGTTTCTCAAATTAGCATGGGGCAGAATAAGGTCTGGTCTGCTGAGGTGGCCAGCGTATGAAAAAAAAGTTGGCTCTGTATCTACCAGCAAGAGGTTTGCTTCATCAATGAAATTTTCAATTGATCTACCAGCAGTTGAGGTTTGGGTATATCCCAATCGTTCTGACTGTACGTTAAAATCTCCTATCAATAAGGTGTTTTTTGTTATAGCATTCTGCAATATTGTTAGGTTTAAATTATTTCTTGGGGGATTATAAACAGTTATTCGAAAGTGGATCTTATCCAACCATGCATCAACTTGTATCGCTTCTAATTTATCCTCAGTGCCCATTTTGTGTAATATTTTAAAGTTCGAAGCTATGTCATTGTTTGTGCCAATAATCATTCCGGCAGCTATTTGTCTTCCGCGCCGTAGCACCTGTATTATATATCCATTTAGTTGATAGAAGTCAACATTGTCGGTTGCCGCTCCGGCTTCTGAAATAATAAATACATCAATATTTCGATCCACAATTAAAATCTTCACCTCGCTGAACTTAGAAAAGCTCAGTCCGCCTGCGTTCCAGTATAATACATTTGGACTGCGAGTCCGCCGGATGTCGGCTCTGTCGCCGCCCTGAAGAGGGCCTATTAAATTGGCACGGCTATTCTGCACAGGCATGGTTGAGGCGCTGTTTGTGTAGCTCATTTACCGTTACCCAGGTTGCACCGCGAGGGGACGAGCTACTTTACACCCCACTTGACAAAGTGACCTTGCGGTCGGGGTTTCCGCCTGCTGTCATCTGCTTTGGTCGAGTGCCGTTATCTCTACCCTGACCTTGTCCTGGTACCCGTTAAGGATTACCCAAAGTTTTTGGTTTGCTGCGACACTCACTAGCTACATGTCTTTTTTGTTACAATTGAAACATGTCTTATTGGTACGATACATAAGTAGCTTTCTTTCATGAGATGTACTACCTGTATTTCCCCTTTGCTTTTCAGCATTCTCTACTATCGTTGCAATCCTAATTGCAGCTATGAACGTGTCAGGCATTTGAAACCTAACCTGTTGTCCTACGACATCTCTTAACCCATTCATAAGGGCAGCTAGTAGCCTCCTTTCTGCCTCTTCATTAATGATCTTTTGTATCTCTGCGTTATCTGCCGTTCTAATCGTTTTGTGACAGAACTGTTTACACCTGTCAGCAAAAACTTCTACACTCTCATCGGCCTTCTGGGTAGCATCTTGTAAAGCGGTGTAATGATACTGAGGGGGTAGCTTCTCAGTAAACCGATCAATCAGAGCTTTCTTAAATACATCCCAAGTCACTGCAGGTCTGGTCTACCTCTGAAAAATTGCAAAGTGATGATGATGATGATATGCGGCTTAAGGGCGCTAAACTGCTGAGGTCATCAGCGCCCTTACAATGTATAAAATATAAAGTCAAAAGATAAAAACAAGTAAAAGAACCGCATAATTAAAAAACGGGACGTAAACCCGCGATGTCCAAAAGGCTAAAAATAACAATAAGAGAACAATAACTATAATGATAACAGTAACAACAAGAATAACAATAACAACAATAAAATCAATAACAACAACAATAACAATACAAATATCTGAAAAAACCAACACACTAAAAGCATAGGCAATAAACGATTAAAACGTGTCAAGAACTATGGAATGCGAGGGACATGAGCGCCATATGTCCACTGGGGAATAGAGTCCCCATAAAAACTGACAGAATAAAAGTAATAAGTTAAAAGACGCTCAACGCATTAAATGCGCAGATTAAAATCACTGTCATGAATAAAACGTAAAACACAGTCCACAGCATGCGTGTCGTCTGCCAAAACGTTGGCTAAGCCAACAGGCACACCTACACGAGCACGCAATGCAGCTAAAACCTGACACTCTGTTAAAATGTGACGCACCGTTAAGGGCACGTCACACTGCCCACAGAGTGGTGCGGGGTCACCACTGAGCAAATACCTATGACTAAAAACACAATGTCCAATTCGTAAACGGGCTAAAAGTACCTCCTCCCGACGTGAAGAACGAGAAGAGGTACCCCAGATTAACGGGAGAGGCTTAACCTCCCGCAACTTGTTCCCCCGGAGGGCCGTCCACTCATCGCGCCAGCGCGAGAGGATGCGGCGACGTAAAATAGCACACGAATCTGACGAGGGAACTACAGAGGTAAAAAATCTGGGTAATAAAATCGCCGATTTCGCAGCGGCGTCGGCAGACTCGTTACCTGAGATGCCCACATGACCTGGAATCCACATGAAGGAGACGCTGATGCCAGAGACACCGAGCGAGTGGAGCAGGTCATGTATGCGCTGTACGAGTGGGTGGTAATGGTACAGCGCATGAATAGCCTGAGGGGCACTCAGAGAGTCCGTACAAATAAAACAGTGCCGTAAGGCGTGCCGCTGAATGAATAAAACAGATTGATAAATGCTAAAAAGTTCGGCCGTAAAAATTGAACATTGTTGAGGTAAACGAAAAGTAAAACTCTGTACACCAAAAACAAAGGCACATCCTACTCCAACATCAGTCTTAGACCCATCAGTATATATAAAATGACAGTCCCCGAACTGCGCCTGTAGTTCTAAAAAGGCGGATCTAAGAACAGAAGCAGGGGTCGCATTTTTCGGCATCGACGTTAGCCCAAGGTGGATGTGGGCCTCAGCGCGCGACCATGGAGGAAAACGCGTTTCCCCTCGGGTAAGGGCCGGCGCTGGCGTAACGTCCAAATGCCGAAGTAGCAGTCGAAATCGAACCCCTGGGGGGAGCAATGCAGAGGAGCTAACGAAATATTGACGATCTAGCGAATCCTCGTAAAAGACATCGAAGGACGGGTGGTTAGGCAAGCTTGAGAGCCGACAAGCATAGCTACATAAGAGCAGCTCACGCCTGAAAGACAGCGGAGGCTCTGCAGCCTCAGCGTAAAGACTGGGCACGGGGCTAGTTGGAAAGGCCCCTGTAGCGACTCTAATACCACGATGATGAATGGGATTCAAACGACGTAACACAGATGGACGTGCCGAAGAATAAACTATACACCCGTAATCAAGTTTGGATCGGACCAAAGAGCGATAAAGGCGAAGAAGGACGGTCCGATCAGCTCCCCAGGATGTGCCACTTAAAACACGTAAAAGATTAAGAGAACGGTCACACTTGGCTTTTAAAAAGGAAACGTGCGAGGTCCAACACAACTTCCTGTCAAAAATCAACCCCAAAAATTTCGCCTCGTCTGCAAACGGAAGTATCCCTGGCCCAAGATGGAGAGAGGGCGGAGGGAAATACTTCCGGCGCCAGAAGTTGATGCAGACGGATTTCTCGGCGGAGAAATTAAAGCCGTTGGCGTTACTCCAGGCGTAGAGACGGTCGATACAGCTCTTGAGACGGCGTTCGAGTAGACAGGTCCGCCGTGAACTGCAATAAATAGCGAAATCGTCAACAAAAAGGGACGATGAAATGCCAGGTGGAATACAATCAACAATGGGGTTGATAGCAATCGCAAAAAGTGTGACACTGAGTACAGAGCCCTGCGGTACTCCGTTCTCTTGAATAAAACGACGAGATAAAACCGAGCCCACACGTACACGAAAGACGCGGTCCGTCATAAACTCCCGAAGAAATATGGGAAGACGACCGCGTAAATTCCAATCGTGAAGTGTACGTAAAATGCCGCCCCTCCAACAAGTGTCATAAGCTTTCTCCAGGTCAAAAAATACAGCCACGGTTTGACACTTTCTCAGAAATCCATTCATAACATGCGTCGACAGGGACACCAGATGGTCGACGGTAGAGCGATAGCGACGAAATCCGCACTGAGCGTTCGCTAAAAGTTTCTGAGACTCAAGCCACCATGTCAACCGCCCGTTGATCATGCGCTCCATCACCTTGCAAATGCAACTGGTGAGGGAGATAGGGCGGTAGCTGGAAGGTAGTTGCCGATCCTTCCCAGGCTTAAGAATAGGGACAATGGTGGCTTCGCGCCAAACGGAAGGAAAAATGCCGTCTTGCCAAATACGGTTATAGACCTGTAAGAGAAATAGTTTACTGTCGGCTGAAAGGTTCTTTAACATCAGGACATGAATGCCGTCCGGGCCAGGAGCGGAGTGCCTAGAGCAATTAAGAGCGCGCTCCAGCTCCCTCAGTGTGAAAAGTTCATTATAACACTCATTATTAGCAGACCGAAAATGAAAGGTGTCGAAATCCAGCCGGTCTTTGATAGAGCGAAAGCCGGCGGAATAATGGTCCGAACTGGATACGGCCTCAAAGGCAGTACCCAGAGTGTTAGCGATGGCAGCCGGATCCACTATGGTGGCATTAGAAACCTGAAGGCCAGAAACAGTACAATGTGACACTTTACCTGAGAAGCGACGAAGTTTATCCCAAACAACGGATGAAGGCGTAAAACGATTAAAAGACTCGACAAAACGAGCCCAAGATGCCTTCTTGCTATCCTGAATAATGCGACGAGCCCTGGCGCGCGATTGTTTAAAAGTCACCAAATTATCAAGTGTAGGGTGGCGCCGAAACACCCTAAGTGCAGTCCTACGGGCACGAACGGCGTCCCGACAATCCTCGTTCCACCACGGAACAGGTGGCCGCCGAGGTTGGGAGGATGAACGGGGTATTGCGCGTTCGGCGGCAGAGAAAATAACAGACGTAAGGTGCTGCACTAGTTGGTGAATGTCGGAGAAGGGCTGGTCGTCAAAATGCACGAGGCTGGAATACAAGCTCCAGTCGGCTTTTGCGAATATCCAGGTAGGTACTCTGGAATGCTGTACGTGGTGCGACAGAAGAGAAACGATGCAGGGGTAATGGTCGCTGGAGTAGGTGTCAGCGACGACGTTCCACTGAAGACGACGTGCAAGCTGGAGTGAGCAAATTGCAAGGTCCAGGTGAGAAAATGTACCAGAAGAATCAGAAATAAAAGTAGGTGCACCTGTATTGAGGATGGAAAGATTGAACTGATAAAAAATGTCGGAAAGAAGAGTTCCCCTCGCACAAGCCCTTGGCGAACCCCATAGTGGGTGATGGGCATTAAAATCTCCCAACAGAAGAAATGGTGTTGGGAGAGCGGACAGGAGAGCTCGAATGTCCGCGGGAGCGAGGGGAGACGATGGAGGTGTATACACAGAACAAACAGAAAAGAAAAAACCGGGTAACTGCAGTCTAATGGCAACAGCTTGCAAGTCGGACGTAAGTGTGATAGGATGAAAATGAACGTCATTACGCACCAACAACATGACACCTCCATGAGCAGGAGCACCCTCCTCCGGTTCAAGATCGTAGCGAACCGGAGTGTACCCTCGGAGATCGAAAGGGTCGTGAGGGCGAAGCTTGGTCTCCTGCAAACACACGACCATAGGTGAATGGGAACGCAATAAAAGTTGCAGTTCCGCCCTATGCGATCGTACACCACGTACATTCCAGCTCAGGATAGCCATGAATAAAAGGGATAAACTGTCTACTTAGAAGGGCGGCTTAAAATTACCTTTTGTTTAACCTTTGGGCTCGGGCTTTTTGTATGGAGTTGGTCAGACTCCATAGCTTCCTCGGAGGGAGGGCCCACGCGCTCAGTGCCAGAAACCGATTCAAGCGCCGTGAATCGGTTCTGGGTGGCGATGGGTGAAGGGTGCCGCTGAGCGCGGCTTGTCCCAGGACCTTCCTGGGACAGCGACCTCCGAGGAGGAGAAGGTGAACTTTTCTTACCGCGCGCACGCGGAGGGTCTTTCAAAAAATCTTCCCTACGTAGTTTCTGCTTGGGCTTCTTTTCAACGGCTTGCGACTTCATTGACTTGGGACCAGGTTTATACGGCTTGGTAACTGTAGCCTTAATAGACGGCCGGATGGTAGTGGCGGTTAATCCAGTCAAGGTCCAGGTCTGAGTTTCGGCATCTACGCGTGGTACTGGCGAGGCAACAACAGAACTAAATGTGCCAGATCGCAGGAGTGAAGGTTGGCGCGCATGGTAACGCCTCCGGGCTTCAGCGAAGGAGAGTTTTTCCTTTACCCGGATCTCCTGGATCGCCTTCTCGTCTAAGTACCGCGGACAGTCGGCAAACGAAGCAGAATGAGACCCTTTACAATTAACGCAGACGGGGGCTGTTGAACAGGTACCTTCGTGTGAGGGCTGGCTACAGGTTGCACAGATGTTAACGGCACTCTTACATGAGACTTGCGTATGCCCAAAACGTTGGCATTTAAAACAACGCAGAGGTCTAGGAATATAAGGCCTCACAGAAATCCGTTCGTACCCTGCGGAAATGCTCGTGGGCAGATCGACGCCATCAAATGTAATAAACAGGGTACGAGTGGGTACCAACACGCCGTCGCGTTTGGCCTGCACTCGATGAACCGCTGTCACCCTCTGGTCTGCAAGATATTCCACCAGGTCTTCGTCAGAGATACCATCGAGGCAATGCGTGGTGACAACGCCTCTACAAGAATTCAAGGTGCGGTGCTTCTCAACACGGATAGGATAACCGTGGAGAAGCGTGGCGCTCAACAAGGACTTACTTTGTGCCTCGGATTTACTTTGAACTAGCAACGAACCATTACGAAGACGAGTGCAGGAAAGAACCGGACCAGCAATTGAGTCAATGCCCTTCTGGATAATAAAAGGGTTCACCTTCTCGAATGATTGTCCCTCCTCTGTACGGGTAATCACTAAGTAACAACCAGCTGTTGGCGGTGCTACTTCTGTTACAAAAACTTTGCGGCGCTTGTTGTTAACAATGGAGAAAGGGTGCTCCATAGCGAAAAAAATCCTCCACCATTGCAACCGTCTCCGACCTCGGGCTCTGACTTCCCGGGCGTTACCCCGGCTTGGGTGAGTGGCCTATCTATACCTAGCTCACCCCAGGGTCACACCTCCCAGAACATAGACAGAGGGACCCAATCGCCGTCGGAAGCCAGCAGCTCATGCAATGGCCCCCCCGCGGGACTGCAGTTGAACAGCGGATACGAACAACAACCCTACATGACGACCCCGGGTGGTGGGGATGACGCCATTACCCACTCACCCAGCTGCGCACGCGGTGCGCGGGTATCCGTCAGGCTGTGTCCACGGAGGATTTAAATAAAAAGATAAAAGAAACTAAAACTGTGTGGGCGTTTCGCACGCAAGGTAGGCCGGCGGGGAAGAAAAAGAGAGATATGCGAATGTCGTGGTGCGAAATGGCCGGAAAGTGACAAGAGAAGAAAGAAACGATGGTGAGGTGCGGTATGAATGGAATGTAAAGAACGCACGAGAGCCTACCTTGGGTCCACCGGTCACTTGAAGAACCCACCTCGACCGGATGGGGGTGAGGGGATGAATGTGGCGATGATTGGCTCGGGAACCCCCGGGTGCGCCAAAAACCCGTACTCACATAAGGTGAGCCCCTGAGGGGAAAAAATTGCAAAGCTGAACCCGCTAATTTAGCCCGGGCAATATTAAGCATGTGCGTTTCAGCCCAGTTACCTACCACACCCATTTGTTCAATATTACTAATAAAGTCTTTAATAGGTCGTCCCTTAGGATCTCCTGTGTACTCTTTAATTACGTTGGCAACACTGAAATCTTTAATCTTGGCCGCTGTGAGGCGAGCTAATTGCTCCTCAAGATCTTTCAAGTTTTTCTCGGTTGCCATTGTTATAGGTTCCTTGTTGTCTCTTTTCTCTTTTATGTTCTAATTATGTGTTTTTGTTCCTTTTAGAAACCACTCCCGAAAATCGAGAGGACGAATCACTCCCACTGGCTCTAGGGCTACAGGAAGCCCGCGACTACCAACAACGGCGTTTGAGAGCCGCTGCATAGACAGTCGCAGCGAGGATGAGGGCAGTGGAATACTCCGCACTGAGGGCACGCCAGTAGTTATGGTCCCGGATTAGCCAATTGGATTAACGATAATCCTGCCGCTAGGAGCGCTAGTGTCGCTGTTAATCTGCGGATTAAGGCGGATTAAGAGCGGTAAGCGCCAAGAGCAGTAGGATTATCGTTAAACCAATTGGCTAAACCGGGATGAGAGTTGTGATGATAATGGATTATCGTTAATCCGAGGACGAGATAAAGTTTGAGGTGAAGGGTTGGTTGGATATGTGGTGGTGAAAAAATGAAGAAGAGGGTGAAGTTGAGGGTGATTTGGGTCACGTGATCTGCTGGATTAACGTTAATCCGAGGCCGAGATAAAGTTTGAAGTTAAGGGTTGGTTGGATATGTGGTGGTGAAGAGGGTGATCTGGAGAAGGGGATTAGCGATGTTTGTGTGTGAAGAGCCGGGAAGGGAAAGAGGGAATGATATACAAGTGAGTGGTAAAAAGGAGATGAGGAAGTGACGTGTGATGCTGTGATTGGAGAGAATAAGAAGTGATGTTATTGGTGGAAAGGAATAAATGAGAGATGGTGATTGGTGAGAATAAGAGACAAAATGATTGGTGGAAAGAAAAAGAGGTGGGAGTGGGGTATGTTGGAGGTGAGGGGAAAGGTATAAAAAGGGGAATGTTGTGGGTGGAAAGAAGTATATGGTAAAGATGATGATTGCGATAGTGATAGCGTTGGTGGTGGTAGGAGTTGCAGGCGCAGAGAGGAGTTGCGTTAGTTTTGGGAGGTGTGGGTTCGAGTTGAATGACGAGACGGGACATTTGGAAAATGCGACAAGATGCGAAAAGGATTACGAATTGTTGCCTAACTGTACGTGTGTATACCGGAAAGGTAGTGGGTGTAGGTTTGGGACAGGGTTTATAAACATTGGAAACCTTAAGAACGTGTACAATTGTTTAAAACCGATAACGAGGTGTGAGAGGGGTGGTAGATGTGGAGCGATGATGTATGGGGGTGTGAAGTTTGGGCAACTAGAATGTCCGGAGGGTTACGTAGTAAATGGAAGATGCGAGTGTGTAAAGAGTAAGAGGAGGGAGGAAAGAGGTTGTAAATTTTATAAAAAGCCGGTGAGTATGTATGCTATGGACAACAGTTCGATTCTTGTGGAGATGATAGATTGTAGGTTGTTGATGGATACGGTAGATTTGCCGGAGGGTTTGGAATTGGAATGGAAATTGACTGCAGAGGAAAGCGAACTTCTGATGGCTTATAGTGTGGTAAACGAGATGAATTCGTACTTTTCTGAAAAATGTTTATATATATTTGGAGGATGTGATAAGGGGGTGTGGGAATTAAACTTGGGAGGGGGTAGGAAAGTGAGTGGAAGGGCGAAGAGGGCATCCAGGTGGTCTGCGGAGGGGAGTTTGAAACTAAATTCGGAATGTAATGAAAATGGTGGAGAAGGGGGAAGGGTATCGGTGAACAGCATAAAAAAGCGGCATCGGAGAGGTGTAAGAAGGGAATAAAATCGATGCAACAAAAGATGAAAAAGGAATGTGATAGCAAGATGAAGGAAGCAAAAATAGGGGTTGAGTTGGTGAAGGAGAAGCAAGAATGTGAAGGAAGGTTTGAACAAATGCGGGGGTTGATGGAAAGAATGAAAAAAGAGCTGGAAGAGAAAAAGCAGAATGTGACAAAGCAGCAGGAATTGGTGAACAGAATAAAAGGAAATATGGTTAAACTGGACGATGAATTTGCGGCATTAAAGCAGATGATTGGTAGATTGGAAAACGCATGCACTAGCGGGGTGGAGGAATTTGCAAATTATGAAGCAGGTTACGACGAAGACACGGAAGAGGGTGATGGTGTGGAGGAGGAAGGTGGAGGGGATGGTGAGGAAGAGGAAGGAGAGTTGGAATACGTGACAAAATAAAATGATAAGGTGACTGAAATGCAATACAATAATTATATACCAAAATGAGTTGTAACTTATTAAAACAATGTATTGATTGCAGATGCAAATGCTTTTATTTTTGCATTTGGTAATTGGTTTGCTTTTTTATGTTTGCATTTGCTATAAAAATAGTTTGTATGACTGCTAAGAAAAAATTCGAGGAGTAGGAAAGGAACCCTGCGAGGTTAAATATGAAGAAGGTGAAATAAAAGTGCAATACGCACACACATTAAACACAGAAAGTTATGGAATTTGTAGTGTATTAAAAATGGCAAGAAATAAATTACATTGAAATACAATAAAATTTAAAGATAGATATGTGCAAAAAATATGAGGAATTTGTAGTGTATTAAAAATGGCAAGAAATAAATTACATTGAAATACAATAAAATTTAAAGATAGATATGTGCAATAAATATGAACATAAAAAATTACATTGAAATACAATAAAATTTAAAGATAGATATGTGCAAACAATATGAGGAATTTGTAGTGTATTAAAATGGCAAGAAATAATTTACATTGAAATACAATAAAATTTAAAGATAGATATGTGCAAAAAATATGAACATAAAAAATTACATTGAAATACAATAAAATTTAAAGATAGATATGTGCAAAAAATATGAGGAACTTGTAGTGTATTAAAAATGGCAAGAAATAAATTACATTGAAATAGTTGAAGTGTGTAGTGTATTAAAAATTGAATGCATACAATTACAATAAATACATTATAAAAACAATGAGAGTAGTTGAAGTGTGTAGTGTATTAAAATGAATTAAAAAATTGCATACAATAAATGTGCAAAAAATGCAGTAGCAATACATTATAAAAACAATATGAGTAGTTGAAGTGTGTAGGGTATTAAAAAATTGAATTAAACAATCAATTACAAGCAAATGTGCAAATGAATGCAGTAGCAATACATTATAAAACAAAGTTGAAGATGCATTAATGAAATTGTGCAGAGCATCGTGCACAAGAATATTGATGTGTGGTTTTCAAATGTTCGTAGCGTATAGCAATATTATTGATTGCGCAAGCACGACGTGCTTGGCATTCTAAACAATTAGGAAAGTATGAATGTGGTCCATTTGTGTTATACCACACGGTGTACACTTTATAATTTTGCATGATTAATTGTTTTTGTTTGTGAACGTACCTTGCTGCTTGGCAAGCATTACAGAATTTTGATACCTTATTACAACAACAATTCATTTTTGAAGAGCGCTCGCACACACACACCACTCGTGATAAAACAAACTAGAGAATAAATGCCACTACTACAAAAAAATGAAAGCAAGAATGGATGAATTAAAAAAAATACACGAACACCTTTCTTGGTTATTCCCGACGGAACTTTTTATGTCGAACTCGCGGTTCCGGCGACAAGGGCACCCTGGGAGCAATGGGGCGAAGCTTGCGCTTCGCTGCAGCGGTGACCGGTACGAGGTGCGGTATACCCAGACTGCTTACCTCGTGTTCCTGGTCGGCCTCTCGGATGGCGAAAAACAGGGCGTCGTAGCCGTCGTCCTCGCAACCAGTTGACATGCACCACCCGCTACTGTGCTGAAGTAGCAGTGTCGCTGATGATGGTGGTGGTGGTGGCGACGTCTGGAACTCTCTGAGCAGATTTCGCCTTCTGATAGGTTGGTTAAACTTCCCGGGCGTGCAGGATAGAAGTTGGATTAAGGAACTGGAAGGTTCGTCTGCGTCGCGAATGGTGGGAGAAATGTATCTCGCGGGAGAAATGGGGGTAAAAGTGGGAGGTGGAGGTGAAGAGGTGCGGGAAGGAGATGGAGAGAAAGGTTTGACGCTAATGGCGTCCAGTTGAACGGGTTCGAGCCCAGATATGTTGTTAAAGGGCGAAGACGTTGACGGAGAGGTGCGTGGTGGAGGTGAGCAAGGGAGAAGATTTCGGGTTTGGAAGCGGGGTGAAGGAGAAGTGGAAATTAATTCCAAGGTGGTACAAGATGATGAAGGAGAAACTGGCGGCGGTGGGGATGGCGACGAAGGAAGTGCACTGTCGAACCGAGGACCGCAGCGCGAAGGAGTGGCAGGACCAGAACTTAAAAGAATGGTGGAGCACGAGGATGTAGGGGACACTGACGACGGGAGGAATATGTTGCCGAAGGAAGGGATAGACGCCGGCGTGGATGTGCGTGGAGGAGAGGAGCAAGACGGAGAAGGGAAAAGATGTGGAGTTTCGAAGCGAGGACCGCCGGGAGAAGTGGGAATGAAAGCTATGGAGGAGCAAGAAGATAAAGGCGAATCCGTCTGCAGAGGTGAACTGGCGAATCGAGGACCGCTGAGCGAAGGTGAAGCAGCGCAAGAAGATGGCGGGCGCGCTCTCGGCGAAAGACCGCTGTCGAAACTCGACGTTATGTTCCGGCTGGAGTAAGCCGGGTTGACCGCAAGCGAAGACGCAAACGAAGCGGAAAATTCCTGGTCGTCGTCGTCGGGCGCCTCGCTTGGCGAGCGAGGTTCGAACAGCGCCACTAGAGATTCCTGGTCTCCGTCGCTCGTGTCAGGCGAACGATGTTCGAAAGGCTGCAAAGCTGGCTGTTGAACAATACTGCTGTTTGGCGAAGCAGACTGCGAGGAATCTACGTCTGTATCGCTATGGTTGTTGTCGAAGCCGTAGCTGTAGCGCAGGGATGTTCTGACATAGCGATGTAATAAACCGCTATTGAAGTAGAAGTAGTGTCTGCACACTGTTGTGAGCGCGAGGCGTCTCTGCATCTTGCTTTTACTGATGAAGACTGACGAATGAAGCGTGCTCGAACACTGCAGTTTAACTAATGCCGGTTATCAGGTTGCGAACTCACGTGATCAACATGGCTGCCGCGATAAAAGTTGTTAAAGTGCGTGTGAACTTTAAAAATGGCTGTATCGAAAGCGGATGCTGCAGTGCCTGGGTGCTGTGACCGGAAGTACCTCGAAAAGAACCCGATTAAAATTTTGGAAGTTGCGGCGAGATAACCCGCCCGGACTTTTAATTAGGCCTTAAACGGAGCGCGCAGACGGAAACCGTGGTACAGATAACGTGGTTATAAAAGCACCGTGCGATAAGCTGCTTGAGGAGGTGCGAATTTGTTGAAAAGCGAATATTGTGTATTGCGTGGACTGTTTAGATTTTATTACAATTAGATTACATACACGCTCACTTCATATAAAAGAAATGCGAGTAAAAAGGAATTTGATTCGCGCAGTGGTCGCGGTCGATTATTTTAAAATATCTTAAAACACTACATGTTTGACTTGCGGCGTATTTTTGAAATACTTTAAAAGAGCCGGCGAAAGAAGAGTATTTTGCAGGCTTGTAGCATAGGGCTAACAAGTACTTTTCTATAACAATACATTGTGTTAACCTAGCGTATTTTTTATATAAAAGAAATGCGAGGAAAAGTAGTTTGATTCGCGCAGCGGTCGCGATCGATTATTTCAAAACACTATATGTTTGACTTGCGGCGTATTTTTTAAAGACTTTAAAAGAGCCGGCGAGCATTGTGCAGGCTTGCAGTGTAGGGCTAAGAAGTAAAGTTTTATACGCGTTGTTTCACGAAGCACATCTTAGCATAATGGATGCTGGAGATGAGAGTAGTATGGATTCTGGTGGTGAGGTAAGTCAAGACTTAGCCTTGCAGCCAAGGTTTGACATTATAGCGCATAGGGAGAGAACGATGAAGAGACTGTTTTCGGGTTTCACAGAAAGCGAAATAGTTGTGAACCCGGGGCACGTAGATGCAAACCCTGTGCAATGGGTGACTAAGCTATTTGACGACGTTGTGAATTTTGCTAAACGGGAATTACTGGACAACGAACCCGGCTACTTAGGAATATCGAAATCGGACGACAGGGAACCCTCCAAAGCGTTCAATATGAGTGTTAGGCGCATTGATCAGGTGAATGCCGATGCGGTTGTAAAATCTATTGAAAAAGTGATGCAGAGCAATCAGCAGTTTTTGCTAGGAGGTCCCCTTAAAATTACTTTTGTATGGACCAAGGAGGTCTCGGGTTCGAGTTACCAACCATGCAACGCCTGTAATGGAAATAAAGGCATCGTCGAAATTAACAATAAAGACAATTTGTGCTTACCGAGAGCCATCGCGGTATGCAAAGCTAAGGTGGATGGCGACGTAAATTACAAAACGATGACGCGTTCGGAATACTTGCAAAAGCAGAAGGCCGTAGCACTGTGCGAAAGCGTGGGTAAATTAAATGGAAAGTTCACCATAGATGACGTAAGGCATTTTGACACGGTATTAAAGGACTACAAGGTGACGGTGTTTGGCGATCATGCGAGCAAGAACGTGCTATACGCATCACAGAAACAGAGCGATAAATACATTGACGTCATGTTTCACGACGGGCACTTTAATGCTATAGTAGATTTACACAAGTGTTTTAAATGTAAATGGTATTGTCGCCATTGTCATTACCCGACGACGCACAAAAAAGAATTACATAGGTGCGACGACAATTGTTCAAAATGTCACCAGCATTGCAATAAGCCATACACATCGTACATACATATATACACTGTGCTGCATGTAACCGCGACTTTAAGGGGCCTACATGTTTTGCAAATCACGCCAAGAAAGGCGGTTTTTATCCGAAGTCGATGTCCGTGTGCGACGTCGAGAAAGTGTGTGTTTCTTGCAATAAGCTTGTAAATTTAAGACACAGGAAAACAGCTCACCAGTGCGGTGAGAAGTTTTGCAGCAATTGTAAGACACACGTTAACGACGGGCACATGTGCTTCATGCAACCGTACGTTACACAAAACAAAAGAAACCAGTACGTGTTTATGTTCATCGATCTTGAATGTACACAAAACACGCGTTATAGCGGTAAACAAGAAACGTACGAGCATGTGCCAAATTTGTGCGTGGTATACCAAGCCTGTCCGCTGTGCATTGACGAACAGCGCAAGACGGCGTATTGTTCCGAGTGCGGCGTGAAAGAATGGGTGTTTATGGACGACCGTAAAACAATTGTTTGAGCACGTGATGCAACCGAGGTTCGAAGCCTGGGACGTGATCGTGGTAGCCCATAACCTCAGAGCTTACGACGGACAATTTTTATTAAAGCATATGGTCGGCCATTTGAAATGGACGCCCGAGCTCGTTATGTATGGCAGCAAAATATACCGAATGAGGTACGGTGACGTCACATTTATCGACTCCCTGAACTTTATCCCCATGCCACTGTCTCGGTTCTCCAAGACCTTTGCATTGAAGGAATGCAAAGGCTACTTTCCATACTTGTTTAACACCGAGGAAAACCAGCACTACGTCGGAGCCATTCCCGACAAAAAGTATTACTGTCCGGAGGGCATGTCTGTACAGGTTCGAACAGCCTTCGAGCAGTGGCACGATGAAATGACAGCCTCCGAATACGTGTTCGACATGAAGTCCGAAATGGTGACCTATTGCAAAATGGACGTGTTTTTGCTGAGTCAGGGAGTTTGCAAGCTTAGAAGGGAATCCATGGACGAGAACGGCATAGACCCGTTTAGAGAATGCGTCACCATCGCGCAGGCGTGCATGTGCGTGTATAGAAAGCGTTTCATGCCGCCGAAAAAAATTGGTCTCTTACCTGTTGGCGGGTATCGACTAGCGGACAGGCAGTCTCGCATAGCGTGCATATGGCTGTCTTGGTTAGAGTTGCAAAACCGCGTTGTTATTCGGCATGCTATGAGAGGACGCGAAGTTAAAATTCTAGGCCACAAAGTGGATGGGTACAGAGAGGAAGGCCGTGAAAAATATGTATATTTCTTCCACGGCTGTTTCTACCACGGTTGCAGACGATGCTTTCACAATCGCCATGCCGCGGTATACAGCACCGGGAACGAAAACCATGGCCTCCAGATTGGAACGCACCGAGAAGGTCGCCCGAAAGATGAGAGAGGCCGGCTATACCGTGGTGGAGATGTGGGAGTGCGAGTTCAACGCCGAAATGAAGGCGAACGAGGACTTGGCGCGCCATGCCAAGCACTTCCCCATACCGGAGCCGCTGAGGCCCAGATGCCTTCTATGGAGGTCGCACCAATTGCACCAAGACGTATTGCGAGGCAAAGGGGGACCGAAAGATATTCTATTACGACGTGTGTAGACTTTACCCGTACGTGAACAAGACGAAGCCCTACCCCGTGGGCCACCCCAAGATCCACGTGGACAGGTTTCCGCGCTTAGAAGACGTGCGCGGCGGTCTGCTTAAATGCCGGGTTTTACCGCCGCAAAACCTGTATCACCCGGTGCTGCCGGCGCGCATCTGCGGTAAGCTCATGTTCCCGCTATGTGGCGCTTGTGCAGAGGCGGAGAACCAGGGCGAGTGCGATCACGGCGAGGACGAGAGAGCTCTAACGGGCACCTGGGTCATCGACGAGGTGAAGGTGGCCTTGGAGGAGGGATACCGGCTGCTCAGGGTGTACGAGATTTGGGAGTACGACGTGGTGCATTACGACCCGATCACCGGAGATAAGGGGCTGTTTCAGGACTACGTGAACCAGTTCCTGAAGATCAAGACGGAGGCCTCCGGTTGGCCCTCGGATTGCGAAACGCCCGAGGCAAAGCGGCGGTACGTGGAGCAATTTTACGAGCGCGAAGGCGCCTCCCTAGATGCTGAGGCAATCGCGCCAAACCCCGGCAGGCGGGAGCTGGCCAAGTTGATGCTAAACTCGTTCTGGGGAAAACTGGGGCAACGCGATAACCTGTCCACTTGCGAGCTGGTGGACCGGTACGACCGCCTCCTTAGCTTGCTGAACGACCCGTGCGTGGAAGTGCAGGCTTACCTGCCGGCAACTGACGAGATCATGTACGTGGTATGGCGGTACTGCGAACAGAGCCCGAAGGTCAACCCCACCGCCAATGCCGTCCTTGCGGCTTACACCACGGCGCATGCCCGCCTAGTGCTATACTCCTATCTGAAGCGGCTGGGAGAGCGGGTCTGCTACTTCGACACCGATTCCGTCGTCGTCGCCGCCGCTCCGGGTGAGTGGTTGCCGCCCGTGGGACGCCTCCTGGGTGACATGACGGACGAGCTGACCGGTTACGGACGGGGTGCTTACATCTCCCGGTTTGCCTCCACGGGGCCCAAGAGCTACTGCATGGAAATAAAGAGTCCGGAGACGGGCGAGACCTTCTCGGTGTGCAAGGTGAAGGGAATCACCCTGAATTCGGGCAACCTGGAGCTGGTGAACGCCGAGGTGATCCGAGACATGGTGCTGAGGGGCAGAGACAGAACGGTGACGCTCGCGGGGACGCAGATTTTGAGAAAACCGCTTTGGGCCGTGGTCACCGAACCCTGCGCGAAGACCTTTAGAATGGTGGTGAACAAGCGCGTTCTGGCCGGCGACTTCGATTCGTATCCGTACGGTTACAAGAGAGCTCATAAATGAGACGTCGAGCGGATTTTGAAGTCATTTCGAACCCGGGTCCCCTGGACGACGCGATGAGGCGATTCGAATTTCCTAGCACCATGCTCGTGGCGGGTCCTTCGCGCTGCGGGAAATCCACCTTTGTGAAAAACCTGATACGTCACGCCCACCAGATGTTCGACGAGCGCTCCAGAAAAGTGTTGTGGTGCCATCCGCCAGATTATTTGCCGAAACTGGAAACCCTGCCGCTGAAATGCCAGACCCATGCAGGCATTCCGGAACTGGCTTCGGTGGGCGAGAACTACCTCGTCGTCCTAGACGATTTGATGGTGGAAGGGGCGGGACGGACATGTCCAATTTCTTTACTAGAGACTCTCATCACAAGCGCTTCGGCATCGTGTACATCCTGCGGAACCCGTTTCCGCAGGGTCGGAAATATCGAAACATCTCTCTCAATGCCAATTACATCGTCGTGTTCAAGAACAACAGAGACAAGATGCAGATCGACAGGCTGTGCCAACAGATCGAACCCAGGAACTCTAGGTTTCTCTTAGAGGCTTTCGAAAAAGCTACACAAAACCCGCACGGGTATCTGGTGTTGGATTGCACGCAATATACGCCTAACCGATACAGGTATCGAACCGGCGTGCTGCCGAACGAAAGGCTGTCCTTTTTTGTGCCCAATTCCGACCGTAAATATTAAAAACATGGGCGAATTTTCCTCATGCAAGGGTTTCCGATGGGACGCACGTACGTGCGCGCGTGCGTGTACGCGTGCGCGCGCCTCGTCGGTCTTCTTTTTGACGGGTTTGGGGTTCGCACCGGGGCCGTTGATTTTAAATAACGCGCCATTTTGGACGCCGTCGTCATTATCGCGCAAACATGGCTAGAGGGAGGTTAAGCATTGCCAAATTGAGCAGCCCGCTCATAGCGAGGCAGCAAGGTAATTTGTCGGTTTTGGCCAAGGCGAAGGCGCCCCTGCGCAAGAAGCTGTTAAAAAATGCCGATGGGGATCTGATAAAGGCCATTTGCGAATGTATGCTCAACGTGTGCAGAGGTCGCGTGCACCTTCCGCGAAAGTGCTTGAGCCGCTTAAAGAAGCATAAAGCGTCTTGGAGGAAGCTGGTCGACAAACGAGTTCCGTTGAAGAAAAAGAAGAAAATCTTGGTTCAAAAAGGAGGGTTTTTGCCCGCGTTTTTGCTTCCCGTACTAGCTTCGCTGGGTAGCGCCTTGGTGTCAAAATTTGTAGGATTAAATACGGCAGGCAGATCGTGGTTGCTCCGCAGCCAAAAACGATGCAAAAGCTTCACGTCATCAACAAGACCATTTCCAGGCTGGCTAAAGAAATGCAGAACGTGCAGCATGCAAAGCTCTCTGCCGACGAAAAGTGGCGTCTGGTAAAATATAAATTGGGTCACTATCTCGATCTAGTGGCACAAGTGAGACGACCTTACCTTAGCGATGACAAAGACGACGACGACGATGACGACGACTATGAAGACCTGGTCCCGACTGTAAAGCAGGAAGTGCCGTCCAGAACCGTAAAGGTGAACCCTCTCTCGCCTCGTAAGAACAAAAGGGCGAACCCTCTATCGCCCAAGAAAAAGGCGTCTAAATCGCCTTCTACGGGCTACCATTTTCGCGCGCGCCGTTGGCAACCACTGTACAAATGAAGGATGAAGGAGTGGAAGACGTTAAGGCGGTACTACGCAAGACCGGAACACTATGCCGGTTTAGGCACCGTAAAGTCCCTTCGCAAGGCCACGGGCGCATCAAAAACCGACATAGAGTCCTTCCTTCAAACCCAGGACAGTTACACTCTGCACAAGCCGACGAGAAAGCGGTTTCCGACAAAATTCTATCACGTGACCAATATGGACGATCTTTGGGAGGCCGATCCAAACGTCATGAACAGCGTCAAAGAGCATAACAAGCCGTACGTGTACATTCTCACCGTGATCGACGTATTTTCCAAATATGCTTGGGCCGCACCTCTCAAATCGAAGCTGGGTTCCGAGGTTGCGCGAGCATTTGGCTCTATATTTTCTCGTCGCGTTCCCAGGGTCCTGCAAACCGACAAGGGGACGGAGTTTACCGACCAAACGTTTCGCAACTTTCTGAAGAAACACGACGTGCAACACTACGCCACGAAAAATAATGTCAAAGCCAGCGTCGTAGAGCGCTTCAATCGCACCTTAAAAATTAAAATGTGGAGATATTTCACGCACAAAAACAGTTACAGATACGTGGAGGTGCTTCCGGCTCTACTCGACTCGTACAATAGCTCCCATCACAGGTCCATAAAAATGGCGCCAAAAGACGTCAACGAGTCCAACATTCTACAGGTCTACCGCAATTTATACGGAAACAGAAGCTTGCCGCGCGCAAAAAATCCCGCATTTTCGGTCGGCGATCACGTGCGCATCTCCAAAGAAAAAATGAAATTCGACAAGGGGTACGAACAGAATTGGACGGACGAAATATTTCAGATAGCGGAGGTGGTGCGCGGTAGACCCGTGGTATATAAGTTGAAGGATCTGTCCGGAGAAGCCATAGACGGCATATTTTACACCGAGGAGTTACAAAAGGTCGCGCTTCCCGAGACCTTCAAGATCGAACGCGTCTTACAGACCAAGGGGCGCGGACGCAACAAACAGCACTTAGTGAAGTGGAAGGGGTATCCGGTAAAATTTAACTCGTGGGTTCTGGCTTCGACCGTCGATTCGGCATGATTGAGACCAAACCGTTTTCGCTCACTCTAGTCAGCAATGCTTCCATGAACCACTTTACCGATACACCACGTCCAGGTTTTCAAACATCTTGCCCGAGAGAATCGTTTTGCAGGGAGAATGGGAAGTGGCGCTGCAAAAGGTTCGGTATCCTGTAAAATTTTATAACGTTTCGGAAGACGAAGCCCACATGGTCACCAAGTACACCATGACGGTCCTTCCACGCATTCCAAATTCAGCTTAGAAATACCGCAAGGTATCGTGCACAATCCCAAAGACCTGGTGAGCCTCGTCAACGCGGTCATCCAGGAGCATCTGCACGTGGAAAACTTTTTTCTGTTCGACGAGCGCAAGAAAACGGCAAGCGTGAACGCCGCCGTCACGCATCCTCAACCCTTGCCGGACATTCCGTTCGACGGGTACGTGGAAAATGTCGTGCGCACGGCAAAACCGTACACGATCACAGAATTGAGCGATGCGCCCCGCGGAAAACCGAAGCCGAAGCCGAAACCAAAACCTGCGGGGGTGCAAAGACCCGCATCTCGCCCGCCGAAACCTTTGGCATCATCCGGTGAGCGCGAAGCTTCCCAGCCCGTCGAAACGGGAGAGGAGGAGGGCGATCCGCTACATCGCATTCACAGCTTGCTCTTGACTCCCGCTATGGCCAAAATGCTAGGTTTCGAACCTTATACCAACATCATTGTTCAGAAAGGCCCTAAACACCCTGTAGATCCGTATATGAGGTTTCCTTACGAGATGTTCATCTATTGCAATCTAGTGGCTCCGCAAGTCGTGGGCGACGCCTTCGTGCAGGTCATAGAGAGCGTTGCAGTGGAATACGAGAGAAGCAACAACACTTACATGAGCGACGAAAAGACCTTCTTTCCCCAAAACTGGGTACCCTTGATTCGGCAAGACTTCAAAACTGTAAACATAGATTTAAGGAACGGTTATGGCGATCTGTTGCCATTCGCTGACGGATTTTCCTCTACTATAGTTCTTGCTTTCCGTCCAAAACTGCAATAATGGATGTGCACGTCGTCACGCAGTACTACCTCAATCAAGCAGGTGGCGCGTTCGACGACCGCGATTTCATTCTCTACAGGGGTAAGCGTTACCAAAAAGGTAGCGGCCTCTTTTCCGCCCTCGGAGGACTCTTCAGAAGGCTGCTGCCATTTATAAAGAGCGGGGCAAAAGCAGTCGGAAAGGAGGCCTTAAAGGCGGGCGCTCACGTTCTGTCAGATGTGGCTACCGCCGGAGTAGCGCCGAAGGAAGCGCTTAAACGGAGGTTCAAGGAGTCTGGATACAATTTAAAGCGAAAGGCCAACGAAAAGCTCGATGCCATGCTCGGTTCCGGCATGAGGCGCCTCAAGAGAATAAAACCGACCAAACCTAAAAAGAGCAAGCAGTCGAAGGTTAAACGCGCTAGGTGTAAGGTGCGAGACGTATTTTCGTAATGGCAGACGCGACCGTCCACATGAGTTCCGAACTGGACCTCTTTAAAGACGTCCCCGTTCAGATGAACATCGAGGAGTCCCGGTTCATATATCTAAACCCGCAAAACACGCTCATGAAAAATGCCCCCATTACATTTCATTATTCCGGAAATGCAGACGATTACCTAGATTTGACCTACGTCGTACTCGAGCTCATGGTGCGCGTTGTAGATGACAAAGGAGAGGTCATAAAAGAGGACGTTAATGCCACTCTGGTCAATAACGCCTTAAATTCCCTGTTTCAACATTTCGAGGTGTCGTTGAACAACGTCATCGTTTCCATGCCGCAGGCAGGATACCCTTACAGAACGTACCTAGAAACACTTCTTAATTACTCCGAAGATGCCATGAGTAGCAAACTAGAATCCTCCCTCTGAAAAAAGGATACGGCTGGCATCATGGACGTTTTTATCGCTAATGCCGAATTTCAGTGGCGCCAAGGCTTTACCAAAGGCAGCAACATCACTCAGCTGATTGGCCCTCTGTCCAATGCTCTGTTTAGACAGGAAAATCTGCTTTTGAACAACGTGAGCATGACCATTAAGCTCACTCCTGCCTCTCCTCAGTTTTATTTGTTTTCCGACGTGCAGACCTTTAAAGGTTACGCCGAAATCACCTCCGCCACGCTGCGTTTAAAAGCGGTACGACCGTCGCCAACCATCAAGCTTGCGCATCAGGCGGTGCTTGCCAAGAGCAACGCCAAGTACCATCTCAAGGATGTTAGCTTTCACGCCCTCAGCATACCCAAAGAGTCCAGAGCAATGACGTTTAGCGACGTCTTCATAGGGCAAATTCCCAGAAGGGTGGTGGTAGCCATGGTCACCGACAAGGCTTATTCTGGCAATTTTAACACAAATCCGTACAATTTACAACATTTTCAAATGAACTCCTTTCAACTTTACGTCAACGGTCAACCTGTTCCCTCTCAACCCCTACAACCAGACTTTAAAAAGGGACACTATTTGCAGTGCTTTCAAACCCTGCAGGACGGTCTAGGAATTCATTTCAAAGACGAGGGACACTCCATCTCTAGACAAACGTACCCGGTAGGCTATACCGTAATGGCTTTCGATCTCACTGCAGACATGAGCGCCAACGAATCTCACATCTCTGGCCAGCGTCACGGCAGCGTGTCTATAAGCATAGGTTTTGCCGATCAATTGACAGAACCCGTTATTCTTCTGGTGCTCGCGGAAATACATCGCACGCTCGAAATTGACGCCAACAGATCCATCCTGGTATCATGAACACCTTTCAGATTCAACGCTTTCTATCCACATGCCCCTCTACGCGATCTCACTTTTTAGGTGTCTACCCCTGCGATAGGTTACCCGCATTTCATGGCATTCAAAATCTTCCCTTCGCTATCGTGGTGAACACCGATCCCAGCACAAAACCGGGTAAACACTGGGTTTGCATCTTTGTGGGTAAAAACGGACGGGGAGAATATTTTGACAGTTACGGAATCGATCCTCTTTCGCCTTATCTTCTTCGCTTCTTAAATTCCGTCTTCGGGACGCAATGGTCCACCAACTCCAAAAGGCTGCAAGGTTACGACAGCACCACTTGCGGTCATTACGTCATCGACTACCTCACCCACCGCTGCTCCGGTCTGCTTAAGCATAAATTGTTTTCCAAATTTCACGTCATCGATTACGCTCATAACGATGACGTCATTCGTAAAACCTACAAAAACGTATGCCTTGCAAAATGCTCTAACGCTCACCAGTCCTGTCAACCCATGCAGGTAAGCAGGTGTGTGTGTGTGTGTGTGCCATACCGTCTATCTATTTCTTTTTCTCGTGTTTTCATTCCCTTTTTTTTTGCACGTGCTTTCAGAACTCGCTCCTGCTCATATAAAATGCACTGTCACACCGTCGCCTTATTCAGTCAGCCATGCAGGACGATAGCGCAGCCACGCAGCACAGGTTGGTTCATGCTATTTGTAAATTTTGTGTTGTTGTTGCCGATTATGCATAACACTTACATTTGTTTTGCCTGTCTTGTTTCAGTGCCGCAGCAGATTCGGCAAAAAGGTCTCGTGCAAAAAGAAAACTTCGCTTCAATGAAGGTGATTTGGCCGAACAGCCCAACCAACCCAGCACCGTGGTGGGACCTCTTTCCGACATCTACTTTCTCAACGCCAAACAAACCAAATTTGCGTGTGTCGGATTTTCCCCCCTGTCGCCGCACCAGCTGGTGGTATCCATTGCAAAATGTGGACAACGCAACGCAGTAGTCATGTGTTCAACGGAGTGGCACAAATTCGTCGAAGCGATACCTATTATTCACCGTCGCTTCAACGACCCAGAGGGACGCCTACAAGAATATAAATTCAGCAACAGCGTCACCACCCTGTTTAAGAACGTGTTCGGGAAGCTAAAAATCGTCTTCAAAGACATGCAAGGCACGTCTGTCACGCTCAACAACGAAGAGTGGAACACGTTGCAAAACTTGCAGCGCATCATTACCGACATCATGTATCACAAGAAGAAAGAAGAAACGGACGTGCAACATCAAATCATGGCTTACTACAAGTACATGCTGCACAACCGCGCCTCCAGTGTTCCCTTCGAAACCATGAATTTTACCCAATTCACCAAGTACATACGGTGCGCCAATTTCAGAACATTCCTAGAGGCAGATCATTTTCTCAAAACTCATTTTGCTCTATCCATCGCGCAAAATACACCTTAGTGCGCATGTACCTCTGCTTTCGCTTCAGTCCCCTCTCGCCCTTCGGTGTCGCAACAAGTGCTAACATGGGTTACAAAAACTACTTGTCTGTATACTGCGAAGGAACTAAGGTGTTTAAAAACTACGAAGTGTTAGGACATCCACAAAAAGATGCACCTTATGCACTCCGTTTCTTCGATGACACTTACGACGGAAAATCCATCTCCGTCAAAATTCACAGCTGCGAAAGCAAAATTCATTTTGTGTTATCCAACATGAGTTTCAACGATATCCATTTCAAAACAGACTTGATCGATGGCGACCAAACAGATCAATATTTCCAATTTGTTCCCGCAAGAGGGTTATACATCGTGTTTTACGAGCAGCAATACGTCTCCGCAGCCAAAATGCAACAAATGAGAAACGAAGATTACATGTGCTACGGTACGTGTTTGGCAGTGAATTTGGGCAACACCTCCACCTATATTTTCCCGATCATATTTACGGCGATTGGATGTTCAGCGTCGATGAAAACAGAGTTCTCATCCCACAGCAAACCAACACCGTAAATAATTTTAAAAGCAACGTTTGGTGGTAAAACCCACTCTCCAAGAAACTTTTCCCATCAGCCAGCGGATGCACTATTTCCTGTACAAGACCAACTCCTAACGGTCGTTTTTACCACAGTGTTTTCCTGCGGATGTTCTACTTCCTGTTCCCTACAATTAGCACTTCCTGCGGATGTGAACCACGGCTTTATATATGTACGCCCGAACGTTTTTTGCATTCAGTCTGGGCTAAACCGCCGTCAGGAATGCCAGGTGCGACGTGTAAGGACTACCACTGCTCCTTCTGTTTTCACCGAACGTGCAGCTGCCAACTTCACAACCGTCTCACGCACGTATGCACACAGTGCCATCTGGGATTCTACGAAGACCTCGCTCAACTCAGTGCGCAAATTCAAGCATTTCTGCGCACGCACGCCGCATCAAACAGCGCATGACTTGCTACTGCTTCACCGTCCTCACACACTTTCTCGAAAACGGACGACGCATTCAGCTCCTGCTACCTGGAGAACGCCACCTGCTGCTGCAAAACCACGGCATCATCTTTAATCGCTATCCACCATCCGACGTCGACGTAGTGTGGAACAAACTTACCACGCAACAACAGGAAATCTGCGCCCCTTACCGCAGGTGCCAACTGCATTACAACTTGCCCTCACAATCCACTCATATCGACGGTCCTGCAACATTCGTTAAACACTGCCATTTGTGCAACCATGGCACAGGACGCTCTTAGCCAACTCCAAGAATTATCACACGCCTCAGACATACTCAGCGTGTCTTCTCTTGAAAAAAACGTACCATACCGCGTCATCGGTGTCAAACCTATCGACACCATACACGGCACAAAACTTGTTGCCAAACTAAACAACGACACGGAAGTTTTCCTGCCAACCAGATTTGGAAAAGCCTCTCCAGATCTCATCAGCAAACTCGACTCTACCCCCTTCTGCATCACTTACGAGGGCGAGGAAAAACTCAAAAGTGGATTCAAAAGATTCATCGTCACATTTACACCCTATAAAGAACAGTAATGTCCTGCGAAACAGATCCTGTCAACGTAGGCAACAATCTCACCCTCAAACTCATATTCAATTCCCATCTATCCAGCAAAGGTGAACTCCCTTCACATATCAAAATTCTATCCTCCCACACCTCCTTCTTTGGCAATAACAAAAATGTCACAGTCAAACTTGACATCCAAGATGCCGACCTCGTCCACGTCCAATGTCTACCCACCAAAGTCTACCAGCATCAACAGGACGCAATCTGCAGAATATACCTTGGCAACAACAAAATTCCTGCCGTTTGCAACAAAGTAACACCGGCAGGGTGCTTCTCCACCAGCTATAATAATGATGTCGTCATTCCCATATACATACCTACCTACGACGATGATCTTCATCAAAACTTTTCTCACCTTCTAGTCACCTGCGTCACAACACCCAGCAGCACCACACCCCTGTTTCGCATCAGCAGCGGTAGCAGCAGCAGCGAAGACGACGAACAACAACATTCATCTAACAAAACTCAGTGTACAACACATTTCAAAATTATTCTAGTGCGAAAGTGAGGTTAAAAACTATGGACCATTCAGTGCTCCAAATATATGTGTGGTTTTTGTGCTTATTTCTGTATTTTATCATAGCTCCAGTGTATTTTATCATGGTTTATTGTTTTGGAGTTTTTTTCTTTCTAAAAACCGTGTGTTTCTTTGTGCTTATTTCCATATTTTATTATAGTTTTTAAGTCATTCAACATATTCAGTGCTGATTTCTGTACTTTATCATAGTCAATATATAATCATTGTTACCTCTTGTATAACTTCTTTGTTTGAACCATTCACTGTATTATCACAAAAGGTCCCGGATTAACCTACAGGGATAATCCAATTTGCTAATCCGGGACTGTATTTTATCATAGTTTTTAAGTCTATATATAATATTGTTAACTCTTGTATAACTTCAAACATCACTGTATTATCAGAAAAATAAATAAAAAACATGGTCCCAGGATTAGCCTCAGGGTTAACGATAATCCTTCCGCTCTTAATCCGCGGATTAACAGCGACACTAGCGCTCCTAGCGGCAGGATTATCGTTAATCCAATTGGCTAATCCGGGACCATAACTACTCACGCCGACAAAATTACAAAAGAAAATTCACAACTGAGGTACAAAATTTCAAAATTCCCCTTTTTGATTTCTGTTTTTGGTTTTCAATATCGACCCCTTAAATTACAAAGTGTGAATGGACAATCACAGTTTTCTTAATAAACACCACCAGAAGATCCGAAGCGATTTTATTTCACTGACCTATGCAATTCCCGTGCCACACTGCTAATCTTAGGAAACAAGGATACCCTTTTCCCTTCCGGTGTTCCTACCTTTTGTTCCAACACCACTTCACCTGAAGGTAATCATACAAGTAGTCACATCTCTCAATTTCTAGCGCCTCGTATTCACATCCTGGGTCAACGTGTCTCTTCAAGATGCGAGTCTCGACGTCAAACGTCACAGTTCCGTGCCCGTTATGGTGAGTATATATTTTATAAGAAGGACAAGAAAATCCCTTAAGTTTACCTTTATTGCTAATTCTATGAGAGAGTCAGTAATTAGGCCTGCAAATTTACTTCTATGTCCCTCCAACAAAAACAAATCAAACTTAGTATATTTCTTAAACAAATTTGTAATTAAAGTAAAAGCGTACTCGTCAGAATGCCTTAATGCCAATGCACTTGTAGCAGCAACTACATGTATATAAATTATTATGACTGTAACAGATTTAATCTTCCTTTCACACCTGAAAATACACCGAAACATATCCCGAAAACACCTGGCTCAAGGATATCTATTCCTAGGGTTCGCGAATTCCTTAGAAATTCTGAAAGGATGGATTAAGTTGTATTCAAATCATAATTTATTTTAGCGCAATTTAAATCCCAGATAAGTAAAAATCCCAACAAAGCTGCCACCACTATATAGTACGCGTGCCCTGGAGGGAACTAGGTGGTCTCTTAAATAATTATTACCACTGAAATACTACTAGAACTATATTTATTATCTAACTAATTATACAATAATGAAAACACTAATCTATGAGGTAGACATACATTCGAAGATGATAGTCCCTAAAAATAACTACATTAACACTTTCCAGAAAGCTCTATTCTAAACTAGATAAATTAGCACTCGCCCTTCGTCCTGACTGGTGAAATAGTTAAAATAAAGTAATAATTTTGACCTGCATCTTGAATCAAAGATTCACTGGAATTTCCCTGATAGTACATTGTTATTTTCCCTGATATTTCTTTGGCAATACACTGCAGTAACTTAGACAGATATAACCCTTTCTACTCACTCATTAGGATGAGGGTGAGGACGATCTGCTGCATCCTGGATCAAACTGACGTGGAATCGTCTTGACACACACAAGCAAAAAGCGCCGCGAGTTGTCGCTCGGGATGCTTATATAGTAATCCGTGAGACAACGCCTTAGCATCGTCATTTTACCTCATATTCTGCGAATAAAGGTTCTCAAATCCTGTCACATAGTCCCATCCTTGGGAAGTTTCTAGCCACAGCTTGCATCACGCAGGATGATGTATGTGAGTAAGCATCCTTTACTATTCTCACATGAAAAGAAATACTAGAAACAGAATATTTCAAGAAACCCTTTAAATGTTACTCCACGGTTTCTGGTATGTGCAGTCATAGGGAAGTATCGTATACAAAGCAGATATCAAGAATCTTGGGAAGCACGTATTAAGGGATGTTACTAAGCGTCTGTCGAACTTCCGCTTGTACCTGTGAAGATGAGAGGGTGGCTAGCGCACTATACATGCCTAGTGAGTTAAAGATAAAACAGCTTTGTTCAATAAAGCGCAAATGATTTATATAATTTAACGATGAGAAGCGCAACTCAGTCATACACGTTTCCTATCCAGTAAAACAATCAATTTCTGTACTGTACCAGCACCTAGGTTGTGGGTAATTCTTAACCACACCCAAAAAACGTACTCTAAGAATAGCAAATGCTCAGTGTTTAAGCCTGAAGTCATTTTGAAAACCACAAGCTGTTGTCCTAGATGTTACCACACACACACACACACACACACACACACACACACACATATATATATATATATATATATACCCAATGCAAAGATTTACTGCAAAGATTTGCATCACGGAGCAAGAGCTGCAAATGTTGAGCTCGATATTGCGGGCCTTACGGGAGTGTGCCGTGAGTCGGAACGATGAGTCCTATGCCGCGGGGTTTGTGAGCACCTGGGCGGACCTACTCCCCATATGGATCGACATGGTGGCTCAGTATCCGATATGCCACATCGGTGGTATTTCGATGGAGCTGTGCTCCCAGCCCTGCTTGACGCGTCTCAAGTTTGCTGGTAACTAGTGTACATCAGAGGGTGTAGCTTTTGGCTGCCTACATTTATCAACCTAGTAGTACTTACCAGAGCCAGATATGTTTCAGTTCAAATACTCGCAAAACGCTTACAGCCATACTCTAATCGGACTGGCCCAGCCGTAAGACAACAGAAGTGATGGGGAGGTGAGGAGCCAGTTGCGACATTAGTGGCAGCCACTGGGCCGTAGAAGACAAGTATTTGTATAAAGGGAGAAGTGTAGGAACTTCCCGTCGTCCAGGAGTGGTTACACACACACACACACAAAATAGAAATGAGGTGGTAGTTCTCACTTCCAAACCACATCATACGCATTGTTTTCATCGTTAATTATAAATTTTGATTTATCAAGGATGTAATCCTAACAACAATAGAAAAACAACAAAGGAAAAGCGGGAGAACCCAAAATACGACACATTGGGATAAAACTTGTAATAGAAATAAAATACTTTTTGTGGTACAGATAAAACACAGTTGAATGTAGTCGGTAGAAACCCTGCCAAAGTTAGGGGGCTATCTCCAAAGAAAGAGAACACAGTTCCTGACAGTGATAATGAACATCTGGAATTCGAAGGTTGGCCAATGCCGAGAGGAATACTGCAGAGCAGTAGTGTGTGTGATCGCATAGCCGGCACTGGAAAGTGAATTATTCTGCACAATTTTAATACTTAAAAGTGTGTAAAAGTGTTGTGATTGTTATAAAGAAATTACAATATGATTTACACAAGGGTGAGTCCTAATACCTGAATTATTATCACGGGGATAGGATGAAAAAGACAATAATCCCGTTTTAAACTTGAAACCGAGAAAACGTAAATATGAGATTAACAAAATACATCCAGATAATATCCTCTAACCTTGCTGACGTATGTTGAAGCCTCGATTCGGAAGAGTCGTCACCTAAAAGGACTACCCCCACCAATTTATTTTCCACTACGGCAACGTAGCTTTAGTTTAGGTGATTTAAATCCCACGGCAACCCCTCCACCCTCCCGACCTTCCTCGACGGTATCGCCTACTGACTCGCTATGGCGACTACGTCACAGATACCCCCACTATATGAGTATGCTACGCTGCGTCCTAAACCCAGCATCCCAAATCCAGGCCCCCACCGCCCGTCCCTATATTAATCCAAGAATTTGTAGTGGTACACGTGGACAAGATATTGTCACAATACGTCTGAGGGGAGCTTATAATTATTGTGTTTATTACCCTATATTAATTTATATAGCTTATTGAACCTATCACAATTTTCTAACTTTATACATTTCTGAATTTACTGAAACTTTGTCAAGCTGTGTACGTGACAAGATAATAGTGGCTTACCTCATCCTATGGTAGTTCCAGTGGACTTTACCGTGACATGACGTCCCGGATAGAAACTCATAGAATAATGTTTCATAATGTTGCATCACGAAAATTCGAAGATGTCACGCGTCTCTAGGAAGACCCTGGAAACCCACGCAAATCCTGGGTGGTGGCACACCATATATGGTAAATGCCGCCGTCAAAATACGGAGATCCCGGTAAGGAACTAGAGAAGATATAAGCGAGCGCTCTGAGCTCGCCCGGTCGCTTTTTCGTTGGTCACTCGTCGTGAAACGTCTGTAACATCGGTCCGCTTGTTAGGGACCCAGCTCTTCTGAGAAGCATCGAGACATTTCGTTAAGGTAAGCCCAGATTGGGAATATTCAAAGACAACCCCTTTATTGTAAACAAAACTAGAACGTGCTTAATAGTTGTACACCAAGCACCTCACTAACATTTTGCCGAACCAGTTAAATATAATATGGTAAGATAGTCATTTGCTGCTTGTGTGTCTCTTAATCTACTCGTCCTCCTTTTGCTACACCCCAAGTCACATCCAGAATGGTTGCGACAATATTGCGAATTACCTGTACAATTTTGAGACTATTTCCGTCGCGAACGGTTGGTCAGATGATTTTAAAAAGAAGGATCTCCCATACTATTTGACAGAAGCAGACTCTAACTGGTATAAAACCTTCGCGCCTCGTTACCACAATCTCACTTGGCAAAATTTAAAAATTGTGCTCAAATAAGCTTTTGCACATGACACAGGAAGAGGTGTTAAGATATTCATCTCCGGCAACGAATACAATACCTTTCAGAAATGACAGAGCATTATGTCTATGACATACTGGCTTTGTGTGATAGAGTGAACCCAAATATGCCGGGAAAAGTGCGCATTCGCCACTTAATTCGAGGACTTAAGCCCTCCCTATTAGAACAAGTGTTACCAGCCAAACCTCAGTCACTCGATGAGCTTATTAAGCATGTGCGACGTATTGAAACCGCTATATTTTTATCTGGTCAAAGATTGATGTAGTTGCTGCTAAAACACCCAATGTGGCTTCCTCAGTTAATAATGCTACTCAGTGAAACATGCATGTGTGATTCATATATGAATACAATTGTAATAATGTCACGAACGTGACTGAGGAGATCCGTATTGTAATTATTATTTTATATTAATCGCCATTATTTTATTAACCTATCACAAGTTTCTGAATTCATATAGAAACATATTTTATATTCTTAATTCTGCTAAAGTCTTAGCAAATTGTATATATGACAGGAAACAATGGTTTGTCATTTCCTTTGACATTTCAAAGGGATGTTACTGTGCCATCATTTCCTGAGGAGTACGTGTCTTTCTGCAGGCTTTTAGCTGCACCTTAGACCGCGTTACGTCACATAGAATGTTCTAGAACATTGACGTATCGAGTTATATTTGGCTGCTATATTTCAAATTCAGGGCGGTGGCAGACCATACTTGGTAATAGCTGCCAGGGTATTTAGCCCTATATAAACAAGCCCTCAGTCTCGACTCGGGGGACTTTTGTGTTGTAAATTGATCGGGACCGCTATGGTACCCGTCAACGGCCGCGGCACGGCCGTTCCGGATGGCTTCCTCTGACACCCTAACGGCTTGACGAAGTCGAGTCGAGTATGGGCTCTCCTCATCCACGACGAGACATGTTTGTCAAGGTAAGCCTTCTAAGATAAATTAATAATAATAATGTTAGCCAGTATCATCATCATCATCATCATCCCTGATAATGTAAACTCGACAATCGCACTATAGAAATATAACGTTCTAGAATATAATAGTTTTGCTAATCCAAGTTCTGTATTCTCTATCATCTGCTTCCAGTTATTCCCCCCTGTGTCCAACTTTACTTGCGACATATATGGTGGATGCGCCGGCTTCTCTAAATCATTTTGAGAATTATGGTTCGATCCCGTACCTCTCTGTAAAATTCCCTATAGTAGTGTATTCATTTATATGATGGAGGCGCCGGTCCCTACATTTTTTTAACGCTAGGGATATGCTTTCGATCCCGACCCTCTCATTTCTCTCTACTGACATGTTTGGCAGAGGCGCCGGCTTTTCTAACATTTTAAAAGTATGGTTTCTAACTTGCACCCTCTAAATTTCTGTAATTTTGTCTTTTGGTGGACGGACTTTAATTTTGAGAAGTATGGTTTCGATTCCGTACCTCTCTACATTCTAGTCCATCACGAGAAAGTTGTGTTGTTGTGCCGGATTTTTAAAATTGTATTACTGAAAAGTAGATTTCAATTCCCGACCCTTTATTCACACATAGTGGAGTTACTCTGATTCTAACAATATGTAATAAAATAAACCCTGCCTCGATTTGCAAATTTATTATAAACCTCTGGAAATTTTCTGTTTTTCTATTATAATACTGCCAGCAATGGATATCTACACTCTAACCTTGTTGCCTGATGTTTAAAGTTATACTTCTGTGTCAAATTTCTTTCAGTTGCTTAAAGATTCAACAATTTGTAATTAAAATACTTTTGTGTTTTTATTTAAGTGTAATCTTTGAAGCACATTTAAAGTAATTTTTCTCCTAAGCAACACAATATGCATTTTTTTTCTTTTTCTCGAATTAGTTTGCTTTCGATTTTTCAAAGCACCTTCTCTTAAGGTACGAATTCTGTAGTGATTAGTAATTCTTCAGACCTCGCGGTTACTCAAGAACGACATAAATCAAACTATGACCCAATAACATAAATCTTTATAACAACTCGATATAATCACTTATTATATCTACAAGTTTAGAGAGGCCTCAGAGCACAACCACTAAACAAAAATACCTTTGGCAATCGTGAGCATAAATATCTCCATATAAGTCAGTATATAATCAATAACTTATAAATTCTCAACCATAAATAAATTCCAAAAATAGTAAACGGATCTCAGAAATAAGAAAGAATTAAGACATAAGTGTTCGAAAGTACCAGGGTGTGCTAACACATAAAACGCATTAAAATAGAGCATAATGAACAGAAGGTTCAGGGGATCAGGGGATCGAACCAAGATACTCAACATAACATGGCACAAAAAAACATAGCTAAGGAAATTAATGGCATCTGCACAACTCAAGAAAGTCAAATATATATAACTTTAAACTGTAAAAGGATCTTAACTAATGTGCAAAAAGGCGGCGACGTTATCATAAGGCTGCACAAGATATTGTGGTTAAGAGTCAAAGGTTATCAAGCGGCAACGGAAAACCACGTATCCGCTCAACCAATGTGAACTGAATGTACTAGGGACGGCATGAAGGCTAAGGAAACATTACCAGTGCTATAAGGTATTTATTTAAATTATCTGAAAGAAATCAAAGTAGTTTCCAGAAACTCAAATAAGAATTAAAAAACAAATGATACCATACAAATGGAGTAGAATCACGGTATCAGTGGTCCTGGGATAGTGGACGGGAAATGAACCAAGGAATCATAAGTATCCAAAGACCCATTCAGGTAACCAGAGAAATAAAAGTCCGTGCACAGAGAAATTACATCTGAAACATAATCTTGCAAAAAAAAAACATATTAATTACACCAAAAAACAATGACAGTAATAAGTACAAGAACAGCAATAAAATATGCTAAGTGCATTGACATGGTAGGCGAGATAAGCTTGACAAAAGTACAGCAGTACATGCGGGATAAGACGCATTAATAGGAACGGAAATGGAAAAGATCAACTAGGGAAAGAAAATGTCCAGGGCTGTAGAATGCTAGCAAAGTACTAGGTAAGAAAGGAATCGTACTAGGATGTGGTCAGTGGTCAGGTCAATATAACAAAGTAGACCTTGGCACGTAAAAAAATTAAAGAAGGGTAACTGCACATTAACGTAACGACGTCATCCGGATATCCTATGCACAAACGCATATAAGGATGTCGAATAAACGAAAGGATCAAAAAGTACGCCTGGGTGACCCAAAGAAGATGAATCCTATATCGCGCGCCCTGCGGGACTACGAAGTCATCTGCGGCCAGCTGTGTCCTTATTTTAGGAACCGCGGCTGTGATGCGGAGCTGTGGGTGAAACTGCGAAGCTGGGAAGAGTTAATTCTGGCACTACGCACAGGGGAATCAACAACCAAATCCTCCGGTACGAGACCCAGCTGAAAATAGGGGAATCGCTGGTAGAGTTGAAGGATGTCGTGAGTGACGCCGTGGTAAGTACAATCCGATTATATATATATATACAATTAAGCTGGAAATTACTTAATAAAGGTAGCGAAAAGAAAAAAATCAAGTGCTTGTAAAATCCAAAACAAACACATACTCAAAATACATCACGACAATTATACCCGGAGAACGGGGGGAAGGAACTGTAATAACTAACGTAACTAACAACAAATATATCTAATTGGCAGGAAGAGGCGCTAAGCCGCCTCCACACACGACCACCACCATACCGGCCGGCGAGTCCTGCGGCACGGCCGCTCCGGATGGCTTCCTCTGACACCACTAACGGCTTGGCGAAGTCATGTCGAGTATGGACTCTCCTCATCCACGACGAGACATGTTTCTCAAGGTAAGCCTTCCAAGATAAAATAATAATAATGTTAGCCAGTATCATCATCATCCCTGATAATGTAAACTCGACAATCGCACTATAGAAATGTAACGTTCTAGAATATAATAGTTTTGCTTATCCAAGTTCTGTATTCTCTATCATCTGATTCCAGTTATCCCCCCTGTGTCCAACTTTAGTTGCGACAATAAGAGTGTGCAATATATGTCACAAATTTGTAATGAACTAGTGTTAAGAAGTCTGGTCTCTTGCGTAAGGAACTGTCATATCATAGATCAAGAGATCGAGAGTTGGAGCTGTACAGGCATGAATGTTGTGTGTGCCCACATGTGTATGTCCTTATAAGGAAATACTGCGTGACATTCTAGAACATTCTCTAATGAATGTGCTTATGTAACTATCTGTTGCCAAGAGCCAACACCTTCAGCACTTGCCTCCTTCAGATTTGTATAAAGAGCTCTAAAACGCTAGGTGCGTGAGACTCACATCAAGAGAGGTCCACAAGGGACTACGTCTGTTTGCTTAAGAAATCTTCTTCTTTCTTCTTCACTGGACTTAATCTCTGAAACTACCCAAGCGCCTCCTGCTCTCCTTCAGTACGATCTAGTTCGACTTCTTACCATCGACTATCATTCACAAAGTCTTATGACTATCAACACAGGTAGCTGAGAATATTTCATGGTGTCAGCGCGGTGGGATAGTGGAGAGCTAATTCGCTGGTTCTAGAATTTCAGCAGCTGACCAGGTCGGAGGGACTTGGTTCTGTACCGAGGTGTGTGTGATGATGAGATGCGGTTTAAGGGCGCTAAACAGCTGTCATCAGCGCTCTTACAAAGTATAAAATGTACAGTCCAAAAATAAAAGCCAGATAAAAAGCAGCATAATTAAAAAACGGGACACAAGCCCGCGATGTCCAAAAGGTAAAAAACAAAACACCAAATTCCAAAAACGAACACACTAAAAGCATGGTCAATAAAAGAGTAAAACAACGTGTCAAGAACTGTAGAATGCCAGGGACACGAGCGCCAGATGTCCACTGGGGAGGAGATGCCCCATTAAAAAGACAATATAAAATCACACAATCAAAAGACGCTCAGCGCATTAAATGCGTCTGCTAAATCCAATGTCACTGATGAAACGTAAAAGACATTCTACAGCACGCCCGTCGTGTGCCAAAACGTTGGCTAGGCCAACAGACAGACCAACACGAACGCGCAACGGAGCTAAAACTTAACAATCTGCTAAAATGTGACGCACCGTTAAGGGCGCATCACACTGCTCACAGAGTGGTGCGAGGTCACCACTGAGCAGGTACCTATGACTAAAAAGACAATGTCTGATTCGTAAGCGACCTAAAAGTACCTCTTCCCGACGACACGAACGAGAAGAGGTACACCAGATTAACGGGAGAGGCTTAACCTGCCGTAACTTGTTCCCCCGAAGGGCCGTCCACTCATCCCTCTCGTACATGCGCTGTACGAGAGGGTGGCAACTGTACAGCGCGTTAATACTCTGAAGGGCACTCAGAGAGTCCGTACAAACAACACACTGCCGTAAGTCGCGCCGCTAAACGTATAAAACAGATTGATAAATACTAAAAAGTTCAGCGGTAAAAATCGAACAGTGACTCGGTAAACGAAAAGTAAAACTACGATGATCAGAAGCAAAGGCACACCATACTCCAACACCAGTCTTAGATCCATCAGTAAATATAAAAGGCAAGTCCCTGAATTGCGCCTGCAAACATGTTGATCTAAAGACTGAAGAAGGGGTCTCATTCTTCGGCAGCGACGATAACCCAAGCTGACAGTGGGCCTCAGCGCGTAACCATGGAGGAAAACGCGTTTCCCCCCTTGGAAGGGCCGGCGCTGGCGTAACTTCGTATTCAACTTCGGCTGCGTCTTCTTCTGCTTCACGGTCTCGCGACCATCTTGTACCTAGGGACCGCAACAACACCTACATAGGAAACCCCCTAGTGCAGGAACGGCTGCGCCTGCTCTTCCAGGGACCATTTGCCGGCCTCGACATGGAGACTGGATCGTCCGGGCATACCTCCCGTAACACCGCATTCAAGCCCATCACCATCTCTGGGCCAGTTGTCCGAATCGGACATCACCTACTTTAGTGGTGCCGAAGCGGACAACGCCGGTGACATCTCGGAGAGGATCTCCGAGGTGACCACGGTCTTGAGAGAGTACCCGTCGGCTCCCCCTTCATCAGCACCACCATCGCTGCCCGACGAGCTGCTTGAGGGGGAGAATTGGGACCAGCCGTCCATAGATCTTCTGGCCGTCCCCGGCACCGCCGCCATCATCCACAACAACCCTGCAGCCGACTGGGTGGTTCCGGGCAGGCCCGGCATAAGAGCGCCTCTTCGCCCCAGACGCCTGCGCAACATCTTCCGCCCGCACAGACCGGCACCTTACACTGTCCCGGAGCGGGTCCAACGGCACCTAGCCCTTGAGCATCGGCGCCAGCAACAGCAGCTACTGTCTCATTTGCCGTATCTTGATCGTGATTTCCATCTCCCAAGCTGCTCTTCAAATCTATGGTAAGCTTCTTTTTTTCTGTTTTTTTCAATAAGCATATACATAGTCAGCATGTCTTTAAATCAAAAGTGCCTATTTTGCAAAGAGCAATTAAACCCATTTTACGGGAGTATAGGCCATGTGTGCCCTTGTTTTAAATGTAGTAGTTGTAAGCGTAACCTGGACAGTTTTTTTCACTATGCTATCAGCCAGTGGAGTGCCTGCAGTGTTAGCAGTTGCAACCATACCGGTAGGAGTTGCAACATGTCCAGATTCAACCCGGCCTGCTTGGAATGCCAAGCACGCCGGACTTGCGTGCTTTTGAATATTCCAAATCCATACGCACACATAAGATTATATCAGCAAAATACGTGACAATGTCAACACTGTACTATTCAAGCTAATGTGTGCTGCGATCACTGTGGATACTTTCACGAACCCATATGTCTTTGCGTCCACTGCACTCGTGGCGTTTTACAGAGTTTTCATCACGCCACTAAGCACACCTAAATTCATTTTTGCATCTATATATTTGCTTATTTTTTTTTTCTTCTTCTATTTTTTCCCTTATTGCTGCTGCTGTTTGTACATATTTTATTGTGTTTTTTATATTTTTTTATTAATATTATCATTTATTATATTTATTTTCCAATTCGTATATTATTATTGTATATATTTTTATATAATTGTGTATAGTTTTTCATGATTATTGTTCATTACATTTTTAATAAATATGTTTATTTGCATTTCTCTGGTTTCATTTCGTTTAAAACCTTATTCATATTCCTTTCACCAGTTAACTAGTTAGCGTCAGTTTATGTACATGGTTGGTTAGTTAGGGCAATTCCCGTAACCTTCCCATCCTGGTGTGTTTTTTTCTCAACCAAGTGTGTGCGTGAATGTGTGTGAATGTGCGTCTTCAAGGTTCGTCTTTGCAGGTACGTATTGCTTCTATGTGTCATAGCTCAAATCATCCTCGTCTCCACCATTTTCATTATTGCTCTCTCCTTCCTCTTCGGTTTCATCTCCTTCCCCTCCGCCTTCAGCCTTCATCCTCGTAGTTCACTGCTTCATCGTCCCCACTCCCGCTTGAACACCATTTTCCTAACCTAATCACAAGCTCCTTCAAACCTTTCAATTCCTCATTCATTTGATTCACATTATCCTTTATTTTTTCACCAACTCGCCCTGCTTCGCTTCATCCACATGTCGAACCACTACCCTCCTCTTTATTTCTTCCATTTCATCTTCTGCTTTTCGCATTTTCTTCTCCATCTCATCCCTATCCTTTTTCACCTCTTCCAATTCTTTTCCTTTCTCCGCTATCTTATTTTCGCATTCCTTTCTCAATTTCTGCTTCTGCACATTTATGCTCTTTTTGCATTTTTCCAAAGCCGCCTTTCTTATGCTATTTATCGATACCATACCTACTCCTCCACCACCTCCTCCACTTCCATTGCATTTTGATTGTATTTTCAAATTTCCTGCAGCTGTCCTCTTGAATTCCTCTTAACCCTACCTACTACCTTCCTCCCTCCTCCAAAACTTACCTCCCACTCACCTTCACCACATTGCCCGAAAAAATAAACACAGTTTTCAGAAAAATATGTACTCATTTCATTTACAACACTGTACGCTCGCTGTCTTCGGGCGTTAGTTTCCAATCTAGTTCTAACCCGTCCGGTAAGTCCACCGTGTCCATTATCAAACTACAGTCTACCATTTCTACTAATATTGTTTGCATACATGTTCACGGGCGTCTTATAAAATTCGCACTTTTCTTTCCTTTCCCCTTTCTCTTCCGGCACACATTCGCATCTACCATTCAACACATATCCCTCTGGACACCCTACTTGTCCCATTTTTAAGTTCCCGTAATATAAATATCCACAACGACCACCTCTCTGACATCTGCTAACAATTGCTTCAAACAATTGTACAGATTCCTTAGCGTCCCCATGTTTAAAAAGGCCGAATTAAACATACAACCGCTACCCTTCCTATACGTACACGTACAGTTAGACAACAGTTCGTTATCCTTTTCACACTTTGTAACATTTTCCAAATGTCTGTTCCTTCATTTAACACAAATCCACATCTCCCAAAGCTCACGCAACTCTCCTCTGCGCTCACTATTGCCACCCACAACACCACTATCGCAACAGTGATCATTTTCGTTTATTAATTTATCTTCCTTCTTTTTTCGCCTTTTTATACCGTTTTTGCTCTCCCAAGTTCAGCTTTTACGCAATCACAACCCGTTTTCTTTTTATCTAATCACAATTTTTTTCACGTTTGCTGCCACCTTCATCTCCATATTAGGCTTTTCAAAACTATTTTTTAATTTCTTTTAACTCTATCAGCATATTACTTTCCATTCTTGCGTCGCTATCGCTATCTTGTGGCATTGCTATTAATTAGTGCCTCCCACATCTTGCATCATAGCATTTCAATAATGCCAACTGCCATCTTGCGGCGCTAAGCTACACGAGTACCATCCGCTATCTTGTAGCGCTGCCATTCACCAGTGCCAACTGCCATCTTGCGGCGCTACGCCACACTTGTTCCAGCGACACTAGCGCCATCCGCCATCTTGTGTCGTCACTTTTCCCGCCTTTTTACGGATTAACGCGACACTAGCGCTTAAACCCTCCTGGTGGCTGGATTATCGTTAATACATTGTTTAATCCACATAGATAACTACTGACGTGGTGTGAAGCTCCTGCGTGCAGAGTCCGAAGGTGAACCCCGCCGCCAATGCCATGATTGCAGCTTACACCAGGCACACGCATACCTAGTGCTATCCTCGTTCCTCAAGCAAATTGCAGATAGAGTGTGCTACTTCGACAACGACTTCGTCTTCGTCGCCGCCACCCCGGGTGCCTAGACGCCATCCGTCGTACGTCTCCTTGGGACATGACGGCCCACTTCGGTCCGGTCGAGGTTAACCAGGTGACGTACACAAAAAGAAGGTATTTCTATTTTTGTTTTCAGCATCGATAAAACAAAGCGGGGTGCAGTTACTTCAACATTCCGCCCAGAGTACGTTCGCCATGAACCGCCACAGTTGCCATTCCTATATTATCCACCCTTCTTTTAAACCTCCGCCATATTAGTTCACAAATTCACCGCTAGCTCTTTTCTCGGCTTTTTTTTTCAACGAACCAAGAAATGTTGGGTTTGTTCTATTATTTCGTGGTTTTCCCTTGTTGGTGGGCCCATGCTAAGTGCACACACATTCGCGCACCAAGCTCTTTGTGTTTTCGGGGTTTTTCCTGGTCGGTAGGCGTTGGTATACTCCTACAGCTCGTGTTCGTCTGTTCCATTTCCTATGCTTTAACTTGCGACGCTTTTTCTACCACCCCTCTATTTCAGTTCTTGTCCTTACGTACCCTCTTTCGGTCGTTCGCGCTGTTTCAAGTCATATTCTATCACTGCATGCTTCTTTGAGTCGACGCCCCCTGTTTTATTTCCCATCCTAAATTGCTAGTGCGTGCAATCTTCTCATCGTACACCTTAATTTCAGTTCCTATCCTAGCATACCTTTTTAACACATAGCCTACCACTTTTACTTCTACCTCAAATTAATAGCTTGTCGGTTTATTTCATCTTACTATTTTTCATTTAGCGGTATTGATCGTTTGCTTCTCACGCAAATCTTAAAAATAGTAGTATCTGTAGCCTAAACGCATCAAATTTCCTTTTATAATACTAGCTTTAGTTGTCTGCATATTAAACGCTTTCGTTGTAACAGTTTGGTGTGTGTTGCAATATGGAAGTCATTCTTCAAGAACTCAATAATTGGAGTCCCATATTTGTGGTTCTAGCCAATCAGCCTTTCCTAGCACCTTTTGGACACGTGCAGCATGAACAGGTTCAATACTGCATTGCTTTAATAGACATGCTTTCATTTGTGTGTCGCAGCATTGCAGTAACTGCGGAATACATCACAATTATGATGAACGCTATTCCAGCGCATTTCGAGGATGTTGTGGAAATGCTTGTGGTAAGAGTTTCACTGTGTAGGTTTTGTTTCTCTCCCTCTCTTCCTTTTTTTTCTAATTCAACCATCTCGTTTTCATTTCAGCAATTCTTTGTGCAAGCTCCGCCGCCTTTGTATAAGCAGCAAATCAGGTAAGCCCTTTTAAATCTTATTTTTTAATTTATGTGTATAAAAATAAAATGTGCGTGTACTGCGTAATTCAAATCTCTTTTCGCTTCATTGCTTACTATCCTCGCACTTCAGGTACACCTCTTGTGCGTAGAGCTGATATAAATTGTAATATACCTCTAAAACGTATTTTTGTGGTTTTTCCTGGTCGGTAGGCAATTGTTTAAGTTCTTCCTCCTATTTCGTGGTTTTCTCTTGTTGGTGGGTGTTTGCTGGGTGCACATAAACACACACAGACACACACATACACATTCCGCACAAAGCTCTTTTTTGTGGGTTTCCCTAGTGTTAGGCAAATGCTAAAGCGCTTTCTCCCTTTTTGCGTGGCTTTTCTCTCGTCGGTAGATAAATGCTGCAGCGGTTGCTAAAGCTCTTTCTATCTTTTATCGTGGTTTTCCCAAGTCGGTAGACGTTAGAAGACTTTAGAGCTCGTGTCCGTCTGTTGCATTTCCTATGCTTTGTTTTGCGTCGCTTCTTCTTCTCCTCCTCCTCCATCTCCATTTTTTCAGCCCTTACCCTAACCTTACATATCCTCTTTCGGTCGTTCACTCTGTTTCAAATCATATTATATCACTGCGTGCTTTCTTACAGTCCATACCCGCTGTTTTATCACCCATCCTAAATTGCTAGTGCGTGCAATCTGCTCATTGTGTGTGCACGCTGCGTCCTCGGCGTAAATCTATTTTACCATTTTGCCTTGTTGGTGGACGGATGGTGAGTGCACACACACGCATTCCTCAAAAGGTTCTTTCTATTTTTTATAGGTTTCTCTGGTTTGTAGACAATGATGAAGTTCTTTCTACTATTTCGTGGTTTTCCCTTTTTGGTGGGCACATGCTGTGCACACACACATATCGCGCACCAAGCTCTTTCTATTTTTCGGGGTTTTCCCGGTTGGTAGACATATGCATGCTATTTCTCCTTTTTCATAGTTTTTTCCCTGGTCGGTAGGCAATTGCTGCAGTGGTTGCCGAAGCTCTTTCTATTTTTCGTGGCTTTCCCAGGAGTTTCGTGGTTTTCCTTGGTCGGTAGGCAGTTGTTTAAGTGCTTTCTCCTATTTCGTGGTTTTCCCTTGTTGGTGGGTGAATGCTGAGTGCAAACAAACACACACACACATTCGCGCACAAAGATCTTTTTTGAAATTTTATTCGTGGCTTTCCCTAGTCTGTAGGCGAATACTAAAGCTCTTCCTACTTTTATCGTGATTTTTCTCTCGTCGGTAGGCAAATGCTGCAGCGTTTGCTAAAGCTCTTTCTATCTTGTGTTCAGGTCGGTAGGCGTTAGAATACTCTTACAGCTCGTGACCGTCTGTTGCATTTCCCATGCTTTACCTTGCGCTTCTTCTTTTCCTACCACCCCTCTAGTTTAGTCCATATCCTATCCTTACATATCCTCTTTCGGTGGTTCGCCTGTTTCAAACCATATTCTATCACTACGTGGTTTCTTTGAATGCGTCTTTTCTCTATTCTTGCTTTTGTTTTTAATTTTAATTCTTCCTCTACTCGCTTTTCCAGCTGTAAAATATTCTTTGTTTTCGTAGCGTTCAACGGTATAATCCGTATCATCTCAGCATAAGTGATCTAAATTTCGCTGTTGGTTTTAATGTGTTTTAAAAATAAATGCGCGTGTACTGCGTATTTCCAATCTCTTTTCGTTACATTTCTTGCTATACTCACACTTCATCTAAACCTCTTGTGCGTGAAGTGAATATAAATTGTAATATACTTATAAAAGTATATTCTCTCCACAGTACATCCTTCTTAAGGCACCTTCTCTTAAGCAAGCTCGTTATCGCCCCGTTCTTTTTTCAAGCTCCTTATCACTACCACAACTTCCATCTGTGCCTGCAGCTAAATCACCAATTAAAACCTAACCCATTGCTTTATCTCACCGCATCTTGAAAAGTTAGTTTTGTTAAAAATTAGATTAAAATATATTAAAGGTGCCCTCAAATAAGTATCTCCATTTTTATGTTTTCCTTCCCAATAGTAGCATTAAAATTTAAACAATTATATACGCTCTTAAGTTTCCCCAAGTTAATAAAATCAGAACCAAACCTACACCCACTATCTTTCCAGTATACGCACGTACATTTAGGCAACAATTCGTAATATTTATCACATCTTGCCACATTTTCCAAATGACCAGTCTCGTCATTCTACTTCAACCCACACCTCCCAAAACTAGCGCAACTCCTTTCCGCGTTAGCAATTCCCAGTTTGATCAACGCTATAGCATTCATCCTTGCTAATTATTTCTTTTCAACTTCGTTTCCTTTTCTGTCTTCTCTTCCATCTACAATACTATCTATTCTCACCAGGCACTTTTCCACCCAGTCACATCGCATTTTGTCCCCTCCAATCCACACCATTTATATTTTTCCTCCACCAATAACATCTCGTTTTATTTTCACCAATCACTACACGCCACGTCACTTCCTGTTATACTTACCTTTTATCCCACAACCGCCATCTTTTCGCTCTTTCAGATCCCGACCTCCGCACGCACAACACCACACTAAACCCCGTTCCTCTTAATCCGTCACATTCATTTCCTGTTCATTTTCATATCTCTTTACGCAATCATTCCAATATCCTCCTCCTCCTCTCCACCCATCCTCTTTTATCCATTCACTTCTCAGTCACGTGCCATCGCATTAAGGCGGATTAACGCCACACCACCGCCACCTAGCGGCAGAATTATCGTTAATCCACTTGCTTAAAGATGGGACTTAACTACTAACGTTTCAATCGGTTTGCAATCACTAGCATACTCTTTCTCGGGCCCATCTGCAACTTGTAGTTCAACGAGGTAAGTTTCCCAACGATTTTTCATGGACCGCTATATTTAGGAGCCAATTTTCTATTTGTTCTCTTACATAGATATGGTTCATCAAAGTAAACTAAATCCCTAACTGCAAATTCTACAACTTGTGCTTTTTTATCATAATTGTATTTTTGTTTGTGTTTATTATGCAGTATATTGTCATACACATCTTGGTAAGCTTCTCTCAACTTTTGTTTTAAAACTTCAGTACGTTCTTCTGCAGAAGTAAGTTCTGTTTCAGTATTATTGGGTTCAAGATCAATTAGAGTAGGCAATCGCTTTTCACGAGCGTAAAGCATATAAAATGGACTGTAAGTAGTAATGGCATGTGGTACCGACCTATATGCCATTAGAGAAAAGGTACCACCTTATCCTATTCTTCGTTATACCTAGATACCATCATAGAGAGTGAATCATTCAAATATCTGTGAAATCTTTCAATCATAATATTAGACTGTGGATGTATTGGACTACTATTTATTCGTTGAATTTTGAAAACTTTACAAATTCTGGAAATAAGTGCATTTTGAAAATTTGTGCCCTCATCAGATAAAATTCTTTCAGGTGACCCGTATCCACAAAAATTTCGGTAACTAACGCCCTAGCTACTGTGTTTGCTACTCGAGCGGGGTGCTGCCCAGGAACCCATGCTACCAGAGGAAGATGCTTTTCTGGAAGAGCTTGCTCCGCTGTCTTCGGTCCCCGAGGAGGGTCGTCAACCTCAAGTGAGGCCGACGCCTGGGTCAAGCGGGACAGTGCATTAGGTACGACATTTGCTTTTCCTGGTCTGTGATTTATTTCAAAGTTATATTCGCTTAAAGCCATCTTACCCATCTTGTAAGTGGAGCACTTAGTGGATTTTTGGTTTTAAGGAGCCATGCTAGTGATTTATGATCGGTGATAATAGTGAACTTACGCCCAAATAAGTAAATACGAAATTTATTAACCCTAAATACTACATTTAGTAATTCTTTTTCAGTATTGCTATAATTTAATTCAGGTGCCTTTAGTAATCGACTCGCATAACCTACTGGTCGATCTAAGTCATTGCATTTCTGAGTTAATATTACCGAAATTCCATAATTAGATGCATCGCTAGATAGGATGAAAGGTTGCGAGAAATCTGGGTGCGCAAGAAGAAGTCAATGCAGTTTTTAAAATATTGAAGGCTTCCTCGGCTTCAGCTGTCCAAATGATTTTTTTTTATTTTTCTTAGTAAGCTGCGTAAGTGCTTTACTAATACTGGAAAATTAGTGTATAAATGACCGATAATATCCAACAGCTCCCAAAAGAATCTCACTTGTTTTACTGTTGTTGGTCGTGTTAAATTTCTAATGGCTTCTACTTTACTTATGTCTGGTCGAACTCCATATGCACTTACAATATGCCCAACATATACCACTTCTAATTTAGCAAAATGACACTTTTCTATGGTAGGTTTTAAATTAGCCACCTGTAATTTTTCAAAAATTGACATAAATTTTCAACGTGTTCCTGGATATTTTTCCCTTCCCCCTTAAGATTTCCCATTATTAGATCGATAGCTTTCGACCATGTCATTGGTGCAGCAACTAGACCAACGGAATTCCAACATATTGGCAGCTTCCTTCAGAACTAACAAAAGCAGTTTTAGGTCTATCCTCCTGTTTTACCTTGATAGCGTGATAATGAGAACTAATATCAATTATAGAAAAATAAGCATTCCCGGATAGCATTGATAAATTTTCTTTAATATCAGGTATATGCTAAGTAGGTACTCTGGTAACAGAATTTAAATGCCGATAATCGATACACAATTGTGCTACGTGCAACAATGAAGGGCGTTGTCCTGCTCAAAGCTGTAATGAGCGAGTACAAGTAATTAGCCTAAAATACTGCCAGAGAGTGGGGAAAATAAGGGTGGGAGTCCTATAAATGTTTATCGTATAATATATTGCTTTTAAACTAATGTAACGTGTTGCACAGGAAAGGGGAAGATTAATTTGTAACAATTATTTACTTTGCAATTTATATGTTATATATATATATATATATATATATATATATATAGGGAATTAGAAAGAGGTTAAGCAACGCTAAAAGGGGAAACCTAAGTCTTGAACCGTTTATTAAATATGATTGCTTATTGCTTATATTGGACCTCGAATAAGTGATAAATAGTAAAGGATGAATTGATGACGAACTGGCATTGTATAACATTTATTTACATATATATATATATACTTATACAAATATATCTTAACATATTTCAGTTACTCTCGTGTTATTTCATGTTAAACCTTAATCACTTCCTGAAGTAGAAAACTACCACATTCCCTCTGAACGAAGAGAAACTTATCGCTCTGAAAGAGTGAGCATTATATTGGTGGCAGGGGTGGGATAAAATAAAAATCTCGGGGAGATAAAACAACACTTAACGAAATTTCAGATTTATAATTATCTTAGTTGCGTATCTAACGAACGCACGGATTCATGTTGTGGTTAAAATATGTTTTCTTTTTAGTGAGTAAAATTTAAGAAGTGTGACTTTGATTCTGTGAAAGGATGATATAACTCATTTTAGAGCATGTGTTGTGTTGTGACATGTTAAACGTAGCAGTGTAGTGTTATGAGATGCTAACGACTTCGCGTTCATTCTGTTAGATTTTTTATTCATGTATCATTTTGACAGTTACTGATGTGGGCCGAGAAAATAGATAGTATAGTGAGAGATTGCGGTTGTTATATTGTTTTAGTAGCAGCTATAATAGCCACTTCTTGTTTTGTATATCTCGCTTATCATTGTAGCAGCAAATAGAAGACCATAGATAGCCATGACGACTGAGTTAAGTGTACGAGAAATAGAGGATGAAGTTGGTCAAATGTCTCTACTACGGAATAAAGATGTTAGCCTTGCCAGTAATATTGTCACGATTGCTGTTGAGAGGTGCAAGGATCCACATATGATTTGGAACATTCTTATTTTTGGACACTATAGAGCTAAATAATATATTCATCTAAATTATGCCATTCTTCTAAATTATACATTTTCTTACGTTTCACAATATTTCTTAGCGAACGGATGGGCACGGCTAGTCTATGACGGGATTTCAGCGGCTAACCCCTTCCGCTGGGGGAATTCTATGGGGTCTCACAACTCATAAACTTCCTGAGTCCTACGTGCCGATTTAAGGGATGTGCGTCAGATAGAACGTTCGAGAACATCCTGTTATGATCAATTCCATGGGAAATGACTCGCTTCCTATAGGAAATAATTGGCTATATAAAGAGCTGGGATCTCGGCTTTTGGACTGTCTTGGATAGTCTGGTTTTGGTTTGTCTTGACTTGCGTCTAGGTTCCTGAGTTGGACCCCACCACCGGCAACCATCTTGCGGCTCCAGCAATCGTGACGTCTCTGAAAGGTAAGCTCCAATAGGAGTTTGTTTGTTCTTTACCAAATAAATTGGACCATTACTCTAAATGTCGAGTTGTCTCATTACCATCTAGTTAACCCTCCCCCCGTCATCACACTTTAGTGAGATGACATTACGGTGGAGGCTGCCGGCCTCCATTTTCGAATGTAGTAGGAACGGTTCGATTCCGCACCTCACTTATGTTCATCTCTAGGCATTGTTTAGTTAACATTTTCGTTTGGGATACATTATGAGGTGGGATGCACTTACCACGGGTCTTGTCTTTTTATGCTGGATGGTGTTGGGTGGTATTTGCTATCTAATTCTGCGTCTGACGGGTGTCATCTATGCGCCTAGTTGGTTGTTCTTTTAATCCTCACTCATCTTAAGTATATGGATTTGTTGGCGCAATTTCAAAGCAATAGTCCCACTAGTGCAGAAATTCGTAAACTAATTGCAGCATATCAGCAGTCTTTAGACAGTAATGTACAAACTTATGGTTTTGCAGTAAACGATGTGCAAGTAATATCATCGGATTTAGCTCATTTATATAAATCTATGTTCAAAATTAGAGCTAGAAGTAGTAGAAGGATTCGCGGGCAGAAACCAGTAGTCTATTATCCATTGAAACAGCGCAGCCATAGTGTTGGAGATCTCGCTAGCGCTGACATTGACTCTCAACTTATTCCCTCCCCATCGGGTTCCACTACTAGTTCTTCCTTGGAAGATATCCCCATGGCTACTAATCTCTCCCAGGCAGGACCTTCGGCCTATGATCAGGCGAATACCAAACCCACCCTAACACCTACTATACCATTTGCTCGTCCTTTTATCGATCCGGGTATCTTTGATGGAAAACCCGGACAGGACGTCTCTGCGTACCTGCATAACTTTGAGACAATTGCAGCAGCCAATGGCTGGGACGAACATTGTAAGAAACAATACCTGCCATGTTATCTTCGCGAAGCCGCTGCCAATTGGTTTAAAACCTTTGCACCCCGACATGCTCTTTATGGATGGGATGACTTAAAGACCTCTTTACAGACCGCATTCGTGCCGGCGGCTCACGAAGATGTTCTTGAGTGCCGCCTGCGTCAGCGAATGCAAGATCTAACAGAACCCACTGAGAGGTACATTTACGACATACTAGTAACCCGGGAATGTCTGAACGAGAGCGCATACGCCATGTTATGCGTGGTCTCAAACCCTCTCTTTTGGAACAGGTCCTCCCAGCGGACCCTTAAACGGTACAAGATTTAACAAAATTTGTGCGTCGAATTGAGGCCGCTAGATATCTCGCTGGTCAGCGAGTGGAACTCCTACAGCCACCCCCCCCCGAAGCAGGTAACTTTTGTGAGTGACACGACCCCAGGGGACCCTATTGCAAAGCTCACCCTGAAGGTTCGAGGTTTACAACGGCAGTTACAAAGATTACAGTTGGGACGTAATCTGGTTAATAATGAGCCGCGTAATCAGGGTCAATTTGTTTACTCCAGAGGGCGTGGCACTGGTCGTAGTTCTTTTACTCCACGAGGTAGTAATGCTCCTAGGGGAAACTTCAATATGAGAAACAGTACTATTCCACAAAGCCGTGGCTCATGGCGCTGACCGAATGCGGACAGTCGGACGCGAGACGGTCGGCCTACATGTTTTATTTGTCGTAGACCGGGCCACGTAGCCCTGAATTGCACTCAGAAACGGAATCCCCCAAACGGGCTAGGTTCGTCACGGGCATAAATTCCGTGACGCCCTATCCAAATCAAATCCACGCCCACCCTACTTCACTAATTCAGCCGGTAAATATACTTACTTATAAGGGTACATTGGATAATAACGGTTCGATTGATATTTTGTTCGATACCGGGAGTGCGGTTGGCATTGTACATGAAAGTTTTGTGACCACATCTATCCACTCTGCCCAAGAAGATCTAACTATACGGACAGCAAATAATAAATTATTGGACGTTCGGTACGCCACAGCCCTTTCATTTAATATTAGGGGCGTCCATTTTTCTGAAGACGTCCTCGTAGTGAAGGAATTTGGAACTTATCTCTTGTTGGGGATGGACTTCCTAAACCGTTACAAAGCCATAATCGACTTGTCATTATTTTTGGTCACCCTTCGTCTCCCCGACAGTAGTACGGTTACCCTGGAATGTAAGGAGAAGGTACACTGTCCTTTGGCACAGATTACTATAGAGCCCGATGAGGACCCAGTAGAAAGTTATAAGGCCTCTTGCACCCAAGATATTAGGATACCTCCTTTTACCTCCCTAAATGTGAACGCCGACCTCCCACCGAATGGCATGGGAAGGGTTGTGTTGGAACCTAATTTGAGACTGATGCAGAGTAAAAATATCAATATTACCCCCGTGTTTTGCACGGCTGAACGTGAATGTGTTATTCCCGTACATAACAACACCGCGGAGCCAAAAACAATTTTCGCGGGTACTACCCTTGCTAAGGCGTATGAAGTTGCTCTGGTACATTCAGCCAATTGGTTGACTGAGGAATCAAGTTCAGTTGCTATTAAAGGTGCTAAATTCAACCTAAATTCGCAACTCACTCAGGAGCAGCATTTTCAATTACATAAATTGCTGAAGAGGTACAGACATGTTTTTGCGACTCAATTACATGAATTGAGCACGACGGACATTGGTGAATTCCAGATTGAGGTAACGAATGACACACCCATTAGGAAAAGGCCCTACAGGGTGTCTCAAGCACAGCGGGAGATTATTCAAGCCCAAGTGCGGGAGATGAAAGACGCTAATATTATTAGTGACTCTAATAGTCCGTGGGCCTCCCCGGTAGTATTAGTAAAGAAGAAGGATAATTCCTTCCGATTTTGTGTTGGTTACCGGAAGTTAAATTCGGTAACTGTTGCTTCTTCTTACCCCTTGTCCCTGATAGATGATCTGTTAAGCTATTTAGGTCAATCGAGTTGGTACGGTTCTCTGGACTTGTTGCGTGCATATTTCCAAGTCCCGGTGGCGGAAGACAGTAAGAAATATACCTCTTTTGTCACACCGGATGCACAGTTCCAGTTCGACCGGATGTCGTTTGGCCTGGTGAACGCCCAACGGTTCTTTTCGCGAGCAGCGAATGAATTGTTGGGTGATCTTAGATATAAAAAAGCTTTAGTGTATCTGGACGATATTGTAGTGTTCGGCTCAACATTTTCGGAAATGCAAAGCAATTTGGAAGAAGTGTTTTGTAAATTGTATGAACATAACTTTAAGTTGAAACCGGACAAATGCTTTTTCGGCATGTCCCGCATAAAGCTTCTAGGCTTTGAAGTATCGGCAAAGGGAATCGAACCAGACGAAGACAAAATTAGAGCCATCACGTATCTTCCGTTTCCTAAAGCGGTACGAAACGTGCGAAGAGTGTTGGGATTATTTAGTTTTTACAGACTTTTATGTCAAAGTTTGCTTTTATTGCCCAACCACTTCACGACCTAACTCGTAAAAACAAGGAATTTGAATGGACTCAACAAAATCAAGAATCTTTTGATACTCTTAAAAAGTGCTTGGCAACAGCCCCTGTGCTGGCACATTACCAGCCCGGCGCCTACACAGAGCTCCACACCGATGCCTGTATCATAGGTGTGGGCTGTGCCCTTTTGCAACGAATTGATGGAGAACTCCACCCTGTAGCGTTCTGCTCTAGGTCATTGAACAAACATGAAAAGAATTATAGTATCTCGGAACTAGAATTGCTGGCCATAGTTTATGGTTTAACACATTTTCGACCCTATATCTATGGCTACCATGTTAACATTGTGAGCGACCACCATGCGCTGTGTTATTTGCGTAACTTAAAAGATGCTACAGGACGGTTGGCAAGATGGGCTCTCAAATTACAAGAGTACCAATATTTTATCATTTATAAATATGGTGCAAAACATCTAGACGCAGACACATTGTCGCGTTACCCTGTGGACCTACCTAAACAGCCCGTACTCGAACAAATGGACGACCTTCTGACTTGTCTGTTGTCACCGGTAGAGGTAGCGCAAGAACAACAGACTGATCCTCAAATCAGACCCATAATACAGGTTTTGGAAGACCCCAATGTAGGATCTCCCAAATTACGGCGACAAGTAGGGGTGAAAATTAGAAGGCAGAGCAGGATAGTCAGGGAACGAAATACCAACAATGGGAGGGTCAGGAACAGACAGGGGAGGTCGTCGGAGCCAAAGGAAGGGGGAGAAGAAAAGGGTACTCTTCAACGGAAAACCAAGGGAATGTGGTAGAATATGATAATTGAACAAAACTTATAATTGGGGTAAAATGGTAGACATGAACAAAGCTAATAAATGAAATATAATATATAGTTAACAATTGGCAATATTATCCCTAATCAAGCTTATTATGACAGTAACATCGTTGCCGATTAGGAAGGTAGATAACATATGATGCAATAAAATACAAATGTCCACCATGGTAGACAACAAAAGGAGGATAGGCATCCGTGGTGCGTGGCAAGCGGAGTTAGAAAAACAACAGAACAAATATGCAACGTACCAAAAAAGTCACTAGCCAAGCATAACAGCAACTGCATCACCGATGCCTGTCCTCGATATACAAATATAGAGGCTAAAATAAAATGTACAATACTCTTAAACTTGTGGCTATACACCGACGATACATGAACATCTGAATGGGTCACGCTTGTGACGCAGCAATATTGGCATAGGCCGTACCTATTGGGCGTGGCCGCATGTAAGTTTGATCCACCGGCCGCGGGAAAGTGTAGGCACTTCCCTCGGACCGGGGAGTTTCATAAAGAGGTATAGGTGAACATGATGTTCCTGGTACGGGTGGAAGAGGGGCAGGTACATGAGGGACGACGTCATCATAGCCCTGGCGGGACCTGGACGCCAAAGACGAAGGAGGGCTAGGAACGGATATAGCAGAGGACCAGGGCGGAGTATTGCTCCAACAAATGGGCCGGAACCCATGAGTGATGGCCATCCAAACTAAATAGATTATCACCAATATATTGACACCGAACAACACTCCAATTAAGGACATGGTAGTAATAGTGGTATGATCCTGAGAATGCCATTTTGAGTTGTAACATTCCTCCAGCGATGGGTACGTAGGATAAGCGGCTGTCTCATAGGCCGGAAGAATAGTAGTTGCAATAGATGACTAATATGCTGGAATCAAACGGTAAATCACAATAGAAGGTGGGTCTGTCGAAACGCACTGTCTGGGGGGAATGAGTGTATAAGGAGGGGCCGTAATATTACATTGACACGGAATATGAACTCGATAAGCCCCAATTTCACTATGTAAAGACATAGTTCGTTGAGAAGCGGGACAGTGTACCTGGAAGGAAGGTACATGGGTAAATACAAAAGTAAAGGCGTCGTAAAGGGACACCATTGGTCGCCTATTGGCAATGCATGTCATAGGGCACACCTGAGATAAAGCGGAAGTGCCATGCAAAACAGCAGCGGCACATGCTGTAAATAATGCTGATACACCATAAGCAGGAGTTGCTAGGCACAAACTAGACCTCGAAGTGTCGCATTGCGGCAACAAAATTCGAAAGCCGGTGTGGGTGTACAAGATGGCCACCGCACGCCCTTCCAAGTTAATCATACACGTTTTATCAAAAAACGCGAAGGGCGTGGGCGTAAAGAATCGACCCACTGCTATTTGTACATCAGCTTGAATTAGAGGAATTTGTAATCCCAGCAGAATAAAATGAGTGGAAAAAGACAGTCCACAATAGGGGCTGTGTAATATTTACCGATAGCCTGTTTTTCCCATACTAACCGATAACCGGTATTACTAAGCAATACGGTATCTAATACACGTGGTGCGATAACTGAGGGATTCAACTGGCGTGTAATGCATGTACTATAGAGGCGGTCCATGCGATCCAGTTGATGTAACAGCTCGAACAAAGGACCCGCGCCAGAGGTACGCAAAGTAATGGCACTCTGAAGATCAAAAACCCTGTCACAAAAAGAAGTATTGGACAGTGTAACAAAATGGTGAAACTGTCTCGCCTTTAGCAAAAGGTGGTACATGGCCGTATCCGAAATGTACATATTTTCGATATGTTGTTTATCTGCCAACAAAAATTGAGAACCGAAAATTGATCCATCACCCCGCAAAGGGTTGTCATTAGATCCGAATAGAGACGGAAATTCATCCTGAAAGGTTTTAAATTTTGAAGATAACCAATCACAGTACACGGAAGTACTAGCGTTGATTTTACAAAAAGATGACGTGGGGGATGAACCCAACATTGAGAAGCCAAAAATAATGAGTGTTCATAAAATGTGATATTTGGCAGGGTATAAAAATCGCTACCCGCCGTTACCTTGATAGGTGGCGCTTCAACATACCTACACCATGTCTTGGGGATTGTCAAGGTCAGCAAAACACATAGAAACATGCTCGCGGTGGCCATTTCCGCAGCCATGGATCTATAATTCCTTATATGTAACTTAAATTATCGAGCTCATCTAGATTGTAAGATAAAAGTACTAAAATAGACGCCTAATATCTAATGGATATCCCCCAAAAAACAACAATATGAGGGCACACAATCGAAGTATCTATATCATGGGTATACAGCCAAATTATCTATATTATGGGCACACAGCCTATACTCGCGCGTGAATAAGAAGTTATCTCCCTGAACTTCTTGGGAACAACAAATATCTCAAATTGCAATCCACTGGGATCTCACGATGCACCTTTGGATAATGCAATTAAGTAATAAAAAAACAATTTTCCTTCTCAGAGGTGATTCACAGGATCTCGTGATATATCTGTGAACCAAGGACCTCTGTCTCTTGTACTCATTCAACTACACGTAACCCCCAGGAAGGTCTCGCGACGTCTTCTTGGAGAGAACAGTGTATTAAAAAAGCCCTAATTACACTAACGGAAATAATCCTAAGGAGAAATAAAATATTTGACAAACCTTAAGTACGTGTGGTAATAAAAAAAATTCTGCTTGCAGCTTCAGAATAACTACTCAGTGTTGTCAGTGACTGGTTTATCCAAAGTAGAACAACAGGAAGCGGTGTGCCGCTTCCGAATGAAAGTCCCAGTAACACAGTTTAACGCGTAATATAGAAAATAAAACAGGATAGTATTACCGATAGGACAAATATCTTAAACTGGTACTGCTTCTGGTATAGGTTCCAAAGATGAGGGTGGCATCCGTGGAGCAGCCACTGGTGGTGTGGTAAGCAGGAGGACGCTACCCGCCGATGCTTCTCCAATAATATTTACCTCAGGGCGTCGGACCTCTCGATGTAGTTTAAACACCTGCCAACATAACTTAAAAACGCGATAAGCTACAGCACTCACAAATATTAGTAATAAAATACCAAGAACAATCACAAAACCATCATAAAAACATTGGAGACGGTTCCTAAAGCCAGAGCACCTGGCAGCCGGGCTGTAGTTAATAGTTCCGGTCGGCGAAATAATACAACCGCTACAACAATACTCAAAAATCCAGTCCATATAAGTAGCAAGTGTGTTTGAACGGGTGATTCGGGTGTCATTGAAATCGTACCCGATAAGGCACTCTCATACGGTCGGTGAGACAAATTAAGGTGCGGCACCTCCATGGACCAGTTGGTGTTTAGGCACTGTGAAAGATTGGTAAAGGTTAAATGCTCTGAACTGGCCCAGGGTGAAATTTTAAGAGATTCCAGCGTAGACCATCCAGCTGGAATAAGATGGAGCGTGCGTGGTTCAGGAATGACGAAGTCTAGGCAGGGGAAACGCTTTGGGATGTGTACCACTTGGCCCAATTTAAGTTCACAGAAGCAAGGGAGGCTAAGTTGTAAAGCCCCCGGGGCATTGGGTGGTAAGCCCGGAATAAGGCGAGTGGTGTGATTGCAGATTAACTCAATAGGTTCCAGCGGATGAGTAATTACGTACTCGTCCCGTGCGATTTCCGTGATTAGCATCTTATTGGCTGTGTGGCATTGAAAAGGACAAAATTCATTCATTTCGGCCGCAGTTATACCGTTAAGGAGCTTAACTGCACATAAGGGTGTAAACAAGAGGTCACTACTAAAACGCGAAATATAGCAAAGGCCTGTTTTAATTGGGTCGCATTGTTGTAACGCCGCCCCTGTAATTGGGCGTACGACAGAACCACTAACGGCTACGAATGCCGTATCATGAAGTATGGTGCATGTAGAAGATCCCCATGCAAAGGGTGTGCTTAAAAATTGTAAAATTTCCCATTTCGAACCCTTCTGTCTTACCGGAATTTTAACGGAAACCAAAATATAATTAGTGCTGAATGAACATGATGTAATTTCAAGGTCAAAATAACGATGAATTTCAGAAGTGTCAATTACTAGTTCAAAATTTGTGTTCACAAGGCTATTTTTCAATTGAAGTAGTCATGTTCGAAAACATCAAAGGGGATTATGGATAGGGGTAGTAAACGATTCCTACATAACATTGAATCCATTTGTTTCAAAAACAGAACAGTATGAGCTGACCGTTGAGTGTTCCGCAAAATTTCCCACAATGAAAAGAATTGATGGTCAGTAATTTGATCCAATTCGTTACGTATGGTTGTATAAGTATAATTAGCGGCTCGTATTACAATTTTCAGTCGTTCATTAATCTTATCAAATGATTGTACTAACCGTTCACTATATTCATTCAATTTATCCCTGGTGCTAGAAAACCAAGCATGGTCTTCCGAAATAATACGTTCCATGGAGGCGTAATGCTCTAAGAGTTGTCGATCGGTCGCAGCCAGGGCATTAATTTGATTAGAGGTAGCCACATCGCAACAAAAGTTGAATAGGTCCCCCAGGAAGGCAATTCCTCGTTTCGTCCGTCGTGTATCAACATTAGTAAAATTGAAAACAGCATCTGCCAACTTACGCAATTCCCGGTTAAGGGTCAGTCCGATATAGCTAATATCGTCTTCCAATTGTATTAATAGCTGCGGGGGCGATCTTCTTCCCGCTGGTCTCGGCACTGGCAGTTGTTGTCCTTCCATTCTCTCCCGTAGCACCTTAAAAGTCAAAGGAACTGATGCCTGATAAGCTAAAGTTTTCGGGAGTCGTTTCATAGCACCGCCCGTCGCAATTCGTATCGGTCGGTCGAATATCTCCTCCATGCTAATAGATGAGATCACAAACAGGAGGAAAAGAAGATGCACACGAAGATACAACATCTGTAAACAGCGTATAAAGCAACGATAAAGAAATGGCACTTAAAATTACAACAAAGATTAAAACATGGGATTTGAGAAAAGATCACATAAACGTAAGTAAAATAGTAAATAATTATATCATGTATAAATTCGACACGAGTGGTGAATGGCATAAGAACTCAAATACGTACAATAGTTAATTAAAAATAAAAAAAAATCATTATCAACGGAATATCATATTGGTATGAAAGGTGTGTAGAAGGGGAACATATTAACTGGTTGATAAGGGTACTGGTACAATTGCTTCTGAAATGCATTAAACAGGGTTAAATAGACGAAAATCAACAGTAACAAGAATCGAGTTTTAACGCAATTGTTCATGGAAAGTCCTGCTTAAGTGAATGTGTCATAAAAACAGATATCCTTTCTTCTAAACAGGAAGAGGTTACAAAGGTAAAACCAGCCGGATTTTAAGTGCAAGTTAGCCTGTTCTCAACTACGTGGTAAACAAGAGAGAGAGAGAGCGACAGAGATATGAAGAGAGGACCAGAGAGACGAGAGCATGGGGAGAAAAGAAATTGTCCCGGTGCATCAGGTTATAAATATAGCGTCCCGAAATTATACGTCATATTTCTAGAGTGAACAAGGAATCATTACCATAATGGCGGAACGAACCATGAAGAGACTGCAAAAATTGTTAAACGTAGTCAATGCAACTACGCCAATCCTCTGGAGACAGACGATTAGTCCGGATCTCCGGCGGAGATTAGAGGACTACCAGGACAGCATCCCCGGGCTGCTAAAATTTTGCTGGGGGATTTTTATAGCCCCCAGTTGCTGCAAGAAGTTCAGTGTCACTTCCTGCCCAACGCCAAAGCTATTCTAGACAGCATATGGGTAAGTAATTACTGAAATTTTTATACGCAGAAAGGACTAGCAAAGTGGAAGTCAAAACAAAAAAAAAAAAACAAATATCACACAGGTGCCCAATTTTCAGAGGCAGCTGGTCCGAGAAATTAGTTCACCACCCAAAGATGGTGGCAGTTCGGACGACGAATAAAATGTCGTCGCCATCGTGCCGGGGAGCTGTCCAACCAGCGGCAACCCCAACATAATGGTAAGCACACAGACATAATTTTGAGTTACGCAACAGTCTGGGACACATCATATTTTAATCTAAAAAACAAACGCAAAAGTTATTTTTGAGGAATGGAAGACTGTATAGGTGGAGAGTGGGTTCAGGACTTGCTTAGAAATATATGCAGGCTCGGTGCGAATAATGCGTTAATCTGAATGTAAGGGACCGCAAAACGTGTATTTCCATGAAACGTTCGCTACCAATCTTATGCCATATCAACCATTCTTGTAGTAGCCTCCAAGAAATGGTGTCACTGGTGTGCATTAACATATGTGTAGCGAACGAAAGGCGTACACCTCAGAATTAATAAGCAAGATAGTGTTGTTTCTGACACAGGAAAGTTGAAGTTGTATATTATTATCTTTTGTCTTATTTATTTATTTAATGGAGTAGACATATGGATTCCAGAAGTGAACTACTACAGTTTCAAAACTTGTACTATTATAGAATAGGGAATGGTCGATGAACAAAGTAACTGAAGACGACCGCGTACCCAAGAAATGCGAATAAATTCTATTGGAAATACAACACTTTCGTTTCGTGGAACGGAACGCCTCCGTGGAAAAACTGCTTTCGCGCGGCAAGGAAGTAAGCAGATAAGCACTTCCGTTAACAGCATGCGCTGTAAATATTACTACAGAATGTGTTAGGCCAGCCAGCGTAAGCAGTTATAACACCCCCGGGGACGCACCGAAATGATGACGTCACTGGCGCCAGTCCTAAGAAGGTGTACGTCTTAAGTAGGTGTAAGGATGGGAAATGTGTATGTGATGGAGGTAAAGGTGTGTAGGATGTTTCAAGTTGGTGTAAGTATTAAGTAGGTGTACGTTTTAAGTAGGTGTACGTTTTAAGTACGTGTACGTTTTAAGTAGGTGTAAGAATTGGAAATGTGTATGTGATGGGGGTATAGGGTTGTAGGATGTACTAAGTAGGTGTAAGTATTAAGTAGGTGTACGTTTAAGTAGGTGTAAGTATTGAGGAGGTGTAAGAATGTGAAAAAAGGTGCGTGGCGAGCGGAAGGTATTGGGTTCGACGGGTGTGTGTGTGTGTGTGTGTGTGTGTGTGTGGGAACGGTGCAGGCGGCGGGGCCGCGCGCGCGTGTGTCCTTTTTGGATGTGGAGATTTTTTTGGGGGGAATGGCTGTTGTTTTATGCTATGGCGATAGTTTTAACCTAACCTACCTAAAACCTATACATGTAGCTTTTTTCCTTTTAAGACTAGAAATGGAGAATTAGTAGGAAACGGTTAGGGAAGGAAAAAGGTTAAAGAAAAAGAACATGATTTTTTTTGTGCGCTCATGGCGAGTGCATTTTTATTATGCTTTGATCAGAAGAGAAGCAGAAATGCATGACAGAGGTATATGACATCCTTTTTTTTTTTAAAAAAAACACGAGTGTGTTAGCAAACAATAGCAGACATACGATAATGACACTTGGGCAATAATAACTTTTAAGCACATGAAATATATTTTGAACTACATTAATATACATACAGCTAGCTGGAATACTTGTAGCACGTTTTTAAGCACACGATATATTTATTTGGAACTACATTGATATATATATTACCTTCACCACGAAAAGGACTGCTGTTTTCTTTTTGTCTCTTTCTTTTCATGCTTTTTGTTTTTGCACTTGAACAAGTTACTGGCACGTTGAAAGAATTGAGTAAAAAACACTGGAGCACAGAAGAGGGAGGGGCGTCATTAGTTTTTTTTTGTTAAACGTGGCACTTGCATAAAAAAGTGGCACTCAATAGTGTTGCAAACACGAGGGAAAAAAACACTGGACATTATTCAATGGCTACGTTTGCGCTTCTTCTTATATGCACGAGCTGGAGACGAGGAGCAAGTGGACGAAGGTGGAGAACTCCGTCGGCGGGAGGAGCGGGGCGACGTAATCGTCTTGCGTGGAGATGTTGGCGGTGCCGATGCTATTGCTGCAGCCGTAGGTGGGCGAGTTGGGAGGGTTAGGGATGAAACATTCCTGCGCCTTGGTGATACAGAGGATGCGGGCATGTTTAAAGTTTTGTTCTTGCACAAATTCGAGAGGAGGTATGTGAAGAGGAAGAACGAGGTGATGGGAACGAGTAGGGTTGGGGAAAGGGATGCACCCTGCGTTGTGGACCCTGCAGTTTAAGGTGGGTACGTTGTTCGTTCCGACGAAGACGGTGCACTTGGCGTCGGATGCGTTGGCATCCAGTTTTGAAAGTTCGAAGTTGATGCTGATGACATCCGCGTTGGAGACGCACGCTTTGACGGTGATGGTCTTGAACCTGTCGAAGCGGTGCGACTCGATGTGGGTGGATAAGATTTCGAATTTTGCTTCATCAGCGAAGCTTCCGTCTCTGGCGATGGAAAAGGCGACGTCGAAAGCGATCCTCATGGAGACGTTGTTGCCGACGTCGAAGGCATCCGTGCGGAACATGCCTGGTTTAGTTTTCTGTATCTCGCATGAACCTGAGCCCGAAGGTGACAAATCCAGAGGCGGTACGTTGCTCTCCGAGGAAGACGAGGTAAAACGGCTGTTGATTGAGTTTGTCGACGAGATACATAGGGTAGTCGTTGTACCTCGTCGGCAAGAAGTAGTCTTGTCCATTAATGCTGACGACGAGTCTTCGTCCAAACTTGGTGCGAACGGCTCTGATGACATCGACGAGGTACGGGTCGTTCTCGCGGAGATCTCTCAGCGAGGAAGCGGCGAAGCTGGAATCGGAGGCGTCACCCCTGAGGTTCAGCTCCTCGATAGCGTCGAGGTTGTCGACTTGGCGCAGCGTATATCTGGATTCGGCCGCCGGCAGGTCCGCGTCTTCGTAAGCGACTTCGCGCAGAGGGCCTCTGGAGGCGTCTGGGGCGCGGGACTGCTGCTGGCGCGATTGACCCCTCTTGCGAGTTGTGCCGACGTGTCCGCTGCGTGACATGGGTGACGTGCTGGAACTATCGCTGCTGCTGCTGCAACGGCTGGCAATGGCGTCGCTGCGAAACCCTTGCGTGGTAGTTTAGGAAGTGCTCGACTTGGGCGTTCAGCTCCCTCAGGTCTCGGTACACTCCGACCTGGCAGCGGGCGCAGCAGAAGGACCTTCGGTAGCGTATGCTACAGGCGCAGACGCTGTTGAAGCAGTGCGAGCAGTGGTAGATGGGGCAGGGTAGCAGCATGACCCGCTCCTCCGACGACTGTGAGGATGGCCGAGCAGAGCTGCAGATATATAGCGAGGAGTCCATGGGAGTGGGGAGAAGGAAGGTCGGTTGCGTGACCGGAAATGGTAATCCGATGCATTTTGTTTATCTGCGTCTCGCCGTCATCCGGCGGGAAGTTGTTTGTTATGTTTCTTCGGCCGCGTGCGATAACCATGGAACCATCTGCAACGGAAATGCCGCCCACATCCCATCTGGCGCCGCGTATCGCATCCCGTTAGGCCTTCCTCCCCGCATCCGGTGTTGGCAAAGGCCGCGAGAGGGGGCGGTCGACGCATCAGCTCGTCGCGGTAGCGATTTCCGCCTGCATCTTTTCGACCGCTTCGCGGAACGTCCTGGGACCGACCTTGGAGCCGGAGCGCGGGTCGTTGGGCGACACGAGGCGCGTGTGAAGGATGCTCGTGGTGCCGTTCTGACGCTCCATCTTCGCGCGATCGATGGCCTCCTGTATGAGCCTGGCTCCGAGGTGATACGAGATTTCGTAGAAGGCTCTGGGAGTGGCGACGAGGGAAAACCTGGTGAAGTGGGAAAAGTTCATGTCGCCGAAGAAGTACTCTTCGGTGAGGGCCACGTGAAGGGCGTAGTTCTCGAAGGCCGCCAACAGCAGGCGCATCTCCACCTCGTTGTTCTTCAGGTGGCGGTAGAGCTCGCCGACGAGTCTGGCGAGGCGCTCCAGGACGCTCCACTCCCATTCTGTGAGGGAAATGCTGGCGCCGGCGGTGGTCTCGACGACGGCCGTTGGCACGCCGAATATCGGCTTGAGGAGAACGGAGATCTCCGGCGCGACCGCGTGCCTCTGCCTCTCTCGGGTGGGTTTCTGGTAGTAGGAGTTGACGATGGGAGATAGGGCCATGAGCTCGTGCCATTCCTCGGCGGAGCTAAGCTCGACGACGGCGGAATCTCCGCACCTGGATAGGGCGATGACCGCGTTGTACGGCGGGTAGGCGGAGTAGCCGACGCGCACGAACTTGGTCTGCGCTCGGTTGACGAACAGGACGTTGGAGAATGGACCCATGATGGCGGGTCGCAAGCGAACGGCCACGGCGGCAGCAGCGGCGGCGGGGGGAACGGGTCTGGCCTCCTCCTCCGAGGTCGGCGTCGGTTTAGGTGGACCAACATCGTTCTCCTCCTCCTCCTTGAACTTGCGAGCCTTCTTCTTCGACGTGGACCTGAAACGAGAAGAAAAAAACATGAAAGCAATGTTGCCAAAAGAGAAAGGGACTTTTTTTTACCCAATGATAAAAATAAAGAGGTACTTACATGTTTCATTCTTTTCGTTCCGAGAAGCCGAAAGTCCGCGCGTCGACTGGAAGCCCCGATGGATGCTTTAGCCGTATTTATACTGCGCCGTCGTCGTCATCGTCGTCGGGCGTTGCCTTCTAGAACGATAGAAAAAGAACACGTTGAGGACGAAGTCATGAGAAAAAAAACAGGGGTTGGGGAAAAAGAGGGGAAGCGATGCCAGACATCGTGTGGAAACAAAAATACCCACGTGCAGAGGTTCGCAGCGCTGATATCCGCCTGCGCCCTTGCAGCTTGCGAGGCGCACGTTTCGGAAAGCGTTTAGGATGAGGCGATCGTTGTAGGCGAAGTTGGATATCTTGAATTTTGATAGAAAGTCTCGTTCCGGAAGATGACGGCAGCAATGCTGGAGATAGGAAACCACGTAGTGCCCGCAGGTGGCGGATCGATAGCCTTGCAGGCGACGGGTGTTGTGGCGCCAATTGGACCCGCAGGATCGATGCAGAAAACAGGAAATGGCGGTTGAGAGGGGGTAAAACGTAGCTGTCGAAGCAACTTCCGCGTCCGTCTCGGGAGATGTAAATTCCCACCCAGTGCTTTCCAGGACGCGTGCTGGGATCCGTGTTGACGACCAAGGCGGCGGGAAGTTGGGTGGGGGACCTTGCCGGTAGCATGTCGGAGGGGAAGACTCCGGCGAAGTGCGGGCACTTGGATAGGATGCGATGAATCTGATGCGTGTTCATGACACGAGCACGGATCTGTTCTCGTCGACTTCCACGGTGCGATGCATCTCCGATAAGACGAGCAGGTTGATGGATTCTGTGAGCTGCGACTCGAATCCGATGCTTATAGAGAGAGTGCCGTGATGGGAGCCCGAGATGTAGCCCCTGTTGACCGAAAGGTCCGGGGTGAGGTCGAAGGCGAGTGTGGTGTATCCTTGTTGATAATCGGAACTCGAGATGGTGTGCCCCTTGTTCTTCAGGTAGGTTCCGAGGCCGTCCTGTAGGGTCTGATAGCATCTCAAGTACCTCGATTTGGCAAACTTGGGTTGCAGAGGATGGGTGGCAACTGGGCGTCCGTTGACGTACACTTGAAAGTAGTTCATGTTGACGTGCTGAAAGTTGTAGGGATTCTTCTGTACGTGACCCGTGTAGGCTGTATCGGACACGAGCGAAATGATCATTCTTCGGGGGATTCTCCCCACCAGGATGTCGTTGAAGGTGACGCTTCCTTGCCCCTGGGAATGTTGAGGGCGAGAAAGTCGACGTCCTTGAGATGATATTTTGCGTTGCTCTTGGCGAGCGCCTACTGATGCGCCAGCTTCACGGTCGGACTCGGTCTGTCGGTTCTCAGATGCAACGTCGCATAGGTGAACTGGGTGAGCCCCTAGAAGTTTGCGTCGCCGGAAATCAGGTGAAAGTCTGGTGAGGAAGGAGTGAGTGTGATGTCGAGGTTCACGTTGTTGAGGAGAAGGGCGCCCTGAGCGAGGAGCGCGTTGGAGAGGGGCCCCAGCATGTGCACGACCGCGCTCTTCTTCGTGTACTGGTATCGTCACTGCAAACCTTGGTTGAGCGCGAAATCGTCCATGAATCCGGCCGCGTCCTTATGCCAGAGGGTGGACTGCAGTTTGGCATTCATGACGTCGGAGCCGTAGTTGAGGAGCTGTTCGCAGTAGGTCCTGAAAGGGTATCCGCCCTGGGGGAGGGATACGATTGGGACACCGTCACCTGTTGAAACAGAGAATTTAGGGAGTTGTTGACGAAAGTGACCTTGTCGTTTTCTCCCAGCTCGCTCCCGTCCTGCTTGAGGATCCTGACGCCCACCTCCAGAAGCACGTAAGAGACGTCCAGGTAGTCGTCGGCATTACCGGGGTAGTGGAAGGTGATCGGAGAAGAGTCCAAGAGCGTGTTTTGCGGATTGAGGGACACGTACTTGTGCTCCTCGATGTTCGTCTGAACGGGAAGTTTCTTGAAGACGTCGAGCTCGGAGTTCATGTACAGCGTCATCACGCGAAGATGTCGGTTGCGCCCGCGCGACTCTGGCTCGCGCCTTTAGCGCGCTTTCTTCCAAAGTGACGCTTTCTTCTCGGCCTCTTGCCTTTTATGCCTCGGAGGACGACGTCGGCGACGGAGCGTCTGCGATTCTTCCTCCTCCTTCCAGATTTTCTCTTCGTCTTATTTTTGGGACGCTTCGCCGCTCGGCGCGGTCGTTTGATCCACGCTCCCATCATGCGGTCTATCTTGTCCTCGGCCTTTCGCTTCAGGTTGCGCCCGGCCTCGTTTAGACGAGCCTCGAAGGCCTCCTTGGGTTTCACGCCGGTGGAAACGTCGGTGAGAACGCTGGCGCCCATTTTGGCGGCCTCTTTTCCGACGGTCTTTGCGCCGACCTTTAGAACGGGAAGCAGCCTCCTGAAGAGACCGCCGAGCGCGCTGAACGGACCGCTGCCCCTCTGAAAGTGGCTACCCCTGTAGAGTACGAAATCTCGATCGTGGTTTCCTCCGCCGGCCTGATTCAGGTAATATCGATAGATGACCTGAGCGTCACGATCGAAGGTCATGATGATGAGATTTGGGCCTGAAGCAGAGGACCAGGGTGGAAGAAAATCCGTGCGCAAATGGCAGCGCTTCGCCCTGACCGTCCCTTAAATCCACATGGACGACTCTGAAGTCCTGCTGCAAGAGGGAGACCCAGTCGAGGGGAAAGAAGGACTTCTCCCTCGCAAGCCTGTCGTTCCGGCTATCGAACTCTATGGCGGTGCTGTCCACGATCTGAGCGAAGGTATCGCCGAACATCTGCGGTGACACCAGGTTGCAGTAGACGAACATTTCGTGAGGAAAACCCCTGTGCGGATCCACGGGGTATCGCCCCTGCATGCGTTCTACCACGTCGAAATTCGGTTCGAATCCCAGCATCTTGGCTAGTGCGATGGATGGAAAGAGCCGTTGTATCAGACACTTTGGGCGCCGAGGTGGCGTCTTCGGAGCGGCGACGGGTGGCGTCGGTTTCGGCGGCGGTGGAACCGTTGCGGGCGAGGGTTTAGGTTTTCACGTAGGCGTTGGCGACGAAATCGATTCGCCCTTGCGCTTGGACGCCGATGGCTTCTGGGAGGGTCTTCTCGAGGGAGGCTTCTGCACTTTGGAGGTGGAATCCGATGGCATGTGTTCGTCCTTCTCCTTGATTTCGACGATGACGCCTTTCTCTTCTACTTCGGAGGGAGGTCCGAGCACGGCGAAGGGCAGCGCGTTCTCCACGACCCCTGCGACCGGAGGTGCGACGTCGGGAATCTCCACGACGGGCGTTCTCTTGGGGACGGCGTTGTGGTTGACGACGACCGTTCCGTCTTCCGCGTCGTGAATGAAAAATTCTTGCTCGTCGCAGAGTTCGGAGAGATATTCGTTGACCTTGAGCACCAGGGCGGACGCGTCCTTCACCATGTCGTCGTCGAATTCGAGGGAGAAGTAGGCTTCCTTGGACGGATGCGACTGGTCGTCGGCATCGAACGCGTGCACCTCGCCGCGAAATCTGCATCGTTTCGAAAGTTTGAAAAATCTCACGGGATACCTCACCTTCGTCAGCGCCATTTCCCACTCTCCCTGCAGCACCACCCTTTCCGGCAGAACGTTGGAAAAGCTGGAGGTGGTGTTGTCCGGAAATCGAACCGCGGAGGCGTTGCTGACAAGCGTGATCGAGAAGGGCTTATGCCTGATCATGTCGAGGTGAGGTCCGAGGCCTTGATCCAGGAATTGAAGTTTTCGGGATAACCTCTCCACTTGACCAGAAGCTCCTCACTACCTCCGCGCTTCCTGGACGCCAGGATTTTATCTATCTTGTAGGCTCTCGAAAGATCCACCTTCTGCAACTCCTGTTCGTAGAAGACGCCCACCAGGTCCTCTCAGGCGAGATCCCTGAGGCGATAGGTCGCGGGAGAGGTCTTGGATAGGATTTTGACGACGGCGAAGATCTCGTCCCTCCAGTTCTGCTCGTATCCCTTGTCGAAGGTCATCTTCTCTTTCGAAATCCTCACGTGATCTCCGGCTCAGAATTTCGGCGATCGAACTGCGATGGACGCGTCGCTGTGCAGATTGCGGTACACCAGAGTCACGTCGACGTCTCTGGGAGCCATCCTGATGGAGCGATGGAGCGTCGCGTTGTAGGAATCGAGCAGCGCCGGGAGCACGTCCAGGTACCTGTGGGTGTTTTTGAAGGTGAAGTATCGCCACATTTTGGTTTTCAACCTTCTGTTGAATCTCTCCACGACGCTGGCCTTCACGTGGTCTCTGGTCATGTAATGCTGGATGGCCCGCGATCTCAGAAAGGCTCGGAAAGCGGCATTGACGAATTCGGCACCCCTGTCGGTCTGCAGAATTCTGGGGCGACGCCCGCTGGACGAAAAGATGCGGCCGAAGGATCGAGGCACCTCGTCGCCGGATTTCGTCTTCAGGGGCACGGCCCACGCGGACTTGGAGAACACGTCGATCGCGGTGCGGAGATAAAAGTAAGGAGCGTTGTGCGCCCTAAGCCTGCTCAGCACGACGAGATCGGCTTCCCACAGGTCGTCGATGTTGGTGACGTGATAGCGCTTTCTGGCCGTTTTGTGAAGCGTATAGCTCTCTTCTCCTCGCAGAAAGGCCTTTATCTTCGCTCGAGAAATGCCGGTGGCTCGACGAAGCTTTTCGACGTCGCCCAAACCGGCGAAGTGTCCCAAGGAGGCGTACACCCGTCGCAAAACGCCCCTCTCTTTAGCGGTGGGTGACGTGGACGGCATCGCGTCCCGCTCAGAGGGTCTCCGACTGAAGTTCTTCGTCGTCGGCGACGGCGATACCTCTGCGCTTTCCGCTTATCGGCCTTAAACCGTAGCGATTGGTGATGTGAGTTGCGGCTCGCTTTTTCTTCGTTCTTGCCGACTCCGCCGTAGACGGTTTGGACGTCGACGGCTTTGGCTCCCTCTTGACGCGCTTGGTGGCGCTAGTTTCGCCCTCGCGCTGCTCCTCCTTGTACTTTTTTTAGAGAAGCGCCGCCGCTCGTCGCAACGTGGGTGCTGCCGCCGTCGTCGTCCCCGTCGTGGTCGTCTCCTCCGTTGACGAAGGATGCGGTGCCTTTGTAGCGACGTAACCTGGACACCAAATCCAGGTAGTTACCCAATTTGTGACTCAACAACGTCCACTTCTCGTGCGCCGGCAATCGGGAGTGTTCCACGCGTTTGATCTTGTCGGCGATCTGGGATATGGTTCGGTCGATCACGTGAAGTCTTTTGGCGCTTTCGGGCTGAGAGCGCAGCAGCACGATCTGCTTCGTTCGCGTCATCCCGCAATTTTGGAGGCCAGGATGCTGGCCAGCGACCCGAGCAGCGGAAGCAGAAACGCCGGCAGGAAGCCGCCCTTCTGTACGATGATGGACTTCTTTTTCTTAAACGGGAGCCTCTTGTTAACTAACCTTCTCCAGGAGGTACGGTGCCTTTTTAAGCGTTTCGTGCACTTGGCCGATATGGGTATGCGGCCCTTGGTGACGTTCAGGACGCATTCGGATATGGCACGAACGAGCTCGGGACTGGCGTTCCTGAGCAGTTTCTTCCGCAGTCGAGGCTTGGCCTTGCTGAGCACGATGAGATTGTCGCACTGCTTCGCGATGGCGGGGAAGGTGAGCTTTCGAATCTTTGAGCGAACATCGTTCTTCATGTTTTTGGCGTTCCGTCCGAAAATGAACGGGGAGATGAAGTGGAGCGGTGCCGAACGGCATCGTCGTATTTATACCGCCACGAAGCAGGAGGGCGTTTCGCCCGGCAGCACGCCGGTTCGATATCGGGCGTATATTGCGTGCAATCCAACACCAGGTATCCGTGGGGGTTTTCGGTGGCCTTCTAAACGGCCTCCAGGAGAAATTTGGAATTTCGGGGTTCCATCTGCTGGCACAGCTTTTCGATCTGCATCTTATCCCTGCTGTTTTTAAATACGACGATGTAGTTCGCATTGAGAGAGATGGTACGAAACATCTTACCTTGCGGGAAAACGTTCTGCAGGATGTATATGACGCCGAAGTTTCTGTGATACGAGTCCTTGGTGAAGAAGCTGGAGACGTCGCTGCGGTCGGACTTGTACATGAGGTCGTCGAGGATCAAAAGGTCGCCCTCCTTGATGAGCTCCAAATCGGGGACGCCCGCGTGCGTCAGCACGTTGAAGTTGCAATCGCGAGAGGGTACCGGCGGTCGGAGGATATTCCGGGGGATGACACCACAAGGCCCTCTTCACGGGGCGGTCGAAGGTGCGATCGGCGTGCAGCATGAGATTTTTGACGAAGGTAGACTTCCCGCAACGCGAAGGGCCGGCGACCTGCATGGTGCTAGGAAATCGAAAGTGAACGACGTCGGGATGCACCGTCTCCCTCGGCAAGGCGAGAGGTGATGAAGCCTCCTCGTCGAGATCGCCCGCGATGGGGCATCCGGAGTCCCAACGAGCTGCGCCAAAGGTGCGTTCTCCTCTTCCCGTTCCCCGAGAGATCGTTCTTCTTCTTTGAAAAGGCCATTCGGTTCCGTCCTTGTCTTCTGCCGGGGATACACTTCGTCTCTTTGTCACCGCCTTCAACATCCTTCTCGACGTCGGCGCTCTTCTTTCTTCCTCTTTCGGAGAAGAGCGCAACTCCATGGCAGATGCGTCCATCGGCGTCCTCCTTCCCTCCTCCTCTGCTGCGGAACCTAATTCCATGGGCGAAACGCTTGTTCCGCTTTCGGAAATATCGTGGCCTTCGTCGTCGTACGAGGTTCTTCTCTTCTTCCTGCTACGCTGGTGCCTGCACCTAAGCGGTTCCTCCTCTCGGTCGAAGGAGGGCCCGTTTCCCGATGACGTGGCGCATTTCTTACTCTCCATTTTGTTTCGGCATCGAGGCGGTCCTAGTGCCTCCTCTTCTTCTTCGACCTCCCTCCCACTGTTTGCGCCGCTTTGCTTCGACTTTCTAGAAGACGGATATTCTTCCTCGAAGACGCCGCTCTTACTCTTACTTTTCGATTCGCTTGCGGAAGTCGCGCTTCGTCTTGCCCTCTTAGGAGGCGATCGCAGCGCCTGCTGGACGAGGGCGATAGCGCGCTTCGTGGCCATGTTTCCCTTGGGGATCTTGGCAGGGCGAAAACCATCGAAGTCGCCGTCGTTAGTATGCGCTGAAACTTGAAGTTTTCGTTTCGATCCGCTTCGGCGCGCCATCTTTCTTTTGGTCAAAGACACCAGCGCCTCTAGGGGCGTAAGAGAGCATCTCTTTTTTCCGCTTCTGCGCGCCATCTTTCGCTCGGTCGAAGACACCAGCGCCTCTAGCGGCGAAAGAGATGGTCTCTTGGTTCCGCTTCGTTTCGCCCTCTTTCTCGGACATAACGTGCGATCCAGGTAATCTCCCGGGGGTAGCGTCGCTCTTCTCTTGACGCCTCTGCGCCTGAAAGACGACGACGTTGTCAATAGTCGTTGCAGCTCGTTGACGGCCGAAAGTCTCGCGCCACCACCGCCATCGTTTGCGCTCTGAAAGGGCGGAATGGAAGACGAGCGATCTCGAATCGCGCTTTCCGTCTGCGACGCGTCCCATCTGGAGCGCTTCCGGACGCTGGGGCCGAGGCCGTCTTCGTCCTCCCGGTCGTCTTCCTCGTCATTCTCGTACTTCCTCTTCGTGGCCATTTTCCTCCCGGAAGTGCTATGTGGGCGGGTCGGTTCGGCATCTTTTATACCCGTAGGGATTCGAATCGTAGTCATCTCGTAGCGCTCGCTTGCTGCACACCATCCGAAACGTCTTTTTCATCGTTCTGGTCACGACTCGCCACATGGGCACCCACACGATTCTACTCGTTTGCAGCGCAATCGCTCTGGTGCGATCGTTCAATACCATTTCGCGAATGACGTCGGCATTGACGCTGATCACGGTCCCCGAATTTACCGTTATCCCTTTAATTTTGCATACCGAAGCGACCTCTCTTTCGCCGCATCGGACGGTGTAGCTGTAGCTCTTGGGACCGGTGGAGGCGAATCGGCTTATGTACGCGCCTTCTCCGTACCTTTCGAGTTTGTCGGTCATGTCTCCCAGGTACGGTCCCGTGGGCGGCATCCAGTCCGAGGGTCGGTACGTCAGATCACCGAATCGGTGTCGAAATAGCAGACGCGCCTGTTCAATTTCTTCAGGTAGGCGTAAAGCTCGAGACGCGCGTGCGCCGTGGTGAATGCGGCGATGACCACGTTGGAGTTGCGATTCAATTTGGGCACCTCGTCGACGTTCTTGTGAACCACGTACATGATGTTCTGGTGGACCGGAACGTAAGACTGCACCACCACGCTTGGGTCTTCAAGAAGTTGCATCAATCGGTCGTAATCCCGGATCAATTCGCAGGTGGGAAGATTGTCCCGTTGCCCGTATTTTCCCCAGAAGCTGTTGAGCATCAGTTTGGCTATAGATCGTTTTCCCACATTCTGGCAGATGGCGTCGACATCCAATTTAATGCCTTCCCTCGTTTCAAAGTTTTTAGGTACTCCAGCCTATCGGCCTCCGAGTCGCTTCCTGGCGGCCAGCCCGACGCTTCCGTCTTCACTTTCAGAAAGCGATTCACGTACCCCTCGAAGAGGCCCCTCGCACCGGTGGCGGGATCGTACTTGGCGATCTCGTATTCCCAGATTTCGAACACGTGTTTCAGGACGTAACCTTCGTTGATCGCAACCTTCACCTCCTCCAATACCCACGTTCCCTTGATGCACCTGTCGTTCTCGTCGTGAGGACATTCCTCTTGAATCTCGTCTATGGCGCACGCCATGCACAGCGGAAACACCAGCTTACCGCGAAGACGTACGGGAAGCACGGCATGATAGAGGTTCTGCGGAGGCAAGATCTTGCACAGGATCAAACCGCACTCGACGTCCTCGAGATTCGGGAAGTCGCTCGTGTGAATTTTGGGATGTCCCACGGGGTAAGCTTTTGTTTTATTCACGTAAGGGTAGAGGCTGCATACGTCGTAGTAGAAGATCTTCTCCTCCCGTTCCGTGTCGCGATAAATCTTGGTGCAGTTGGTTCTTCCTCCGTAAAACGCGTCTCTGGGTTTAAAAGGCTCCGGATGAACTTCGCATAGATTTTGAACGAACTCCGCCATAGCTTCATCCTCCTTGATCTGCCGATGAAATTCGCACTCCCACATCTCGACCACCTTCACTCCCGCATTCTCCATCGTTCTTCTGAACCTCTCCGTCTCTTCGTATCTTGAGGCCATGGTCTCGTGGCCGCTCGCGTAGATAGGCGCGTGCCGATTGGCGTGACACCTCGGACATCCATGATGGAAGCACCCGTGAAAGAAGTACGCCCATCTGTCTCCGCTTTCCTCCTCCCTGTATCCGTCCACCTTTCGGTCCATGACTTTTACTTCGCGTCCCTGAAAGGCGTGCTGGATGGCCACCTTCTCGATGTGCTCGAGCCAAGTCAGCCAGATGCACGCGATGCGCGACTGTCTATCGGCCGACCTATAACCACCCTGGGGTAGGATCGGAATTTTTTCCGATGGCATGAACCGCTTCCTATACACGTTCATGCACGCCTGGGCGATGGTGACGCTCTCCCTGAAGGGGTCGATGCCGTTGTCGTCCAGAAATTCTCTGCGAAACCTCGTGACACCTTGCCGCAAGAGCTGCACGTCCATCTTGCAGTAACTCACGATCTCCTTCTTCATGTCGAAGACGTATCCGGAGGCGATCATCTCTCCGTGCCACGCCTCGAACGCTCCAGCGTCTCCTCCAAGCGGCGAACGTCCGCCAGAGTGCATTCCGCATTTGAATCATTGCCCACTCTTGCGCAAAGCTCCAATGCTCGGTGCTTCTGTCGACCTTCGAACCGTCTCACGGTGACGTAGTCTTCGTCCATGGTTAACTTGGCCACGCCTACCGCAGCAGCTCTCCACAGACACAATCGGTCCTTGTTTCGAATCACGATGATGCTCCTGTTAGTGTTGCATGCTTGACACTCGTGACACGAACCCCTAATCTCCCTGGTCCACACGCAATTAAATATAAGCGGACCGTGTACGAAGAACTCGTCGTTACTTTGAAGAAGTCTCTTGATGCTCCTCAACACGGCCACGGGATCCATCTGGTCCATCCTTCTAACGCTAACGTTGAAGCGCTTCCTGGGATCGCGAGCATTCGAGATGGATAGCCCGAGATACCCCGGTTGTCCTTGAAGAAGCGTGCGATTGGCAAAGTCCAAAAACTGACGAAAGATTTCCGATATCCACACGTATGGGTCGACGTCTAGCGGCATGGGTCGTACTTCGATTTCGGTTTCCGAAAATCCCGAATATAGCCTATCTAACGTTCTCGCACGGTGTCTGACGATTTCGAACGGGACCGCGTCGCTCATGGCTACAAGGGAAATGTGCACAAACCACCCGTAACGCGACGCGCACTACCACGTGGTCCGCCTCGCGAGGAGAACGAACGACTGCCGAGAGAGGCGGACAAACAGAGAGTAGGACTGGCGATTGGAGCTTCTACCTCTTGTTGCAGCTTAACACGTCACGCCTCCCCATCCAACCGGACTCTTGCCGTTTTTTCCGCCGGATTCTGCTATCGCTCTTCAACGGATTCTGCAAACCTTCTATGGCGACGTAGCTGCAGACGAAGATAATATATATCTGCACGCGCCAGACCGTCGCCGGCGTGACCTCGATGTGGCGGCCAGCCATCCCGGATGCCTTCTTATCGCTCGGCACGTCCTCGATGGGGGCTGCCAAACCGTATGCTTTTTTATCTGCACGCGCCAGACCGTCGCCGGTATGACCTCGCTGTGGCGGCCATCCCGGATGTCTTTTTATCGCTCGCGGCACGACCTCGATGTGGTTGCCAAACCGGATGCTTTTTATCTGCACGCGCCAGACCGTCGCCGGCATGACGTCCGACCAGGATGCTGGCTCACGGTCACGCTGCCGGATAAAATAATCCATTTGCAATGTTAATCGCTATTTTTTTCCTTATTGCGCATGTGATGATGACACACGATCACGCCATTTCTTTTGTGGTGCAACCTCGATGGTCCCCTCCCCGCATTCAAGATTACGCTTATCATTCGCCCCACCACTTCTACCATATATAAGGATGCATGGAAACACTCGCCTATCCTCAGAGCTAGCTCGGCGGTCGACTGGAGTGGATCACGCACTGTATCTCTTTCTGCAAAGTTCTAGAGAACTCGGCTGTAAGAAAAAACGTTAGTGTTTTCGTCGCTTCGTGGAACACCATACTCTTTTTCTTCTGTAGCAACTCAAGGTATGCATTTCACCTCCAAGATTTTTTTTTTCGTTTTTATTTTCATGTATTTCTCTGGCACATGAAAAAGATCTCTCTCTTTTTTTTCGCACTATGCTTTTTTTTCTCGTTCTATCCGCAAGAAGTGCTTTTCTTTCAAAGTGATTTTTTTCTTTTTATCTGTTTTCTCTTTAGATGAGCTCCTCATCCAACGGCAATCCTCCTCCTCCTCCCCTCGATCCTGCCGAAGAGCAGAATGCTTGCATGCCCCTTACGAGGGTGATCAACGATCTTCTGCGCACCTATCCTATTCACAGCCTCTTCGAAACTTACGAACCCGTCCATACTCCGACTATGCACCGTTGCTGTGGAACATTTTGCACGCATTATGTGTCGGCGAGAACGTCTTCTGCATGCTCGTCGGCAAATTTTGCGCGCACATGGCGGGCGTCACAAAAATATCGGCGGTGCAACCCTTGCTCTTCATGGCCATCAAATATGGCGGAGAATATCAGAGAAACTCCTTGGCGGTTCAAATCACCGATACACAAAATTTTGTTCATTTAGGTATGCGTTTCACCTTTCAGCGAAGGGCGCAAACGCAGTTCGGTGCAGCAATATATTGGACCATAGAATCCGAAGAGAGTGGAATTCAATTTCCTCTCAAGGTTCACGCCGTTTCTCTGGAGAGCGAGGTTGCCTCTCACACTGGCGCTTGGGTGGATATCATGCGATACGCGTTTGACATCATCTACCCTGTTCATTTCAAAAAGCATGCCGTCATCGGGCTATACGACTCCCGTGGGCGTTTCCGCGTACATTTCATACGCAACACCTTCGCCGTCAAAGGCGGATGGTACGTATGGTCTGGTTTCGCGGATGATGCCAAAATGAAGAAATACATCTTAGAGCAAGGTTGCTTCGCCCTCAGCTGCGGTCGATGCAGCCTATGCCGACCTAGCCCGCCATCCCTCAAGAGTCCGGTGGTCGCTAGCATTTTGGACTATCACATGCGGTATTATTGCCACGATTAGTGTTTGTTTTTGAATTTCCCCAAGTACACATCAACGGCCATCGTCAACCTTCTCTGTTTCTCCTCCTCTTACATATTTCTCCTACTCACTCTATCTTTTTATTTTTTTCCAGAAATATCATTGTCTCCTTCCGATACGTCCCTCTTTCCCTCCCCTCGAGGGGCATGCAGAATTGAAGCTGCGGGAGTGCCGTTGCTGCCAGTTCCTGCCTATCCTGACGGCTACTGGATGTCTGTAGAGTTTCGAAGGATCCGGCAACCACGTCCTCCTTCGCCTTGGCCGCGGGCATACAACTGGGACAACAGCTACCTTCATTATTCCCTATGGTATAGCTGCGAGAAGCCATTTCAGCACTACTACCCAAAATGCCTGCGGTGTCAAGCCATGCACGTGATAAGGAGCCATAACTTACCAGATCCTTATTCATACCTTCCTCCCGCTCAAAGACGCTGCACCCGGTTCTACTGCAACAATTAATCGCCATGGCAGACTGGGCCGTCACCATCCCACACGTCACCGAACAGATATGCAACTACCTCCCATCCTGCAAGGACCAGGTCAACTTTTTGGATGCCGCCAACATCGAGAAACAGGAATCGCTGCGCATCTTGAAAAAGCTCCACGACGTTAGATGCACCCGTCTACTGGAGGCTAAAGCCCTATTGCTAAGGCTGCAACACTTCCTGCAGCTAAAGCTGAATCCTGCATCCAAAAAACGCCCCAGAAACCTTAACGTCATCATGGCGGGCGATTACTTGGAGTACCTTCTAGGGTACAGAGAGTGCCAGGATCGGGAGATTCACGCAGACATCTTCATCGTCACCGGCACCACGCCCAGCTTCGAAAGCCCTGCCGAACTGGAACGAGTGTGCAGCGCCTTGAACGAAGTGATGGACACGAGCTATTTTCACAGACTCTATGCTCACGAGACCGATTCCGGTCACGACGTGTGCCTGCTGGGAACATGGCGCAATTTTCACGTTTTGTGGAAACTACTTCGCGTGGATTGTCGGAATTATCTGCGCAACTTTCGGCATCCAAAATGCGACGCCATTCGCCTAACCCTTTCGGTTCGCATACCTCACCTCCGGGGAAGTGCCCTCTACGTGTACGGCGACGAAAGCGAAACGATCAGGTGCGTCATCGTTCGCCAGTACCGCTTCAAGCACGATCCCGACAGCATCGTCGGCAACTTTCATTCCAGAACTTCCATGAACAACGCAGACATGTATGCCCAGTTTATGTCTTCCAATAACATATGTATATCCCGCAGCGTCATCAAATACACCCTTTTGGACATTCACCGCGTGCCCCAAGATTACGTATCTCTACAGGTCATCGATATGGTGATGGCGATGATGAATCAACTTAAAGTGAAAGTGCGCGTCACCGCCTCCATTGCCGAGGCCGACAACAACGTTCCGACGCCTCATTCCTCGTGCTGCTGCTATCTGTGCAACACGCTAGTGTTCTGCACGCATACGCGAAGTGCCATAATTCCAGAAAATGGTTCACATTGTCTAGAAAGTGACGAGAGCATTTAGACCCTCCGCATAAATAAAAATCTTTTTTCCCCTTTCTCAATTGCAATGTATATAAACATTTCCATAAATAAAACAATTGCATAAGCCTCAGTGGCTACACATTCATGTACATATGTTTATATGAAAAGAAACTTTGGTGTGGGTGTGTGTGAACGATGTACATTGTTGTTTCTTTTTAAAAATGTTCTTAAAAAAGACTCCAAAGGTTGTCATATGCTGTACATATGTCATAGTTTCTTTTGTGCCCTTCGTGTTTGCAGCTAGAAAGAAATATATACAGAGAGCTCTACATAGTGCAAATGCTGTGTTTTTTATGGTTTACTTACCTCATCGCTTGCTGATGTGGTATTCAAAGTCTCCGTGTTCCTCCTCCCGGTCCTCCTCTTCCCTCAACTCTGCGTCATCGTCCTCTCCTCCTTCCACTTCCGCCAACTCGTCCTCGTACGCAGGGGCGTCTTCGTCATCTGCGCCAGCGTCGCTTCCCCCACACGCTTTGCCCAATCCTCCCACCAATTCCTTTAGTCTCTGCAGTTCGTCGTACATCTTATCCACGATCGCCTTCATTCTCTGCACCTTATCCCCCTGTCTCGTCAAACTTTCATCCCTCTCTTTCATCGCCCTATGCATCATCTCCAACTTATCCTTCATTCTTTTCACCTCCTCCTCCATGCTCTCCCTATCTTTCTCCGCTACCTCCAACTCCCTCTTCGTCTCCATCTTATCCTCGCATTCCCTTTTCAGCTTACGTTTCACCGTTCCCACCGCGCTCTTACATTTCTCCATGGCCACGCGTCTCACGCTGCTCACCGACACCCTACCGGCGTCCGGACTCGATCCCCCTCCGCTACATTCCGAATTTATTCTCAAATTTCCTTCCGCCGCCCAACGCGATCCGCGCCTCACCCTACCCTTAACCTGCCTATCGTCCAATCTCACATCCCATTTCGCGTTACCGCATCCTCCATACACCTGCACGTAACTTTCGGTCAGGTAACGGTTCATCTCGTTCATCAACGCGTACGCCATCAGCAACTCGCTCTCCTCCGCCGTCAACTCCCAGTCCATTTCCAAACCCCCATCCGGCAAATTCATCACCTCCATCATCGCGCTGCAATCTAACATCTCCACCCTAACCTTCTTCCACCTTCCGCTTCCATCGTCACAGCCCCATCCAAAAAGTTACACTCCTCATCCTCCTTCCTTCTTCTTTTTCCTCTCTTTTCGCATTCGCATCTCTCGTTTAACGCGTATCCGTCTTCGCATTGCATCTTACCCATCTCCAAATCTCCGTAATAGACGTAACCGCACCTCTTGCCTCTCTCGCACCTCGTCATCGGTCTCAAACATTCGTACACGTGCCTCACCCCATCCATCTTCATCACCGTCGTATTAAAATCGCACCTCGCCCCTTCCTTATACCTGCAAAAGCAATCCGTCGTCAACTCCTCGTTCTTCCCGCACATGCTCGCGTTCCTCAGAAACCCAGTCGTCTCGTCCACCCTAAAACCGCAGCGACCGAAACTCACGCAACTCTCTTCCGCTCCCAATGCGGCAAAACCGCCCACGCATAACAATAACCATCCAAATATACGCCCCATCTCTCTATCCACTCCAGAAGAAACCTCCATCCAACGTTCAAAAAAACCTAACCTGCTCTCCCCTTTCCTCACATCCTCCTTATATACCCCTCTTCACGCACCTTCACCATTACCCAACATCCCTTACCTATGACGTCATCCTAATCCAGCAAAAAAAAACCACGTCCTCTCAACCTACGCACGCACGCGCGCGCGCCCCCGCCGCCTGCACCGTTCCCACACACACACACCCGTCGAACCCAATACCTTCCGCTCGCCACGCACCTTTTTTCACATTCTTACACCTCCTCAATACTTACACCTACTTAAACGTACACCTACTTAATACTTACACCCACTTAGTACATCCTACAACCCTATACCCCATCACATACACATTTCCAATTCTTACACCTACTTAAAACGTACACCTACTTAATACTTACACCTACTTAAAACATCCTACACACCTTTACCTCCATCACATACACATTTCCCATCCTTACACCTACTTAAGACGTACACCTTCTTAAGACTGGCGCCAGTGACGTCATCATTTCGGTGCGTCCCCGGGGGTGTTATAACTACTAGCGTATCGGAAAGAATTCCTCTCATAACAGTGAACATAAATACGAAATCTTTGAATGACATTAAACACGGCTTTCCGCCAATACGATCCAAAAGACACCTAATAACAGTGATGAGTGTGAAGTGTGCGTACGAGAAATATTTTCCTAATGGTGAAATAACTTAGCATAGGAATTTTTCTGTCTGTGAGCGCTCTATGTGTGATTATCCTAATTGTACAATAATTATCAACAACGAGGTAAGTGTAGTCCTAGAGAATACGTGTTGTTCTGTCATTAAGTATTGTTTTTAATTGCATTATAAGTAAGTAATCATTGAAGATCAAAAGAGTGTATTAAAGACAATGGTTTCTTTAAGTTGCTTCACGAGTGTGAAACATGCTATCTGTAATTTGTAATCTTTTGCCTACAGCCCTTCTGGCTGTGATTTTTTGTATGGTTTCCATTATATTGTGTGTATCATGAACGCCAATTACGCCTTCAGCGTCTTGGCTCTCCTTTGTAAGCAATTTTCTTGTTATCTTCGCCGAGGTTCGGCGAATTTCTCGGTGACGGAGATATGTCACGATTGCTGTTGAGAGGTGCAAGGATCCACATATGATTTGGAACATTCTTATTTTTGGACACTATAGGGCTAAATTATATATTCATCTAAATTATGCTATTCTTCTAAATTATACATTTTCTTACGTTTCACAATATTTCTTAGCGAACGGATGGGCACGGCTAGTCTATGACGGGATTTTAGCGGCTAACCCCTTCCGCTGGGGGAATTCTATGGGAACTCACAACTCATAAACTTCCTGAGTCCTACGTGCCGATTTAAGGGATGTGCGTCAGATAGAACGTTCGAGAACATCCTGTTATGATCAATTCCATGGGAAATGACTCGCTTCCTATAGGAAATAAGTGGCTATATAAAGCGCTGGGATCTCGGCTTTTGGACTGCCTTGGATAGTCTGGTTTTGGTTTGTCTTGACTTGCGTCTAGGTTCCTGAGTTGGACCCCACCACCGGCAACCATCTTGCGGCTCTAGCAATCGTGACGTCTCTGAAAGGTAAGCTCCAATAGGAGTTTGTTCTTTACCAAATAAATTGGACCATTACTCTAAATGTCGAGTTGTCTCATTACCATCTAGTTAAACCCCCCCCCGTCATCACACTTTAGTGAGGTGACAATATACGTGAATGTACAGGGGATCCGAAACAAAGTAAGCCAGTTAAAGATTTCTTTGCAAATATAGAACACTTAGCAGTGGTAGGAAATTGGACAGAGAAGGATGAAGTGAACATAGCTTGGGCAAGATTGGGTGGTATAGCTTTGCAATTTTTCAAAGGAAAGGCAGAATTGCAGGTAAGTGAAATTAAATGGAAAGACTTTAAGAACGCTTTTATTGATAGAGTTACAGAAAAGTTACCAGCTCAATATCATTATACAGCTCTTCAGGATGTAACGCAAAAATCAGATGAAAGTGTAGAAGTGTTTGCAGATAGGTGTAGGCAATTGTGTCAGAAAACGCATGGCTACTACCGTAGAAAATGCAGAGAAACAAAGTGGTGATAGCAATACTCAGGTTAAACCCAATGGGGCGCAAAAAGCTTTCTTCGGTAACAAAAGCATGTTTTCGGTGTCAAAGTGGGACATGTAATGGCAAACTGTAGAGTGAAACGAGTTAATAAAGAGTATAATGGTGGAAGTAAATTAGTAAGGGAAGAACCTAGAGGTTTCAAGTCACCTAATCCTGAAAAGTGAAGACCAAAGGATTTAAATAAACCGACATGACAGTCGTCAAACTCCAACATGTAGGCAAAAATAGATGGGATATGCTATAAATGTAATATACCAGGACATATGATGAGAGATTGTAAGTGGAAAGGCTCAAATAAGGAAAACTACAAAACTGTGCCAAGAAGCGGGGATATGGTGCAGTATTAGCTTTAGGACCAGCAGGGGCAGGCACTACTGAGGAATTATACGTACAAGTAGTGATACATGAGGTACTTCATCATATAATTGATACAGGGACAAATGTCTCAGTGATTCAGTTAGGAGTAATGCAGTTTAACGACCCGATAATGCAAACAAAATTACTCACAGTAGGAGTTACGGTGGCTCAGTTGCAAATAGTAGGTGAAATGACAGTGGAGGTTACAATAGGTAACACAGTGATAAAATTAAATTTTTATATAGCACCTATTGAAATAAGCTGTACAGGGATATTGGGTTTAGATATCCTGCGGAAACTAAAGGCTCGAGTGAATCTCTGATGAACTACTACACCTAGGAAGGGAAAACGTACCTCTAGTTACCATCTCACAAATTGAAGTATCGGAAGTGAATACTGTTAGGCATAGAAAGGGAGTAGTTAACCCAGGACTTACCGAGCGGATATTCATGTTAAAAGCTGTAGGTACTCAGGAAAAAGACGCTAAAGAAATTACTTGGGATGTAGCAATAGCAGAAAATACGATTCTAAAGCCTTGTAGTGAAAATGTTACACTTGCTCACATAAGGAGTATAAAGAGAATACCTCTTCCCGTAGAAGTTTATGCAGAACCAGTTGAAATGCTGGAGAATAAAACGTATATGGCCAAAGTGATAACGAGAGTGTTAAGTTATCGTGATATTAATGAGAAGGCTCTAGGGAAATGTCGGAACAAATGTTCATGTGGATGAGAAACGAGAAAAGAGTGTAGATAAAAGTGAAGAAGAAGTAAATAGGTCACCCAATTGGCTTAGACAGGGGCATGATAAATATGATAGGGATGCTAAGTATGGCCTGATGAGAATATTAAATTTAACTGTTAATCCAGTTATGTTAAAGAAACTAAAATAGGAGAAGCTTCTGAATAAAATAGTGAAATAAAGGGAAATACTTATAGATTTATCATAGTAGATAAGGAAAATGTAATGTTATGTAACCCTTGTAAGCATTTTTGTGTTTCGACATATGCCAATGCTGAAGTAGTTCAGCGAGTGAATAAGAATCCACAGAATGAGGCAGATATAAGAGAAATGACAGAAAGAGTTCAGGAGATGAATTTAGAAGGAGCAGAGGTAGATCTTAGACATATGATAGTGGCCAAGGAATTTCCATTCGCGCGTGCCTTTGAGGGGCAAGAAAATACGGGTACAAGTAATTTGGGCGAATGGAAGGGACCTTGCTTAGAAACAGGTTGATGGGGCAGAATTCCTATATCTGGAGGTATAGAAGGGGAACGGTTGGAAGATCGAAAAGGGCGGCAGCTTGTTTCCCCCTGGGCAATTAATCACAGGCCTGCGTACGGACCGATGACTAGTAATGAAGTAAAAAGCAGATACGATCCTGTGTACGGACCGATGATTGGTAATGCGTTAGAAGGTAGATACGATCCTATTTACGAACCGATGACTAGTGAGAATCATGATCCGCTGCCCGAAGTCGTAAGTGATGTTAGTAGACAATCTGATCAATTCCGGAATGACAACTGTCGACATTCTTGCGCTGTGACAAGTGGTAACTATGCAGTAGGGAAGAAGATTGAGTTAAGTTGCGTAAGACCCCAGAAGCACCATAAAGACGGTATACCAGGAATACATCAACACCATAGTTGGATGAATAAGTACAGTGAGACAGAAATGTCTGCTAGAGCAGGACGAGGAACTAGTTTAAAATGTGTCATATGTGAAGATAAGGAAACAAAATACCTTACCCGGTGAGCCGAATAAATCTAACGAGACAAATAGCGAGGAAAAAAACGTTGTAAAGAAAGTATGCTGATTATGATACCCCAGAGAGACGAGGGAAGTATGATGAAATAGCATTAATTGGAGAAAAAGTATCGCACTTAGAGGGTCATGAAGAATTAGTAATAGAAACAGTTGTGCGTCATCATACAATATTATTTATGGATACGGTAAAAGGTGAATTGCCATATACAGATATGGTAGACATTTCTATAGATACGGGAGATGCACTTCCAATTAGACAAAATCCCTATAGAGTACAATTTGCACGAAAAGATGAATTAAGAAAGCAAATAAAAGAAATGTTAGATAAGAAAATCATAGAACATACAAAATCAGAATGGGCTAGTCCTTGTTTGTTTGTACCTAAGAAAGCTGTAAATGGCGAGGTTAAGTGTAGATTGTGTATAGATTACAGGAAATTAAACTCAGTGACGAGAGTAGCATCGTGGCCGATTTCAGATATTAAATGCTTGTTGTTGAATGAAAATGCTTATTTTTCAATCATAGATATAGATTCAGCATATCATGCGATTAAGGTAAAAGAACAAGACAAACCCAAAACAAGCTTCGTTTGTACTGAAGGAAATTACCAGTATAACAGGTTACCATATGGGTTGGTATCAGCACCAATGATGTGGTCGAAAGCTATTGACTTAATTATGGGAGGACTTAAAGGTCTGATATGTTTAGTATATATGGATGACATACTGATATTTTCTAGAACGATAGACGAGCATGCAAATAGATTAGATCAGATATTTAACAGACTTATGGAAGCAGGTTTGAAGCCAGCACTCCATAAATGTCATTTTGCTCACAAAGAAATAGTGTATGTAGGACATGTAGTTAGCGTAGAAGGTATAAAACCAGACCTAGCTAAAGTAGAAGCCATCAAAAAAGTTTGAAAGATCATCAACGGTGAAACAGGTAAGATCATTTTTAGGTCCTTTAGGCTATTATAGATCATTCATTGAACATTTCGCAGATATGAGTAAACCATTAACACAGTTGTTAAAGAAAAGTTAAACATTTGCGTGGCAAAAAGAGCAAGAGGATGCTTTTCAAATGTTAATAAATGCTGTAACGTCCGAAGCCGTATTAGCTCACCCAGATTTTTCGAAACCATTTATTTTATCCTGTGGCGCTAGCATATATGGAATAGGGGTTGTTCTAGCTCAAGAGCAGGATAACAATGAAAGACCAATTGGTCATGCTAGTAGATTGTTGACGTCACTAGAACTGAATTATACAACTACGGAAAAAGTATTTTTGAGTGTAGTATTTGGAGTAAAAAAATTCAGGATATACTTAATCGGAAATCATTTTATAGTATACACAGACCACAAAGCATTAACGCGGCTATTAACAACAAAGAATCCACACTTAAGCGCTAGATTAACGCGTTGGGTTTTAACCTTGAGTGAATATGATTTTGAAGTTAATCATAAGCCAGGTAAACAATATGTCATGCCGGACATGCTTTCTAGAGTACAATGTCTTTTACTAGAAGGAGAAACAAATACTAAAACTGCAGTACAATCATCATCAGACCTAGGAATGACTAGGGAAATAATACCTAAAGCTCAGAAAAGTGATCTGTATGTAAACAGTTAGTAGAAGATATGAGGGCAAAATGTAATAACGTTTTTTTTCTTGGATAAAGATGGATTACTTTACAGGATAACTAATGGAGGTGATAGGTTAGTTATACCATGTGAACTAATATCGAAAGTTCTGAAATTGCATCATGATACGAAATTTAGTGCTCATCAAGCAGAAAAACGCACTAAAGAATTGATAGAGGTACGATATTTTTGGCCAACCATAAGAGAAGATGTAAAAGATTACATTAGGATGTGTGAAACATGTGGACAAAGAAAGATAATTAGGAGACCAAATGCACCATTAGTTATTGTCACGGCCTCCCTTGGATGTGACTTGGGGGTGTAGCAAAGGGGGTAGAGCAGGATATGAAATGCATGAACAGCAGATAATCATCTTATATTATATTTCACTGATGTGTATGAGGTGCTAGGTGTACAAATCTTAAGGGCCTGCTTATTGAAGTTTACAAATGAGCAGATATTTTAGAATATTCCCCATCGGGCTAACCTTGAGATGTCACGATATCGTCCTAGAGGAGTTGGGTCCTGCAGCAAGCGGACCGAAGTTACCGACGTCTTTCGACGAGCGATCGGGGGGAGCTCCAAGCGCTCGCTTATATCTGTTCTAGTTCCCTACCGGGGTCTCCGAATTATGACGGCAGCATTTACTATATATGGTGCGCCACCACCCAGGATTTACGTGGATTTCCAGGCTTTTCCTAGAGACGCGTGAAATCTTGGAATTAGCATAATGCAATATTATGAAACATTATTCTATGAATTTCTATCCGGGACGTGATGTCACCGTAAAGTCCACTGGGGCTATCATAGGATGGGGTAAGCCACTTATATCCTGTCACGTACACAGCTTAACAAAGTCTCAGGCAAGTCAGAAAAGTATGAAATATAATTCTGAATAAAATTAGAAAATTGTGACAGGTTCGAAAAGCGATATATATTAATATATAACAATAAGTTCAATAATCAGAAGCTCCTCGCATATGTATTGTGACAGTGTTTCAGAAACAGCCACCAAACCTTTTCAGTTAATTTCGATAGACATAATAGGACCACTTCAATTTACGACCGCAGGGAATAAATATATGTTGAAAGTCATAGATCATTTTAGTAAATACTCGGAAGCAATTCCGATACCAGATCAGACAGCTGGAACAGTAGCTAGAGTATTAGTAACAGAAGTATTATGTAGAATACCAAAAATATTGTCCGATCAAGGGACTAACTTTCAATCACCTTTATTTGAAGAAGTACGTAATTTTTCGGAATAGATAGGGCTAATAGTAATCCAATGCATCCGCAATCAAATTCGGCCATTGAAAGATTTCATAGATATTTAAATGATTCATTAGCAATGATGATTTCACAGTATGGAGTAGAATGGGATAGAATGGCTCCATTTGCATTAATGGCTTATAGATCAGCACCACATACGGTGACAAGATATAGTCCATTTTATTTACTACGTGGGAGAGAAATGAAATTACCGCCAGTTAGAATTAGAACCGAAAACGGACACTGCAAATTTTAATACCGCAAAACAGCATGTAGAAGTTTTGAAACAACGATTAAGAAAAATATACAGCAGTTCAAAGTAATATTATAAGAGGGAGGGAAAAGCAAAAAGAGAATTATGACAAAAAGGCAAAGGTAATTGAATATAATGTAGGAGACTATGTGTAGTTCGATAATCCATATTTAGGAGAGAATAAATGTAAGAAATTAGCACCAAAATATAGTGGGCCTTGAGAGATAATAGAAAAATGTTCTCCTTTAACTTATAAATTGAGGGTAGGAAAGAAAGAGACTAGGGCTATTCATGCAAATCGATTAAAGATAGCTCATAAAACAAGACAGGTGCCAGAAATACACGATAGTGATGATATTGAAAATTACATACCGCCAGCAAATAAAGGATTTATTGTAGAAGAAGTAGTACAACGTACAGAAGACAGTGATGATGAGGGAGCAGTAGGTTTTGATGATAGGAGGATAGGGGATGATAACTTAATAGACCCTACATGGAAAGATCCTAGAATTGATAGTGAAATTACGCAAAACGGGATACGAGATTCTGTGGAATCTTAGATATAGAAATAAGGGACTAACAGAGGAAAGTGATAAGAGTGGATAACGAAGGCGAAGCATAAAGCACATTCAAAATTAAGTAAGCCTTTTGGTTACAGGTTTTGTATGTGCAGGAGATCCTTTCACGTTACCAAATGAATCGATGCTGACTAAGCTGAACAAAGGGGTATTGTTCGCCCAACAGGAAAGGATACTGATGTCAGGAAATAAATGGACGGTAGGAATAGATACTCCTATTCAAAGTTATAAAGATGCACTTGAAAGAATAAGGAGGGGCATAAGTCGCATTCCTCCACATTTCAATAATAATCGAGGATTATATATACTGAAGATGAATACAGAAATGATCTTACAAAAACACGTTTGGCAGGGTTACCGAGAATGACATATCTTATGGAACAAATTGCTGATGAGTTAAAAACATTAGATCGATATCTTCCACATCAGATGCGGAGAGATAAAAGAGGAGTATTAGACTAGGAGGTTCTATAATAGTTGAGACACCAGACAGAGGAGAAATGAATAGTGTTTATGAGACCATTTGAAAATTGCAGAATCAAACTGATATAATGACGCATGTTGCAGAAGAGCAAATTGGTTATTTACGTCAATTAGACGATAAAACTCGTTTGCACATGGAAATGCTAGAAAATGTAACAAATATTATAGATCGATTAACACAAGCACCAGTTACAGCGTTTACAGAACAAATTAAGTTTCTAGAATATCAAACAGAGATGGCAATGGTAGCTTTAGATTTACAACAAAGGTTAATGGTCTTGATGTGATATTATCAGGGAGATTAAGCGCTACGATAGTTACACCTCAAAATTTATCAAGTATTTTAAAATCAGTAGTATCAAAATTACCTACTGGATTATCAGTAATAGTAGGAGTTGACATAGGAGACATGTACTATAGTCTTTGCAATGTTATAGTATATTCGACACCGGGAATAATTAGAATATTAATCCAAATTCCATTGAAATGAGCCGATAGAGATCTAGATTTATTTCAAGTAATACATTTACCGACAAAAGCACAGGGTGTTGGACATGTGGTTATTGACACATCGGTTAAGTATCTGGCAGTATACGAAAATAGGCAAAAATATGCAGTACTCATGGAACCCCAACTTAGCCGTTGTAAGTAGACCATCATTTCTATATGTGCAGCAGAATTTGCTTTATACTCAAGCACAGCTTACACATGTATTTCATCATTATTCTTTGGTCAAGAAACACAAGTTCACAGGTTATCCAGTAAGACACTAGTAGCAGCCAACTATATATCAATTTGGTTTCATACTAAAAGTCAAGAACGTAGTTATTGGATTTATTCAGTCTCAACACCATTGAAGGTAGTCAAAATATTGTCACGAGTGCTGATGAGGAAGATAAGGATCCACAGAGAGGTTTAGACATACATTTTTGGGACTCCTCTTTATTTAGGACTAATTTATATATACACTTCGTTATTTCGGATAAAAGTAGACATTTCTTGAAACTATACATTTTCTCACATTTCGCAATCTTATTGACGCACAGATCGGGACAGCCAGCGTGTAACAGGATGTACGCGGCTAACCCCTTCCGCAAATAATCCTCTAGGAATAACTTAGGGAATAATAGTTACATCAGCTTCCTCGAGCCTACGTGCAGATTTGCACATCGCTCAGAGGATGTGCGTCAGATAGAATGTTCTAGAAAATCCGGTTTTGCTTAGGAATCCCACAGAAGATGACCCACAGGAAGCCACGAACTGTATAAGGCACACAGAGTCGGGGTTCGGGGGTCTTGTCCTTGCTAGTATTGCCTTTGACGGTGTGTCCTGCTTCTGGTCGCACTGGCGAAGTTATCACTCCGAAACTACTTGACTCTGGGGCCGTTCTCGCTCCCGGCTCAACGGTTCGCCCCGGACTAACTTCTCTGACTGTCTGAACACCTCAACAGCATCGTGACTACTCAACAAGGTAAGTCCCTTACGGGAAATTATTGTATGTTATTACTAATCATGTTTGGTCAAGCCATACAATCTAGAATACAGAATTAATAAAATGGACCATTCCGTAAAGCAGAGTGCTCATTGCCATCTAATGTCATCCTTTAGCACTAGCTTAGTGTAAGGTGACATTATGGTGGAGGCTCCAGCTTTTCCAATATTATTTAATTGAAAAGTACGGTTCAATCCCGTACCTCTGTTAATACTTCTTGTAACATGAAATCATTCCCTTTTTAAATTTGGACGCTAATAAAGTCTGCTGCCCTCCATTTCTGTTTAGATACGGTTCAATTCCGGAACTCTCCTACCGTTTTTAATATACCGCTGGTTACATTATGAGATGTGATGCAGTCACAACAGGTCTTCTTTTTATGCTGGATGGTACTAATTTGTCTGTTATTTAATCTTGCGCATATCGGGAGTCATCCTCATGCCTGGTTGGTGTACATCTGACACTTATCCTTTATCCTAATTATATGGATTTGCTATCACAATTTCAGAGTGACAGTCCTGTTAGTTCGGAAATACGTAAACTTATTGCTGATTACCAGAGAACACTAGATACCAACGTAGAAACGTGTGGTCTTGCCATTACAGACATTAACACAATATCTTCTGATTTAGCTGATTTGTACAAATCTATGTTTAAAATTCGGACTAGAAGTAGTCGTAGAATTCTAGGGTTGAAGCCTGTAGTTTATTTTCCTTTGAAACAAAGAAGCCTTAGTGTTGGAGATATAGCTAGCGCTGACGTCGAGATACGACCTCTCTCTTCCCCACAGAATTCAAATTCTGATTCTTCTTTAGATAATTTTGCCATGACTACTAGTACTTCTCAGGCAGGGCCTGCTGCCCTTGATCAGATAACTGCCAAACCCATCCTTACTCAGTCAGTACCTTTTACTCGTCCTTTTATTGACCCTGGTATTTTTTAAGGTAAACCGGGACAGGACATTTCTTCCTACCTTCATAATTTTGAGACTATTGCAGCCGCAAATGGCTGGGATGACAATTGCAAAAAGCAATATTTATCGTGCTACCTTCGGGAAGCCGCTGCTAATTGGTTCAAAACTTTTGTACGGAACTCAAACCTTCCTTGAAAACGGCATTTGTGCCGGCAGCTCATGAAGATGTTCTTGAGTATCGTCTGCGCCAACGAGTGCAAGATTTGGCAGAACCCACTGAAAATATATATATATATATATATATATATATATATATATATATATATATATACGATATCCTCGTACTTTGTGATCAGGTTAATCCAGGAATGTCCGAGCGTGAGCGTATTCGCCACGTAATACGGGGATTGAAACCCTCTCTTCTTGAACAGGTTCTCCCAACAGACCCTAAGACAGTGCAGGATCTTACAAACCTTGTGCGCCGCATTGAGGCTGCTCGATATCTCGCTGGATCTTCTTAGTGCACCCCTACCCAATCCAGTTACCCTTGTAAATAATACAACCCCGGCTGACCCTATTGCGAACCTAAAACAAGAGGTTCGGGGTTCACGATGACAACTACAGAGATTGCAATTAGGACTTAATCAAGATAATAATTTGCCACGCAATCAGGGAACTTATTTCAGAGGACGTGGTGTTACCCGTGGTTCTTTCACTTCTCACGGTAACTGCAATCGAAGCGGAAACGTTAATCCTAGAAGTAATGCTAATTCACAAGGCCGTGGATCATGGCAGGGAACAATGGTGTATGGCCGAACGCATGGCGGTAGGCCTACTTGTTTTATATGCCGTAGACCAGGCCATGTAGCTCTAAATTGCCACCGGAAACAGATTCCCCAAACGGGCAAACAACGTCACGGGAATAAATTCCGTGACGTCCTGCTGCAACCCAAATAATGGAAACATTCCCTCACTTATACAATCGGTAAACACACTCACTTTTAAAGGCACATTAGCTAATAACATGTCTATCGATATTGTGTTCGATACGGGAAGTGCTGTTAGCATTGTTCATGACAGTTTTGTAAATACCCCTCTTCACCCTGTACCAGAAAACTTAACGTTGCGAACAGCGAACAATAACTTATTAGATGTTCGGTGCGCCACTACCTTTTCTTTTCAAATTGGAGGCATACATTTTCCCGAGGAAGTCCTAGTGGTGAAGGACTTTGGCCACTATCTTTTATTAGGGATGGACTTTCTTAACAAATATAAAGCCCTTATTGATCTGTCAATATTTTCAGTCACACTCCGCTGCCTGATAATAATACTGTTACTGAGGAGTGTACAGAAAAAGTTCACTGCCCTCTAGCACAAATTACTATATAACTTTCTGCTGGGTCCTCATCTGGCTCTAAAGCTTCGTGTATCCAAGACATTCGGATACCTCCGTTTACATCTCAGAATATTAACGCTTCCATCCCACCTAATGTTATGGGTAGAGTTATGTTAGAACCTAATATGCGACTTATGCAAAGCAAAAATGTTAAAATCACTCCAGTCTTTTGTGCAGCTAAACAAGAATGCGTAATCCCGGTACATAACAACACTGCTGAACCACAGACAATTTTCGCAGGTACCACCCTTGCTATATCATATGAGGTTGTCCTAGTGCAATCAGCAAACTGGTTAGCTAAAGATTTGAACCCAGTTGCTATCCAAGGTGCTAAATTTAACTTAAATTCCCAGCTTACTCACGACCAGCATACTCAATTACAGACATTATTGGAAAAGTACCGTCATACTTTTGCGACACACTTACATGAACTAGGATCAACAGACATCGGAGAATTTCAAATTGAAGTAACCAATGACACACCCATAAGACAGAGACCCTATACAGTATCCCAGGCACAGCGAGAGATTATTCAGGCTCAAGTACGCGAAATGAAAGATGCAAAAATCATTAGTGACTCTCATAGCCCATGGGGTTCTCCAGTGGTTTTGGTTAAGAAGAAAGATAATTCTTTCCGGTTCTGCGTGGACTACCGAAAGTTAAATGCAGTAACCGTTGCTTCCTCTTACCCCCTGCCACTGATATACGATCTATTGAGTTTTTAGGAAAATCGCGCTGGTACTGTTCTTTGGATTTATTAAGTGCATACTTCCAAGTTCCTGTAGCCGAAGACAGTAAGAAATACACTTCGTTCGTTACGGCGGATGGACAGAATCGATTTGACCGGATGCCCTTCGGACTGATTAATGCTCCACGATTCTTTTCCCGTGCAGCCAATGAATTGTTAGGTGACCTTAGGTATAAAAAGGCCCTCGTATATCTCGATGATATATTGGTGTTTGCATCAACATTTGCAGAAATGTTGAGTAATCTAGAAGATGTATTTCATAAATTACAAGAACATAATTTTAAACTGAAACCCGAAAAATGCTTTTTCGGCATGTCCCACGTAAAGCTATTAGGATTCGAAGTGTCCGCTAAAGGTATCGAACCAGACGCAGATAAGATTAGAGCAATTGCTAATCTGCCGATTCCTAAAACATAAGAGACGTTCGTAAAGTATTGGGATTGTTCAGTTTTTATAGACGTTTTGTGTCAAATTTTGCCTCAATTGCACAACCATTACATGAACTTACTCGTAAAAATCAGGAATTCGAATGGTCTCCAAAACATAAAAAATCCTTTGACAGTCTGAAACAATGTTTGACAACCGCCCCTGTATTAGCACATTACCAGGTTGGCGCCTACACAGAATTACACACGGACACCTGCACTGTAGGTGTTGGATGTGCATTATTACAGCATATTAATGGAGAGCTTCATCCCATAGCTTATTGTTCCAGATCATTGAACAAACATGAAAAAAACTATAGTATCTCTAAGTTGAAACTTCTTGCCGTTGTTTACGGTTTAACTCATTTTAGACTCTATATTTATGGTTACCCTGTTAACATTGTCAGTGACCATCACAGTAGTTAAACTCCCGGATTAGCAAAGTGGATTAACGATAATCCTGCCGCTAGGTGGCATTGGTGTCGCGTTAATCCTTCTTAATCCGCTGGATTAAGGTGGATTAGTGGGATTAGCGGGAAGTTTGAAAAGTTGCAACTAGCGGAAGGATTCGTTGATCCAGTTTGGCTAATCCGGGACCTGTTTTTTATTTATTTATTTCTTTTTGCATACAGAGATTGACAATGAATGATGCTTATGATTACACATGGGATAACATTGGAAATGGTAACAGGTATTAAAAATAATAAGAATATGTTAAATGATACATGCAATTTATTGTGAAGAAAAAAACACAGTTTTACAGTGAATGATTATACATAATGACAAGATTAGTAATATTTACAGGTATTAGAAATGACAATAAGAGTATACTAAATGTTATATACAATGTATTTATTTTGAAAAAACAGAGATTTATATTACTGGAATTAAAATAATATGGAAAAAGAAAAGAATATGAATTTATGACATGATACATACATAGGAGTGAAACAAATAGCATTATTAAGATGGATATGATACGGAATAGTATATAGGACATAAATGCCTGTGCACACGCACTTTGTGTTTATTGTTTTTTGAGAAGAAAAGATCACTCTGACAAGTCACTTTCTCACAAAAGATGATTTTGAACTTTGTTACGATGGAGATGTTGTCGTCGTCGTGATGATGATGATGAGATGCGGTTTAAGGGCGCTAAACTGCTAAGGTCATCAGCGCCCTTACAATATATAAAATATAAAGTCAAAAATATAAAAGAACCGCATAATTAAAAAACGGGACACAAAGTCGCGATGTCCAAATATTTAAAACAACAACAATACCACAATGCCAAAAACTAAACTAACACACACTAAAAGCATAGGCAATAAAAGATTAAAACGTGTCAAGGACTGTAGAATGCGAGGGAGTTTTACCTGGTTGGTAGACGAATGCAAGCTCTTTCTGCTTTTTTCATAGGTTTTCCGTGGTTGGTAGGCGTTTGCTGTAGTGGCTTTCCTAGGTTTTTTCGCGGTTTTCCCTGTCCGCAGGCAAATGATGAAGTTTTTCTATTATTTCGTCGTTGTTAGCACGCGCATACTAAGCACACACACTCGCACACACACACATTCTCTCTCTCTCTCTCTCTCTCTCTCACACACACACACACATGTGCTCACAAAAAGCTCTTTCTATTTTACGGGGTTTTATCTGCTCCGTATCCGTATGCATGCTATTTCCCCGTTTACATTGTTTTTCCTTGATCGGTAGGCCGTTGCTGGAGCGGTTGTCGTACCTCTTTATGTTTTTACGTGGTTTTTTCCTGGTCGGTAGGCTATTGTTAGGGTGCACACAAACACACGCACATTCGCTCACAAAGCTCTTTTTTTCGTGGCTTGCCTAGTCTGTAGGCGTTTGGTAAAGCTCTTTCTACTTTTTTCGAACATTTTTCTCTGGTCCGTAGGCGTTTGCTACAGCGTTTTCTCAAGCTCATCCTTTCTTGTTTTCATGGTTTTTCCAGATCGGTAGGCGTTACAATACTCTTAGAGCTCGTAACGAACTGTTGCATTTCCTATGGTTTACCTTGCGACGCTGTTTCTTCTACCACCCTCTTCTTCAGTCATTTCCCTATCCTTCCCTTACGTACCCTCTTTCGGTTGTTCACCCTGTTTCAAATCATATTCTATCATTGCGTACTTTCTTTGCGTCGTCACCCGCTGTTTTATCTCACATCCTAAATTGGTAGTGCGTGCAATCTTCTCTTCGTACACCTCAATTTCAGGTCCTATTCTAGCATACCTTTTTCTCACATAGCCTACCACTTTTAGTTCCACCAGAAATTAATAGCTTGTCGGCTTAGTTCATATTCATATTCCTTTTCAACGCATTTCGTTTAGAGGTGTTGTTTGTTTCTCTCACCAAATCTCAAAATAGTAATCTCCTTACCCTAGCCGCATCCTATTTCCTTTTCTAATTGCTAGCTTTAGCTATCTGCATATTAAATGCTTTCGTTATAACTGTTTGGCGTGTGCACAAAAATGGACGCGTTTATACAAGAGCTCCAATCTTGGCGGGCCAATTTTGTGTTCGTATCCCATCAACCTTTTTTGATGCCGTTATCACCGTTCTATCAAGAACAAGTGCAGTTCTGCCTCAGTTTGATAGACGTATTATCGTTTGTGTGTACAAACAACGGTGTTTCAAATAGTTTCATTGAAATCATGATGCATCCTATTAGGGCGCATTTTGTGGACGTCGTGGAAATGTTTGTGGTAAGAGTTTCTCTAAGTAGGTTTTGTTTCCTCTCTTGATCTCACTCTCTTCTCTCTCTTCTTTTTTTTCATTCAACCATCTCGTTTTCATTGCAGCAATTCTTTGTGCAGAATCCTCCGCCATTCGTCGTCTAAGCGACGAATCAGGTAAGCCATTTTCATTCTTATTTTTTATTTTCTGTGTATAAAAATATGTGCTTGACCTGCGTAGTTGAAAGCTCTTTTCGTTTCATTGCTTGCTATCCTCGCACTTCAGCTACATTTCTTGTGAGTAAAGCTTATATAAAATTGAAATATACCTCTAAAACGTATTTTTTCATAATTTTCCTTCGGCGGCAGCCAATTGTTTTAGTTCTTCAACCTATTTAGCGGTTTTCCCTTATTGGTGGGTAATTGCTGGGTACTCCCCCCCCACACACACACACACATTCGTGTAGAAAACTCTTTTTTTGCGTGAGTTTCCCTAGTTTCCGGCAAATGCTAGAGCTCTTTCACCTTGTTTTCGTGACTTTTCTCTCGTCGGTAGGTAAACATTGCAACAGTTGTTAGGCCTCTTTCTATCTTTTGCCTTTCTCTACTACGTATAGTAAGTAGGGTAAGTTTTGTATTCCACCCAAAAATTCGTTACCGACATTTCTCAGCAAATACTTGTGTCTGTGAACAGCCTAACTCAGGAACCAACACTCGCATAAGCTCCAAACTTGGTTTTTAGGTTCAGTATCTTCCAGAGATGCGCCTCCAAGGTTTTAAAGAATATCACCATCACAGAGTACCCCTTACATGAAACATTTTCCAAAAATTTTAATTTTCTCAAAAATCGCTGCTCGGGCGAGTAGCAGTCCGAAGGCCAACCGGAGTCTTCGGTCTTGTTCTTGAGGAACTGGTTCACGCACGCCTCGAACAGTCCCTTCTCGCCCGTGTCGGGGTCGTACCGCACCGTGTCACTCCCAAATTTCGTACACGCGGAGCAGTCGGTACCCCTCGTGCAGGGCCGCCTTCACCTCGTCCAGGACCCACGTCCCCGTCAGACACCTCTCGTCCTCCGGGTGCCGGCACGCTTCTTGGCTTTCCGCATCAGTTCATGCGCGGCACAGGACGAACATCAGCTTGCCGTTGATGCGAGCCGGAAACACGGGGTGATAGAGGGCGTTCGGAGGTAACACGGTACATTTGATCAATCCGTCCTGGATGTCCTCCAGGTTGGGAAAGCGATCCAAGTGGATCTTGGGGTGACCCACGGGGTACGGCTTCGTCTTGCTGACGAAGGGGTAGAGGGAGCACACGTCGAGATAAAACATCTTGGTGTCACCCGACGCCTCGGCGTAAGTCTTGGTGCAGTTGGTGCGCCCGCCGAAAACGGCGTCCCTCGGATTCAGCGGTTCCGGGTGGGGGAAGGCCTTCGCGAATGCCGCCAGTTGCGGATCGGCCTTCCACATCGCGTTAAATTCGCACTCCCACATCTCCACGACGTCGTACCCGGCGCTTCGGATCTTTTTGGAGATTTTCACGGTGCTCTCGTACCTGCCGGACATCGCTTCTTTCCCCGTGTTATACAGCACCGCGTGGCGATTGTGGCAACATCGCTCGCAGCCGTGGTACCAGCACCCGTGAAAGAAAAACACCCGTTTCTCCTCCCCGTCCTCCCTATACCCGTCCACCTTGTGCCCGAGAACCTTCACTTCGCGCCCTCTCAGGGCGTGCTGGATGGTGATGTTTTTCTGCGCCTCTACCCAAGACAGCCAAATGCAGGCGATGCGCGACTGCTTGTTCGCCAGGCGGTAACCGCCGGTGGGCAACAGTGCGATCTTGTCGCGCGGCATAAACCGCTTTCGGTAGACGCACATGCACGCATGCGCGATGGTGACGCCCTCTCGGAACGGGTCGATTCCGTTCTCGTCCAAAAATTCTCTCCTAAATCTCGAAACTCCCCGGCTCAGCAGAAACACGTCCATCTTGCAGTCCGCCACCATTTCCTGCTGCATGTCGAACACGTACCCGGAGGACGCCCTTTCCTCGTGCCACTGCTCGAACGCCTTCCTCCCCTCCACCGACATGCCGTCCGGGCAGCAGTACTTTGCGTCGGGAATCGAACCCACGTAATGCTCGTTTTCCTTTGTGTTAAAGAGGTATGGGAAATAACCTTTGCTTTCCTGTAATCCGAAAGTCTTAGAAAAGAGAGCCAGCGGCATAGGAATGAAGTTAAGCGAGTCTAGAAACGTGACGTCACCGTGCTTCATTTGGTAGATCTTGGTACCGTTCATGATTAGCTCGGGCGTCCACTTTAAAGTGCCCACCATGTATTTCAATAGAAATTGGCCGTCGTAGGCGCGCATGTTATGGGCCAGCAGCACAATGTCCCAAGCTTCGAACCTCGGGTGCATCACGTGATCAAACAGCTGCTTCACCGGCGCGTCGGGAAAAACGTGTTCTTTCGTGCCGCACTTGGTGCAGAACGCCATCTTTTCGCCTTCGTCTATGCACAGGGGGCACGCTTGGTAAAGCACGCATAAATTTGGAACGTGCTCGTAAGTGTTCTCTTTGTTCTTGTACGCCGTGTTCTGCGTGCATTCGAAATCTATGAACATGAACACGAAGCGGTTTCTCTTGTTCGGTGAACAGTACGGTTGCATGTAGCACCTGTGATTGCTGTTCACGTGAACCTTGCAATAGGAGCAAAATGTTTCTCCGCACTCGTGCGCTCCTTTTCGGTGTCTCAAGTTCACCAGTTTATTGCAAGTAGTACACACTTTTTCCACGTCGCACACCGACAGCGCCTTCGGGTAAAAGCCGCCTTTCCTCGCATGATTCGCGAAACAGGTTGCACCCTTAAAGCCTCGGTTACACGCCCCACAGTGTATGAACGCTTCATAGCGCTTAGGGCACTGCTGGTGGCACTTTGAGCAAGCGCCGTCGCATCGATGGAATTCTTTTTTGTTCAACGAGGGATAATGGCAATGACGACAATACCACTTGCATTTAAAGCACTTGTGCAAATCTAAAATGGGGTTAAAGTGCCCCTCGTGAAACATGACGTCAATGGGTTTATGTTTGCTTCTCTGACGCGTACATGACGTGTTTGCCCTATGATCTGCAAACACCGTCACCGCGTACCCCTTTAACATAGCGTCAAAATCTCTGACGTCCTCGATAGTAAATGGACCGTTCGTCTTTTCTACAATTTGGCACAAGGCTACAGCTTTTTGTTTCTGCAGGTATTCCGACCGTTTAATGGTTTTATAATTAACGTCTCCATCCACTTTAGCTTTGCCAACCGCTATAGCGCTTGCTAAACACAAGCTGTCTTTGTTCATAATTTCTACTATGCCTTTATTACCGGTACACGCATCGCACGGCTTGTGACACGAACCCGACACCTCCTTGGTCCAAACAAAAGTGATTTTCAAAGACCCCCTGGCAAAAACTGTTGATTGCTTTGCATCACCTTCTCTATCGATTTTATAACCGTCTCCGCATTCACCTGGTCCGTGCGTCTAACGCTCATGTTAAAAGCTTTGGACGGGTGCTCCTCGTCCGCAATACTTACGCCTAAATATCCCGGTTGGTTCCCCAATATATTTTCTTTCGCAAAGTTAATCATGTCCGTAAACAGAAGCGTCACCCATTGCTCTGGATTTGCATCTCTAGGACCCGGGTTCACGGTAATTTCTGTTTCCGTATAGCCGGAGAAAAGCCTTTTCAACGTTCTCTGCCTATGGGCTATAATGTCGAACCTGGGCTGCAAGGTTCCAGATTCGCTTACCCCTTGTTCCAGCCCCATGCTTCGGGCTTTGTTCAACAACGCCTAAAAAGCTTTCTACACGTTCAAACACTTTCAATACAATTGCTGCTTTATTCGCTGCTTCTTTTACGCTATATCAACTGCGGTAAAAAAACTCATTCATGTTATTTTCTTACCAACATCAATGTGCCTCCACGCGCGCGTCCTGCGGATATCAAACGCAACTTTTTTCACGCAAAAACACGCTTCCAATATATCGTAAATGTTCCCAAAGCTAAAACCTTACAATTCTTAGCCAAGTCGATTTTCTTGCACAATGCTCACTTCAGCGAGCCGCTTGTCGCCTGGTGCTTTTATACGCTGCTTATCGCAACCGCAACTTCCGCATGCGCACTCAGTTAAAGGCCTCATTAAAATTCCAGGCTTGTTATCGCGCCACACCTCCAGAGTTGTAATCAGGCTCTTTTCCGGTGCACTTCCGGTCTCACCAGCGAATCACCACACCTTCCGGTTGCGGTAACAATTAAATTTTCCTACCATCGACCGCACAACCACTTTTAAACATTTTCTTGCTAATGAGCATCCGTTTGCACGGCCCTTTTTAAAGTTATCGCGCAGATTGCGGCTCTTTAATCACGGCGGCCATATTGTGACGCACATCGGCTGCTGATTACAGCCCCTTTTAAAAATGGCATGCCAGGCTTCCCGTCTTCACACTCAGTCTTGCTCAGTCCTTCGTCGGAACAACATGGAACCCAGTGGAGCCTCAAGTTCAGCCGCCAGCGAACATTTTTTTCGCCAACATCTGAAAGAGTATATAGGAAGCTGCTGCCCATCCAGCAACAGCAGCCGGATGTAACCTACCAGCCGCAAGTCGCTCTTCAACAGCAGCCCTTCGTTTGGCAAGAAGAAGAAGCGCAGCACGGACAGTTGCTTCTACCCGTCCAGCCCGGTGTTCCCATAACACCCGAGGAACAGCAGCTGTTGGGTTTGCCGGCCTTTCAGCTGGCGTTTGCCCATCTCCATCTTCAGTGGCCGGAGCTTCTAGCTCCCTGCGCCGACGATCCGGGTTCGCCTTCGGCTTCCTCTGCTGCCACGTCGCCTTCGGTGGAAGTTTTGCCACCCTCTTCTTCCTCCACCACCACCGACAGCGGGGTGTACACGGAGGTTTACACCGACGCCGCAAGCGCTACGCCTCCGCACTCCCCTTTACCTTCCTCGCCCTCCTATTCCCCAGTCTTATCCCTCCTCTCTCTCCCTCCATTGCAACCACTCTCAAAGCTCTTTTCTTTCCTGCTCCGATCCCGAAACTTCCCCACGGTACACCTCAACGCCACTTGCTTCTGCCCGCGCTTCAAATTTGTCTTCCTTCTTCCCCCACTTCGAACCTGTGACCCTTCACATTTCTGTCCAACCCCTCACTCCCTCGTCCTCCTCTGTTCAAGTCATCCCCTTCTCGCCTTCTCCTCCCATTGACCATGTTGAACCCATGTCCATTGGTGACATATCTGTTCAGTCTTTATCCACTCGTTCTCCTTCCTACGCTCCTCCTCCTCAGTGGTTGTCGTTCCCTTCTCTCCTTCTCCTTTCACCACGCACCATGACGAACCCATGTCCCTTGGGGCCATTTCTTACCAACCTTTAACCCCTCATTCACCTCCCTACTCTCCTCCCCCTCTAAGTGCTTCTCCTTCCTCCTCCTCCGTTCAAATCATTTCCCGCTCTGCTTCTCCTACACCCCAACCTCCCACATTTACCCCTATTCTCACCCAGCGCTCCATTTACCCACCTTCTCCTCCCCCTCTTCTCAACCCTGCCTACACCAACATTTCTCCCCCGCAACCGCACCCGTCCCTAGTGCGGCTGCTGTCCTGCTCGCCGCGGAGGTTTTGCAGGGTTCCTGTAAGAAGGAACCTCTTTCCAACGCAGCCGTCCGAGTCCGTGCAGCTGTTCCCTAGCAGCGCCTGGTGCTCCTTCACCGGATCCCGCCCCCACGGGTACGACCCGCTCCTCGCCGCTGTGCCCGAGGTGGATAACAGCGACCGGCCTCAGACCCTGGCCATACCTCTTCTGAACCCCATCCCTGAGGAACATCATCGGCGCCGCATCTGGTGGGCCTTGCAGTGCACCCGCAACGCCGCGTCGTCGGAACCTCCATTAAAGCGGCAGCGTCGCTGATGCAGCTGTGTTTTACGTGTGTAGTGGGTATTTATCTTTTGTTCTTCTTCTTTGTTAGTTTTTTCTTTTATTTCTTTCCCTCTTTTTAAAAAAAACAGCATGAATCACACTTCTGCTTACGGCAGAAGAAAACCAATGCCCCTTGTGCCAACCCTTCGACGCCCAATTAAATTTCAGTGCGCAGGCTGTAAGAACGGTATGTTAAGCGTCCAGTGCAATTACAGCTGCGTGTGGAAACCCTATTACTCCACAGATCCTTCAGTCAACGCTTATATCGACAAGCTCGTTTTTATGCCTTTTGATTTAGTTCGGCCTAATTTAGCTCTGCAGCCAAGGTGCCTCTACTGCCAAGCGCTTAGCGCTTGCCTTAGATACGGGCTTTCAAGCCCTTTCAAACAGCAACATATTTGCCAGTGTCCTACCCCTATTACAGACCATTAAACATGTCGGCGTCAGCCAGTGGCGAGGACCGCATTCCAAACTCTTCGAAATGCATGTACCAGCCACAGTTCAACAAAGTTTTGCGTGGCTTGCAAGCACGCACAGTTCCTCGCAAGACAGCAAGAACTTTTACGAAACACATACAAACCATACACGGTGTGGTATAGCACCAAAAGCAAAAGCATAGGCTATTCGCCCCTGTGTTTGCAATGCCATGCACGGCGCTCGTGTGTTATCAACCATATACCGATTGTGTATAAACATTTACAAACACAAAAACAATCATCGTGACCTCGTTGCACAGGGCAAATTTTTTCATGATTTTATATAAAAACATTGTTAATGGCATGTTCTGTCTTTCTTTCTCTGTATATGGTATGGAACAAAAGGTTGGTACCGTGTTGATTATATTTTTTGCTTTCCTGCAATTATGTTTTATAATGTACTACAATTTGGCAATGTTTACAGTGTTCTCTCTCTCACTCTTTTTGTTTTAATTTTGTTTCTTTTTTCTACCCACGTTTGAATACACTGCACATATTGTGCTTTGATGCTTAATGAGTGTTTCATTTTCCTTTATTCACACTTTACCTAGTTAGGGTCCTTTGCCCTTCCTTATAGATCAATAGCACACATATATTTCACAATATGCATATAAAAACTAATTATGAAAAATCAAACAACAGTTTAAAAATAAAAAAAATCTTCAAAGGGCACCATGCATTATATCAAATTACGGCATAAACATATGCCAAAATAAAAGATCCGTATAGCCAACTTATTGCAGTAAGTTATAATTCATGTCTTCTATTTCAGCTACCTTTTCCTTTTTTTCATTTCGTCTCAAATTCTAACTCCTCTCCCTCCTCTACATCCCCTCCGTCAACGTTTTCCTCCTCCTTTCCCTCCTCCGGTATTAGGTATTCGTCGTACGATTGCTCATAGTTAGCAAACTCCTCATCCTCTGCTCCGCCTGTACATGCGCTTTCCAATTTTCCTATCATCTGCTTTAATGCCTCAAATTCCTCGTACATTTTACTTACATTTCCTTTTATTCTATTCACTAACTCCTCTTGCTTCGTCACATTCTGCTTTTTCTCTTCCAATTCTCTTTTCATTCTTTCCAAAAATTCCTGCATGCCGCCCACCCTCCTTTCACATTCTTCTTTTTCCTTCCTCAACCCGTCAATCACCCTGTTTCCTTCCTTCACCTTCCTATCGCATTCTTTTTTCATTTTTTGCTTTATCACATTCACCCCTTTTCTGCACCTCTCAGATGCTGCTTTTCGTATGCTCGTCACCGACACCCTCCCCGCATCCCCACCATTACATTCCGAATTCATTTTCAAAGTCCCCTCCGCACCCCATCTAGACGCCCGCTTCACCCTCCCACTCATCGTCCTTCCACCACCTACATTCAACTCTCACTCACCCCATTTTCCACATCCCCCAAATATATACATAAAATTGTCAGAAAAATAGGAATTCATCTCATTTACTACGCTATAAGCCATCATAAGCTCACTCTCCTTCGGCGTCAACTTCCATTCCAATTCCAAACCCTCCGGCAAGTCTACCGTGTCCACCAACAAACTACAATCCACCATCTCCACCAGAATCGAAGTGTTGTCGCTAGCATACCTACCCACAGGCGTTTTATAAAATTTACACCTGTCATCCACACCCGCTCCACCTTCCTCACACCCACATCTCCCATTTAAAATGTAACCCTCAGGACATTCAAGTTGCCCCATCTTTACACCCCCGTACATCAACCCTCCACATCTCTTCCCCCTCTGACATCTGCTTACAGGCTTTAAACAATTATACACGTTCTTAAGTGTCCCCAAGTTAATAAAACCAGATCCAAACCTACACCCACTCCCCTTCCGGTAGGTGCATGTACAGTTTGGCAACAATTCGTAATCCTTTTCACATCTTGTCACATTTTCCAAATGTCCCTTCTCCACATTCAACTCGAACCCACACCTCCCAAAACTAACGCAACTCCTATCTGCCCCAGCAACTCCTACCATCACCAGCGCTATCACTATCGCAATCATCTTTACCATATACTTCTTTACACCCACAACATTCTCCTTTTAATACCTTTCCCCTCATCTCCAACATACCCCCACTCCCAGCTCTTTTTCTCTCAACCAATCATATTCTCTCTTATTCTCACCAATCCACACCTTTCATTCATTTCATTCCACCAATAACATCACTTCTTATTCTCACCAGTCACAACATCACACGTCACTTCCTCATCCAATTTTTAACACTTACCTGCTAAGCATTCCCTCTTTCCCTTCCCAACTCTCCACAAAGACACATCGCAAATTCCTTCTCCAGGTCACGTGACCTTAAACTACCCCATCTCCCTCACCCTCTTCTACCTTTTCTTCACCACCACATATCCAACCAACCCTTAACATCAATCTTAATCTGCATCTCGGATTAACCAACCTGGATCAACGTTAATCCTTCCGCTAGTGGCAACTTTTCAAACTTCCCGCTAATCCCACTAATCCACCTTAATCCAGCGGATTAAGAAGGATTAACGCGACACCAACGCCACCTAGCGGCAGGATTTTCGTTAATCCACTTGGCTAATCCGGGATCTTAACTACTCATCACGCACTTTGTTACTTGCGTAATTTAAAAGATGTAACTGGTAGACTGGAAAGATGGGCTTTAAAGCTCCAGGAATACCAATATTCCATTATTTATAAGTCAGGAGCAAAGCATTTAGATGCAGACGCATTGTCACGATACCCGGTTGATGAGCCTAAACCAGCCGTGCTCGAACAAATGGATTCTATGTTATTATGCCGAAATCATTAATTCCCTATGATGTCTTTGAACATGATTTACTACAAATGAAACGTAGTCTTGCAAGTACTAATTTCGAGTTAGTTATTGATACCTCTGAGATTCATCGTTGTTTTGATCTTGAAATTACATCCTGTTCCTTAGGTCAAAATTACATTTTGGTTTCTGTTAAAATTCCGGTTAGACAGAAAGATTCCCGATGGGAACTTTTTCAATTTCTCAGTACACCCTTTGCTTGGGGTTCCTCTACTTGCATTATACTTCACGATAGCGCTTTCGTGGCAGTCAGTGGTTCTCTTGTACGCCCTATTACGGGTGCTGCCATGCAGCAATGTGATCCTTTTAAAACAGGTCTTTGCTATACCCACGATTTAGTGACGACTTATAGTTTACACCCTTGTGTGCAGTCAAACTTCTTAGCGGCATGACCGCAGCGGAAATGAATGAATTCTGCCCCTTTCAATGTCATACTGCTAATAAGATGCTTATGACAGAAATTGAACGAGATGAGTACGTAATTACTCACCCGTTACAACCTATTGAATTAATCTGTAATAACGCCACTCGTCTTATTCCAAACTTACCACACAATGCCCCTGGGGCTTTACAACTTACCCTCCCTTGCTCTTGCGAACTTAAATTAGGCCAGGTAGTACATATTCCTAAACGGTTCCCCTGCCTTGATTTCACTATCCCTGAACCACGAATACTTCATCTCATTCCGGCAGGATGGTCTTCCTTACCCTCTCTTAAAATTTCTCCCTGGGCCAGTTCAGAACATTTAACTTTTACCAATCTCTCTCAACGCTTGAAGTCCGAATGGATAATCGACGTACCCCACCTTAACCTATCTCATCGCTCCTATATACATTCTTTACCTAGTTCGGATTCAACGTCAAAAGAATCCCCGATTTTAACCCATTTATTGATGATATGGGTTACATTTTTAACCATTGTTTTGGCGGTTATATTATTTCGCCGTCCATAACTACTAATTACTGCATGATTACCAGGTACTGTGGCTTCTGCAACAACTCCTAATGTGTTTTATGACGCCTTTGTAATTACTTTTGGTATTCTATTATTAGTCTATTGGTGCTGTGGCTTATCGTATTTTTAAGTTGTGTTGGCAGGTAATTATTTTACATCGGCGAGTACGTCGCCCTGAAATGAATACTGGTGCTGCAACTACGACTGGTAGTGTTCTTCTGCTTACTACACCGCCAGTAGCCGCCCGGAGGATTCCACCCACGCCTATGGAACCCATATCTGCAACCGGACCAGTTTCTCCATGAAAGTAATGATATTTAATTTCGTTTCTTTTTTTTAATGCAAGTATTTTCCTATGACGCGTGAAACTATGCGACTAGGTCTTTTCGCCGGAAGCAGATAACTCACCGCTTCCTGTTATTTTCCTGTGGATTATCCAGCTTTAAGAATTTATTCTGATTTACTAAAAGCTTTCAGAAATTGTTCTGATTTAATAAAAATCTTTGTGCTCCTTAAACCTTAGGGGTTGTCAGATATTTGGTAAGATTGTATTAGTAGATTTATTACTTTTTGTATTGTTTTTCGAGATACACTGTTTCTGCCAGGGAGACGTCGCGAGACCTTCTTGGAAGTTACTTGTGTTTTATTGAATACTTAGTGAGTACATGAATTAAGGGATGTTGGTTCATTAGTGTATCGAGAGATCCTAAGAATCAACTCCTATTGTGAATCTTGAGTTTATTTTCCCAATTGCACCTGTCCAAGGGTGTATCGCGAGATCCCCGTGGATTGCAAGGTGGGATGAGTAATTGATTTCAGAAAGTTGGTGTAGCTAACTTCTTTATCCGTACGGAGAAATAAGGTTAAACATGATAAATAAATGTAGGCTGTGTTCCCGTGCCCTTAATCATTTGATGATATAAATAATCTGGCTGTGTGTCCATATAAATTTTCTGTGATGAATCAATAGGCTGAGTGCCCTGATATATTTGTTTATGGATATTGTCACGAACGTGACTGAGGAGATCCGTATTGTAATTATTATTTTATATTAATCGCCATTATTTTATTAACCTATCACAAGTTTCTGAATCCATATAGAAACATATTTTATATTCCTAATTCTGCTAAAGCCTTAGTAAATTGTATATATGACAGGAAACAGTGGTTTGTCATTTCCTTTGACATTTCAAAGGGATGTTACTGTGCCATCATTTCCTGAGGAGTACGTGTCTTTCTGCAGGCTTTTAGCTGCACCTTAGACCGCGTTACGCCACATAGAATGTTCTAGAACATTGACGTATCGATGTTATGATTGGCTGCTATATTTCAAATCCAGGGCGGTGGCAGACCATATTTGGTAATAGCTGCCAGGGTATTTAGCCCTATATAAACAAGCCCTCAGTCTCGACTCGGGGGACTTTTGTGTTGTAAATTGATCGGGACCACTATGGTACCCGTCGCCGGCCGCGGCACGGCCGCTCCGGATAGCTTCCTCTGACACCACTAACGGCTTGACGAAGTCGTGTTGAGTATGGGCTCTCCTCATCCATGACGAGACATGTTTCTCAAGGTAAGCCTTCTAAGATAAATTAATAATAATAATAATGTTAGCCAGTATTACCATCATCATCCCTGATAATGTAAACTCGACAATCGCACTATAGAAATGTAACGTTCTAGAATATAATAGTTTTGCTAATCCAAATTCTGAATTCTCTATCATCTGATTCCAGTTATTCCCCCGTGTCCAACTTTAGTTGCGCCATATATGGTGGAGGCGCCGGGTATCGAAACCATACTTATCAAAAAAATAGTTTAGAGAAGCCGTATATGTCGCATTAGTGAGAAATGAGATGGTCGGGATCGAAAGCATATCCCTAGCGTTAAAAAATGTAGGGACCGGCTCCTCCGCCATATAAATGAATACACTACTATAGGGAATTTTACAGAGAGGTACGGGATCGAACCATACTTCTCAAAATGATTAAGAGAAGCCGGCGCATCCACCATATATGTCAGTAGAGAAAAAGGAGAGGGTCGGGATCGTAACCAAATCCTCCGGTACGAGACTCAGCTGAAAATAGGGGAATCGCTGGTAGAATTGAAGGACGTCGTGAGTGACGCCGTGGTAAGTACAATCCGATTATATATAAACAATTAAGCTGGAAATTACTTAATAAAGGTGGCGAAAATAAAAAAAAATCAAGTGCTTGTAAAATCCAAAACAAACACATACTCAAAAGATATCACGACAAATTATACCCGGAGAACGGGGGGAAGGAACTCTAATAACTACCGTAACTAACAACAAATATATCTAATTGGCAGGAAGAGGCGCTAAGCCGCCTCGACACACGACCACCACCATACCGGCCGGCGGGTCCTGCGGCACCACCAGAGGAAGTCGCTGGACCAGCCGAAGGTAGCTTCACGGCAGGTAAAGATTCTGAGGAAGAAGAGGGGAGAGACAAACAAAACAAAAAAATCCTTCTTTAATTTTTTTTGCAATGTATATAATTAGGGTAGAACAATAAAAAAGAACTGAAAGGATAAAAGAGTGTAATTTTATAGTTTATGAAATTTCCAAACCATCCCAACCTTCAGATAGAGATCACTAAAAAATAAAACATTAAGATAAACAAACTTAGAATCCCGGGAAGCCATGCGAGGAGTTCGAACGAGGGTAGCCAGTCGACGATGAGTGCAAAATCATCAACAGGTGTGTGGGAAAAGAATCAAACAGCAAACGCAAGTAACGATACTGTGATTAATATAAGACAATCATTCTAAAAGCACAATACTCTGCAGGTATTTAAAAGGAGGTTAATACGCATGCATAATAGAAGCTGGTTAGAAGTCTGTTATCATTTAGAAAAGGACAGAGAGTTCCTTTACATTATATGTTTCCGGACATAGAAAGTCGGCTATCAGAAAAATAATTCATACCAGTAGCATAAGTACTGAATGCAGAGGCAAGACGTATAGTGTAGTAATTGTAAACAAAGTATGTCCGAAGGCGTGTATCAGTGTAAAGTTTCATTAGAAAATTAAAGAAAGCGGAAACAATCGCGAAATATCAACGATCGGAACTTGCCGAAGGCAAAAATAAAGTGTAAAATTTTAAATAAGAGATTTCATTTCAAAAATAACCAAACGAGTGACCATGAAAATTTTCCAAAATATGTGTGTATAAGCAGTGAGGGTATTACATAAAAGAATGTGTTTTAATGTGTTTATGTGTTAGCACACCCTTGTACTTTCGAACATTTATGTCTTAATTCTTTCTTATTTCTGAGATCCGTTTACTATTTTTGGAATTTATTTATGGTTGAGAATTTATAAGTTATTGATTATATATTGACTTATATGGAGATATTTGTGCTCACGATTTCCAAAAGTATTTTTGTTTAGTGGATGTGCTGTGAAGCCTCTCTAAACTTGTAGATATAATAAGTGATTGGGTCATAGTTTGATTTATGTCGTTCTTGAGTAACCGCGAGGTCTGAAGAATTACTAATCACTACAGAATTCGTACCTTAAGAGAAGGTGCAGGTATATAGGAGTTATATAGAATCTTATGATTGTTTACGTTTTGAAAGGTTTTTCAAACCGCATGGTCCTTATCAAACAGACCCTCCGATATAGAGTTTTGAGCTCCGTGAGCTCCTTTGTTGTATGTGCACATGTATTGTTATGAGTTATTGGGTAGCGCCCAAAAAGTTGTTGTTTATTATGGGAAATCCTTTAGGTCCCTAATGTGTTATGAGTTGTATAGTGGAGATGACCCCTCCCACGGGAATAATGGTATTGTCACGTTATACCGGTAAGGAGCTGGGTCTTGAATTTATTATAACACACCAATTGGTGATATCTTAATATTCGGTCACATTCTTCTAAATTTATGTAGAATCTTATTCTACTTATTTCTTAGTTTATGACATTTCTGTCAATCTTGTGTACGTGACCGGACGCTAGCGGTTGCTTATTTCCTAGGAGTGTTTCTTGGGATTTACAGTGACGTCAACTTCCCCATGGAAACTCTCGCTCGCTCTTTTCTTCGTCTTGCTCGTCTTAATACGGATGGGAATCGTGTACAGCTGGTCACGATTAACATCGACTTGCAGCTCCTTCCTGTGCAACGAACATATCTCCAAAGTAAGCCCAGAAGGGTATTATTAGTAGTTGATAACACTAACCGAGTCATGTAGTTACAAAGTCATTGCCTAAACATTGTAAATCACCATCTCAGGGTTTCCCTTCAAAATATATTCATGCAGTCAGTAGCTTAAGCGAATGTCTTTGCCTTCTGTTCCTGTCCACCTACGTTTCCCGATCACACCCAGTGATGGGTTGTGACATTATGGTGGAGGCGCCGGCTTCTTTAATTTTTTGAGAAGTATGGTTTCGCTCCTGGTACCCTCTATATTTCTGTAATTCTGTTTTATGGCGAAGGCGCCGGCTTCTGTAAATTATTTTTGAGAAGTATGGTTCGACACCGTACCTCTGTTTTTTTATTCCTTATAAGATGTTTAGGGTGAAGACACCGGCTTTTCCCCGCGATCAGCGTTTTCTTAGGGAAAAGTAGAATTCACTTCCTTACCTCTACATATTATTTCATCACGCGAGAGTTATGGTGCAGGCATCGGCTTCTCTATATTTCCATTTTTTTATTAGAAAACCATCGTTGCAAGAGCTAGTACACCCTCACCGACAGATTTCGGACCATGAGGAAGGCACCGGCCTCTTTAATTCATTTTTCCTAGACGTCCCCCAAGAGCCAGCCCCTTCAAATTTAATTTTTCAAGTTGGCATGGTTCAAGTCAGTATCTCTCTGTATTTGCCTCCTTTCCAGAACAATAGGGCGTAACACCCATGTCTTGAGTTAAGGTCCACCCGTATCGGTACTGCCAATTTTCCGATATGTTGAGTATGAGTTTGTTTTCTCTTTAGGATTTGGGAGTCCTCTTTTCTAATTAACTGCCGCCTGAAGCAGAAATATTCGCCCCTAACCTAAAATGATGGGTTGTGACAGTATAGTAATACTGTATGAATTTAGACGTGACATTGATCATGACCTCTTAGTGCGAGGAATGTGTGAACTCAACCTTCGACGATTGTTTTTTTTTTTTGAAAATTATTGTAATTATTTGTATAGACTGGCATTTTAAGTTTAATTTGTGGAAATTTTGGTGAATTGACAAGTTTTGAACACCCTGTACGCCAGTTGGCGGATCTACTTCAGCTACTTTTTTCTTTTATCTTTGGTGACATATTTCAAGTGACACTGTTTATTCCTTTACAATATATTTTATATTGTAATTCTAAGCTATTTTTCTTAATAGCTTAGAAGTGCAGAATTCCCTTAATGTTTTTCTGCACCGCATGGTGGAATTAGCCAGCCGCATGTGTCCGATATTGGTAGTGCGGTTTACGATTTGTTTGGGAAGGCCACCCTAATGGATTTGTGGATTGCAGTTGCTATATCCCGAGGTGATGCAGTGTTGGAAACCTTCACTGAAGATATTGGAGAACTTATACAAAATTTTCCCTAATGATATTTGAAACATTTTCTGTATTCTTTGTCTTTGTACTATTTCCTAACTAATTTTCTGTTATGTAACTACACTTTATATTCTATTTTATTGTATATCAATGTTTACTTTGATTGATATTTACATATCAAAGTTTTTTTTAGCTTTTGCATATCAATTTTACTTATGTTAATCTTTGTTATATTTCTGAGCCTTCAGCTCTTTACCTATTTAATCTTTAATAATTGTTTGTGAGTGTAACATCCTTGTAACCAATGTATAATTATTTCTATTATTTACCAGTGGAGTATAATTCTTTATTACCCCTTCTGTTTTAGTTTTTATTCTTATCTGCTTGTATAATTTTATACACTTTATTTTCAAAATTTTGCGCTTCAGTAGCCAGTTGTGGCTAGGATTTATTTTATTTTTGGTATAGTTACACTGATGTTTCACGCACACCCTTTTATTCATTTTTGTAATTATTTTTCAAATACTACATTCAGCCTAGCACCTTTAATTTGTGATTGTTTAACTTTTCATGCTAAATATCTTCATCCCTTTACCCTGTACTTTGTCATTAATCTTTCCCTCACCTACCCCTTGGGAACATTCATTTGTTTATCCTATCAATGCTGCTTTTCTTCCTTTGTTATTGTTATAATTTAACATTGTTTCCTACATTGCTGCACAACCACATGTGTGATCCTGCATGATTTCTGTTGCATGGGTGTTTGCTACTCGACGTCTTGGGCCACCGTTCGCACCACATTACGTTTTGACGCAGATTGGTCATTTCGCACACCTTAGAGTCATCTTTATTGTTGGAGATAAAATTCTGATTTGCTCCACCTGCGACTTGCATATCTGAGCGGCATGGAATTTAATTTTCTGGCGGCCATGATTGCTCGCTAGCTACGATGCGATAACACCGGACTTCCTCTGAGTCAGTATTTTCTGACCTTCTACAAGACTTGGTGCCTCGAATCTACTATAAACATTTTTATTTTGCTGTGTGCGATGATATACAAAATTCTTTCCCTGTTTATAATTTCTTTTCTGGCATATTTTAATATACTGTATTTTCGGATATTGCCATTTTGAAAGTTCCCTATGTTCTCTTTTGTTTGCTTGTGGAACATCTAAATACTTTTTTTTAACTTTGGTAGCACGAGTTTTTCAGTTTCTAACTTTTGGTTGCTGGCACTTGTTAGTGCCTGTTGCTTATTTTTCTTAACTCTTAATTCGTTTCTTCTGCTACATGTGGATGACATTGCTCATCGTTTTGTTTACTTAGATGTTTCACGCCTATTATTGCCAATTATAGTTTGTCAGTTACTAAGATACATTGTCCGTCCTCAATTACTATGATAAAAGCACCATTTGTATCCAACCTTTCCCCTTACGTTTTTTCCGTCCTTGGTATTCCTATTTTTCAGATTATCTAACCCCAGTCCCCCCTCCTTTTATGTGATTGCCCCGTAGGTACTGTTACCTTACTTTTTTTATCTTCCGTTCCATAATTCCTTTTTATTTTCTGTCTGTTTTACTGCTCCACTACATGGTCACAACCTCATCGGTAAGAACACTTCGTCTTACGTCAACATTTTACTGGATCTACGGGCCCATTTCTTCATCTTCCGCCTGGGAGGATAAGGATACTTGCCCCCCAGCCAAGGCCTCTTTAGCTGCACAGTTGTGCTGAACTCTGCTAATATAAAGTTTCCTTCGGACTTCCGGTGCTAGACTCTTATTCTGCAGCAGTGCATTGACGAAGCTCACCGACGCAGCAGAGTGATAGTGCACCACAGACTGTGTGCGTCGACTGGGTATGACAACTGTACACTAAGGGACCTGGATTGTTTTATGTGTGTCCTGTGATGATGGAACTGAGCATGTTACCTCCTGTGAGCTACGACGGAGCTTTTCCTTCCTCTTTTCTTTGAATATTTTCCCTTTCCATCCCGTAGGTTCTTTTCCCTTTTTCTTTTTCAGGTGCTACACGTTTACCTATAATTCTTTATTAGTACACAGGGCTGAACTTCACTATTGTAATTGTTTTTCAACTCTGCACCTCGCCAGTACGCGTGGTTGTCTATGTGCCCTCCTTATACCCTTGTATTTCTGACCCCTTTACTTTATTTTCTTTGTCTATGATTGTAAAGTGCGATGTTGGGTCCCCCCTTATTTTTTTTATTGTTCACACAAGAGCATTGCGTCCGATTTTGCTCTCTTTTCGTAGTTTTAGTTGGCGCCAGGCGTCGCCATTTCTTGCGTTGCGGGATATGTCACGAACGTGACTGAGGAGATCCGTATTGTAATTATTATTTTATATTAATCGCCATTATTTTATTAACCTGTAACAAGTTTCTGAATTCATATAGAAACATATTTTATATTCTTAATTCTGCTAAAGCCTTAGTAAATTGTATATATGACAGGAAACAGTGGTTTTCCATTTCCTTTGACATTTCAAAGGGATGTTACTGTGCCATCATTTCCTGAGGAGTACGTGTCTTTCTGCAGGCTTTTAGCTGCACCTTAAACTGCGTAACGTCACATAGAATGTTCTAGAACATTGACGTATCGAGTTATGATTGGCTCGTAAGTGTTCTCTTTGTTCTTGTACGCCGTGTTCTGCGTGCATTCGAAATCTATGAACATGAACACGAAGCGGTTTCTCTTGCTCGGTGAACAGTACGGCTGCATGTAGCACCTGTGATTGCTGTTCACGTGAACCTTGCAATGGGAGCAAAATTTTTCTCCGCACTCGTGCGCTCCTTTTCGGTGTCTGAGGTTCACCAGCTTATTGCAAGTAGGGCACTTTTTCCACGTCGCACACCGATAGCGCCTTCGGGTAAAAGCCGCCTTTCCTCGCATGATTCGCGAAACAGGTTGCACCCTTAAAGTCTCGGTTACACGCGCCACTGTATGAACGCTTCATAGCGCTTAGGGCACTGCTGGTGGCACTTTCGGCAAGCGCCATCGCATCGATGGAATTCTTTTTTGTTCAACGAGGGATAATGGCAATGACGACAATACCACTTGCATTTAAAGCACTTGTGCAAGTCTACAATGGCGTTAAAGTGCCCCTCGTGAAACATGCCGTCAATGGGTTTATCTGCTTCTCTGACGCGTACATGACGTGTTTGCCCTATGATCTGCAAACACCGTCACCGCGTACCCCTTTAACATCGCGTCAAAATCTCTGACGTCATCGATAGTAAATGGACCGTTCGTCTTTCCTACAATTTGGCACAAGGCTTCAGCTTTTTGTTTCTGCAGGTATTTCGAACGTGTAATGGTTTTATAATTAACGTCTCCATCCACTTTAGCTTTGTCAACCGCTATAGCTCTTGCTAAACACAAGCTGTCTTTGTTCATAATTTCTACTATGCCTTTATTACCGGTACACGCATCGCACGGCTTGTGACACGAACCCGACACCTCCTTGGTCCAAACAAAAGTGATTTTCAGAGGTCCCCCTAGCAAGAACTGCTGGTTGCTTTGCATCACCTTCTCTATCGCTTTTATAACCGCCTCCGCATTCACCTAGTCCGTGCGTCTAACGCTCATGTTTAAAGCTTTGGACGGGTGCTCCTCGTCCGCTAAACTTATGCCTAAATATCCCGGTTCGTTCCCCAAGAGATTTTCTTTCGCAAAGTTAATAATGTCCGTAAACAGAAGCGTCACCCATTGCTCTGGATTTGCATCTCTGGGACCCGGCTTCACGGTAATTTCTGTTTCCGTGTAGCCGGAGAAAAGCCTTTTCAACGTTCTCTGCCTATGGGCTATAATGTCGAACCTGGGCTGCAAGGTTCCAGATTCGCTTACCCTTTGTTCCGGCTCCATGCTTCGGGCTTTGTTCAACAACGCCTAAAAAGCTTTCTACACGTTCAAACACTTTCAATACAATTGCTACTTTTTTCGCTGCTTCTTTTACGCTATATCAACTGCGGTAAAAAAACTCATTCATGTTATTTTCTTACCAACATCAATGTGCCTCCACGCGCGCGTCCTGCGGATATCACACGCAACTTTTTTCTCGCAAAAACAACGCTTCCAATATATCGTAAATGTTCCAAAAGCTAAAACCTTACAATTCATAGTCAAGTCGCTTTTCTTGCACAATTCTCACTTCAGCGAGCCTCTTATCGCCTGGTGCTTTTATACGCTGCTTATCGCAACCGCAACTTCCGCATGCGCACTCAGTTAAAGGCCTCATTAAAATTCCAGGCTTGTTATCGCGCCACAACTTCCAGAGTTGTAATCAGGCTCTTTTCCGGTGCACTTCCGGTCTCACCAGCGAACCACCGCACCATCCGGTTGCGATAACAATTAAATTTTCCTACCATCGACCGCACAACCACTTTTAAACATTTTCTTGCTAATGAGCATCCGTTTGCACGACCATTTTTAAAGTTATTTCGCAGATTGCGGCTCTTTAACCATGGCGGCCATATTGTGACGCACATCGGCTGCTGATTACGGCCCCTTTTAAAAATGGCATGCCAGGCTTCCCGTCTTCTCACTCAGTCTTGCTCCGTACTTGAAGCAGTGAACATGGAACCAGCAGTAGCCTCAGGATCCGTCGCCGGCGATCATTTTTTTTCGCCAACCTCAGGCAGAGTTTATAGAGAGCTTCTCTCCAACGAGCAACATCAGGCGTACTTCCACCATCCCATAGTCACTGCGTACGGTCCGGTGCAGCTCGCCTACCAGCCACAAGTGGCTCTGCAGCAGCATCAACAGCAGCAGCATTTTGAGCAATTTGCGTGGCAAAACCAAGTGCCCTACGCAGTACAAGAAGCGAAACAGCACGGCGAGATTCTTCCCATGCCGCCCGAGCAACAGCAGCTGTTGGGTTTACCCAGTTTTCAGTTAGCGTTTGCACATCTGCACCACCAGTGGCACGAGCTTTTAGCTCCCTTCGCAGACGCCCGGGGTTCGAGCTCGTTTTCGTCGGCTGCTTCTTCGCCATCCGTGCAAGTGTGGCCAGCCTCTTCGCCCTCCATCACCACCACCGACAGCGGGGTGTACACAGAGGAGTACACAGACGCCGCAGGCGCTACGCCTCCGCACTCCCCTTTACCTTCCGCGCCTTCCTATTCCCCAGAGTCTCAACCCTCCTCCTACGACTGCCGCCACATTATCCTCCATTCTCCTTCCTCTTTCCACCGTCACCCTTACCATCCTCAAAACTCTTTTCTTTCCTGCTCCGATCCCGATACTTCCCCTCCTCCACGGCACACCTCCACGCCACTTGCTTCTTCCTCCCCCGCTTCCAATTTCTCGTCCTTCTTTCCACACCTCGACCCCGTGACCCTTCAGGGCATTTCTGTTCAATCCCTGACTCCCTCGACCTCCTCCTCCTCCGTTCAGGTCATCCCCTTCTCCCCTTCTGCTTCTTCTTCCAGTGTCGAACCCATGTCCCTTGGGGACATCTCTGTTCAGCCTTTGTCTCCTCGTTCTCCTTCCTGCCCTCCTCCTCCTCCTCTAAGTGCTTCACCCTCCTCTTCCTCCTCCGTCGTCGTCGTTCCCTTGTCGCCTTCTCCTTCTTTACCCATTTGTTATGTCGAACCCATGTCCCTTGGGGACATTTCTCACCACTCTTTCACCCCCCATTCTCCTTCCTATCCTCCTCCTCTATGTGCTTCTGCCTCCTCCTCCTCCGTTCAAATCATTTCCCGCTCTGCTTCTCCCACACCCCAACCTCCCGCATTTACCCCTATCCTCACCCAGTGCTCCATTTTCCCACGGTCTCCTCCCCCTCTTCTCAACCCTACCTACTCTAATATTGTCACGTTTGGAGCGGGCAGTTTCTTTGTTAGTAAAATTGAAGATGGCATCATATAACTTACTCAGTTCTCTATCAAGAATACTGCCGACATATGCAATGTCATCCTCCAATCTAATAAGGGCGGCCGGAGGGGAGCGTATCCCCAGCGGGCGCGGTGTCGTCAGCTGTGAAATATCAACCCTTTCCCGTAGCACTTTAAAGGCTAGTGGAATAGAGGCCTGATAATTGATGGAATCCGGCAATCGTCGCATAGCCGCTCCTGCAGCGATCCGAACCTGCCTATCAGGTAAATCGTCCATCGTAACGGCGGAAATCAGAGCGATGAACAAGAGAAGGCTGGCATGTAGGAGTTACATCTGCAAGAAAAGTACATAAAAAACTTAGCGCTATCGCCGTAAATAAAAGGAAAAACAGGAGCGGAAGGTAGGAAAATGAAAGAACGGGAAAGATGGTGAAAAGGAGGGAAAATTAGGAAGGGAAATCGCAAAGGCAGTAGTTCGTGCCGCATGTGATATATCTCTACACGTTAAACAAGGCTAATACCAGGCAGAGTTAAGAAATAAAAAAAAAGAAATAAATTATACGGGAATCGAATCCCGGACTAATATACACATGACTCAGAGGCACGAGGTAACGTGACATAACACCAAATAATAGGTCCTGGTGACAAAAAAAATATATATAACATGGGGACAGCGTCAATGCATAAAAGTGGCGAGGGGAATTAATAATAGGGAGAAAAAGTATATAAAATAGGGACTATATGAATTAGTGTTGACAAAATTACAACTAAGAAGAATGTACTGATGAGACAAGAGGGGAAAAGAGTGAGAGAGAGAAAGAGAAAAAAATTCCAACTTAAGTGCAACTGCACCGACGTTGCATCCGTAACTTTGTGGTTACGCTTCCTAAGTGACATCCTCATATAAATGCAGGTAAGAGCCGAGTAATATGGTAGAAATGGAAAGTCTAGGCGCCAGATTGAGACGGTGGGAGGTGCTGCTGCAGCGGTTAATCCCGCACCTGCAGGAGGTGGGGTGTGATGCAACGCTATTCAGACGCCTGATTAATTTACAAAATTTACTGCCGCCGCTGATAATCGGCATCCCTAACGGGATGTTTAATGAGAGCGTCCAGGACCTTCTCCTGGAACTACAGGAGGTCGCCAGCGATGTTGTGGTAAGTGATATTCTTTTCCATATTAATAAGAGAGTGCAATAGGGAAATAACAAACCAAGAGAATCTTAAAAAAAAAAAACAAGAAATAAAGTGATAACATGGGGAAAATTTACCTGAGGCAGATTCCGAATCATGATATTACAGTGACAGGAATGAAATGTAACTTGACATATAAACGTTTGATAGAAGAATGAAATCTACATATAAGAAGGGGTGCAATATAAACTATGAGTAAGCATAAAAGATAGATTAGAGGGAGCTGTATGCATATGGTCCATTTGTCTATTGTTGTTGAGCTTTCGTCTGTCTGAGAACGTCGGACCAGGAATCCTAATATCTGTATCTTATGAAAAAAAAACCGAAGGAAATATAGAATTAATACTCCAAACAATCGAAGTTCAGAAAGAAAAAAAAATACAGGCGATTGACATACATAACGGGTACTCATCTCTGTTGGGGAGAATAAGTAAAAGAATAAAATAGGAGGGGGAAAAGAAACACAATGAGGCGAGTAATAAGAGTTGTTTTTTTCTTTCGCTTGGACATTACAGTGCTACCGAATAGGGGAGCTGCGGCAGCGGCCCCCTGCCTATAGCCGGGAGGAGAGGAGCCCCTCCGTAGAAGAACCAGCGGAAGAAGGTGGCAGCCTGTCCTCCGTGGCAGGGGAGATGAGTGTTGTAGAATGAAGAAGTGTGAAAAAAATGAATTAAATACAGGACTTAGCTTAAAAATAAGCTATAAAAGGAGAGGGAGAAAAAAAATGAATAAAAAGGTGTAGGTGGAAGAAAGAATGAAGGAGTTGTATTTAAGATTGCCGTCCCTTCCAAAATCACATTCCAGGTACATATATCCTTTTGAAATTGAAAACGGGGAAGTGTGGAATATAGGGGGTAACAGGGGTGATGAGGAAAAGGCCCAACCCTTGCGCTGAGATCTGGGGTTTAAGATAAAGTGTGCAGCTGAAATGCAGTAAACAATTTCAGTAGAAAAATAGAGCAGAAGGGACAAAACTGGCTTTTGCCGGAGCGCATGAAGAGTTCAGTAGTAGCGCTTTTCAGCTGCAAGGGTACTTATAAGAAGAAGAAGAAGAAAAAAATCCAATAAAATTTGTGAGGTGGTTATTTAGTTTAATGTATTGCCATTAAAGCTTGTAATCTGATATAATTTATTCATTAAAAAGGATGGTCTCAGAAATATAGGGCCATTAGAAGCGATATATAAATATTTAGTAATGGGGCAAAATTGTACGATTAAGAGTAACAGAAAATAAACGAGCAAATTCTGAAATGACAGAACCGGAAAAGTTGGAGAACCGCTGCAAATAACAGCCGTCCGATCAGGAGAAGATTGTGGCCTGCAACCAAAGCGCGAGCAGCAGTTGGACTAAGTAAGTGAAGGCGGACATATCTATACTAGCTATGGAATATCTTCTTACCGGTGAGTACAAACCTAACATTATTAAACGAAGTGCTTTAATCATAGAAGGAGGCATACCAAAGTGCGACGAATACAGTGAGGAGCAAAATGTTACAAAAATATATCCGTAAAATCCAGACATGAAAATAACAAAAGTACCATCATGTCCGATTAATAAATAGAGCCGAATTGAAATTAGACAATAGTACAAATTCCATGTATGGTCAGAATTAAGAAGCATAGAGCGAGATGTGAGGATAGATAACAAACAACATGACTGAAAATAACATTTAAAGTAATAACATTTGTAAAGGAATATTTATATGTGATATATGAACACGTAGATAGATTTTAATATCGTGGGGGGGTGCATAATTCTTCATGCATTGCAGAAATCTAAATTAACATAAAAGGCCATGCATATAAAATTATTTTGGGCAAACACGAATGCCAAATCATGTGACCGGACCACAAAGCAGTGATAATGCCATGTAATTTTTGTTAAAAGTGAATCATTTCATCACCAAAACTATAAATATTAGACATGAATTATGCAGTGCTTTAAAAAGTTGCATGAATTGGGAATGTATACACACGACATTGTGATTTGCTTAAGTATGTGTATCTATTATACGAAATACATTTGGTCACTATTTCCAAGTGAAGCTTATTTCCTGAAAAGGAAAAAGAGGAGAGGAAAAAAACTTACTATATCTGGTATGAGAATCCTCATTTTCGTTAATAAGTTAATTCTTTACTATTGGAAACTTATCTAGTGATTTCAGAAAAATATTTTCACTTGGTTCGAAAAAGTTTTAAGGATCGGAGTTTACGCAACCCTTAAGCTATCTCATGCTCGTATTTCTTATATTTTCCTACGTTCACAAACGCTTCGTGCCAATAAAGGTGCTCACAAAGTGCTTTGTTAAAATTAACGGTGACTTTCACTACAAGGATCTATTTATAGTTTCCAAAAGGAACTTGGGGTTAGAAATAATAATAGTAAAAAGATGTCGAAGTCGCATGAACGTAGTGGAAGTCATCTTACGTATCAGCGTATATTATCGTTGATTGCCATATGTATACTTTGAATTCAAACGACAAAGGATGATGTCGTATAATGTGTTATGTTTAAAGTGTTTACAAGAATAATTAATTTTATATCACTTAAGAAACTATTATTTAGTTTATACCTTCGCGTTTCCGACTCCTCGTTATGATTGTTTCACTTCGTCATCTGCCGCTACTGCTATAATGATTGTTACACTCTGTTCTTCGCATAATGTTAGTATGAATGTGGTAAGCAGTATTATAATTATTGTTATGATTGTTGTTATGATGCTGTTTGTTATGAACATAATAAATATCATTATTAGAATTTGTATGTGAGGGCGTCGGCCGAAGTGAATTAGTAAACGGAATACGACGCATCCAAGAGGTAGAGCACATAGGATAATTCTCGAAAATATACATCAAAAGAATTATATATAAAAAAGAAATCTTGACGTCAAGTCACTGGTTGTTTTGTGAAACAAAGTGTTTAAAATTTTATAACTAAAGGAAGAGAGAGAAAAAAAACATCTTGCCATTTACACCTTAGCAGATATTTAGTTTTCTAATATGCAGAAATGCAAATTATCTGGGAACTTAGTATACTTTAGCACTATATGCGTTGGTTGACATAACAACACTTATGTTGAATTAATATGGGTAGTTGTCTTGTATGTACAATGGAATTCTCCTTGCGGATAGTGGGAGTAATTTGGGAACTTAGGATCTTATTATTAATATTTTGGTTTTTATTATGAATATTTTTAAATATATATATATATATATATATATATAGTGACATATACTCACCAAATGCCTTAACCGTCTGTAATAATTAGTGAATATCCTCATCCTCAGAGTTTTAGTTCTTTACGACGCCAAGTCGAGCCTGTATTTGATCATCAGTATTCATCCTTTTGGGAGATTTTACAAAATACTCAAAGATCCATTCATACCATACTTTTCCTTAAGCAAATGGACGCGATGATGCAATGTAGGAATCATTTGTTTCCCTTATCTATTGTCTCAGCTGATATCTTTGAGCAGGAATTAAAACTATTTGGAACTTAGCTTACGTAACACTTCCTTTGAACTTGCAATTGATGTCTCCGATATACATCGATATTTTGAATTAGAAATTACTTCATGCTCCTTTAGCAAGACATATATAATGGTCACCATCAAAATTCCAGTTAAACAACAAGGCTTAGAATGGGACGTTTATCACTTTATTGCTACGCCCTTTGGATGGCGTTCTTCTACTTGTGTAATTATTAATGAACCTACTTATGTCGCGGTTAGCGGTGATCAAGTTCGTCCTATTATGGGAGCTGCTATCCATCAGTGTGATCCGTTTAAAACCGGCTTATGTTATATTCCTCGGTTTAGTAATGATTTGCTCTTTAGCCCCCTTTGTGCGAACAAAATGATTCATGGGCTTACGGCCACGGAAATGAATGATTATTGTCCTTTTCAATGTCACGCCGCGGAGAAAATGCTGATTACGGAAGTAGAACGGGATACTTATGTTATGACCCGTCCTCTTGAGCCTATAGCATTTATATGCGATAATATTACACACTTAATTCCCAATTTACCTGCGGGATCACCTGGTGCTTTACAAATTAAACTACCTTGCTCGTGTGAATTACGGTTGGGTCACGTGGTGCAAATACCAAAGCGTTTTCCATGCTTTACCTTCTCTGTAACTAAACCACAAACCCTCCACCTTATCCCTGCAGGCTGGTCTAGCTTAACATCGCTCAAAATTTCCCCCTTTGCTAACAGTGAACATCTCACATTTACTAACCTTTCTCAATGTCTTAAAATTAACTGGTCATTGGAAATTCCACACCTTAATTTATCTCATGTACCGTACAATGAGCTTCTTACACCTGTTTCCGACTCTCGTTATCCCTCCCCAATAATACAGTTGCTTTTCTTATGGACTTCTCTCTTAACAATCCTGGTGGGCGTCATTCTATTCCGAAGCCCTGAACTTTTGATTGCAACCCGCATTACAGGGGTGGCTGCCACCGGAGGATTACCAGATACGGTATACGATGGATTTGTTATTTTCCTTGCTCTTATTATATTTTTCTTGATTGGGGCAGTTGTTTATCGTGTTGTTAAGTTATGGTTACAGGTATTTCGCATGCATCGAACATCGGTTACTTCGGCAACAACAGCTGAAGGACCTGGGACTCGTGGTGTTCTCCTCTTATCGACGCCGCCGGTTGCTGCACGCCGTGTACCACCTACACCTTTGAGTACTTTGGCTGAGGACACTTTGGCATAGTTCGGCCTTGTTTGGTAAGATCATTTTATTTTGCACAATTACGTTAACCTTGTTCATCTTCGTAGTTCTACAGAACTCCGGGGACTCCTGATGGATGTGGTTTACCTACCACTTCCTGTTTCGCTACTTGCTGAGCACAGCTGTCACTCCTTGTCCTGTTGCGTAACATGCCAAGTTTGTGCACATTTCCAGTTTGTAAGCATCTAAGTGCTTAATTATTTTATGTGTATACCGAACATTCGTCAGAGTTTATTGTTCTTATCATTTATCACATATCTGTTGTTCGACACCTCTTACCCTGGATCAGCCTTGCGGCTCCAATGGTATTTCGGTTGTCAAATAATTTATTGATATACTTCTTCCTTTCATCGTTAGACCGTGAGGTCCGGTGATCGTGTACGTTGCGAAGAATTTTTTTTTCTCTCTCGTTATACGGCAGAATATAAGAGTAAAACGTGGAGCTTATGCTATCTTGAGGGATTAACCGTAAGGCCCCGTCAAGTCCTAATTTAGTAATATTTTGCAGACAGGGACTCCCGATTGTGTTTTTTCCCCTTTTCCTGTGCACAGGTATTTATCTCACTTTCCTTTTACCAGAGGCGCGGGTCGCTTCCTGGTTCGTTTTTATGTGAATGTATTTTTGAGTCCCGGGACATGTGACTTCGAAAATTTTTGGTTCGAATATGTTATTTTAATTGTGATTGGAGTTGTCGGCTCCGTGAGAGATTTTGTGCCGTTACGTTTAATGTGCCCGATCCGAGCAATGGCTGCTCGCTTCCTCCTTTCAATTATATGTTGTACTCTGACGTCTGCGAGTGTATCACATCAACCTATGGGGAATCCCTCCATTGAGGTGACAGCTGGTGCCGACTTTTATCGTTTACCAAACATGACTTATTATGAAAGTTCTGTGCCGGTATTATTTTTTGCGACCCAGTGCTGGGTTCGTTCGCCGATGACAGCCTTTTGCAAAATTAATGCGAGTACTGCAGCATTTTGTGACTGGTTAACGTCTCGTTTTCACACGTTACAGGGTGCCTACCCTTCCCTATTTGACTCACATGATCTCCCCTTACAGGGAGACGGATCCATTTTTGGGTCACAATTTTTGTTAGCTGACAAACAACACATAGATAATCTCTTTGTCTATGACTCAATCATGCACAACGTACTGCAGTTAGCTCGCCAGCATAGTCCTTTTGTTTCTATATTTAATGCCTCATTTAGTGACAAAGGTTTTAATCTCAACGATGCCATCGTCACCCGTCCTTCCGGAGCAGGTGCATTATATGAATTGCTCTTTCAAGCCAGTCGCATAGACTTAGTCTATAGAACCTATGCTTCACGTTTGTTGAGCCCTTGGGTGGTGACACCCTATCTGTTAAGACGGCCCTGGATTCCGTATTACGCAGTAATTCGGGATTCCGGTTGGTATGGAGAAAAACGAACTTAGGCAAGTATTATTCCGTTCCCATTGTCGATTGCCTATTCTCCCCTCAACATATAATGGTCGGAATGCAGATACCCTTGGTTCGCGATGAAGTACAGGAAATAGTAGGCCGATACTTTACCCCGACCCCATTTGCATTTTTACAACAAACTTGCATGATAAATTTCGAAGGACGCGCCCTCAACATCCTACATTCGCCGGGAAATTTGAGAGTTTTTCTAACGCAATGTGACACTTCTAAATCCAGTCTTTGCTTGTCACCCCTGCCTATGGAATTCCCGCATTACTGACGTCTTGTGCGATAAACATCCTCCGGGGAACATCCGTAGCACAGTTATCTCAGGTCTGTCCCATGACCTGCATGACTGTGCTAAACCCATGGTATCACCGTTCGATGCCTTTATCCTAACACATGTTGATTCTTTTACAATTCAATTCCAGACTTCATTCGCACATATTATTTACAGAGCGACATAGGCGCGTATAGAGTGCGTATTCCATGTCGATGTAATGCAACGGCTGCGCACTATTTCTTCTCCCCTCCTCGATTGTGTACGCCCACCCCTTCACTCACAGTGGAAATAAGACGACTAATTCCTGCTCCGTGGTCCTATATAGAACACCACTATTTTACCCCCTTATGCATCGGCAGCCTACCCTACGTATACCTAACTTTCTCAGTGTTATAATAACGAATGGCATCCTCGAGATTACACTCCTACGCTCACTCTCTCTTTAATTGGTATCCTATTCGGAATGAATATTTTGATTCTTATTTATTTGTTTTGGATGGCACTCTCTAATGGTCTCCATCCCATGTTATGGCGTAATAGAACACCCTGGTCAGCTGCTATACCTCGTACCGATCCCCCGCCGTCTCATGTCTCTCACACTCGGCGGGAGTATGATGACATACCCGCTCCACCTTCTCCATCACCATCCACACCGCCTGCACTTTCCACCGCCTCTGCACCCCCACACATCTATGAATCCTTACAACCCGCGGATGGCGGCTACATCTTACCCCGTAGTGTTAAGCTACCACGCGCTGTGACGCGTCCTACCAACCAAGCATATGTAAATACACTTTGTTGACAATTTTGGGAACTATATCCGACTCAGCCCCATTCTTTATAATCCAGTTTTTATTTTAAGACTATGTTTTATGTTTTAATAATACAAATGTTGTTCTTAATCCTTATGTATGTATACCTTGATGTATTTTTTTTTATTTGGGCGAAGCTGTTCCGCTCCTTCCTCACTATGTATATATATACCTGTATATGTAATGTATATCTATATATATATATATTCAATTCTTAGCGGTAAGCTAAACTTCTGTCCCGCACCAGCGTTAGGGGATGTAGGTGTGCCACTTTCTTTTGTACTTTAGTACAGAAACGAAAAATAAAAATTCTTCGCACCCCCGAAACTGAACAAACAATTTTTTTTTCTTTTCATTTATTTACGGGATGTGTATTAACTGTTTCGTTTCGTTTTTTTATATTTTTCTTTTCATGAGTTCCGGCACACGCACCCCTCTCTTCTGCCGCCGGGCGGATGTTTTACCCTTGTTGGGCGGCAGGCCGGTTACTCGGTCAATGGTTATAATATTTGTAATATTTCACTTATGTGAATGTCCACTTATGTATTTCTTTATTTTATATGTAAACTGTATTGTTTACCCCCCCGCCTTCTAGTGGTAGTATTACTCTTACCAGTGGTGTTTTCCTTGTTGCTCCCCTGCATTTTTCTTTCATTCCTTTTCCATTCGTCTTTTCCCCTCTCTACCCTGTATGCTCGGTCTCTGATTCAGCCTTCATTTTTTTTCCCGGTCGTCCACCTGGTGTGCTCCGACACCCACGAGACACTCACACCCAGCATGAACGTCGCCTGTATCGTCGGTGAGCGCCGCCAGGGCCTTGGATGATTCTCTTCGCGGCCTGCAGTACCTTTCCAGGGGCTGGCCTAGCCGTCTCATTGGCACGGACGTACACATGCTTGGCAGTGCCAACCAACGACATGCCCCAATATGTTCCTACGACCCTTGGCGGGCTCCGTATGTCTTCCCTATGCTGCCTCATCTGATGGTGACTGCCGTAATGGTACAGACTGGGGGATGCTTATTGGACATGTTTACCTCACCGCATCCCCATGACACTTTTGGTGCACCGTACCTGGTGTTTGTGCACTTTTTTTTTTTTTTTGGAAAATTCAAGATATAAATGTTATTTGTTATGTAAATATCTTTAATAATGAAGTAATTAAATGGAGTTTTTTTGGGAATAGCCTTTTTTATTTATTTATTTTTTTCTGTTGCTATTTTTTTTAATTTTTGTGCAATGTATTTATTCATTTACTTTATTTTGGGATAGGTTTTTAGGAGAATATGGAAACTACTACACAAGAAGGATTTATCACTTTTGTTTCTTCTTCTTCTTATCCCTATTCTTAGCATATGCCCTCCTGCAGTGGACACTTAGAGCTTCCTTAAATGCGGGAGATCCAAGGCCAAAGTGGTCCTTTTGTCCAACTCCCAGCGTTCCTTCCGGATAAATCTCTGGAAGGCTTGCAGATTCACTGCGTCCCCAACTTTTAGTAAACAAAAATAGGTGGCAAAGATGAGCCAAGTAAGGTCATCTGTCAGTTTCTTGTCACCGTGTTTGAATTCGAGATTCAGATAGACCTCCCGTGGAAACATCAGCACGCCACTACAAATCACTCCTATGCGACCATATATCCAGTCCCATATTGGGCGTACGACGGCACAATCCACCAACTTGTGACTCAATGTCTCCACCGCAGAACACCTGAGGCAGAGATTTGATGTTGCTCTGCCATGCCGCCACAATTTGTCAGCTGTCGGAACAACCTTATTGACAGCCGAGTAAACCGCAGCTTTCCAGTCAGTGGGGATCTTCGGATTCTGAAATGTTTCCCAAATTGTACTCCATCGTCTAAGCGAATAGTTGTGTTGTACCTGCGGTAGAACACTGGTGGTAGACATCAGATGTTTGTAAAAGAAGGCTGACCGAGTAAAGGCCAACCTCTGCGTAGTAATGGTGGGTAGGTCCGCAAATGTCTGCCACCACCGCCGAAATTCGGGTAGCCGCCTATCTGGAAGACGAAGTAGAGCTGCCCAAAGCGATCGCTGTATCGGAAGGCCCTCACCGTCCAGAACACGCAGTATAGTTTTCCCAAGAAGTACCAGACATTTCACATCCACTGCGATCAACCCACAACCACCTTTATTAACTGGTAGACGTAGTTGTTCCCTGGAAACCCGATAAGCAGCTCCGGACCAGAGAAAATAACCAATCAGGCATTCGATCCTCTGAGAAAATTGTTTGGTAATAGGCAACACTTGAGCAATGTACCAAATCCTACTGAGGGCGTAAGTATGCACATACCACACTCGTTGGAAAAGGTTTAGTGACCGAGTCCGCTGCTCTACTAAGAGCACCCGTAACTTCGTCAGCTTGTCAGCCCAATTAACTGCCACAGTCTCGCGAAAACACCGCGTAAACACAACGCCCAAGATCTTTGTGTGGCTTACTGTCCGCATACCATGAAGGTTCAGGGGTTCGGACCAATGACCAAACAGTAACACCTCCGACTTGGTAAAATTTAGTTGGGCACCAGAAACGGAACAATAGTCGCGTAGACACCGATGTAAGGTGATCATGTCCGCGTTGTTTGCCAGGAAGACAGTCACGTCATCCGCATAGGCGGTAAGTCGGAATCGCTGACCGCGCAGTTCTATGCCGCCGAGGGATGACTGTAGTCTCAAAAGGGGATCGAGGCTCAACGCAAATAAACCCATAGACAGTGGGCAACCCTATCTGACTGACCGCTCTATGCGGAGAATCGGAGAAAGGTATCCGTTGCAGAGTACCCTGGATGTTGCAGCAGCATAAAGGTTTTGTAATAATGAAAGGAACCGCCCTGGGATCCCCAAGTGCCGATAAGCGACCATAGGTAAGAATGACTAACGTTATCAAAGGCCTTCTCAAAGTCAAGGTTAACCAATGCCACTGGAAGCTTCTCGGTTTCAACATGACAAATCACATCCCTCAATAAGCCAATATTTTGGATGATGTTCCTGCCACTCGGAACCACAGTCTGGACGTTGCAGAGAATTGCTCCATAAACCAGATTCAGCCTTGAAGAAAGCACTTTCGCCAGTAAGTTGTAGTCGCAATTGAGCAAGGTAATCGGTCTAAACTCTGTAACGGTTCTCGCACATCGATGCTTCGGAAGCAGTAGTATTACACCTTCAACAAACTTCTCGGTAACCTCAGAGGAGCGCAGAATTTCTGCAAAAACTGCTGTGAGTTCGGTAGCAATGACGTCCCAAAACGTGGAATAGAAGGCATACGGAATACCATCCGGACAGGAGCAGTGTTCTGCTTCACACTCTGCAACCCAGCCGCTAGTTCTGCAGAGGTAATAGTTTGCAAAAGAGAGGAGCCGCTCTGCGAAGGCAGATGATAATGCAGTGGGAACGAGGCGGCACCAGTATCGGAAACTTTGGAAAACATAGCACTGAAATAGTCATGAAAGCAGCGGATGATAGCACAGGATCCGGAAATTATCCGCCCATCGTGACAAAGTTCAGGTATAAAACGCTGCCTGCCCTGCTGGCGCTCTCCGGCAAGATGAAAAAGGGAGAAAGTTTATTCTGCAGCCATATGTCGACGATGGGAGACGTCTCGAAGGCGGAGCATTTCCAATTGCTTTAACGAAATTTGTTCCTTAATAGCATGCAGACTTTGGGACACATCATGACCGGCTCTTTGCAGTTCAGCGAGAGCCTGTAAAGCAGCATAATAGAAATCCAGCAGCTCTCGCCGTTCCCTGGCTCGTTGGAGAACCGCCCGTTTAAAAAGGGAAATAATTGCTGGTTTAGCCTTAGAAAGCCACCAGGAAAGTTTGTTGCGGGAATTGAGGAACGAGGGACGCAACTTCCCCCACAGTAAGCGGAAGTCTCGATGGCAATCTTTCTCCGCGAAAATGGATACAGGAATACTCCAGTAACCTCTCCCAGGCGTGGGAACAGGTGCAATCTGCGTAATCCGACAGACGACTGCATGGTGATCACTGAACGCAAGGGGATGCACTCGAAGATCATGGACCGTAAGAACCAAGGTGCGAGAGAAATAAAATCTGTCAATTCTAGAAGCCGACAATCCACGGACAAAGGTGAAGTCCACACGAGAACCATACTTGGACTCCCATACATCCACAAGGTCAAAATGCGTCACGATTTGCTTGAGCATAGGACTAAGGTTGGGCAACCCACATGATCTTTGGCAGCAACAGTACAGTTAAAATCACCACCAATGAGATATGTTGAACCCTTAGAAAGGGCATTCAGAAGAGCGGTTTTGAAGAATAGTTCCCGTTCAGACCGACGTTGAGAGCCAGAAGGTGCATACAAATTGATCAAGACTATGTCAGTGTACAGGGCGGAGATGAGGCGTCCAGAGGGATGTAAGTCGACATTGGTGAGACGCATTCCTTTGCGGTAAAGCAACGCCGTTCCTCGGCCGTCCGGTCCAAGATTGACGATGTTCTCATAATGACACAGAAAATCAAGATTGGGCACATTGACTTCCTGTAAAAATCCAACATCCACATCATATAAGTGTGGAAATGCAGCAAGTAAATGCTGATTTACCGGATTACGAAGACCATTAACGTTTATAGAAACAAAGACGTGAAGGAGTGTCATAAATGAAAAACCACGAATGAAAGGGTCTCCAGAAGGAACAGCACAGACAAGGAAATACAGCACTACTAGGGGACCGGACACCAAGAACGGGAGATTTAAACTGATCCGCCACCTTTCTCGCCTGGTTTGTCTCGCGGCACCGTAGGTAAGACATACGAATGCACTCTGTGTTTCTGCGAAGATTTGTCTTTCAGTGTATCAGCTTTCTCATAATCACCATCCGGAGTCACGGCAGGCAGGCCAGGCAACTCGGAAGTATCAAATTCGTTTGCCACCAACGGTAAGGCGCGGTCCACGTCCTCTGACCAGGGTTGAGGTATCGTATCGCCGTCCTGAGGTGGAGGTTCTGTTTTGCGAAGCCGTGGATCCCGTGACTGCGTCGCTTTCTCAGGTAGCACTTGCCGGTTTACAGTCGCAACTCTCGGTGCTTGAGAGGTTACTGCCTCACCTTTCAGCTTCTTAGAATCAGGTTCGCCTTCCGAATGACAGCGTTGCAAAGAGTCCGTAACAGCATTGTCAGATGTGATGGAAGGTGCAGTCCCCTGGTCATTAGTAGGAGTCACTGAAGTCGTTGAGATGGGCACTGCGGCAGCCGTAACCGCCGAAGGAACTGCAGCAACCATTGTCACGTCCGCTGGAGGCACCGCATCAGGTGAAACAACGTCGTTCTCGGAGATTGGTTTAAACAACTCACTCATCAGCTGATGCCGTAGCCGGGATTGAGGAGGAACAGATGCCCGTAACCAGCGTTGAGGACAATCTGCTTTCAGATGTGTGTTATCCTTGCAAATGAAACAAACCTGTTCTTGTCCACTGTAGGTAATGTAGGCCTCAAACCCGGCAATCTTTAACGTGGAAGGTATCGGTTTAGTAAGTTGAATATGCACCAAACGTATACCAGTGGAAACTGCAAATCTATAACGGCCAGACCAACCGTCAGTAGTGATGTGCAGTGTCTTGCCGTAATGCTGAAGCTCGTAAACTACCCTGTCGTTACTGATTTCAGGTGGCACATTGTAGACGCGAACCAAAGTATACTCTTTATCTGCCGCCGTAAGTTGCCCATCCGTCACTTCACCGGACATTAAAGCAAATTGGAATGCTCGCTCGTATTTACGTAGTACTTCTTCATAAACACTGAACTGTTGAAACTTGATATAAACAGCATTTTCTCTTCCCACCAACTGAATTGTATGTACCTGCGCTGGAGAGAGTTCCAAAGTGTGGTGCATCCATTCGTGAATTTCAAAAGCCGTGGGCCATTGCATACTCTTATTAAACGCAACTTTTATAGTATTTTTACGTACTGCCTTCTGTTGCTCCATTTCACTGCTGACACTCAATACACCACCAACACGAAAATAAGAGGCGCGGCAACAACCAAGCGCTCTCCAACTCGCGATGTGCACCGGCCAAGGGCCAGACCACGACTGACTTCGGATAGTGAGTTGTGTCTCGTGCGTGTGTGTGTTTAGCAGGAAAATATTATGGACTGATGATTACTTCATGGCATATTGGACTTCATCTTCTCTTACTCCAGGGAATGGAACTGGGCCGAGTCTCCCTTTCGTCTTTGCGCCCCCTTCTTTTCCTTCGCCGTTGGAGTCCCATTCCTTTTTCCTCTCTTTTTTCCCCCTCTCTTTCTTCACTGTTTATTTTGACCACCCAATAGACCTTTTCTGGTTTTCTTCCTTGGCGGGTATACTCGGTTGCCTATGGGCGCCGGGATGTGTTTCTCATTGTATATATACTGACTGTCGCTTATTTTGACTCAGCCCTTCTGGCTGTGTGTCTTGTATATCCTTACTGCCACATAGTGGTTTACTTGTTTTGCTGTACACATTTGGATTGTATACTTCTCCTGAGATGTGTGGTTTCCTCCTTATGTATATTCATTTTCGACCCCTATTGATGCTCATTATTGTTTTGCAAGCGCCAGGGGTCGCTTTTCTTGTTTTGGGGGATATGTCACGTTATACCGGTAAGGAGCTGGGTCTTGAATTTACTATTACACACCAATTGGTGATATCTTAATATTCGGTCACATTATTCTAAATTTATGTAGAATCTTATTCTACTTATTTCTTAGTTTATGACATTTCTGTTAATCTTGTGTACGTGACCGGACGCTAGCGGTTGCTTATTTCCTAGGAGTGTTTCTTGGGATTTACAGTGACGTCAACTTCCCCATGGAAACTCATGGAACAATGTTCCAGAAATGAATATGTGTATCCGGGAAAGTCATGCGCTCTTGCGTAACTCTAGGGCGGCTTCGAACCATATAAGGTAATATCCGCTCGGACAATGTGGAGACACCCGCTTCTATATAATCAAGCCAGCGAGGCCGCTCGTGGGTCTTGCTCTTCTTAGTACGCATGGGAATCGTGTACCGCTGGTCACGATTGACATCGACTTGCAACTCCTTCCTGCGCAACGCACATATCTCCAAGGTAAGCCCAGAAGGGTATTATTAGTAATAGCTTTTACGATCTGAGTCATGTAGTTACAAAGTCATTGCCTAATCATTGTAAATCACCATCTCAGGGTTTCCCTTCAAAATATATTCATGCAGTCAGTAGCTTAAGCGAGTGTCTTTGCCTTCTGATCCTGTCCACCTACGTTTCCCGATCACACCCAGTGATGGGTTGTGACAATATTTCTCCCCCGGACCCCTCACTAGTGTGGCTGCTGTCCGTCTGGCCCAGCAGGTTTAACAGGGCACCCGTGCGAAGAAACCTCTTCCCAACGGGCACGACGGGGACCGTGCAGCTCCAACCCAGCAGCGCCTGGTGCTCTTTTGCCGACAGCCGGCCCGACGGGTACGACCAGCTCCTCGCTGATGTGCCGGAGGTGGACAGCAGGGATCGGCTCAGGACATCGCCATCCATCTGCTAGAACCCATCACGGAGCAACAACGGCGGCGCATCTGGTGGGCCTTACAGCGCACCCAGAACGCCGCATCCACCGAACCGCCGTTGAAGCGGTGTCGCCACTAAGACACCAACTCCTGCATGTATGTATTTCTACGTGTGGAGTGTTTCATTTTTTTTTGTTCTTCTGTTAGCTTTTCTTTTATTCGTGTGTGCCTCCTAAAAACACTATGAATCACACTTCTGCTTACAGCAGAAGAAGACCAATGCCCCTTGTGCTAACCCTTCGACGCCCAATTAAATTTAAGTGCGCAGCCTGTAAGAACCGTATGCTAAGCGTCCAGTGCACTTACAGCTGCGCGTGGAAACCCTATTACTCCACAGATCCTTCAGTCAATGCTTATATCGACAAGCTCGTTTTTCTGCCTTTTGATTTAGTTCGGCCTAATTTAGCTCTGCAGCCAAGGTGCCTCTACTGCCAAGCGCTTAGCGCTTGCCTTAGATACGGGCTTTCAAGCCCTTTCAAACAGCAACATATTTGCCAGTGTCCCACCCCTATTACAGACCATTAAACATGTCGGCGTCAGCCAGTGGCGAGGACCGCATTCCAAACTCTTCGAAATGCATGTACCAGCCACAGTGCGATCATTCAACAAAGTTTTGCGTGGCTTGCAAGCACGCACAGTTCCTCGCAGGACAGCAAGAACTTTTGCGAAACACATACAAACCATACACGGTGTGGTATGGCACCAATAGCAATAACTGCTATTCGCCCCTGTGTTTGCAATGCCATGCACAGCGCTCGTGTGTTATCAACCATATACCGATTGTGTATAAACATTTACAAACACAAAAACAATCATCGTTACCTCGTTGCAAAGGGCAATTTTTTTCATGATTTTATAAAAAAATATTGTTAATGGCATGTTCCGTCTTTCTTTCTCTGTATATGGTATGCGGCAAAACAAAAAGCAGAAAAAAGGTTGGTACCGTAGTGTTAATTTGTTTTTCATTTTCTTATGTTTTATGTACTTGTGAGTTTTTCAATGTGTATAGTGCCCTCTCTCTCTCTTTTAAAAAAATCTTTCTCCATTCTGCACATGTTTAAATACACCGCACAGCTTGTGCTTTGAAACTTAATCAGTGTTTCATTTTGCCCTTATTCGCACTTTACCTAGTTATGGTCCTTTCCCCTTCCTGATAGATCAATAGCACACATATATTTCTCAATATGCATATAAAACAACAGTTTAAAATTAAAATAAAAAAGCTTCAAAGGCCACCGTGCATTATATCAAATTACCGCATAAACATATGCCAAAATAAAAGATCCGTAGAACCGACTTATTGCAATAAGTTATAATTCATGTCTGCTATTTCAGCTACCTTTTCCATTTTTCATTTCGTCTCCAATTCTAACTCCTCTCCCTCCCCTACAGCCCCTCCGTCAACGTCTTCCTCCTCCTTTTCCTCCTCCGGTATTAGGTCTTCGTCGTACAATTGCTCATAGTTAGCAAACTCCTCATCCTCTCCTCCGCCTGTACATGCGCTTTCCAATTTTCCTATCATCTGCTTTAATGCCTCAAATTCCTCGTACATTTTACTTACATTTCCTTTTATTCTATTCACTAACTCCTCTTGCTTCGTCACATTCTGCTTTTTCTCTTCCAATTCTCTTTTCATTCTTTCCAACAATCCCTGCATGCCGCCCACCCTCCTTTCACATTCTTCTTTTTCCTTCAACCCGTCAATCACCCTGTTTCCTTCCTTCACCTTCCTATCGCATTCTATTTTCATTTTTTTCTTTATCACATTCACCCCTTTTTTGCACCCCTCAGATGCTGCTTTTCGTATGCTCGTCACCGACACCCTCCCCGCATCCCCACCATTACATTCCGAATTTATTTTCAAAGTCCCCTCCGCACCCCATCTAGACGCCCGCTTCACCCTCCCACTCATCGTCCTTCTACCACCTACATTCAACTCCCACTCACCCCATTTTCCACATCCCCCAAATATATACATAAAATTGTCAGAAAAATAGGAATTCATCTCATTTACTACGCTATAAGCCATCATAAGCTCACTCTCCTTCGGCGTCAACTTCCATTCCAATTCCAAACCCTCCGGCAAGTCTACCGTGTCCACCAACAAACTACAATCCACCATCTCCACCAGAATCGAAGTGTTGTCGCTAGCATACATACCCACAGGCTTTTTATAAAATTTACACTTGTCATCCACACCCGCTCCACCTTCCTCACACCCACAACTCCCATTTAAAATGTAACCCTCAGGACATTCAAGTTGCCCCATCTTTTCACCCCGGTACATCAACCCTCCACATCTCTTCCCCCTCTGACATCTGCTTACAGGCTTTAAACAATTATACACGTTCTTAAGTGTCCCCAAGTTAATAAAATCAGAACCAAACCTACACCCACTCCCCTTCCGGTAGGTGCATGTACAGTTTGGCAACAATTCGTAATCCTTTTCAGATCTTGTCACATTTTCCAAATGTCCCGTCTCCACATTTAACTCGAACCCACACCTCCCAAAACTAACGCATCTCCTCTCTGCCCCAGCAACTCCTACTATCACCAACGCTATCACTATCGCAATCATCATCTTTACCATATACTTCTTTACACCCGCAACATTCCCCTTTTTATACCTTTCCCCTCATCTCCAACATACCTCCACTCCCAGCTCTTTTTCTCTCAACCAATCATATTCTCTCTTATTCTCACCAATCCACACCTTTCATTAATTTCATTCCACCAATAACATCACTTCATATTCTCACCAATCACAACATCACACGTCACTTCCTCATCCACTTTTTAACTCTTACCTGCTCATCATTCCCTCTTTCCCTTCCCAACTCTCCACAAAGATACATCGCAAATTCCCTTCTCCAGGTCACGTAAACTTAAACTATCCCATCTCCCTCACCCTCTTCTACCTTTTCTTCACCACAACATATCCTACCAACCTTTATCCTCAAACTTTATCTGGCCCCGGATTAACCAACCTGGATCAACGTCAATCCTTCCGCTCGTGGCAACTTTTCAAACTTCCCGCTAATCCACATTAATCCAGCGTATTAAGGCGGATTAGGAAGGATTAACGCGACACCAACGCCACCTAGCGGCAGGATTATCGTTAATCCAATGGATAATCTGGGGTCTATACTACTGCGGAGCCTAGGCAGCTTCTCCGTACAAACTGGGTACAGGGCTAGTTGGAAAAACCCCTGTAGCGACCCTCATGCCACGATGGTGACTGGCATTCAATCGACGTAACAAAGATGGACGTGCCGACAAATAAACAATACACCCGTAATCAAGCTTGGATCGGACCAAAGAGCGATAAAGGCGAAGAAGGACGGTCCGATCAGCTCCCCAGGATGTGCCACTTAAAACACGTAAAAGATTAAGAGAACGGTCACACTTTGCTTTTAAAAACGAAACGTGCGAAAACCAGCTCAGCTTTCTATCAAATATCAACCCCAAAAATTTCACCTCGTCTGCAAAGGGAAGTATCCCTGGCCCAAGATGGAGAGAGGGCGGAGGGAAATACTTCCGGCGCCAGAAATTGATACCGACGGATTTCTCGGCGGAGAAATTAAAGCCGTTGGCGTTACTCCAGGCGTAGAGACGGTCGATACAGCTTGGAGACGGCGTTCGAGTAGACAGGTCCGCCTGAACTGCAATAAATGGCAAAATCGTCAACAGAAAGGGACGATGGAATGCCAGGCGGAATACAATCAACAATGGGGTTGATAGCAATTGCAAAAAGTGTGACACTGAGTACAGAGCACTGCGGTGCTACGTTCTCTTGAATAAAACGACGAGATAAAACCGAGCCCACACGTACACGAAAGACGCGGTCCGTCTTAAATTCCCGAAGATATATGGGAAGACGACCGCGGATATTCCATGCGTGAAGTGTACGTAAAATGCCGCCCCTCCAACAAGTGTCATAAGCTTTCTCCAGGTTAAAAAACACAGCCACGGTTTGACACTTTCTCAGAAATCCATTCATAATATGCGTCGACAGGGACACCAGGTGGTCGACGGTAGAGCGATATCGACGAAACCCGCACTGAGCGTTCGCTAGAAGTTTCTGAGACTCAAGCCACCATGTCAACCGCCCGTTGATCATGCGCTCCATCACCTTGCAAATGCAACTGGTAAGGGAGATAGGGCGGTAGCTGGAAGGTAGTTGGCGATCCTTCCCAGGCTTAAGTATAGGGACAATGGCTTCGCGCCAAAAAGGAAAACGCCGTCTTGCCAAATACGGTTATAGACCTGTAAGAGAAAGAGTTTACTGTCGGCTGAAAGGCTCTTTAACATCAGGAAATGAATGCCGTCCGGGCCAGGAGCGGAGTGCCTAGAGCAATGAAGAGCATGCTCCAGCTCCCTCATTGTGAAAAGTTCATAACACTCATTATTAGCAGACCGAAATTTAAAGGTGTCGGAATCCAGCCGGTCTTTGATAAAGCGAAAGTCGGCGGAATAATGGTCTGAACTGGAAACCCCTCAAAAGCAGCACCAAGAGTGCTAGCGATGGCAGCCGGATCCACTATGGTGCCATTGGAAACCTGAAGGCCAGAAACAGTACAATGCGACACTTTACCTGAGAAGCGACGAAGTTTATCCCAAACAACAGACGAAGGCATAAAGCAATTAAAAGACTCGACAAAAGGAGTCCACGACGCCTTCTTGCTATCCTGAATAATGCGACGAGCCCTGGCGCGCGATTGTTTAAAAGTCAACAAATTATCAAATTAGGGTGTCGCTGAAACACACTAAGTGCAGTCCTACGGGCACGAACGGCGTCCCGACAATCCTCGTTCCACCACGGAACAGGCGGTCGCCGAGGTTGAGATGCTGAACGGGGAATTGCACGTTCGGCGGCAGAGAAAATCGTAGACGTAAGGTGCTGCACTAGTTGGTTAATGTCGGCGAAGGGCTGATCGTCAAAATGCACGAGGCTGGAATACAAGCTCCAGTCGGCTTTTCTGATTATCCAGGTAGGTACTTTGGAATGCTGGACGTGGTGAGATAGAAGAGAAACGACGCAGGGGTAACGGTCGCTGGAGTAGGTGTCAGGGACGACGTTCCAGTGCAGAGGACGAGCAAGCTGGAGTGAGCAAACGGCTAGGTCCAGGTGAGAGAATGTACCAGAAGAATCAGAAATAAAAGTAGGTTCACCGATATTGCGGATGGAAAGATTGAACTGGTAAAAAATGTCTGACAGAATGGTTCCCCTCGCACAAGCCCTTGGCGAACCCCACAGTGGGTGATGGGCATTAAAATCTCCCAACAGAAGAAATGGTGTTGGGAGAGCGGACAGGAGAGCTCGAATGTCCGTCGGAACGAGGGGAGACGATGGAGGTGAATACAATGAACAAACAGAAAACAAAAAGCCGGGTAAGTGAAGGCGAACGGCAACAGCTTGCAAGTCGGATGTAAGTGTGATAGTTTGGAAGTGAACGTCGTTACGCACCAAAATCATGACACCACCATGTGCAGGAGTACCCTCCTCCGGTTGAAGGTCGTAGCGAACGGGAGTATATCCTCGGAGATCAAAAGGATCATGAGGGCGAAGCTTAGTCTCCTGCAAACACACCACCATAGGCGAATGGGAACGCAATAAAAGTTGCAGTTCCGCCCTATGCGATCGTACACCACGTACATTCCAGGTCAGGGTAGGCATTAAGAAAAAGGGGATAAACTGTCTCATCAGAAGGGCGGCTTAAAACTACCTTTTGTTTAACCTTTGGGCTCGGGCTTTTGGTATGGAGTTGGTCAGACTCCATAGCCTCCTCGAAGGGAGGGCCCACGCGCTCAGAGCCAGAAACCAATTCAAGCGCCGTGAATCGGTTCTGGGCGGCGATGACTGAGGGGGGCCGTTGAGTGGGGCTTGTTCCAGGAGCTTCCTGGGACTGCGACCTCCGAGGAGGAGGTGAACTTTTCTTACCGCGCGCACGCGGAGGGTCCTTCAGAAAATCTTCCCTACGAAGTTTCTGCTTGGGTTTCTTTTCAGCGGCTTGCGACTTCATTGACTTGGGACCAGGTTTATACGGCTTGGTAACTGTAGCCTTAATGGACGGCCGGATGGTAGTGGCGGTTAATGCAGTTATGGTCCAGTTCTGGGTTTCGGCATCTACTCGTGGTACTGGCGAGGCAACAACAGAACAAAATATCCAATCGCAAGAGTGAAGTTTAGCGCGCATGGTAACGCCTCCGGGCTTCAGCGAAGGAGAGTTTTTCCTTTACCCGGATCTCCTGGATCGCCTTCTCGTCCAAGTACCGCGGACAGTCGGCAAATGACGCAGAATGAGACCCTTTGCAGTTAACGCAGACGGGGGCTGTGGTACAGGCACCTTCGTGTGACGACTGGCTACATGAGGCACAGATGCTAACGGCACTCTTACAGGAGACTTGCGTATGCCCAAAACGTTGGCATTTGAAACAACGCAGAGGCTGAGGTATATAGGGCCTCACAGCAATACGCTCGTACCCTGCTGAAAGACTCGTGGGCAGATCGACGCCGTTGAAAGTGATAAACGGTGTACGAGTGGGTACCAATACGCCGTCGCGTTTGGCCTGCACTCGATGAACAGCTGTCACATTTTGATCAGAAAGATAGCCGACAAGTTCTTCGTCCGACATACCATCGGGGCAATGGGTGGTAATGACGCCTCGACAGGAATTCAAGGTGCGGTGCTTCTCGACACGGATAGGATAACCGTGGAGTAGCGTGGCGCGCAAGGAGGTACTTTGCTGTTCAGTTTTGGTTTGAACCAACAAGGAACCAATTCGAAGACGAGTGCAGGACTGAACCGCACCTGCAATAGCGTCAATGCCCTTCTGAATAATGAAAGGGTTCACCTTCTCAAAACTTTGTCCTTCTGTTCGTGAAATGACCAAGTAACAACCAGATGTCGGCGGTGCTACTTCCGTTACATAGACTTTTCGGCGCTTGTTGGTAGTAATGGAGAAAGGGTGCTCCATAGCGAAATAAATCCTCCACCATTGCAACCGTCTCCGACCTCGGGCTCTGACTTCCCGGGCGTTACCCCGGCTTGGGTGAGTGGCCTATCTATACCTATCTCACCCTAGGGTCACACCTCCCAGAGCATAGACAGAGGGACCCAATCGCCGTCAGAAGTCAGCAGCTCATGCAATGGCTCCCCGCGGGACTGTAGTTGAACAGCGGATACGAACACATACCCTACATGACGACCCCGGGTGGTGGGGATGACGCCATTACTCACTCACCCAGCTGCGCACCCAGTGCGCGGGTATCCGTCAGGCTGTGTCCACGGAGGATTAGAATAAAAGGTTAAAAGGAACTAAACGTTTGTGGGCGTTTCGCTCTCAAGGTAGGCCGGCGAAGAAGTAAAAGAGATGTGTAAATGAATGGGCGTGGGGCGAAATGTGCATAAATAGAAGAAAAGAAAGAAACGATGGCGAGGGGCGACATGAAATGAAATGCACAGAGCGCACGAGAGCCTACCTTGAGTCCCCCGGTCACGAGAACGAACCCAACTCGACCGGACGGGGATGAATGAATGAAAATGGCTATGAATGGCTCGGGTACCCCGGGTGCGCCTAACCCGTACTCACATAAAGTGAGCCCCTGGGGGGAGAAGTGAGGATGGTGAGTATTGCGATCTAGTAAGAAAATATCACCAAAAGATGGAAAATTCCAAGGATATAGCGTAGCGCCCTGGAGAAAAAAAACAGAACGCGCAGACCTCGCCAACATCCAGCAAATGTGCAGGCATTATCCGCCAATTTTACCGGATATCCTGCTTAAGTGCATAAAAGATCAAGGATTTCCTGTAAGGATCGTACATCTTGCAAAAAGTTAGTACAATGGAGCGGATCGCGCGTATACTGGTTCGGTACGAGAACGCCGCCGATCGCCTCGTTGCGTTCCTTCGGGACCTAGGAGGCGATCCCGGAATCCTCGAACGGTTAAGTCCCTACGCGGATCTGCTCCCAACCTTAGTTACCGTGTCCGGGGAGAGAATGTTGCCTCCCCGGGCGCAAGTTGTGCTTCGGCAACATTTGCCGGAAATACAGTTGGTAATAAGCGAAGCGGTAGTAAGTACTTATAGTAAGGTTCAGTGCAATTCCTCACAAAGTCATACAGGAGAAACCTGTAGGTATACATAAATTTGTAACCCACGGCATTATACCTATGTAGCTGGAGGCACTCCATCTGGCGGCAACAGTTGCCGGAAATACAGGAAGTGATAAGCAAAGCGGTGGTAAGTACTTATAGTAAGGTTCAGTGCAATTCCTCACAAAGTCATACAGGAGAAACCTGAAGGTATACCTAAATTTGTAACCCACGGCATTATGCCTATGTAGCTGGAGGCACTCCATCTGGCGGCAACAGAGCGGCCTTACAGCTCACCAGAGCCCAATAACGGGGCCCCCTGCGATCCACCAGGGGCCGAAAGAGATCACGGATCGGCCGTGACCCCTTCCACCGACTCGTCGGACGCCGAAGACGGACCGATGAGCCAGGTGGAGTAGGCGGCCGGGGAAATATCGGTAAGTCCAAATCAAAGTAGTTTTACTAAGCTTGCGTAAAACTACGAATGAGAACAGAAAAATAAAAATGAAATGCTCGACAAAATTCGTCCGGGGTATGGAAGAAAATAAAGGGGGGCAGAGTTGAGACTCTGTTAATGGAGGCAAGTGCAAGGTATCCTTATGCAGCGGAGTAGTGATAAACCACGGTAATCAACACATCTATGTACGTGAGTTTGAACCCGCATTATTAAAAGATGGTGTTAGAAACCGTGTATGCGAGTAACGTGTGGGATTACGTGACGTTGGGAGTCTGAGTGAGAAGTCTGAAGTCCGTCCCTCTCTCTGCGGTCCTCCCTGCAGCACGTTATTTCCCCTCGTGAAGTTGTTGATACACTTTACTGTTATGTTGTGCAGTTAATGAATAATAGAAATAATTAAAAGCCAAAAGAATGTGAAATTTCCATCTGTGTGTGCGCGAGTGCGCGCGTTTGTGCGCTCACGTCCCCCCGACCGCGATTTTTCTTTTTTTAGTTTTGCTAAACCGAAATAAATGCCTCTGAAAAAATTGCAAGAAGAAGAACCCCGTTCAGAGGCAATGAAGTATATATACGAGAAAAAAGACATATGGTCTAAATAATATTCGACTTATGTGTACGGTTACCTCGTTTGCTAAAAAAAACTAGTGTATGGCTCTGAAGTGCATCAAGAACCGCGATCAGAGGCACTAATAATTTTCGAGATCCCACAGCTAAAAACTTGGAAACTTTCATCAGAAGGCAATGAACTATAAAATAAGAAAACCATGTGAGGCTAATATAATATTCGAGTTAGGTGTACGGTTATCCAGTACGTAATGAATGTTAGGTTGCATGAGTATGTTAAAAAAAAGGATGTCAGAAGACTGTATGTGAGCAAGAGCCCACGTGCGTAACGGTATAAACTAGGTCAGTGCAAGAACGAGCATGTTCAACACCCACCACCCTATCCATTAAATGTGAAACGAGAATGGATCGGCGTTCACAGTCGACTGTGAGCCACCACGATGAGTAGTGAAAATATGAGAATCGCGAGCGATAGTGACAATTGTTGCTGGGTGAACCTCGAGGAGTACGAGCAAATGAAGCAGCACTGTCTCGATAAGCATGAGGAAATATGTGATGGCGATACGCATACCATCATCTGTAAGGAACCATCACAGCATCAACAAATGTCGTCATTCTTGCGTTGTGGAGAGTGCTGCGACGTGTATCTCAAAGCAAAAGGGTAAGTAAGTAAACTACATGTGATAGAATAGATATAGTAGGGGAGAAAAATGATAGCTAGCAAAAAACTGTGCCTTTTTTTACAGAACGCCCGAAGGAGAAGATGTGCCACCGCATCGCGACCTGGATCGGTCGGTGTCGACGTTCGAGCCCGTGGAGAAAGAAGAAGAAAGGTAAGCAGAATCATTGTGAATAAAAAGAAAGAGTTTTTTTAATAATGACTCGCGTGTTAAAACAGAGATCTTGTGTATATGTCTACAGGTCCGAAAAAAGCCTGACAAGAAGAGGAACAAGCAAAGATCGCAAACAAGATGTTAAAAGCCTCTCGAGAGAACGTTATAGTGCTCATCTTTGACCCCATTCCAGAAAGGTCAGAGAAAGATGACTCCAAATAGCGTGTTTATGCTCGACGACATCTCCATCAACTCCAAGCATCGTGTGAATATAGGACTGCATTACGAACTCGCATCCCTCTTCATCAAAGCAGTTGACGAAACTTTTGTATACATAACAAAAGAGGACTGGCAGATAATAGTTCGAAATATAGCTGTGAGTGAAACGTATGTGAAAGACGGTAAGCTTCCTCGTTTATCGTACAGTGAGAACAGAATCTATGCATATAACATAATAGTGCATATGAATAAAGTTAATGAAATAGCATTTGTGAATACGTGTCAGTAGTGATATATAGGGATTAACCGGTTGGATTAACGATAATCCTGCCACCAGGGGGATTAAGCGCTAGTGTCGCGTTAATCCGCCAAAAAGGCGGGAAAAAGCAGTAAATGGGAAGATGGTGCCTGGCGCTAGTGTCGAAAAGAGCAAGATGGCGGAAAAGCGCAAGGCGGGAAAGGCGCTTGTGTCGCGATAATCCGCCAAAAAAGGCGTCAAAAAGTAGTAAATGCCAAGATGGCGGCTGGCGCTAGAGGCGCAAAAACCAAGATGGCGGCGAAGCGCAACGCGGGAAAAGCGCTTTGTTCGCGTTAATCCGAAAAAAGGCGGGAAAAAAGTAGTAAATGGCAAGATAGTGGAAAAGCGCAAAGCGAGAAGAGCGTTAGTGTCACGTTAATCCGCAAAATAGGCGGGAAAAAGTTGTAAATGCCAAGATGGCGGCAGGTGCAGCAAGGTTTGGATAGCGCTAGTGACGCGTTAATCCGCAAAAAACGCGGGAAAAAGTAGTAAATGGTAAGATGGTGTTTGGTGCTAATGTCGCCAAAGCAAGATGGCGGAAAAGCGCAAGGCTGAAAAATATGCGGCACGATATGGTGCAATAGTTAATCTAAAACAAAATGCTGGAAAAGTTCCGCCACAATATGGTGCAATACTACATTGAGAAGTTACGAAACAAGATGTCGGAATTGCGCAATAAGTGTTAAAAGTTACGCCACAAGATGGCGATTTATGCAAGAATATATTGATAAGAACCAGTTATGAAACATGATGGCGAAATTGCGCAATGTTTGAAATGCAATAATGAATTTGGAAGAGATTACGAGACTTGATGGCTTATGATGCCAAAATTTGGAAAAAAAAAGAATAAACCTAAAGGATGTTTGCGAGTGGCGGGATTAGCGGGAAAAAAAACCCAGTCTCGTTAATCTCTATATGTACAAATCTTTATTGGAAATTAGTAATAAAGGATTACATAGTAGAGCATATAATGTTGTAACAATACACATGCTTAAATCTATGGATAACAATGAACATGCATTGAGTAGTTATGATGCATTAAAGCATAATGTTTATATTTCGCACACTAGCACATACATAGTATATTTTAATTGTTGATAGAATTGTTTTTGCAGGAGCACATTAACACAGATGGCCGACGACGTTGGTGAGAAAGATAATATTAAAGTATGTGGTATGGCAGTTGTTGAAGGATAGACCCTGTTGGCTGAGAGAAGGTTGCGGTGGTTGGTGGTCACAGGTGACACAGGTGAGGTGAATGTAGCGAAAGTTAGGGTCGATCTCGGTGTCGATGTTGGGTACGAATAGAGGTGCAATGATGTTTTGACGGCTGCAAACGCCAGCTGGAAACGTGCCCGAAGAGGAGATGATGTTGTCTAAGGATGGGGTCTGGTTGTGCCCAAGGTAGACGGTGCATCTAGCTGGTTTGACGCAAGAGGAGACTATGGAAGGGACGAACTGGACGTTGGCGACGTGGGCATTACCGGAGAAGACCTTGATGGTGGCAATTTTGTGATCACCAAAGGCGGAGATCTCCTGTGAAACGATGCGGCAACTGTTGTTGTAGGTTCCTGCAGCATTGACGGTATCCTCTACGTCAATGACGATCCTTGAGTTTAGAATGGGATGAATGTCCACAGGGTCTGACTTGCAAGGCATGTTGAAGACTGACGTAAGAGAGAGACTATTGGAATTCGTTGTATGGGAAAGGGAGGTAAGGTTCACGTGATGGAAGAGAGGGAGAAGGGAATGAGAATTTTATGATGTGCCGCTCGTAGCCTGTCTTGAGCATTTCGTCCCCGACGTACGTTAGGCACACGGGAATGGTGTTGAGTTCGTCGATGGTCTCCTGGGCCATGGCATCGAAGTTGGACGGTAGAAAAAGTTCGTGGTTGTTGATGACGACTGCAATCTTTCTGCCGTACTTGGTAGAGATGGCCCTGGCACCCTGAATCCTGTAGGGTTGACCTCTCTGAAGTTCAGCGAGGTACATGAAGGGTAGGGTTTCTGCCATCTGGTTAAGAACACTTATGATGCTGCTGTCTGTCATGCTGATGAGGTTGTACACGCTGAGGATGGCCGAGCGTACTTATAATAGCGGAGAGAACGGAAGTTGAACATCTGGCATCCGGCATGGCTGCGATAAGTGGGGCAATGTTGGTTAACCTTGGCGGCAAAATGGGCACTCTGCGATGACGGGGGCTGGCCCATCGATGTGAATGCGATGCCACGGTGGGTTCCAATGTTGCTGGCACCGCCGTTAGGCATTAAATTTCTGCTGCTGTTGCGGCATTAGGCGTTCCCAAACGTGATCCAGATCGTAAGGGGGGAATCTTGGAAAGATGGAATCGGCGTGCAGCAGCACGGTGTGAAGTTCCTCATTGCTGAGGTACGAGAGAGCCCGGGGATGTTGAAAGTATTTCATGAGTGACGCGATCTCTGCCATTGCGCCTGGCATACCTCTCTAGGAAGGTGTCGATTCTAACTTGTAATTTCTGCAGGTCGGTGAAGACGCCAGCGCTGCACTTGTCGCACCAGTAGGAACGAATGCTGCATCTACACTGGCGTAGAAAGCACATGGAGCAGTGAAGCGATGCGCACGCAGCCGCAGGCATGGTAAGGAGAGGGAGAAGCGGATAGGGTCTACCACCAGATGTCGCGTCTTGTATAGGTGATGAGGTTGCCTTGGGCGTGTGCTGGCTCGTTTGCGATGATCTTGTTGGCATTGACACTGAAGATCTAATCACCGTGAATGACATTGGGAATGATGTAGGATGCGGTGTTGCCCAAATGCACGGCTAGGCACCTGCCGTAGCACAATTGCCCTTCGTCGACCATGCGTTACAGGAGATCGGTGGAGAGGAAGGGAGCCTTTAAGAAGGTTATGAATAGGCCCTTTTTCGGAATAAACCGAAAGAGCTGGTCGTCATAGACGGCGTCCGAAATTTCCTTGACGTCGACGTTGCCTGGGTGCCAGGTGTCTGCTTCGAACTGAATATCTTGCAGGGCGTAGTTGGAAAAGACGTAGTGGACGGTGTCGGAACAGCTGTGAAACTTCACAGTGATGTGCTTGCCGTCGCAAGCGTCATCGATGAAACGCAGAGCGTAGGGAGCATTCTTCTTAGGATGGCCGTCGACCTCGTAATTCTTGTGGACCTTCGTGCCATCGGAGTAGACGGAGACGTAATGCTTGTAGACCAGACTTGCCGGAGTTTGTAGTAGGAATGCCAGGGAAGAGGGGGAGAAGGCGCGGTTAAGAGAAGGGATGCAGTATGTCTATTTGAAGTGTGGTTTGAGGTAATGTTCGACCTCTAGGAATGTTCTAAGGTTGGCGGACCTGATGTACTTGAATAGCGTGAAACTGATGGAATCGAAAGGGACACTGGAGGCGTAGCTGTGAAGCATGACCTTGTGGAAGGCCAAGATTTGATTTTGAGCGTCGGCATCTTCTTTCTTTTTGTGAAATAGGATGTCTAAGATGAGTTTGAGAAGTCCGTCCAGCATGACCCATTCCTCGGGGCTTAGAGCGATGCTGTCGCCTCGTAGATCCTTAACGACGATGAGCAGTTTGCCGAAAATGTTCTTGAAGAGGACGGTGTAGCGTGCCGAAATCTGGCACTCCTGTAGGTTGGTCTCGGGGAAGCGAATTCTGCGTTGAATGATGAGCTTTGCGTCCACCAGCTTTTGCCACTCATCGGCCGGCAAGGACACGGCTGAGCTGGAGCCGCACCTGGTCAAGGTGACCGTGACGTGGAAAAGCGCCACGGGAGCAAATCCAACGCATACCACCTTGGTGCGCACCGGGTTCAGGAAGTGATGTCGGGTAGAGGGCCGAATAGGCCCTGCCGCACCTGCTGCTACTGTGCACTGCAACATAAGGGGTAAAAGGTTAGAAGACAAGCATAAAACGCACACACACTCACGCACGCACAACTGCAACGAGACTTACACGGCCGGAAATGGCTCGTCCTCCTGCACATCGCTACCCATGATGCAGTGGAGCGACGGTGTTGTGTGCAGGTCTTATAGGCAACAGAGAGAGCGCTGAAAACCACATAGGCACGATTAGAGAGGGACGGAAGACACAGAAGATGGGTGAATGGAGGGGGAGAGAATGTGAAGACTTACCTGCAATGGCTGACAGGATTGTTGTTGTTGATGATGTGGATGTGAGCATTTGGCGAGGCATACGCTGTTGTAGGTTTTAAGAATGAGGCGAGCGTTGAACCGAAAATCACGGCGCCGAAATTTGGAAAAGCATGTTTCACCGGTTAGGCCCGCGCATCGGTGAGAAAGGTAATCGATGACGTAATGACCGCAGGTTGCGCTGTTATGCCCCTGCAGCCTAATGGAGCTGTGCGTCCAACGGGGTCCGCAGACCGATTGCAGCCATTTAAGTATGCGAGGCACCAACGGACTTAGACCATAGCTATCGAAATACTCCCCTCTAATGGCCCTATCGACGAAAATGCAGACCCAGTGTTGCCCCGGTTACGTGCTCGGGGCGGTGTTGACGACGGCGGCCAGAGGAAAGGAAGGAAGACAGAGAGCCGTAGGGAGCCGATCGCTCGCGAAAACCCCACAGAGGAAAGGGCGCGTGAAGGGGCAGGCGGTTAGAAAACGTTCGAGGTGGTAGGTGTTCATGACACGAGGATGCAGCGGGTAGCGTCTATTTCTACCGTGGGATGTATCTCTGCCAAAACGAGAAGCACGATGGCGTCTGCCAGCAAGGGGTTTAGAAAAGCCGATGCTTATAGTTACCGTGCCGTGGCACTGCCCAAAGATGTAATGGGCATTGGCGCTCATGTAGGCGGTGAGGTCAAACACCATAACGGTGTAACCGTGGGGGTATTGATCTCTCGAGATGAAGTGCCCCTCGTCCTTAAAGTGGATGCCTAGACCGTCCTGGAGGGTTTGAAAGCATTGCACGAATTGGACGTTGTCACAGTTCGGTTGAAGCGGTTGCGAAGGGATGGACTGACCGCTGACGTACATCTGGAAGGAATTTAAGTTAAAGTGCTGAAGGTTGAACGGGTTGGAGGAGAACTGACCGCTGTAGGCTTTGTCGGAAACCATGGCGACGGCCACCCTCCTGGGGATCTGCCCGATAAACACGTCGTTGAACGTCATACAGCTGGACCCTTTGGGAAGGTTTAGGGAGTGAAAGCTGACATCCTTGAGATGGTACTTGGCGTGGCTCTTTGCGAGAACGGCCTGGTGAGCCAGTTTGATGTTGGGCGAAGGCCTGACCGTCTTGAGGTGTAACTTTGCCGATGCGATTTCGGTGTAGGCCTTAAAATCCTTCTTCAGCGAGAAGAGGTGAAATTGTGGCGATAAGGGCGTGAGCTTGATGGTGACGCTGACTTTGTTGAGCAGGTTTTCCTGCCTAAAGAGGGCGTTGGAGAGGTAACCCATGCGTTGCACGACGCGACCGCCTTTGGTATGGCTGCATTGGCAACCCACGCATCCATGATGCCGGCGGTATCCTTTTTCCATAGGCCCGCCTGCAGCCTGGTGTTCATTGCATCCTCGGAGTAATTGAGAAGCGTCTCAAGGTACGTCCTGTAAGGGTACCCGGGTTGCGGAATGGAGACGATGACGTTGTTCAGGGAGACCCCTACCTGTTGGAACAGTGCATTCAGAGCATTGTTCACCAGGGTGGCATTCGTCTCTTCCTTGATAGCGTTGCCCTCGGCGTCTCGAATGCGCACCGCGAGCTCGAGGACGACGTAGGTGAGGTCGATGTAGTCGTCGGCATTGCCGGAATAGTGAAAGGTGATGAGAGGATTCTTCATCAGCGTGTTCTGCGGATTCAGCGAAATCAGCCTGGATTCCTCCACGCTCATGTGAACGGGGAGGTCCTTAAAAAGGTCTAGTTCGGAGCTCATGTGCACGGAGTCGGTATCGGCCATTACGTAAAGATGTCTTGAACCTTGCGCCTCCTGCGAACGGATCTAGACTGTGGCCGCGCCGTCGAACGTGTTCGTTTTATTCTCTTAACGCGGCGCAGGCCGGACCCGAGCATGGAATCGATTTTAACGTCGGCCTTTCGTTTGAGGTTGGACCCCGCCTCTTTGAGTCTCGACCTTAGCGCCTCCTTGGGAGCCGTGCCGGAGGTGGCCACGTCGGCGAGCACGTTTGCGCCCGCCTTGAGGGTCTCCTTTCCGATCGCCTTGGCGCCGCTCTTGAGAAACGGCAGAATGATTTTGAAGAGTCCGCCTAGAGCGGAGAATAGGCCGCTTCCCCGCTGATAGCGCTTGCCCCTAAAGAGGAAAAAAATCGCGTTCGTCTAGCGCGCCTCCCGCCTAATCGAGTTAGTAGCTGGTGACGGCGTTCAGTTCCATGAGGGAGGCTTCGGTCTGAACGAGAGCACCACCGTGGAGGAAAAACCGTCGGCAAATGGTAGCAGATCCCCGTATCCGTTTCTTAAATCTATGTCGACGGTCTTGAAATCGTGCTGTACCAGAGGCACCTAATTGAGTGGAGAGAACGTTTTCTCATCGGTCATGTAGGTGTTGTTGCTTCTTTCGTACTGCACGGCCAAGCTTTCGATGACCTGAACGAAGGCGTCGCCCACCACTTGGGGCACGACGAGGTTGCAATAGATGAACATTTCGTAAGGAAAACCCATATAGGGATCCACGGGGTGCTTGCCCTGATTGGCACGAATGGCGTTGCTGAATGGTTCGAAACCGAGCATCTTGGCCAACGCTGGGGTGAGCAGCAAACTGTGGACGAGGTGCTCCCTTCGCAAGATGGAAACGAGTTTCGAAACTGGTGTCTCCGCGGTGGGCTGCACCTGGGGCGCCGCGGCGGGAACCGGTTTCGCCACAGAGCCGTCCTGGTGCGTTGATGACGGTTTCGCCACGGAAACGGTTTTGGCTTTGGTTTCGGCTTCGGTCTACTCCTAGGCGAATCCGAAACGAAGCCTTCATTTGGCCGGACGACGATCTCAGGCAGGACGGTTTCTACGAAGCCCCCGAATGGAACGGATGGCATGGGTTCAGAGTGCACGGCCTTTTGGTTCCCCGTCACCCTCTTTGCGGAATCGATGTGGAGGATGTCCTGCACGCCGAGATGTTCGGTCATGGCAGCATTTACGCTCTGCACCAGCTCCTTGGGGTCGTACACGATGGCCTGCGGCAGCTGCAGGCTTAATTTCGTTTGCGACGGTTGCGCCGCCAAGGTGTACTTGGTGCCCACCAACGGCGCGTCCGCCTTGGAGACGTTGTGGAATTTAACCGGATACCACACCTTTTGCAAGGCCACCTCCCACTCTCCCTGCAGTACTATTCTCTCGGGGAGGATGTTTGAAAACCGGGCCGTCGTGGTGCCGGTGTAGTGGTCCAAGGAGGCATTGCTCACTAGCGTGATGGAGAACGGCCTAGTCCTGATCATGCCTGCTGTACGGAAGAGGCCTTCACCCACGAGTTAAACTTTTTAGGATACCCCCTCTACTTGACGAGCACCTGCCTGTTCTTTCCTCGTCCCTTGGACTGCAACACATTGTCTACCTTGAACGTTTGTGGGAGCGCCACTCTCTGCAGTTCCTCCGCATAGAATATCCCTTCTATGGCGTCTCCTGCAAGATCCTCGATCTTATATACCGTGGGCGATACTCGCATCACCTTGGAGATCTTAAATATTTCCTCGGTCCAGTTCTGCTCGTAACCCTTGTCGAACCTCATCTTCTGCTTGGATATGCGCACGTGTTCACCCGCCTTTAGGGGCGTAGGGGCCCTGTGTCTCGCTTGCATTCTTTTATGGGCGAAAAGGTTGTTGTAGACCTGCAGCACGTTGGCTTCCGACACTACGGCAGGGGCCATTTTGATGAACCTGTGGAACGACCCGTTGTAGGATTTGACTAAGGCCGGAAGGACGTCCACGTAGCGGTAGCTGTTGGCGTGCGTAAAGTACTTCCACATCTTGGCCTTTAGCGTGCGGTTGAAGCGCTCCACAACGCTAGCCCTCACGTTGCTTGTGGTGGTGTAGTGCCACACGCCGTGCCGCTCCAGGAAGGCGCGAAACGTTTTGTTGATGAACTCGGTATCCTTGTCCGTCTGCAGCACCCTGGGGATACGATCGTTGAATATGGTGGTAAACGCCGACACCAGCTCAGAGCCTAGCTTCGTCTTTAGCGGAACGGCCCAGGCATACTTTGAAAAGACGTCGATCACGGTCAGGATGTAGGCATAGGGCGAGTTATGTGGCTTAAGGTTGGGGAGCACATTGAGGTCGGCCTCCCACACATCGTATATGTCAGTGACATGGTAGAACCTGGTGGGGTAGCGCTTTTGCGCCGGCTTGTGATACGTGTAGCTGTCCTGCGTTTCGAGGAAGGTCTGTACCTTGGGCTTAGAGATGCCGGTGGCCCTGCTAAGTTTGGACGGAGTGGACAACCCTGCAGCATGTTCGGGGTTGCCTTAAATGCGCCGCAGCGCCGTTCACTCCTTAATGGTTTTCTTTCTTACTCCTTATACAGGGGTTCCCAACGGCGGTTTCTAAACTCGTAGGGGTATCCGGTTTTCTTAGACGACGCAAAGTGAAGGAACGACTCGTCTCTGCGCTTTCGGTCCGCCTGTAGGCGTTTCACTTTAAGTTTGCGAACCACCGTTTTATTTCCTTTGCTCACCAAAGGGAGCTTTGCCTTCTTCTCTGCTGCTGCGGACCTTGCTTTGAGGCTTTCCGGGGATCCTCAAAGTCATCATCGTCGTCACCACCTTCCGCCGGCATGTACGGTTTTCTCACATGTGCCATTAGTCCCAGGTAGTTTCCCAATTTATATTTCATCAGCTTCCATTTTTCCGGCAGGGTTAGCTTAGACCGCTGCACCCCATCCATCTCTTTGGCCAAGTTGGCTAGACTAGAGTCGATGACGTGCAACTGTTCGACGGCCTTTGGCTGGAGCGCAACCACCACCTGGCATGCAAACTTCATTTTACAAGCTTGGTGACCAGAGCGCTGCCCAAGCAGACGAGCACGGGTAACAGGAATGCCGGCAGAAAGCCGCCGCGCTGCACCAGAATGTGTTTCTTTTTCTTTAGCGCCAGCCTCTTGTCGACTAACTTTCTCCAGCTGGCTCTGTGCCTTTTTAAACGTTTCACGCACCTTGGTGGCAATGAGACGTTGCCCTTGCTCACGTTAAGCATGCACTCGGAGATGGCGTTCACCAATTCGGCGTTGGCATTCTTAAGCAGCTGCTTGCGCAGAGCTGGTTTTGCCTTTGCAACCGCCGTCAGACTTTCGTGTTGCCTCGCAATAAGCAGGCTTCTCACCTTGGCTATTATAACGGCTACGTGCTCTAGGAGGGAACTAGGTGCGTGAAATAAGTATGCAAAATATCCTAACACTAATTTATTAATATTAACAACATTTAATAATATGTAAAAGTGAAAACAATTAATCTCCTAAAATACTACACAAAACCCCCACCTTAACAATCTAAACACTCTAAGCTAACATAGCGCCCTATACGCCCTGTATATATTGACTTGCACTGTAATATGATTTCCCTAGGCTGTAGTACACATACTCTGGCAGTTTCCTAGACAGTAATATTCCCTTTTTACTCACATATTAGGCTGAAGATGACAAAGGACGTCTGCATCGTGACACACAGCGACGTGGAGTCCTGTAGCACCACACTAACACTAAGAGCCCAGAATCAGTGTTCTGCAAGCTTTTATAGTCTTTTCCTGAGGCGTTGTTCCCTTACCTTATATGGTATGGATAAAGGTTGTCACGTAGGCTCTCGCGGGGATTATCATGACCGCAACAGCTTGCAAGCAGGAAGATTAAAGTCTACTTGTGTAAGTTCCTCTGAGTTTCTCACAGAGTGTGAAATGTATATTTTACAATAAAATATCAAATTATAGGGAACAGCAATCTTCCAGAAACCCTATAAGTAAACAGCGGTATATGCAACAGCTGTTACCCCTTACCTACCTTATGTTTCGATAGATCAGCTGTGAGCGGGGCACTATACCCTCCCCACCTTATCATGAGCAATGGGATGCTATGCCAATTGCGAAGTTACCACAATACTAGAGGTAAGTGTCAAAATAATGTTCATTTCTGCCAGATTACATAAAAATAAGATTTTGCCATCATGACTAGTATTAATAAGTTTGTTTTGTTCCAGAAATAACTGCGAGTGCTAAGTCAAAGGGCTACTCGTAACTTAGTAAGTATGAAAATTACAATGTAATCTTACATCTAACAATGCATAAATAAATAATTTCATGGTCATACAGTTGCTTCCATTTTCCCATTCAGAGTTTATGTGAAGGATTAAAGAAAACACAATGGTTATTTTTACTCGTTTCTTGAACTCCCTGTAGATAAAAAGTCGTTTAAAACTCCCTGTGAATAAAACATAATTAGTACAAGGCACTTGTGGTCGTGTAACACACAGTTGGTGTCACATCCTGGTTTGCGGTTTCAGCTTGACGGTGGTCACTCGTCGTAGCGTCGGTTCCCACGAGTTCTCGTCCTTCTTCGATTCTGGCGTCGTTGGGTTGGCGAGTTGGATTCCTGCGTTGTGCAACCGTAGGCCTCTGTCGTAGCCATCTCGGACACCTCCGCTTGCTGGCGGCACCAATAAGTACTGCAATCACCAAGACGGATACTGCTAACCCAATACCTGTCCATAGGTGTAAGGTTACTGGTTGCTCATCAAGGGTTGAGTCACGTGCCTCGCGCACGCTAATTGCCAGGTGTTGGAATGACACCTGAGGCGGCTTGTCGTCCACCCTGAGTTCGGTCTGAAGTGATTCTAGCTGTCTTAGGTCCAAGGACCTGCGCTTGGGAACAGATAAATTATGTCGTTCTACAGCCGACAATAGCATCTTCTTCCAGGTGTAGTTGTGTCTCTCCAGAGACAATAGGCAGCAACGTCATCGCCTCGGAGTGGTAGTAGCAATCCAAGTCATCAGTAAGTAGTCCAGTAGAATGTAGTAACATTGGTCTGAAACGAGTCTTTCTACCAGAGCATGTTTTAGCTATTTTTAGTGGTTTAGCTACTGAATAGACCCAATAGTTTCCTTTTTGTGTTCTCACGTGATACCACACGGGAGAAAAATCAGGTTGAAGGATTACCCTTTTACACAAGGAATGGACGTTTTGTTCTTGTCCAAAGAATAAGGAAGATATGCATGTTGGAGAGGAGGAGGAATATAGGGCGAATTCTGCAGGACACACAGATATGGTTCCGGTTTTACATCGGTGTAGGTTGGAGTCGGTGAGTAGGGCGTATTTCTGTCTATCACTGGATACTGCCAGGTATGGTATAGAAGTATGTATGGTGACAAATTTCCCTATATCCTCGACCTTTGTGGGTAAGGGTAACACCCTGTATAATTCTAAAGTTCTATCCGTTCCTCTCAACGGAATTTGGATAAGTACCCTAATGGCGGCGGGCATAGAGTATGCCACGACGTCACATAAGATATAATAAGTATGCATATCTGAAATTTCTGCACCTGCTAGGAGAGAAGTTCCTAGAGGTAATCGAAGCCCGACTAGTTGCAAAATTTGTGATAAATTTCGAGGAGGTACAATGGTAGCACTTAATCTGCCTGAAGCAATGACATCTAGTCCCTCTTGCAACTGAATCAACTGTTGTTTTAGATTTAACATGGATAGAGACAACTCTCTTATTGCCGATGTTATTCTAAACTGATTAATTGTCCATTTCTTCAAATCTTCTAAGTCATCTGACACCGCGTCCCCTTTAGCGATAATTTGTTTTACATTAAGTAGCAATTCATTAGATAGCCTCTCTAATTGTTTTGTATTACGAGTGGTTCGACTGTCTAATTCCTTAACATACGTGAACTGTTCTTCCGCTACGTGAACCAATTTAGTATTGATGGTTGCATATTTAGCAATTTGCTCATGTACCTTATCGATTTCACCTCTATCCGGAGTACCAAATAAGCCTTTTAATACAGAACCTCCTACATCGATAGCTCCGCGTCGTCTCCTAACATCCTTAGAAGGCAAGTATTGTTAGATATTCCTTAATTCAATTTGCAGTGAATAGAATATATTTTCGAGTTTATCTATCTCCACCCAATCGATTTCATTCCCTGTGTCGTTTGACCTTTGTTGCTGCAATTTCGCAAAGAAATGTGCTATGTTTCCCACAGCATTTGTATAGTGTTGAACAGGCACATCTATGCTGACTGTCCAACGACTCCCTGTGACTAGTATAGTCTCTTGGTAAGCGAATATAATTCCTTTCGTCATAAGTGGCCTTTATGGTGACACGTCGTAAGGATCGATGAAGTCACGCTTTGCCAAAACCTGACCTGAAATATCAAACAAAAAATATACGAAATAGATTAGAATCGCCTTCTTCCCTTAAATCTGTACGCCCTGACGTCACTTAGTTGAGCTTCATTTCGCTCTGATTGGTTTCTAATTTCATTGTTTTGCGCCTCCGCCACTGACTCTGTTGTCACTTGACTTTGGGAGGACCCCCCTTGGTTTCGAACCCGCGACCTTAGATTCCATGGTATAGCCGGTTCAAATCCCGTCGGGTTTCTTAGTCTATTTCCCCTATATGTCCAAGTAGGATCCCCGCGTTCATCATCCTTTTGTGGTGAGTTTATTTCATCTTCTTCTCCTTCTAAATTTTCAGCGTTTATTTCATTATCGCTGGGTACCATAACTTCCGAATTCTCCAGCATGAAAGGCGAGCTACTTATCGCAACTGCACAGTCGTCCGTTTCCGGTCTAGCTTCCGGTTCTCCTCCTACATAACTTTTCTTTAATCTGTTTATATGAACACACACAGTTCGTTTCGGTCCCAGTAGTAGTTTATAATTCAGCGGGGTAAGTTTCTCAATTATTTTCCACGGTCCACTATATTTAGGAGCTAATTTTCTATTTGCTTTTTTCCCTAGGTACGGATGATCTAAGTATACGTATTCACCTACTTCAAATTCTCTCTCTGTGGCTTTCTTGTCATATTGCTGTTTTTGCGCATATTTATTTTCAAGGATATAATGATATGTATTATTATAAGCTTCTCCCAATCTTTGTTTCATAGCTTCGAGATATTCTTCAGTGCTACTAAGTTCGTTTGTATCAGTTCTTGGTTCTAACTCAATCATTGTCGGTAATCTCATTTCTCTCGCATATAACAAGTAGAATGGACTATAAGTAGTTATAGCGTGAGGGGCTGATCTGTATGCCAGCAAAGTAAACGGCACCATGCGATCCCAATCATCTTCGTGTTCCGAAATGATCATTGATAGGGAATCGTTCAGATACCTATGAAATCGTTCGATTACTGAGTTCGACTGGGGATGGAAAGGACTGCAATTTATGTGTTTTACGCGAAATAATTTGCATATTTCCGTAAATAAGGCTGACTGAAAGTTCGTTCCTTGATCGCTTAGTATTTTCTCCGGGGATCCGTACCTGCAAAATATGTTAGTTACCAATGCTCTAGCTACAGTATTTACAGATTGATCAGGCATAGGTACGGCTTCTGGGAATTTCGTGAATTGATCTACCATTGTCAACACGTATTTATTTCCGGACCTGGTGACTGGTAATGGTCCTGTGATGTCAATTGATATCGTTTGGAACGGTCGTGTAGCTGTTTCTGAAATACCCAATGGGGCTGTTGGATGTTTAGTTATTTTTCGTTTGGCACAAGTTTCACATGTTCGTATATAACTTTTCACATCCTGTTTTAGTGAAGGCCAAAAATATCTTTTCTCAATCACAGATTGTGTGCGCTTCACGCCTTGGTGCGCACTGTATGTTGTGTCATGGTGCATTGAAATTATCTTTGTCACCATTGACCTGGGTATTACAATTTTGAAATTGTTATTATTTCCTGTGTATAGCAATCCATCATTATCTAAGAAAACTTCGTGATTTAATCCTAGCTTAAATTCTTTTACCAATTGTTGACAATATTCATCAAATCTCTGTTGCATTTTCAGGTCATTGCGGGAAGATGGAACAAGATTGTCCGCCATCTCCTCCTTCAGATCATGAGGTGGAAGTTCAACAGGAACTGCAACGGCGGCAACCGCCGACGCCACCTCCTCGACCCGCTGAGGGTCGCACTCCTCTTCCAGAACTTCAAGACGCGACAATGAATCAGGTACAACATTTGCTTTACCCGGCCTATGATTTATAGTGAACTCGTACTCGCTGAGTGCTAGCATCCACCTCGTTAACCTCGCACTTAGAGGATTTTTCGTGGTTAACAACCATGTCAGTGCTTTATGATCGGTATAGATCGTGAATTTATGTCCAAATAGATAGATTCTAAATTTTTTCACACCGAACACTACACTTAACAATTCCTTCTCGGTAGTAGTGCAATTTTGTTCTGCAGGAGCAAGTAATCGACTAACGAATCCTATTGGTTTCTCTAGTTCTCCTTGCTTCTAAGTACCGCCGCGATACTATAATTAGATGCGTCGCATGCTAATATAAAGGGTTGTGAAAAGTCTGGGTGAGCTAGTAAAGTAGAAGAAGTAAGTGCATTTTTCAAAGTATTAAAAGCATTCTCAGTAGTGTCTGACCATACAAACTTTTGATTTTTCTTGGTTAGTTGTGTAAGCGGCTTACTAATGGCTGAGAAGTCTGGTATAAAAGTTCTGTAATAACCTACTGCTCCTAAAAATGATCGTACCTGTTTTACAGTACCGGGCCTTGCTAATTTCCTAATAGCCTCAACTTTAGTAGAATCCGGTTTTATGCCTCCAGCACTTACATTATGTCCAACATAAATTACTTCCTTTTGTGCAAATTGACATTTATCTAATCCTGGCTTTAAGTTAGCTTCCTTCAGTTTGTCAAATAATTGACGCAAATTATCTGCGTGTTCTTCTATAGTTCTTCCTATCACGAGGATATCATCCATATAGACTAAACACACTAGTCCCTTAAGGTTTCCCAGGATAAGATCGATAGCCTTCGACCATGTCATCGGTGCATGTACCAGCCCGTATGGTAAACGAATGTACTGGTAGGATCCTTCTGGACATATAAAAGCAGTTTTGTGTTTATCAGCTTCCTTTACCTTAATAGCATGATATGCCGAATCTATATCGACAATAGAGAAATAAGCATTTCCCGATAACATAGATAGATTCTCCTTTATGTCTGACATAGGCCACGTTGGTACCTTAGTTACAGCATTTAATCTGCGATAATCGACACAAAGTCTATATTTTACTATTCCATTGATTGCTTTCTTAGGAACAAATAGACATGGACTCGCCCAATCTGATTTAGTATGTTCAATAATTCTTTTTTCCAACATTTCCTGTATCTGTTTCTTTAATTCACCCTTTAAAGCAAACGGAACCCTATATGGATTTTGCCTAATCGGTTTCGCATCTCCTGTGTCAATTTCATGCTCGACTATGCTAGTACACGGTAATTCACCCATTGGTTCATCTAAATACAACGGAATATATTCGTACAAAACTTTCGAGATTACTTCCCTCTCCCTTGGGTTTAAATGTGCTACCTTTTCTTCTATCACTTTATAAAGCCCATTTATATTTGTGGCTCCATTTATTTCTGCATTTTCACGTTTTTCTCTTAATACGGACTTTGTTACACGTAGCATCTGTACGTCTGTTTCAATATTTTTCTCACATAAAATACAATTTCTCTTTATACTTAAAAGTTGCGGGTTCATGACTCCCACTAACTTGCCGATTGCCTGCTCATCGATCTTCGGGCGGGCGGGTCTTACCTCTCTTCCTTCTCCTTTTCCCCACTTCCCCAGGTACTCTACTCCGTGGCGTATGGTTCCCCTCTCGCTCCGGAAACGTTCGGGTCCCCTGCTAGTTACGCACACTTCGTTCGGCTTCCGAACCTCGGCTACTCCTGAGAATTCGGGCACTGGCCAGTGACTCAAGCCGCATGGGGAGACGAGCTGCCGCCCTTTTTGATCCCCCAGCTTAAAACTAGACGACCATCCCCCTTCTACCCCTCCTCCAGAGGTAGGAACATTGCCTGCTGAGTAAGGTATATCACCAAACCCCTTCCGCATGTCCGGCACCACTGCGCCCCAACTCTTATCTAGGTCACCATGCCTCGATCTTCGGACTGCAGGTTCACCATTCTCCGTTATTTGAGGATCCTCACAAAAATCTCTACAGATTTGACACATCATTACATCTGCCTCTCTAAACGAGTTATAGGGTGTACTATTTACTCTCATAAATGTGTCAAACTTTACTGCTTCACCCATTTTTGTCCCTTTTGCCAAAGGTACACAGATTACCTATATTTAAAATGTTCATCAGACAATATTTCGCATCTCTTACCATTCTCTCGTCAGTTTGTCTAAGCCACGTTAATTCTTCCTCATCATCTTTAGTCATCACCCTAGACACCACCCTAGCCACATACAATTTCTGATTCTCGATCTCCGCAGGCTCTATATATACTTCCGGGGAAAAGGATTCTTTATCAATTCTTTGTAAACGAGTGAGTACCTGGTTCTCCGATTTGGGAGGTATCACGACATTTTCGGCCAGCATTACTTCCCACTTCCAATCGTCATCGTTTTCTGCATTTCTTCCTTCATTTTCATCAAGGTAGTTGCCCGCGATTGGAGCACCTGACATCATACGGCTAGGTACCGCGAGCGGAGTGATCAGGTCCACCCTTGGTCCCGGACCATAATCTATTTGTGTTATGAGCTTTGCTGATCCATACTTTGTCGTTAACTTCCCTCGGTGTACATCTATAATTGCCTCGACATCAGCCAAAAAATCCATACCTAATATGCCATCGTACTTTTTGAATTTTAACTGTACTACACAAAATTCATGACATATTAACTCGGGGTTATCTCCCATAGTGAATGCAATTTCTTGTTCTCCATAAATTTTAAACTGTGCACCTGTTATACTTAACCCGTTAAACCTTGGTTTCCTTAAATTTTGTCCGTCCACCAAACCATGCCTTATGGCAGAAAAGCTTGCACCGGAAGCTATTAGCATAGAATACGGCCTATTTCCACCTAACCTCACTTCTAGTAATAGTTCCTTAAATTTTGAGTCGTATGCTGAGACGGGATACGATTCTGACCTGGGGCTGCCGAGTTCCCGTACCTCGACATGCCGTTCCCGTTTTCCTGGGGTCGTTGCCATTTACAGTGTTTTGAAATGTGACCTGGCATGTTGCATTTAAAACAACGGCTGTTATCTACACCCTTCTGAAAGGTTACACGCCTTTGATTGGGATTTCCGCTCACTGTCAACTGTCTCGGTCGTGAGACCGCATTCCGACCTTGCCCTTGTCCTTGCCAAGGGTTGGCCAAAGGCAGCTGCTTACTGCGACAGTCTGCAGCTATATGTCCTTTTTTGTTGCAGTGGAAACACGTTTTATTTGTGCGGACCATAAACACTTTCTTTTCTGACGTGGCGCTTTGTACATTGCTTGCTGCGTTGCCCCTTTGTTTTTCAGAATTCTCAACAGTAGTTGCAATCCTAATAGCAGTCGTAAGAGTATCAGGTAGCTGAAACCTAACTTGCTGTCCTACAACACCCCTTAGGCCATTTATGAAGGCAGCTAAGAGCCTCCTTTCTGCCTCTTCGTTTATAGTCTGCTGTATTTCGGCACTTTAAACAGATGATTGTTTTATGACATAACTGTCGACATCTATCGGCGAACGCTTCCACACTCTCATCAGTTTTCTGAATAGCATTTTGTAACGCCGTATAATGATATTGAGGGGGCAATTTTTTCTGTAAATCTTTCGATTAGAGCTTCCGAGAATTGTTCCCATGTGACGTCCTTCTTCTGTAAATCGGCTCTTCCCCGATAAAAGTGCAATGCAATACCCCCTAGCTTAGCCCTAGCAATGTTGAGTTGATCCTTTTTATCCCAATTACCCACTATCGCCATTTGCTCAATATTGCTAATAAAATCTCTGACCGGTCTTCCTTTCGGTTCTCCTGTATATTCCCTTATTACGTTAGCTATGCTGACGTCTTTAGTTTTGGCAGCCGTTAGGCGTGCCATTTTCTCCTCCAAATCCCTTAACTTCTCTTCAGTGGTGGCCACGTTGAATTGTACGTTATGTTATTTCAGTATTTCTCAAATTTCAGTGCGTCCCTCGGCTGGAAAGGACGGAGTCGTTGCCTTTGGAGCTGGGATTACAGAGGGCCAGGGATCAACAAACGCGTCACCTGCGAGCGGCCGCAAAAGTGGTAGCAGCCCGGATGAAAGCGGATGCCTATCCCCCTAAAACCAACATTCAAAAAGATTGTTTTCTCTTTTTTTTTCAAATGCGATATAGCTCCCCTGGACTGCAACTCTACTGGGCAATCCCAAAAACAAACATTCAAAAAAGATTGATTTCTTTTCTTTCTTTTTTCAAATGTGAAATGGCCCCCGTGGATTGCAAACTCTACTGGGCAATAAAAAGGAGTTCCTATCCCGACTACAGTCGTATTATTTCACAGACCTAAGCTGTTCCCTTATCACACCTTTCTCCTTAGGAAAGACAGACACCCTCCTACCTGGTTCTGGAGTTCCTATCTTTTGTTGCAGCAGCACCTCACCAGATGCATAATCATACAGGTAATCAGTTCTCTCTATCTCTAAAACTTCAATTTCACAGCCTGGATCAATATGTCTTAGTAACACGCGAGTTTCTACATCAAACGTAACAGTTCCGTGCCCATTGTAATGTGTATAAATCTTATAGGATGGACATGAAAAACCCTTCAGTTTACTCTTGATAGCTATCTCTATACGTGAGTCAGTGACGAGACCTGCGAATTTTCTCCTATGTTTATCTAATAATGACAAGTCAAACATCGTGTACTTTCTAAAAAAGTTGGTAATGAGCGTAAAGGCGTACTCGTCTGAATGCCTAAGTGCCAAAGCGCTTGTAGTTGCAACCATATGTACATAAATAATAGTGAAAGTAATAGGTTTAATATCCCTCTCGCATCTGAAAAGACACCTAAACATACTGAGCACCACACCTAGTTCAAATGTAACCCCATTCCTTAGGTTCGCGAAATCCTTGGATTTCGTAGAAAACAAATCTACACACGCATGTAATTAAATTTTTTGTTTCCTCTAAAATATATATATTATCCCACCGCTGCCACCAATCTATAACGGCTACGTGCTCTAGGAGGGAACTAGGTGCGTGAAATAAGTATGCAAAATATCCTAACACTAGTTTATTAATATTAACAACATTTAATAATATGTAAAAGTGAAAACAATTAATCTCCTAAAATACTACACAAAACCCCCACCTTAACAATCTAAACACTCTAAGCTAACATAGCGCCCTATACGCCCTGTATATATTGACTTGCACTGTAATATGATTTCCCTAGGCTGTAGTACACATACTCTGGCAGTTTCCTAGACAGTAATATTTCCTTTTTACTCACATATTAGGCTGAAGATGACAAAGGACGTCTGCATCGTGACACACAGCGACGTGGAGTCCTGTAGCACCACAATAACACTAAGAGCCCAGAATCAGTGTTCTGCAAGCTTTTATAGTCTTTTCCTGAGGCGTTGTTCCCTTACCTTATATGGTATGGATAAAGGTTGTCACGTAGGCTCTCGCGGGGATTATCATGACCGCAACAGCTTGCAAGCAAGAAGATTAAAGTCTACTTGTGTGAGTAAGTTCCTCTGAGTTTCTCACAGAGCGTGAAATGTATATTTTACAATAAAATATCAAATTATAGGGAACAGGAATCTTCCAGAAACCCTATAAGTAAACAGCGGTATATGCAACAGCTGTTATCCCTGACCTACCTTATGTTTCGATAGATCAGCTGTGAGCGGGGCACTATACTATCGTTAACCGTTTCCTCGCCATGCCGGCCTCACAATGGGACCCTTCCCGTGCAACACCCTGTATTTATCTGCACTTAGTCCTTCACAATGAACCCCTCAGGGGCTCACCTTATGTGAGTACGGGTTTTTGGCGCACCCGGGGGTTCCCGAGCCAATCATCGCCACATTCATCCCCTCAAACCCATCCGGTCGAGGTGGGTTCTTCTCGTGACCGGTGGACACAAGGTAGGCTCTCGTGCGTTTTTTGCATCACATTCATACCGCAACTCACTATCGTTTCTTTCTTCTCCTCTATTTCTGCGAATTTCGCCCCACGTTCATTCATTTACGCCTCTATTTTAGATCTTCGCCGGCCTACCTTGCGTGCGAAACGCCCACACAGTTTTAGTTTCTTATATCCTTTTATTTAAATCCTCCGTGGACACAGCCTGACGGATACCCGCGCACGGGGTGCGCAGCTGGGTGAGTGGGTAATGGCGTCATCCCCATCACCCGGGGTCGTCATGTAGGGTATGTGTTCGTATCCGCTGTTCAACTGCAGTCCCGGGGGGAGGCCATTGCATGAGATGCTGGCTTCCGACGGCGATTGGGTCCCTCTGTCTATGTTCTGGGAGGTGTGACCCTGGGGTGAGTCTGGTATAGATAGGCCACTCACCCAAGCCGGGGTAACGCCCGGGAAGTCAGAGCCCGAGGTCGGAGACGGTTGCAATGGTGGAGGATTTTTTTCGCTATGGAAAACCCTTTCTCCATTATAAACAACAAGCGCCGAAAAACTTTAGTAACAGAAGTAGCACCACCAAAAGCTGGTTGTTACTTAGTGATTACCCGTACTGAGGAGGGACAATCATTCGAGAAGGTGAACCCTTTTATCATCCAGAAGGGCATTGACTCAATTGCTGGACCGGTTCTTTCCTGCACTCGGCTTCGTAATGGTTCGTTGCTAGTTCAAAGCAAATCCGAGGCACAAGGTAAGTCCTTGTTGAGCGCCACGCTTCTCCACGGTTATCCTATCCGTGTTGAGAAGCACCGCACCTTAAATTCTTGTAGAGGCGTTGTCACCACGCATAGCCTCGATGGAATCTCGGACGAAGACCTGGTCGAATAACTTGCAGACCAGAGGGTGACAGCGGTTCATCGAGTGCAGGCCAAACGTGACGGCGTATTGGTACCAGTTCGTACCCTGTTTATTACATTTGATGGCGTCGATCTGCCCATGAGCATTTCCGCAGGGTACGAACGGATTTCTGTGAGGTTGTTCTCTGCGTTGTTTTAAATGCCAACGTTTTGGGAATACGCAAGTCTCATGTAAGAGTGCCGTTAACATCTGTGCAACATGTAGCCAGCCCTCACACGAAGGTACCTGTTCAACAGCCCCCGTCTGCGTCAATTGTAAAGGGTCACATTCTGCTTCGTTTGCCGACTGTCCGCGGTACTTGGACGAGAAGGCGATCCAGGAGATCCGGGTAAAGGAAAAACTCTCCTTCGCTGAAGCCCGGAGGCGTTACCATGCGCGCCAACCTTCACTCCTGCGATCTGGCACATTTAGTTCTGTTGTTGCCTCGCCAGTACCGCGAGTAGATGCCGAAACTCAGACCTGGACCATGACTGGATTAACCGCCACTACCATCCGGCCGCCCATTAAGGCTACACTTACCAAGGCGTATAAACCTGTTCCCAAGTCAATGAAGTCGCAAGCCGCTGAAAAGAAACCCAAGCAGAAACTTCGTAAGGAAGATTTTCTAAAGAACCCTCCGCGTGCGCGCGGTAACAAAAGTTCACCTTCTCCTCCTCGGAGGTCGCTGTCCCAGGAAGGTCCTGGGCCAAGCCGCGCTCGGCGGCACCCCTAACCCATTGCCACCCAGAACCAATTCACGGCGCTTGAATCGGTTTCTGGCACTGAGCGCGTGGGCCCTCCCTCCGAGGAAGCTATGGAGTCTGACCAACCCCATACAAAAAGCCCGAGCCCAAAGGTTAAACAAAAGGTAATTTTAAGCCGCCCTTCGAAGTAGACCGTTTATCCCTTTTATTCATGGCTATCCTGACCTGGAATGTACGTGGTGTACGATCGCATAGGGCGGAACTGCAACTTATATTGCGTTCCCATTCGCCTATGGTCGTATGTTTGCAGGAGACTAAGCTTCGCCCTCACGATCCTTTTGATCTCCGAGGATATACTCCGGTTCGCTACGACCTTGAACCGGAGGAGCGTACTCCTGCTCATGGAGGTGTCATGTTGTTAGTGCGTAACGACGTTCATTTTAAACCTGTCACACTTACATCCGACTTGCAAGCTGTTGCCGCTCGCCTTCACTTACCCGGCTTTTTGTTTTCTGTTTGCTCTGTGTATTCACCTCCATCGTCTCCCCTCGCTCCCGCGGACATTCGAGCTCTCCTGTCCGCTCTCCCAACACCATTTCTTCTGTTGGGAGATTTTAATGCCCATCACCCAATATGGGGTTCGCCAAGGGCTTGTTCGAGGGGAACTCTTCTTTCCGACATTTTTTATCAGTTTAATCTTTCCATCCTCAATACAGGTGCACCTACTTTTATTTCTGATTCTTCTGGTACATTCTCTCACCTGGACCTTGCCATTTGCTCCCTCCGGCTTGCTCATCGTCTTCAGTGGAACGTTGTCGTTGACACCTACTCCAGCGACCATTACCCCTGCATCGTTTCTCTTCTGTCGCACCACGTACAGCATTCCAGAGTACCTACCTGGATATTCCCAAAAGCCGACTGGAGCTTATATTCCTGCCTCGTGCATTTTTACGATCAGCCCTTCGCCGACATTAACCAACTAGTGCAACACCTTACGTCTACAATTTTTTCTGCTGCCGAACGCGCAATTCCCCGTTCATCCTCTCAACCTCGGCGGCCACCTGTTCCGTGGTGGAACGAGGATTGTCGGGACGCCGTTCGTGCCCATAGGACTGCACTTAGGGTGTTTCGGCGATACCCTATTCTTGATAATTTGGTGACGTTTAAACAATCGCGCGCTAGGGCTCGTCTCATTATTCAGGATAGCAAGAAGGCGTCGTGGACTCGTTTTGTCGAGTCTTTTAATCGCTTAACGCCTTCATCCGTTGTTTGGGATAAACTTCGTCGCTTCTCAGGTAAAGTGTCGCATTGTACTGTTCCTGGCCTTCAGGTTCCCAATGGCATCATAGTAGATACGGCTGCCATCGCTAACATCCTAGGATCTGCCTTTGAGGCGGTTTCCAGTTCAGACCATTATTCCGCCGGTTTTCGCTGTATTAAGGACCGGCTGGATTCCGCACCATATACTTTTCGGTCTGCTAACGCTGAATGTTATAACGAACTTTTTACAATGAGGGAGCTGGAGCACGCTCTTCATTGCTCTAGGCACTCCGCTCCTGGGCCGGACGGCATTCATGTCCTGATGTTAAAGCACCTTTCAGCCGACAGTAAATTCTTTCTCTTACAGGTCTATAAACGTATTTGGAAAGACGGCATTTTTCTTTCCGTTTGGCACGAAGCCACCATTGTCCCTATTCTTAAGCCTGGGAAGGATCGCCAACTACCTTCCAGCTACCGCCCTATCTCCCTCACCAGTTGCATTTGCAAGGTGATGGAGCGCATGATCAACGGGCGGTTGACATGGTGGCTTGAGTCTAGAAACTTCTAGCGAACGCTCAGTGCGGATTTCGTCGCTATCGCTCTACCGTCGACCATCTGGTGTCCCTGTCGACGCATGTTATGAATGGATTTCTGAGAAAGTGTCAAACCGTGGCTGTGGTTTTTGACCTGGAGAAAGCTTATGACACTTGTTCGAGGGGCGGCATTTTACGTACACTTCACGCATGGAATATCCGCGGTCGTCTTCCCATATTTCTTCGGGAGTTCATGACGGACCGCGTTTTTCGTGTACGTGTGGGCTCGGTTTTATCTCGTCATTTTATTCAAGAGAACGGAGTACCGCAGGGCTCTGTACTCAGTGTCACACTTTTTGCGATTGCTATCAACCCCATTGTTGATTGTATTCCACCTGGAATGTCATCGTCCCTTTTTGTTGACGATTTTTCTATTTATTGCAGTTCACGGCGGACCTCTCTACTCGAACGCCGTCTCCAGAGCTGTATCGACCGTCTCTACGCCTGGAGTAACGCCAACGGCTTTAATTTCTCCGCTGAGAAATCCGTCTGCATCAACTTCTGGCGCCGGAAGTATTTCCCTCCGCCCTCTCTCCGTCTTGGGCCAGGGATACTTCCGTTTGCAGACGAGGCGAAACTTTTGGGGTTGATTTTTGATAGGAAGTTGTGTTGGACCGCGCACGTTTCCTTTTTAAAAGCAAAGTGTGACCGTTCTCTTAATCTTTAACGTGTTTTAAGTGGCACATCCTGGGGAGCTGATCGGACCGTCCTTCTTCGCCTTTATCGCTCTTTGGTCCGATCCAAGCTTGATTACGGGTGTATTGTTTATTCGTCGGCACGTCCATCTGTGTTACTTCGATTGAATGCCATTCACCATCGTGGCATAAGAGTCGCTACAGGGGCCTTTCCAACCAGCCCTATTCTTAGCCTGTATGCTGAAGCTGCAGAGCCTCCGCTGTCCTTCAGGCGTGAGATGCTCTTGTGCAGCTATGCCTGTCGACTCTCAAGCTTGCCTGACCACTCGTCCTTCGAGTTATTTTTCGAGGAGTCACTATTTCATTAGCTCCTCTTCTTTGCTCCCACCAGGGGTTCGCTTTCGACAGCTCCTTCGGCATTTAGACGTTCCGCCAGCGCCGGCCCTTCCACGGGGGGAAACGCGTTTTCCTCCATGGTCCCGCGCTGAGGCCCACTGTCACCTTGGGCTAACGTCGATGCCGAAGACTGAGACCCCTGCTTCAGTCTTTAGATCGGCTTTTTTAGAAGTACGGGCTCAATTCGGGGACTTCCATTTTATCTTTACCGATGGATCTAAGACTGAAGCTGGAGTTGGATGTGCCTTTGTTTTTGGTGTACAGAGTTTTACTTTTCGTTTACCTCGACAATGTTAAATTTTTACCGCCCAACTTTTTAGCATTTATCAGTCTGTTATACATTCAGCGGCACGACCTACGGCACTGTTTTATTTGTACGGACTCTCTGAGTGCCCTTCAGACTATTCATGCGCAGTACCATTACCACCCACTCGTACAGCGCATACATGACCTGCTCCACTCGCTTGGTGTCTCTGGCATCAGCGTGTCCTTCATGTAGATTCCAGCTCATGTGGGCATCTCAGGTAATGAGTCTGCCGACGCCGCTGCGAAATCGGCGATTTTATTACCCAGATGTTTTACTTCTGTTGTTCCCTCGTCAGATTCGTGTGTTATTTTACGTCGCCGCATCCTCTCGCGCTGGCGCGATGAGTGGACGGCCCTCCGGGGGAACAAGTTGCGGGAGGTTAAGCCTTTCCCGTTGATCTGGGGTACCTCTTCTCGTTCGTGCCGTCGGGAAGAGGTAATTTTAGCTCGTTTACGGATTGGACATTGTGTTTTTAGTCATAGGTATTTGCTCAGTGGTGACCCCGCACCACTCTGTGGGCGGTGTGACGTGCCCTTAACGGTGCGTCACATTTTAACAGAGTGTCAGGTTTTAGCTGCATTGCGTGATGATGATGATGATGATATGCGGTTTAAGGGCGCTAAACTGCTAGGGTCATCAGCGCCCTTACAATGTGTAAAATATAAGGTCAAAGTATAAAAGGTAAAAAAACCGCATAATTAAAAAACGGGACACAAACCCGCGATGTCCAAAAAGTTAAAACTAACAATAGTATAACAATAACAATAACAACAAGAATAAAAATAACAACAAGAATAACAATAACAACAAGAATAACAATAACAACAATAATAACAATAAATATATCTCAAAAACCAACACACTAAAAGCATAGCCAATAAAAGATTAAAACGTGTCAAGAACTGTAGAATGCGGGACATGAGCGCCACATGTCACTGGGGAGTAAGTCCCTATAAAAACATACAGAAGAAAATAACAAAGCTAAAAGACGCTCAGCGCATCAAATGCGACGATTAAAATCAATGTCACTTATAAAACGTAAAAGACATTCTACAGCATGCGCGTCGTCTGCCAAAACGTTGGCTATGCCAACAGGCAGACCCAGGCGAACGCGCAGTGGAGCTAAAACTTGACACTCAGTTAAAATGTGACGCACCGTTAAGGGCACGTCACACTGCTGACACAGCGGAGCGGGATCACCACTGAGCAGGTAACTATGACTAAAACGACAATGTCCAATTCGTAAACGGGCTAAAAGTACCTCTTCCCGACGTGAAGAACGAGAAGAGGTACCCCAGATTAACGGGAGAGGCTTAACCTCCCGCAACTTGTTCCCCCGGAGGGCCGTCCACTCATCGCGCCAGCGCGAGAGGATGCGGCGACGTAAAATAACACACGAATCTGACGAGGGAACAACAGAGGTAAAAAATCTGGGTAATAAAATCGCCGATTTCGCAGCGGCGTCGGCAGACTCATTACCTGAGATGCCCACATGACCTGGAATCCACATGAAGGACACGCTGATGCCAGTGACACCAAGCGAGTGGAGCAGGTCATGTATGCGCTGTACAAGCGGGTGGTAATGGTACAGCGCAGTAATAGTCTGAAGGGCACTCAGAGAGTCCGTACAAATAAAACAGTGCTGTAAGGCGTGCCGCTGAATGTATAAAATAGATTGATAAATGCTAAAAAGTTCGGCAGTAAAAATTGAACATTGTCCAGGTAAACGAAACTTAAAACTACAGTGACCAGACACAAAGGCACATCCAACTCCAGCTTCAGTCTTAGATCCATCGGTATAGATAAAATAGTAGTCTCCGAATTGAGCCCGTACTTCTAAAAAAGCCGATCTAAAGACTGAAGCAGGGGTCTCAGTCTTCGGCATCGACGTTAGCCCAAGGTGACAGTGGGCCTCAGCGCGAGACCATGGAGGAAAACGCGTTTCCCCCCGTGGAAGGGCCGGCGCTGGCGGAACGTCTAAATGCCGAAGGAGCTGTCGAAAGCGAACCCCTGGTGGGAGCAAGGCAGAGGAGCTAATAAAATAGTGACGATCAAGTGACTCCTCGAAAAATAACTCGAAGGACGGGTGGTTAGGCAAGCTTGAGAGTCGACAAGCATAGCTGCACAAGAGCATCTCACGCCTGAAGGACAGCGGAGGCTCTGCAGCTTCTGCGTACAGACTGGGTACAGGGCTAGTTGGAAAGGCCCCTGTAGCGACTCTGATGCCACGATGGTGAATGGCATTCAATCGACGTAACACAGATGGACGTGCCGACGAATAAACAATACACCCGTAATCAAGCTTAGATCGGACCAAAGAGCGATAAAGGCGAAGAAGGACGGTCCGATCAGCTCCCCAGGATGTGCCACTTAAAACACGTAAAATATTAAGAGAACGGTCACACTTTGCTTTTAAAAAGGAAACGTGCGAGGTCCAACACAACTTCCTGTCAAAAATCAACCCCAAAAATTTCGCCTCGTCTGCAAACGGAAGTATCCCTGGCCCAAGATGGAGAGAGGGCGGAGGGAAATACTTCCGGCGCCAGAAGTTGATGCAGACGGATTTCTCGGCGGAGAAATTAAAGCCGTTGGCGTTACTCCAGGCGTAGAGACGGTCGATACAGCTCTGGAGACGGCGTTCGAGTAGACAGGTCCGCCGTGAACTGCAATAAATAGCGAAATCGTCAACAAAAAGGGACGATGAAATGCCAGGTGGAATACAATCAACAATGGGGTTGATAGCAATCGCAAAAAGTGTGACACTGAGTACAGAGCCCTGCGGTACTCCGTTCTCTTGAATAAAACGACGAGATAAAACCGAGCCCACACGTACACGAAAGACGCGGTCCGTCATAAACTCCCGAAGAAATATGGGAAGACGACCGCGGATATTCCAATCGTGAAGTGTACGTAAAATGCCGCCCCTCCAACAAGTGTCATAAGCTTTCTCCAGGTCAAAAAATACCGCCACGGTTTGACACTTTCTCAGAAATCCATTCATAATATGCGTCGACAAGGACACCAGATGGTCGACGGTAGAGCGATAGCGACGAAACCCGCACTGAGCGTTCGCTAGAAGTTTCTGAGACTCAAGCCACCATGTCAACCGCCCGTTGATCATGCGCTCCAGCACCTTACAAATGCAACTGGTGAGAGAGATAGGGCGGTAGCTGGAAGGTAGTTGGCGATCCTTCCCAGGCTTAAGTATAGGGACAATGGTGGCTTCGCGCCAAACGGAAGGAAAAATGCCGTCTTGCCAAATACGGTTATAGACCTGTAAGAGAAATAGTTTACTGTCGGCTGAAAGGTTCTTTAACATCAGGACATGAATGCCGTCCGGCCCGGGAGCGGAGTGCCGAGAGCAATGAAGAGCGTGCTCCAGCTCCCTCATTGTGAATAGTTCGTTATAGCAGTCATCATTAGCAGACCGAAAAGTAAATGATGCGGAATCCTGCCGGTCTTTAATAGAGCGAAAGCCGGCGGAATAATGGTCTGAACTGGAAACCGCCTCAAAGGCAGAACCCAGAGTGTTAGCGATGGCAGCCGGATCCACTATGGTGGCATTAGAAACCTGAAGGCCAGAAACAGTACAATGTGACACTTTACCTGAGAAGCGACGAAGTTTATCCCAAACAACGGATGAAGGCGTAAAACGATTAAAAGACTCGACAAAACGAGCCCAAGATGCCTTCTTGCTATCCTGAATAATGCGACGAGCCCTGGCGCGCGATTGTTTAAAAGTCACCAAATTATCAAGTGTAGGGTGGCGCCGAAACACCCTAAGTGCAGTCCTACGGGCACGAACGGCGTCCCGACAATCCTCGTTCCACCATGGAACAGGTGGCCGCCGAGGTTGGGAGGATGAACGGGGTATTGCACGTTCGGCGGCTGAGAAAATAATAGACGTAAGGTGCTGCACTAGTTGATTAATGTCGGAGAAGGGCTGGTCGTCAAAATGCACGAGGCTGGAATACAAGCTCCAGTCGGCTTTTGCGAATATCCAGGTAGGTACTCTGGAATGCTGTACGTGGTGCGACAGAAGAGAAACGATGCAGGGGAAATGGTCGCTGGAGTAGGTGTCAGCGACGACGTTCCACTGAAGACGACGTGCAAGCTGGATTGAGCAAATCGCAAGGTCCAGGTGAGAGAATGTACCAGAAGAATCAGAAATAAAAGTAGGTGCACCTGTATTGAGGATGGAAAGATTGAACTGATAAAAAATGTCGGAAAGAAGAGTTCCCCTCGCACAAGCCCTTGGCGAACCCCATAGTGGGTGATGGGCATTAAAATCTCCCAACAGAAGAAATGGTGTTGGGAGAGCGGACAGGAGAGATCGAATGTCCGCGGGAGCGAGGGGAGACGATGGAGGTGTATACACAGAACAAACAGAAAAGAAAAAACCGGGTAGCTGCAGTCTAATGGCAACAGCTTGCAAGTCGGACGTAAGTGTGATAGGATGAAAATGAACGTCATTACGCACCAACAACATGACACCTCCATGAGCAGGAGCACCCTCCTCCGGTTCAAGATCGTAGCGAACCGGAGTGTACCCTCGGAGATCGAAAGGGTCGTGAGGGCGAAGCTTGGTCTCCTGCAAACACACGACCATAGGTGAATGGGAACGCAATAAAAGTTGCAGTTCCGCCCTATGCGATCGTACACCACGTACATTCCAGCTCAGGATAGCCATGAATAAAAGGGATAAACTGTCTACTTAGAAGGGCGGCTTAAAATTACCTTTTGTTTAACCTTTGGGCTCGGGCTTTTTGTATGGAGTTGGTCAGACTCCATAGCTTCCTCGGAGGGAGGGCCCACGCGCTCAGTGCCAGAAACCGATTCAAGCGCCGTGAATCGGTTCTGGGTGGCGATGGGTGAGGGGTGCCGCTGAGCGCGGCTTGTCCCAGGACCTTCCTGGGACAGCGACCTCCGAGGAGGAGAAGGTGAACTTTTGCTACCGCGCGCACGCGGAGGGTCTTTCAAGAAATCTTCCCTACGTAGTTTCTGCTTGGGCTTCTTTTCAGCGGCTTGCGACTTCATTGACTTTGGACCAGGTTTATAAGGCTTGGTAACAGTAGCTTTAATAGACGGCCGGGTGGTAGTGGCGGTTAATCCAGTCAAGGTCCAGGTCTGAGTTTCGGCATCTACTCGTGGTACTGGCGAGGCAACAACAGAACTAAATGTGCCAGATCGCAGGAGTGAAGGTTGGCGCGCATGGTAACGCCTCCGGGCTTCAGCGAAGGAGAGTTTTTCCTTTACCCGGATCTCCTGGATCGCCTTCTCGTCCAAGTACCGCGGACAGTCGGCAAACGAAGCAGAATGAGACCCTTTGCAATTAACGCAGACGGGGGCTGTTGAACAGGTACCTTCGTGTGAGGGCTGGCTACATGTTGCACAGATGTTAACGGCACTCTTACATGAGACTTGCGTATGCCCAAAACGTTGGCATTTAAAACAACGCAGAGGTCTAGGAATATAAGGCCTGACAGAAATCCGTTCGTACCCTGCGGAAATGCTCGTGGGCAGATCGACGCCATCAAATGTAATAAACAGGGTACGAGTGGGTACCAATACGCCGTCGCGTTTGGCCTGCACTCGATGGACCGCTGTCACCTTCTGGTCTGCAAGATATTCTACCAGGTCCTCGTCCGATATACCATCGAGGCTATGGGTGGTAATAACGCCTCGACAGGAATTCAATGTGCGGTGCTTCTCGACACGGATAGGATAGCCGTGGAGAAGCGTAGCGCGCAACAAGGTCTTACTTTGCAGATCGGATTTCGTTTGGGCTAATAAGGAACCATTCCGTAGACGAGTGCAGGACTGAACCGCACCAGCAATTGCATCAATGCCCTTTTGAATGATGAAAGGGTTCACCTTCTCAAAGCTTTGTCCTTCTTCGGTTCGTGAAATGACCAAGTAACAACCAGTTGTCGGTGGTGTCACTTCTGTTACATAGACTTTTCGGCGCTTGTTAGTAGTAATGGAGGAAGGGTGCTCCATAGCGAAATAAATCCTCCACCATTGCAACCGTCTCCGACCTCGGGCTCTGACTTCTCGGGCGTTACCCCGGCTTGGGTGAGTGGCCTATCTATACCAGACTCACCCCAGGGTCACACCTCCCAGAACATAGACAGAGGGACCCAATCGCCGTCAGAAGTCAGCAGCTCATGCAATGGCCCCCCCGCGGGACTGCAGTTGAACAGCGGATACGAACACATACCCTACATGACGACCCCGGGTGGTGGGGATGACGCCATTACCCACTCACCCAGCTGCGCACGCGGTGCGCGGGTATCCGTCAGGCTGTGTCCACGGAGGATTTAAATAAAAAGATAAAAGAAACTAAAACAGTGTGGGCGTTTCGCACGCAAGGTAGGCCGGCGAGGAAGAAAAAGAGATATGCGAATGTCATGGTGCGAAATGGCCGGAAAGTGATAAGGGAAGCAAGAAACTATGGTGAGGTGCGGTATGAATGGAATGTAAAGAACGCACGAGAGCCTACCTTGTGTCCACCGGTCACTTGAAGAACCCACCTCGACCGGATGGGGGTGAGGGGATGAATGTGGCGATGAATGGCTCGGGAACCCCCGGGTGCGCCAAAAACCCGTACTCACATAAGGTGAGCCCCTGAGGGGCTGCATTGCGTGCTCGTGTGGGTCTGCCTGTTGGCCTAGCCAACGTTTTGGCAGACGACACGCGTGCTGTAGAATGTGTTTTACGTTTTATTCATGACAGTGATTTTAATCTGCGCATTTAATGCGTTGTGCGTCTTTTAGCTTAGTAATTTTATTCTGTCTGTTTTTATGGGGACTCTAATCCCCGGTGGACATATGGCGCTCATGTCCCTCGCATTCTACAGTTCTTGACACGTTTTAATCTTTTATTGCCTATGCTTTTAGTGTGTTGGTTTTTTTAGATATTTGTATTGTTATTATTGTTGTTATTGTTATTATTGTTATTGTTATATTTTGTTATTTTTAGCTTTTTGAAATCGCGGGTTTGTGTCCCGTTTTTTTAATTATGCGCTTCTTATACCTGTCTTTTATATTTTGACCTTATATTTTATACATTGTAAGGGCGCTGATGACCTTAGCAGTTTAGCGCCCTTAAACCGCATATCATCATCATTCACAATGAAGTACGATAGGCGCTCGCCTGGTAGAACGCCGTTTCGTTACCTGTAGCGGTAAGGTGTATACTGGGTGCAGTCAATCACCAGGTACCCATGCGGCTTTTCCGTTGCCTTCTCAAACGCCTCCAATAGGAATTTAGAGTTTCTCGGCTCCAGTTGCTGGCACAGCATTTCTATTTGCATCTTGTCCCTAGTGTTTTTAAACACGACGATGTAGTTTGCATTCAGCGATATCGTCCGAAATTTCTTCCCCTGCGGCAGAACATTTTGCAAGATGTATATCACCCCAAAGCGCCTGTGATGCGAGTCGCGGGTAAAGAAATTGGAGACGTTTCAGCATCCCCTTCATACATCAAATCGTCCAGGATGACAAGGTAGTTCTCACGCACGTCGGCGAGTTCGGGTATCCCTGGATGCGCCTCGCACGCCAAAGGCAAATACTCCCCGGTCCAGCCGTGTATTCCTCCAGGTGGCACCACAGCACCTTGCGCAGCGGCTTCTCGAACATGTGCGCAGCGTTCGTTATGAGATTCTTCACAAACGTGGACTTTCCGCAGCGCGAAGGCCCTGCCACCAGCATAGTGCATGGAAAGCTAAATCGTGTGGGGCATGTGGCGGTGGTGGGGGTGGGTTTCGGCATAGCCGCTTCGGCAATGACCGACATGTCTTGCTAGCACTTTCTGTTTAATGTGAGGAACGTCCCCTCTTGAACCCGTATGGATAGGTGTCGAACCCGTCCGTCATGACGCGCTTGGTGGCGACATTCTAAAGGACTTCGTGGCCGGTTCCGTGACCACGTTCCACAGCGGCTTCCTCGAAATCTGCGTACCTCGCAGCTTTACCACTTTGGCACGATCCTCCAGGATGACGTCGCGTATCACGTCGGCATTAACCGTCCTTAGGTTGCCAGAGTTTAGTGTGATGCCCTTAATCTTGTACACGGTGTGCGTCTTTCCTGTCCCGGGGCACCGAATTTCTAGGCAGTAGCTTTTTGGGCCCGTGGAGGCATAGCGGGAAATGTACGCCCCTTTCCCGTACCTTTCCAATTCGTCCGTCATGTCCCCTAGAAAGCTCCCGACGGGAGGCATCCACTGCCCTGGTGCACCTGCCGCAATCACCGAGTCGGTATCGAAATAGCACACCCGCACGCCTAGCCGCTTCAGGTAATCGTACAGCACCTAGCGTGCATGGACAGTTGTGTAGGCGGCAATGACGACGTTTGTGGTTCGGTTAGTTTAGGGCTCTGCTCGCATTAGCGCCACACCACGTACATCGTGTCGTCCGTGGCCGGTACGTAGGTCTGTACCTCCACGGCAGGGTCGCTAAGCAGATCCGTTAGCCTAGTATAGTGACCATCGTAACTCTCTAATAGATAAATGGCAGATATCAGGTTATCTGGGGAAATAGAATATCTATTGCAACATTTTACTAAATTATTACATTATACATGTTAAATTTCAACAGTGTTAATTTGCACAGAAATGGGCACATCGTGAAGCTTGTAACAGGACGTGGTTAGTGATAAGCGTGCAGCCAGCTGATGCAGAGGAGTAGCAAGGAAGTTGACGTATGTCGCTTTGCAGAACCTTTGCTCAATTTTGTGCAATAGTACTAATATTTCATTAGCAATATAAGCTTGAGTTTTTGCCATTACTGGGCATTGTTATTTTGAGGCCGAGGTGTGAGGAGCCTGTGACAGCGAGTGCCATGATGAGTGTGGCCAGCCTACTTGCAATCACTATGCTAGATGAGTGAGCTGTTTAGCCTAAGATACTGCCAGATAAAGAGAGTTGGGAACTTTTAAAAAGCTTAAACATTTTAACTAGAGCTAAAACAGAGAGGGGGACTTATTCATATGTGTATGTATATTATTTTCTTGTTAACTAAAGTAATCATATATGTCAGTGAATATTCAAGGGTGTTTTAACAGTTTAAATAGAGGTAATACATCGCGTCGCTAAATCAAGGGCGAGCTAAGACTCGACAGTATAGTTATCATATATATAATATTGCTTGAAGCTTGTTAAACCTCCAAATAATCAATTAAGGGCTGATTATATGTCGACTACACAATGGATGTATTCTCTTATTAATTTTCTTTTATTTCATTCATAAATTTAAATATAAATTTTATTCAAGTGTTACATGTGTGTGTTTACTTCTTGAAACGTTTACTGAATAGGACGACCACATTCCCTCTGAACGGAAGGCGCGTTATCGCTCTGAAAGCAGGGGCATTATATTGGTGGCAGCGGTGGGATCAAAAACGATCCCGGAGGGATAATAAAATATGACAAAGGGGATATGAAAACTGAGATTTGAAAAGTGAGGTATTATTTTAAGGAAGACTACATTTGTTTTAACGTAGACGCGTATCGAAGGAACGCACGAACTCATGTTGTGGTTTAATCATGTCTTCTTTTCAGAAAGTGTAGTTTTAAGAAGTGCAAAAGTGGTTGTGTGAAAGAATTAAGTGATTTGTGTTGTGTTTTTTTTGAGAAGTTATCATTACTGACGTCTTCGTATCCACTCAGTAATTCTCCGGTAGGCTTGTTTACAATGTGGTTAGAGAAAATAGACGCAATAGTAAGGGATTTTGGGTGTTACATTGTTGTAGTTGCGTCAATAATTGCAGCTTCGTGTTTGATATATTTTGCCTACCATTGTAGTACTCAGTGTTAAAGAGAGAAATAGTAAAATGGCGGCAGAACAGAAAGTGGGAGAATTAGAGGAAAACGTTAGTAGGTTAACTTTGTTGCAAAAAGATGCTAGTATTGCAAATACTATACGAGAGTTTACAGGGGACCCTAAGCAGAGTAAACCAGTGAAGGATTTCTTTGCGAACATAGAGCATTTAGCAGTTGTAGGCAACTGGACTGAAAAAGACCAGGTGAACGTAGCAAGAGCAAAATTGGGTGGTATAGCTCTACAATTGTTCAAGGGAAAAGCTGAATTACAGCCTAGTGACATTTTATGGAAGGATTTTAAGAAAGCTTTTATTGACCGGTTTACAGAAAAATTGCCAGCGCAGTATCATTACACAGCTCTTCAGGATGCAGTGCAAAAACAAGATGAAAGTGTTGAGGTATTTGCGGATAGATGTAGGCAGTTGTGTCAAAAGACAGTAATTCAAGCAGATAATACAGCTGCTCAGAAAATAATTAACGATGAGGCAGAACGTAGACTCCTTGCAGCCTTTATACATGGACTTAAGGGCGTGGTAGGACAACAGGTTAGATTTCAAATGCCTGAAACCTTAACAGTAGCCATACGCATGGCTACAACAGTCGAAAATGCAGGGAAAACAAAGAGGGGGTGGAAACCTTCAGAATAAAGCAAATGGGACAGAAAAGAAAATTGTTTTCGGTTGCAAAAGTTTGTTTTCGATGTCAGAAAGTAGGGCACATAGCTGCTAATTGCAGGGTTAAACGAGTTGATAGAGATGATAGGGGTATAAAATGGTTATTGAGGAATGAGCCTAAATATTTCAGAACGCACAAGGGTGAATTATTGACACCAAAGAACGTTAATAAACCAGCATGGCCGTCGTCAAACTTAAGTAGTCAGAAACCAGGGACATCACCTATGCAAAAAAAGGTGTTATAAGTGTAATATGCCAGGGCATATGATGAGGGATTGTAAGTGGAAAGGAAAGAATCCGGGAAACTACAAAGCTGTGCCAAGGAGCGGGGATATGGCGCAGTGTTAACTTCAGGACCCGCAGGGGCAGGAATTGCTGCGGAATTGTATGTACAAGTAATCATACAAAATGAAATTCATCATATGATAGTTGATACAGGAGCTAATGTTTCGGTCATAAACTCGAACATAGTGGAATTTAGTGATCCAGTGATGCCGACGAAGTTAAGTGCGGTAGGAGTTACGGGGGCCCAATTGCAATTAATAGGAGAAATGATAATAGAAATTACTATTGGTAACACATTGATAAAACATAAGTTTTATATAGCACCAATTGAAATAGGATGTACAGGGATATTAGGGTTGGATATCCTGCGTGAAGTAAAGGCTAAAGTAAATCTCTGCGATGAAATACTACACCTGGGAGGTGAAAGTGTTCCTTTAGTTACTTGTTCATCAATTACGATGTCTGGAGTGAATAATCTTAGAAAAGGCAAGGGAGTAGCTAACCCTGGGCTTGTCGAACGAATATTCATGTTAAAAGTAGTTGATCAAATAGGAGACGCTAATGATATAACTTGGGATGTAGTACTAGCAGAAAATAAGATTCTAGAGCCTTGTAGTGAAAATGTTACACTTGCTCACATAAAAAGTAGAAAGAGAGCACCTCTTCCCGCAGAAGTTTATGTAGAACCGATTGATGTGACGGTTAGTAAAGTATATATGGCCAAGGTGATAACTCGAGTGTTGAGTTATCAAGATATTAATGAGAAAACCGCGAAGAAAGAAAATGTGGATAAAATAGATGAAAAAGTAGAAATTCAGGTACCAAATTGGCTTAGGCAGGGTCATGAGAGATATGATCGAGATGCTAAGTATGGCATTGTGGGGTTACTGAATTTAAGTGTTAATCAACTTTTGGGAGAAAAAGGAACTAAGATAGGACAAGCTTCCCGATAGCGCTCTCGCTTCGTCGTCGTGTTCGCAGCTCTACTGGCGTTCTGTCACAGCGCATGCGCGGCACAGTGGAAACATCAACTTTCCATTCGCTCGCATTGCCAACACGGGGTGGTACAGGTGTTGGGGCGGCTGCATCTTGCACTTCACGAGCCCTCCCTTAACCGCACTTAAGCTAGGAAAGTGCTTAAAGTGAATTTTCGGGTGGCCTACAGGATACGGCTTAGTCTTGTTCACGAAGGGGTACAGGCTGCACACATCGTAGTAAAACAACTTCGCCGTTCCCACTGCCACGCAGTAGGTCTTTGTGCAGTTGGTGCGCCCTCCTTAGAAGGCGTGCCTAGGATCCAAGGGGTCAGCAGTGGCAAACTGTTTGGCATGCTGCGTCAGCCGCGCGTTAGCCTTCACCATTTCGTTAAAGCAGCATTCCCACATTTCGACGATGGCATAGCCGCCATGCCTTATTTTCTCGGTCACCTTTCCAGTGCTCTCGAACCGCGAGGCCATCGTCTCGTTTCCCGTGCAAAATAGCACCGCGTGCCTATTCGGAAAGCACTTTGGGCACCCGTGATACCAATAGCTGTGAAATAGGTATACGGTTTTTGTGTCCAAATCGAGCCCGTCCACCTTGTGCCCAGCAATTCTGACCTTGCGCCCCTTCACCACGTGGATGATATTCACCTTCTGCTGTTGCTCGAGCCATGTCAGCCATATACACGCTATGCGCGAATGCTTGTCGGCAAGCCGATACCCCCCAGCGGGTATCACCGCTATTTGGTTTTTAGGCATGAAGCGCTTTCGGTACACGTTCATACACGTTTGCGCAATGGTCACACATTCCCTAAACGTGTCGATCCTGTTCTCGTCGAGAAACTCCTTCCTAAACTTCAGCACTCCCTGGCACAGCAGCGTTACATCCATCCTTCAGTACCCTAGCATTTCGGCTTGCATGTCGAAGACGTGGTTCGAGGCCCTTTTCTCCGCGTGCCACTGCTCAAAGTCTGCTCGTGCGTCCTCGGATATGCTTTCAGGGCAGTAATACCTTTGGCCGGGAATAGGCCCAACGTAGCGTTGGTGCGCTTTTGTGTTGAACAGGTACGGAAAGTAACCTTTGCACGCCTGCAGCTGAAACGTTTTGGGAAACCTGGCCCGGGCCATCGGCAGAAAATTTAACGAATCCAGGAAGGTTACACGGTTATGCTTTATTTGGTATATCTTTGTACCGTACATAAGGAGCTCGGGTCTCCAATGCAACGCCCCAACCATATGCTTTAGCACAAATTGCCCGTCATAGGCTTTCAGGTTATGTGCAATGACGATAACGTCCCATCGGTCATACCGCGAATCCGTGACGTGTTCGAACAGCTGTTTTGCCGGATCCTGCGCAAATATCGACTCCTTTATTCCGCATTGCGTGCAATATGCCGTTTGGTGTTTGTCATCTATGCACAACAGGCACATTTGTTACAGTACGCATAGGTTAGGGACATGCTCGAACACGTCCGCCTTCCCTTTGTAGGAAGTGTCCTGCGTGCACTCAAAGTCTATAAACATCATCACAAACTCGTTTCTTAGCTTCCTTCCTCTGTACGGCTGTATATAGCACATATGGTTCGCTTTCACGTGCAGCTTGCAATTGCCACAAAAAGTCTCGCCGCACGTGTGTGGGGTCTTTCTGTCCCTCGTGTTGTACAGCCTATGGCACACCAATTACACTTTTTCCATCTCGCACACGGTGTACCCTTTGGCATATACCCCTTCCTTCTTTAAATGATTCTCGTAACACACTTGCCCGTTGAATTCTTGGTGACACTGGGCACAGCGCACATAACGCGTGAAGGGTTGCCTGCAAAGCAAGTGACATTTCGTGCATTTGTTGTCACAGCGGTGATGCTCCCTTGGTATCGTAAAAGGGTGGTTACACTCGCGGCAATAGTACTTGCACTTCAGCGCCATGTGCAGGTTCACTATCGTATTGTGGTGCCCATCGTGTAGAATAAGATCGATGGGTTTGCCTCCGTGGTTCGCGGACTTGTATAACACCGTCTTTCCGCTATGGTCCCTAAACACGGTAATGCTGTACCCCTGTAGGCCTTCATCGTATCGTTTCACGTCGTTCCCACCACCGCTTACATCTCTAAGAAGCGCCAAAGCCCTCTCTTTCTGAAGGAATTCGTATTGCACCAACGTGGAATAGTTCACGTCTTTGTCCGCCACGGCCTTCTACACAAGGATAGCCCTTGGAAGCATATGACATCCTTATTTCGAATCTCTACAATACCTTTTTTCTAAAGCACGCCTCTCACGGTTTATAACATCTACCGGTGATCTCCTTCGTCCATACGCAGTTTAGCTTTAGTGGCCCACCTAACACAAACTCCTTATTGCTTTGCATAACCTTTTGCACGCTTTGCAAAAACACGTTCGTGTTCACCTGATCGAACCTGCGCACGCTCATGCTCATTAGCGCAAGCCCCTCTTGAGCAGCGTGAATAGTAAGTCCTATGTACCCGGGTTCGTTTTCCAACAGTTGGTGTTCACATAGTCCAGTACATCGTCAAACATGGTGTGCAACCACTGTTCGGGGTCTGCATCTTCGGGCATTGGCCTAACCGTAATGTCGGTCTCGGTAAACACCGAATAAAACCTAGTAAGTGTCCTTTGCCTTCGTCCTGTAATGTCAACGTTTTCTCAACCTATTTTCTTTTTTGCCAAAGTCTCGAGTGTTGTGTCACCTCTCTATGTACGCGTATATTCACATATTCCTTTTTAGCTCCTCTTATCCTATTTCGCAACAGTTACACCTATTCTTTGGTTTTCTACTCTAATGTCTATGCTTCTTTTCGGGAAAAATTCATTAATTCATTCAGGCTTCACCGTCAATGCAATACAATGTGTTTTGTTTCATCTCACTTCTCACTGCAGCCAGAGTTCTTTCTGATTATGTTACCGTATCGGCCTATGCGTTATATTCTCGCCTTATCGTAACCGCAATGAACAGAATTCGCCTCAGCCACCGGATGTCTTTAGCGCTACCATTTCTTATGTAAACCACTACATCCCAGCTCACCATCTGGTTCACATCCGGTGGACTTTGTTATCGCTGCCACATCCTGGTCAGCTATCTACTATTTCAGCCTTTGGTTTTCCAGTCGGCCATTATTAATATTCTCTTATCGCTCTCTTTCGCATGAGAACTTACTCCGCCATGTTGCTTTTGCTCCAATATATATTTAAGGTTCTCCTTCATTGCCTATGCTCAATGGCTTAATCTGCACGATCTAACGTCGGCGTCAATTTTGTGCCTCGGGAGCGAAACAGCTCTTTCATCGGCAACCCCCTGGTGCAAGAGAGACTGCGCCTCTTATTCGAAGAAGCCTGGTACGCCAACTTACAGGGTTCATTTGGCGTGCCTGACATCGAGACCGTGGACCGACCGGGCTTTCCTCCTGTCTCTCCGGAGGCAAGCCCAACAACTCCGGGTCATTTGACTGACTCGGACATAACATACTTCAGTGGTGCTGAAGCAGCCAGCGCCGCCGACGACGTCATCTCGGAGAGGATCTCCGAGGTCACCACGATCCTCCGAGAGTACCTGTCGGCTTCACCTTCGTCGGCACCATCGCTTCCCGACGTGCTGCTCGAGGAGAACCTGGAGGAACCCTCCATCGATCTTCTGTCCGTCCCCGATGGCGCCTCCGACATGGTGGAGTGGGTGATCCCCGGGAGGCGAGGCGTCACGCCTAGGGCTCCTCTACGGCCGCGGCACCGGAGAAACATCTTCCGATATCGTCGATCATCGCCCTAATCGGTCCCGCAGCGCGTGAGGGAGCAGCTAGCGGCCGAGCAAAGGCGTCAGCAACAGCAATTGCTTTCGCTTCACCTACCTTACTTTAATCTAGACTTCTCTCTTCCTCGAGACGCTCTCGATCTTTGGTAAGTTTGTTTTCTCTTTTCTTTCAAATTAAGACTATGCATATTTAGGCAATGGCTTTGAATGAAAAGTGTCTTTTTTGCTTCGAGCAACCTCACCCTTTATACGGCATTTTTGGCCATTTGTGCCCTAGCTCTATTTGTCGTAGTTGTAATCGTAACCTGGACAGTTTTTTTCACAATGCTATCTGTCAGTGGAGTGCCTGCAGTGTTAGCAGTTGCAACAATACCGGTAGGCGTTGCAACCTGTCCAGATTCAACCCGGCCTGCTTGGAATGCCAGGCACGCCGAGCTTGCGCGCTTTTTAATATTCAAAATCCATACGCTCACATTCGTATTTATAAGCCTAATCAGTGTCAATGTCAACACTGCTTCATTAAAGCTAATGTGTGCTGCGATCACTGTGGATGCTTTCACGAGCCCATTTGTGTTTGCGTCTACTGCACTCGTTGTGGCGCTTTCCAAAGTTTTCATCACGCCACTAGAGCACACCCAAATTTCATCATTTTAATATGCATTTCTTATTTTATTCTTCTTCTTATTGCTGCTGCTGTTTTGTACATATATATGTATAAATATACTTTTTTCTATGTATTGTTTACGTTTAATAATAAACTATGTTTATTTGTATTTCTCTGGTTTCATTTCGCATTCCTTTCTCTAGTTAGATAGCTTCCATTGCTGTAGTTAGCCAGTTAGTTAGGTCTATTCCAGTAACATTCCCATCCTAGTATGTTTTTTTTCAATCATGTGTGCGCGTGTATGTGTTTGAATGTGCGTCTTCGGGTTTTGGCGTCGTCGGCGTCGTCGTCATTGCAGGTACGTATTGCTTCTATGTACCATAACTCATATCCTCCTCCTCCTCCTGCTCCCCGCCTCCACCATTTTCATTTTCTACCTCTTCTGTTTCTTCTTCTCCTCCATCTATTTCTCCTAGTTCATCTTCGTAGTTCACTGCGTCAACGTTACCACTTCCACTTGAGCACCATTTTCCTAACCTAATCACAAGCTCCTTCAGTCCTTTAAATTCCTCATTCAATTGATTCACATTATCCTTTATTTTTCTCACCAACTCGCCCTGCTTCGCTTCAGCCACATGCCGCACCACTACCCTCCTCTTCAACTCTTCCTTCTCCTCTTCTGCTTTCCTCATCTTTTTTTCCATCTCCTCTCTCCCCTTTTTTGCCTCTTCCAATTCCTTTCCTTTCTCCTCTAGCTTATTTTCGCATTCCTTTCTCACCTTCTGCTTCTGTGCATTTATGCTCTTTTTGCACTTCTCCAATGCTACATTTCTTATGCTATTAATCGAAACCCTACCCACGCCTCCTCCTACACCTCCTCCTGCAGCTGACCGTCTCGAATTTCGCTTTACCCTAACTACTACCTTCCTCCTCCAAAATTTACCTCCCAGTGTCCTTCATTGCATTCCCCGAACACGTAAAGAAAGTTATCTGTAAAATATGTATTCATTTCATTTACAACGCTGTACGCTACCACCAGCTCGCTCTCTTCGGGCGTTAGTTTCCAATGTAAGTCTAACCCGTCAGGTAAGTCCACCGTATCCATTATCAAACTGCAGTCTACCATTTCTACTAATAATGCTTTATTGTCATTTGCATACATGTTCACAGGTGTCTTATAAAACTCACACTTCTCTTTCGTTTCCCCTTTCTTCCCCGGAACGCAACCACATCTACCATTTAACACATACCCCTCTGGACACTCTACCTGCCCCATTTTTAAGTTCCCGTAATATAAATATCCGCATCGTCCGCCTCTCTGACATCTGCTAACAGGCTTCAAACAATTGTACACATTCCTTAGCGTTCCCATGTTTAGAAAGTCAGAATTAAACCTACAGCCGCTTCCCTTCCTATACGTACACGTACAGTTTGGCAACAACTCATTGTCCTTTTCACACTTTTTTGCATTTTCCAAATGCCCCGTCCCTTCATTTAACATGTTCATCTTCATCATTATTACTCATCTATCTTCATTCTAGCCTTTTTATACCCATCTTCGATTGCCAATATTTTTTTTTCAACCAATCACGTTAAGCCTTCATTTGCTATCCAATCACAATTCTTTTTCACATTTCATACACTATTTTGCATCCTCTCTTGCCGCATACCTCTCCCTTCATGCGTCACTACCGCCATTCGATTGTACCATCCGCCATCTTGCTTATTTTCAATTCCCTTGTGCCTACCGCTATCTTGCGGCATTCCGCTGCACTAGCACCATCCGCCATCGTGCGGTGCTGCGTCACTAGCGCCATCCAACATCTTTTTGTGTCTCTTTTTTTTTTTAACTTTTTAACGCTCCACTAGCGCCACACTACTTCCAGCGACACAAGCGCCGTCCGCAATCTTATGTCGTCACTTATCCCGCCTTTGGTATGGATTATTTATTGCACCATATTGTGCAGTATATTTTTCAGCCTTGCGCTTTTCAGCCATCTTGTTTTTGCGACACTAGCGCCAGCCGCTATCTTACCAGCTACTACTTTTTTCCACCTTTTTTGCGGATTAACGGGGTTAACGCGACACTAGCATTCTTCTCGCTTTGCAGCCATCTTGTTTTTGCGCCATACGCCATCTTCGCATTTACTAATTTTTCCCGCCTCTTTTGCGGATTAACGTGACACTAGCGCTCTTCTCGCTTTGCGCTTTTCCGCCATCTTGCCATTTACTACTTTTTTCCTGCCTTTTTTGTGGATTAACGCGAACCAAGGGCTTTTCCCGCCTTGCGCTTCGCCGCCATCTTGGTTTTTGCGCCTCTAACGCCAGCCGCCATCTTGGCATTTACTACTTTTTCCCGCCTTTTTGGTGGATTAACGCGACACAAGCGCTTAATCCCCCTGGTGGCAGGTTTATCGTTAATCCAACCGGTTAATCCCTATATATCACTACTGGTGATAAAGTTAGAAAAATAATCCTTCAAAGTTACAGTAGGGAGAAGAAAGAAAAGAATTCGAAAAGAAAGTGTTACATGTTGCAACGAAGGAGTAGAAACTTAAATAAAGTTATAGACCAATTCTTAGTAAAAGTAACTGTGACGTTGATTAGAAATAACAAGTTTTAAAACCAAAAAGAGTAAATTTCAACATTACGGTAATTTCATCTCTTTTACAACGATTACTGATAAAAGTGTCAGCAATAGTAAAATAATAAGTTGATATATCGTTCATGAATCAATTCAGTAATATAAATAATTGCAATAAGTAAGTATTTGTGTACGATAATCATAAAGCTGAGAAATAACAATTACAATTGCAACGAAAAATTAAAAAAAATACATTGGTATTAGGTAGAAAAGAATGGTAAAATAAATAACAGTTAAGGGTATAAAGCATACAATTTAACTAGCACAATGATGTTTACATAAAAGGCTAGGTCCCTCAAACAAATTGTAAAAATTACAAATAGAATACACAAAAATACGATAAGCAGAATTGAACTTACGTAATCGATTCGTTTCTTCTTCACGTATAACATGAAAATAACTTCGTGTAGGTTTGTTAATAATGAACTTTGCATAAACTTAATATTTTCAAAGTTTCACATCCGTCGACCCGTTAAGTTTTAGCATAATTAGTTCTGTTGTACTAACGCGTAGAGAAATATAAGTTCACCACTAAGGGTATTTTTACAATATAGAATGGACGAGCAGTATAACTGTTGATAACCATACAAACGAGGGATTGCATTCCATTACACCAAAACCAGGAAGTAACAGAAATCTAGCAGATACTATCATAAACGTATATTCAAAGTTTCATATTTGAAGTAAAATTAAAACACCTCGAAACCCGAGATGGAATGTAGGAAGGAAAAACGTTAAAGGTCATCGCTTACCACACGGCAAGTCTTACCTTAACTAACAACCGGAGAATTAAACGCAAATATGTCTTGACCTGTTACACTCAGCCAGTTGAAGTGTAGAAAGGAACGAGTGTGCAACAAGTAATTGTTATAGAAAAATAAGTAGAAGGAGGACCAAAAGTAAATGACAAAACATCGAAGTAAAGTTGCTCTAAGTGAACATCAAAGGATGGATTTAGCAGAAACAAGGTAAGAAATTTTAAGGAAATATATTCAATTAAAAGTGGCAGCGAAACTCAGGTAAACAATGCGAATGTAATACGTAGCTGAACAATACAAGAATGGTGTTGATCGAAAATTAAAGCAAAGATTCAGTAGAAAAAATGTGTCATATATATATATTGCAATGAAATTGTTAACGACACTGAAGGGATTACAGTAATAATTTGACAAGTCGGAATGCGTATAAATACTAGGTATGGGTAGTGCAGATATCATATTAAATGTGAAGTAAAATATGAAATCAGTAACAACATGGAGCAACAACGAGCAACAGCTCAGTGCTTAAGAGCCTGTCTCTGCCATGCAGACCAGCTCTAACGACTGGGGATTCACCAATCCGGAGCTTGCGCCACCCGGGCCGCCTTAGAGGAGTCGGTGGAAAGGGTACCGTTATGTATCGACTCCCTTGAGCGGGGGGGGGATGACGGCAGCATTCGCACGCCACACCCAGGAGAAGGTTGTACGAGGTCATTTCGGAATGGGCCGTAAGTACCATATTAGTTAATTAAGTACGAACACTAGAATACGTAGAGGAAGAAAGACGAAGGGGGAGGAAAAAAACAAAGAGAGAAAAAGAAAAAAATAAATCTACTGAGTTGTTATTATTATTATTATTATTATTATTATACATAGGCAAGAATGAAGATATATACATCTATAAAACTCATTTGCCTTTTTTATAATTTATTTCGGAACAAGAGGGTGTGCTTTCTTAACTTGCACTAGCTTCTCTTTTATTATTTTTGCCTTAAACCCCAATTTCATTACTTAATTCAAATTTTGAAAGTACGGACGCAGGCTAACTAAAAGCTGAAAATCGGATCATCGTTCTTTTCTGAACGTTGCTGTTCCTGCATCAGAAGTTGCAGCTTCTTTTCTTCCACCTATAACATTTTTTCATTAATACCTTCTGATTTTCTCTTACGAGGTTGCGACTGGGGCACTGTAACTTCCGGTGTTGATGTAGTGGGTGTTCCCGGGGAGACAGGTATCCCAGGTTCATCCTCGCCTTCTAACATTTCTGCTGTTTCCTCCTGGTTGCTGATGAATATTGTTTTAAGGCGCTCAACAACTGCGGTTATAAGCTCCCGTCTAAAACAGAATAAGGTAAAAGCCAGAGATAGAGATAAAAGTTAAAAATCACTGAATATCAAACGATAGGAATAAAAAAATTTAAAGCATAGTAAAAGTCAAAGGTAAATAGAGATAATATGTATAAAAAACTAAATAGAGAACTGTCAAGCACCTCAGAGCAGAAGGATTAAAAACGCAATCGAAAATGTAGCTGTGACAAAAACTTAAAAAGCCTATCAGCCGCATGAGGAGTGTCCGCCCATACCTCCGCAAGACTGACCGGCAGCTGCAGAGAGTCCCGAAGATGCGCAAGAAACGTGCACTCCAACAACATGTGATGGACCGATAGACAGTCGCCGCACGCGGGACAAAACGGAACAGGGTCACATTTAAAAAGATAGGCGTGGGTAAAATCGCAGTGGCGAATACGCAGACGAGCCAAAATAACTTCCTTCCGTCGGGAAACACAAGAACAAGTAACCCAGTCCTGGTTGCTGGCATTTAAGTTTCCAGAAGTCTCTCCGGGGGAAATCACACCCTTTATGAATATCATGGACTCATAAAATGCCCATGATGTTACTAAAGTTCCAAGAACCCCCGATGTTTGCTTCTGTGCTTGTTTTTGGTGCTCCCTCCTAAATTTGTCTTTTAGGCTTTTCCATTTGCATTTTGACACGTGACCTGAAATACAAGAGCATATTAGTAAGTAATCACGATTATTGAAAGTTTTTCTCTCTACTTATCATATACTATTAGCATGATCTAGCGGCAAGCGCACATGATGGCTAACACCGCGGGCCCGATTTCGATTCTCGAATGTAGAATAGGAATTTTTCTCTAATCAAGATTATTTCCTCCCTTCCCCCAGTAAAAGGTCTGGATGTGTGTGTACCAATTGAAGAAGAAAACCTGCTGATTGCTTCCTACAGTTCAGAGAGTTGTTAATAGCTACAGTTATCAATGAAGTAAAAGCCCCCGATATGACCATAGAATTTATAGGATTAAAGGTTATAAAAAGAAATATCTTCAGTAAAGTAAATGATCTTGGGGTGATGATAAAATGGGGCTTAAGGGCGCTCAACTGCCAAGGTTATTAGCGCCCTTACTATGTGTAAAATATAAAATGTAAAAGTCAAAAAAGTAAAAAACCCCATACAAACCGCTTGGTCAAAAACACTAAAAAACACAACAGACGAAATACTTAGATCTACACACTAAAATCATGGTCAACAAGAGAATAAAACAACGTGTCAAGAACTGCAGAATGCGAGGGACACGAGTGCCAGATGTCCACTGGGGAGGAGTGCCCGCATTGAAAGATAATGTAAAATCAAACAGCTAAAAGTCGCTCAGCGCATCAAATGCGACGGCTAAAACCAACGTCAGTGATAAAACGTAAAAGACATTCTACAGCATGCGCGTCGTCCGCCAAAACGTTGGCTAGGCCAACAGGCAGACTTAACGGAGATAAAACTTGACACTCTGTTAAAATGTGACGCACGGTTAAGGGCGCATCACACTGCTCACAGAGCGGTGCAGGGTCACCACTGAGCAGGTATCTATGGCTAAAAAGACAATGTCCAATTCGTAAACGAGCTAAAAGTACCTCCTCCCGACGAGAAGAACGAGAAGAGGTACCCCAGACTAACGGAAGAGGTTTAACCTCCCGCAACTTGTTCCCCCTAAGAGCCGCCCACTCATCGCGCCAGCGCGAGCGGATACTGTAACGTAAAATAACATAAAAATCTGAGGAAGGAACAACACAGGTAAAACATCTGGGTGATAAAATGGCCGATTTGGCAGCGTCGTCGGCAGACTCGTTGCCTGAGATGCCCACATGACCTGGAATCCACAGGAAGGAGACGCTGATGCCAGAGGCACCAAGCGAGTGGAGCAGGTCATGTATACGCTGTACGAGAGGGTGGTAACCGTACAGCGCGTCAATAACCTGAAGGGCACTCAGAGAGTCGGTACAAATAACACAGTGCCGTAAGTCGTGCCGCTGGGTGTATAAAACAGATTGGTATATACTAAAAAGTTCGGCGGTATAAATCGAACATTGTCCAGGTAAACGAAAAGTAAAACTCTGTACACCAAAAACAAAGGCATATCCTACTCCAACATCAGTCTTAGACCCATCAGTATATAAAAAATGACAGTCCCCGAACTGCGCCTGTAGTTCTAAAAAGGCGGATCTAAGAACAAAAGCAGGGGTCGCATTTTTCGGCATCGACGTTAGCCCAAGGTGGATGTGGGCCTCAGCGCGCGACCATGGAGGAAAACGCGTTTCCCCTCGGGTAAGGGCCGGCGCTGGCGTAACGTCCAAATGCCGAAGTAGCAGTCGAAATCGAACCCCTGGGGGGGAGCAATGCAGAGGAGCTAACTAAATATTGCCGGTCAAGCGAATCCTCGTAAAATGTCGGGAAGGACGGGTGGTCAGGCAAGCTGGAGAGTCGACAGGCATAGCTGCACAAGAACATCTCACGCCTGAAGGACAGCGGAGGCTCTGCAGCTTCAGCATACAGGCTAAGAACACGGCTGGTTGGAAAGGCCCCTGTAGCGACTCTTATGCCACGATGGTGAATGGCATTCAATCGACGTAACACAGATGGACGTGCCGACGAATAAACAATACACCCGTAATCAACCTTGGATCGGACCAAAGAGCGATAAAGGCGAAGAAGGACGGTTCGAACAGCTCCACAGGGTGTGCCACTTAAAACACATAAAATATTCAGAGAACGGTCACACTTTGCTTTTAAAAAGGCAACGTGAGAAGTCCAGCTCAGCTTCCAGACAAATATCAACCCCAAAAAGTTCACCTCGTCTGCAAATCGAAGGACCTGCGACCCAAGATGGAGAGAGAGCGGAGGGAAATATTTCCGGCGCCAGAAGTTGATGCAGACGGATTTCTCGGCGGAGAAATTGAAGCCGTTGGCGTTACTCCAGGCGTAGAGACGGTCGATACAGCTCTGGAGACGGCGTTCGAGTAGACATGTCCTCCGTGAACTGCAATATATGGCAAAATCGACAACAAAAAGGGACGATAAAATGCCAGGTGGAATACAATCAACAAAGGGGTTGATAGCAATCGCAAAAAGTGTGACACTGAGTACAGAGCCCTGCGGTACTCCGTTCTCTTGAATAAAACGACTAGATAAAACCGAGCCCACACGTACACGAAAGCCGCGGTCCGTCATAAACTCCCGAAGAAATATGGGAAGAGGACCGCGGATATTCCATGCGTGAAGTGTACGTAAAATGCCGCCCCTCCAACAAGTGCCATAAGATTTCTCCAGGTCAAAAAATACAGCCACGGTTTGACACTTTCTCAGAAATCCATTCATAATATGCGTCGACAGGGACATCAGATGGTCGACGGTAGAGCGATAGCGACGAAATCCGCACTAAGCGTTCGCTAGAAGTTTCTCAGACTCAAGCCACCATGTCAAACGCCCTTTGATGATGATGTGATAGGGCTTAAGGGCGCTCAACTGCTAGGGTTATTAGCGCCCTTACAATGTATTAAATATAAAATCGAAAAGTCAAAAAACTAAAAACCCATACACAAACTTGCTTGGTCAAAAATACTAGAAACACAACAGACCAAAAACTAAAATTTACACACTAAAATCATGGTCACTAAAACAATAAAACGTGTCAAGAACTTAGAATGCAAGGGACATGAGCGCCTTATGTCCGTCGGGGAGAAGAGCTCCATTAAAACTGACAATATAAAATCTCAAAGCTAAAAGACGCTCAACGCATCAAATGCGACGATTAAAACCAATGTCACGTATAAAACGTAAAAGACATTCTACAGCATGCGCGTCGTCTGCCAAAACGTTGGCTATGCCATCAGGCAGACCCAAGCGAACGCGCAGTGGAGCTAAAACTTGACATACAGTTAAAATATAAAGCACCGTTAAGGGCACATCACACTGCTGACACAGTGGAGCGGGATCACCACTGAGCAGGAAACTATGACTAAAACGGCAATGTCCAATTCGTAAACGGGCTAAAAGTACCTCTTCCCAACGTGGAGAACGAGAAGAGCTACCCCAGATTAACGGGAGAGACTTAACCTCCCGGAATATGTTCCCCCGGAGGGCCGTCCACTCATCGCGCCAAAGCGAGAGGATGCGGCGACGTAAAATAACACACGAATCAGACGAGGGAACAATAGAGGTGAAAAATCTGGGTAATAAAATCGCCGATTTCGCAGCGGCGTCGGCAGACTCGTTCCCGGAGATGCCCACATGACCTGGAATCCACACAAAGGACACGGTGATGCCAGAAGCACCAAGCGAGTGGAGCAGGCCATGAATGCGCTGTACGAGCGGGTGGTAAGTGTACAGCGCGTTAATGCTCTGAAGGGCACTCAGAGAGTCCGTACAAACAACACAACGCAGTAAGACGTGCCGCTGAATGTATAAAACACATTGATAGATACTAAAAGGTTCGGCGGTATAAATCGAACATTGCCCGGGTAAACGAAAAGTAAAACTATGCGTACCTAAAACAAAGGCACATCCAACTCCAGCTTCAGTCTTAGATCCATCGGTAAAGATAAAATGGAAGTCCCCGAATTGAGCCCGTACTTCTAAAAAAGCCGATCTAAAGACTGAAGAAGGGGTCTCAGTCTTCGGCATCGACGTTAGCCAAAGGTGACAGTGGGCCACAGCGCGGGACCATGGAGGAAAACACGTTTCCCCCCGTGGAAGGGCCGGCGCTGGCAGAACGTCTAAATGCCGAAGGAGCTGTCGAAAGCGAACCCCTGGAGAGAGCAAAGCAGAGGAGCTAATGAAATAGTGACGATCAAGTGACTCCTCGAAAAATAACTCGAAGGACGGGTGGTCAGGCAAGCTTGAGAGTCGACAGGCATAGCTGCACAAAAGCATCTCACGCCGGAAGGACAGCGGAGGCTCTGCAGCATCAGCATACAGACTGGGAACAGGGCTGGTTGGATAGGCCCCTGTAGCGACTCTTATGCCACGATGGTGAATGGAATTCAAATCGACGTAACACAGATGGACGTGATGACGAATAAATAATGCACCCGTAGTCAAGGTTGGATCGGACCAAAGAGCGATAAAGGCGAAGAAGGACGGTCCGATCAGCTCCCCAGGATGTGCCACTTAAAACACGTTAAAGATTAAGAGAACGCTCACACTTAGGTTTTAAAAAGGAAATGTGCGAGGTCCAACACAACTTCCTATCAAAAATTTCACCTCGTCTGCAAACGGAAGCATCTCCGGCCCAAGATGGAGAGAGGGCGGGGAAATATTTCCGGCGCCAGAAGTTGATGCAGACGGATTTCTCGGCGGAGAAATTAAAGCCGTTGGCGTTACTCCAGGCGTAGAGACGGTCGATACAGCTCTAGAGACGGCGTTCGAGTAGACAGGTCCGCCGTGAACTGCAATAAATGGCAAAATCATCAACAAAAAGAGACGATGAAATGCCAGGTGGAATACAATCAACAATGGGGTTGATAGCAACTGCAAAAAGTGTGACACTAGGTACCGCGCCCTGCAGTACTCCGTTCTCTTGAATAAAACGACGAGATAAAACCGAGCCCACACGTACACGAAAGACGCGGTCCGTCATCAACTCCCGAAGAAATATGGGAAGACGACCGCGGATATTCCATGCGTGAAGTGTACGTAAAGTGCCGCCCCTCCAACAAGTGTCATAAGCTTTCTCCAGGTCAAAAAACACAGCCACGGTTTGACACTTTCTCAGAAATCCATTCATAACATGCGTCAACAGGGACACCAGATGGTCGACGGTAGAACGATAGCGAGGAAATCCGCACTGAGCGTTCGCTAGAAGTTTCTGAGACTCAAGCTACCATGTCAACCGCCCGTTGATCATGCGCTCCATCACCTTGCAAATGCAACTGGTGAGGGAGAGAGGGCGGTAGCTAGAAGGCAGTTGGCGATCCTTCCCAGGCTTGAGTATAGGGACAATGGTGGCTTCGCGCCAAACGGTAGGAAAAAGGCCGTCTTGCCAAATACTATTATAGACCTGTAAGAGAAAGAGTTTACTGTCGGCTGAAAGGTGCTTTAACATCAGGACATGAATGCCGTCTGGCCCAGGAGCGGAGTGCCTAGAGCAATGAAGAGCGTGCTCCAGCTCCCTCATTGTAAAAAGTTCGTTATAACATTCAGTGTTAGCAGACCGAAAAGTATATGGTGCGGAATCCAGCCGGTCTTTAATAGATCGAAAGCCGGCGGAATAATGGTCTGAACAGGAAACCGCCTCAAAGGCAGATTCTAGGGTGTTAGCGATGGCAGCCGGATCTACTATGATGGCATTGGGAACCTGAAGGCCAGAAACAGTACAATGCGACACTTTACCTGAGAAGCGACGAAGTTTATCCCAAACAACGGAGGAAGGCGTAAAGCGATTAAAAGACTCGAAAAAACGAGCCCACGACGCCTTCTTTCTATCCTGAATAATGCGACGAGCCCTGGCGCGTGATTGTTTAAAAGTCACCAAAACACCCTAAGTGCAGTCCTACGGGCACGAACGGCGTCCCGACAATCCTCGTTCCACCACGGAACAGGTGGCCGCCGAGGTTGGGAGGATGAACGGGGTATTGCGCGTCCGGCGGCAGAGAAAATAATAGACTAAGGTGCTGCACTAGTTGGTTAATATCGGAGAAGGGCTGATCGTAAAAATGCACGAGGCTGGAATACAAGCTCCAGTCGGCTTTTGTGAATATCCAGGTAGGGACTCTGGAATGCTGTACGTGGTATGACAGAAGAGAAACGATGGAGGGATAATGGTCGCTGGAGTAGGTGTCAGCGACAACGTTCCACTGAAGACGACTAGCAAGCTGAAGTGAGCAAATGGCAAGGTCCAGGTGAGAGAATGTACCAGAAGAATCAGAAATAAAAGTAGGTGCACCTGTATTGAGGATGGAAAGATTGAATGGGTAAAAAATGTCGGAAAGAAGAGTTGCCCTCGCACAAGCCCTTGGCGAACCCCACAGTGGGTGATGGGCATTAAAATCTTCCAACAGAAGAAATGGTATTGGGAGAGCGGACAGGAGAGCTCGAATGTCCGCGGGAGTGAGGGGAGACGATGGAGGTGAATACACAGAGCAAACAAAACAAAAAGCCGGGTAAGTGAAGGCGAACGGCAACAGCTTGCAAGTCGGATGTAAGTGTGACAGTTGTAAAATGAACGTCGTTACGCACTAACAAAATGACGCCTCCATGAGCAGGAGTACCCTCCTCCGGTTCAACGTCGTAGCGAACCGGAGTATATCCTCGGAGATCAAAATGATCGTGAGGGCGAAGCTTAGTCTCCTGCAAACATACTACCATAGGCGAATGGGAACGCAATAAAAGTTGCAGTTCCGCCCTATGTGATCGTACACCACGTACATTCCAGGTCAGGATAGCCATAAATAAAAGGGATAAACTGTCTACTTAGAAGGGCGGCTTAAAAGAATCTTTTACTTAACCTTTGGGCTCGGGCTTTTGGTATGGAGTTGGTCAGACTCCACAGCTTCTTCGGAGGGAGGGCCCACGCGCTCAGTGCCAGAAACCGATTCAAGCGCCGTGAATCGGTTCTGGGTGGCGATATGTGAGGGGTGCCGCTGAGCGCGGCTTGTCCCAGGAGCTTCCTGGGAATGCGACCTCCGAGGAGGAGAAGGTGAACTTCTCTTACCGCGCGCACGCGGAGGGTCCTTCAGAAAATCTTCCCTACGAAGTTTCTGCTTGGGTTTCTTTTCAGCGGCTTGCGACTTCATTGACTTTGGACCAGGTTTATAGGGCTTGGTAACAGTAGCTTTAATGGACGGCCGGATGGTAGTGGCGGATAATCCAGTCATGGTCCAGGTCTGAGTTTCGGCATCCACTCGTGGTACTGGCGAGGCAACAACAGAACTAAATGTGCCAGATCGCAGGAGTGAAGGTTGGCGCGCATAACGCCTCCGGGCTTCGGCGAAGGAGAGTTTTTCCTTTACCCGGATCTCCTGGATCGCCTTCTCGTCCAAGTACCGCGGACAGTCGGCAAACGACGCAGAATGAGACCCTTTACATTTAACGCAGACGGGGGCTGTTGAACAGGTACCTTCGTGTGAGGGCTGGCTACATGTTGCACAGATGTTAACGGCACTCTTACATGAGACTTGCGTGTGCCCAAAACGTTGGCATTTAAAACAACGCAGAGGTCTAGGAATATAAGGCCTCACAGAAATCCGTTCGTACCCTGCGGAAATGCTCGTGGGCTGATCGACGCCATCAAATGTAATAAACACGGTACGAGTGGGTACCAATACGCCGTCGCGTTTGGCCTGCACTCGATGCACTGCTGTCACCTTTTGATCGGATAGATATTCGACTAGATCCTCGTCCGATATACCATCGAGGCTATGGGTGGTAACAACGCCCCGACAGGAATTCAATGTGCGGTGCTTCTCAACACGGATAGGATAACCGTGGAGAAGCGTGGCGCGAACAAAGTTTTACTTTGCTGATCGGACTTAGTTTGGGCCAATAAGGAACCATTCCGTAGACGAGTGCAGGATTGAACCGTACCAGTAGTAACATCTATGCCTTTCTGAATTACAAAAGGGTTCACCTTCTCAAAGTTTGTCCTTCTTCTGTTCTTGAAATGACTAAGTAACAACCAGATGTCGGCGGTGCTACTTCTGTTACAATAGTTTTTCGGCGTTTGTTTGTATTAACGGAGAAAGGGTGCTCCATAGCGAAAATAAATCCACCACCATTGCAACCGTCTCCGACCTCGGGCTCTGACTTCCCGGGCGTTACCCCGGCTTGGGTGAGTGGCCTATCTATACCAAACTCACCCCAGGGTCACACCTCCCAGAACATATACAGAGGGACCCAATCGCCGTCAGAAGTCTGCAGCTCATGCAATGGCCCCCCGCGGGACTGCAGTTGAACAGCGGATACGAACACATACCCTACATGACGACCCCGGGTGGTGGGGATGACGCCATTACCCACTCACCCAGCTGCGGACCAGTGCGCGGGTATCCGTCAGGCTGTGTCCACGGAGGATTAACATAAAAGTTTAAAAGAAACTAAAATTGTGTGGGCGTTTCGCACTCAAGGTAGACCGGCGAAGAAGTAAAAGAGATGTGTAAATGTATGGACGTGGGGCGAAATGAACGGAAATTGAAGAGAAGTAAAAAACGACGGCCAGGGGCGACATGTAATGAAATGCCCAGAACGCACGAGAGCCTACCTTGAGTCCACCGGTCACCAGAACGAACCCACCTCGACCGGACGGGGATGAAAGGGTGAAAATGGCCATGAATGGCTCGGGTACCCCAAAAGTGCGCCTAACCCGTACTCACAAAAGCTGAGTCGCTGGGGGGTCAACGTCGAGGAAGTAGTAGTGCAGACCTGCGTACCCGTGACGAACCAGGTCATGTACGTGGTGTTGAGGTAATCCCAGGAGAGTCCCAAGGTGATCCACGCTACCAATGCAGTGATTGCGGCTTACAGCACGGCACACAAGGGCCAAGTGCTATTGTGTCACCGGAATCGAATTGTAGATCCAGGTTGCTACTTCGTCAGCGACATGGTCGTCGCCGTCGGCCCGAGGGATTGGCAACCGTCCGTGGGACGCCTCCTTGCAGACATTTAGGCCCACTTTGGACCGGTGTAGGCAAGCCATGTGCCGTTCTCAAAAACAACTCATTTTTTGTTTTAGCATCGGTAAAAAACGCTGTGGTGCAGTTGCTTGTGCATTCTTTTTGCAGCCAACCAATAAACGATGAAGTTCTTACTGTTTTTTGGGTTTTTTCCTGGTTGGTAGACAAATGCAAACTCTTTCTACCTTTACATGGCTCTTTCCCTGACTGGTACGCGATTGCTGCAACCGTTGTCAAAGGTCTTTCTATTTTTTTCGTGGTTTTCCCTGCTGGGTAGACAATTGTTTAAGTTCTTTATCCTATTTCGTGGTTTTCACCTGTTCACGGACGCATGCTCAGTGCGCATTCACAAACGCGCGCGCGCGCACACACACACACACAAATCTCTTTATTTTTTCGGGGGTTTTCCCTAGTTGGTAGACGAATGTAAGCTATTTCTGCTTTTTTCAAAGCTTTACCCTGGGCCGTAATCGTTTGCTGAAGCGGTTGCCGAAGTTCTTTTCTAATTTTCGTGGTTTTCCCTGGTCAGTAGGCAATTGTTTAGGTCCTTTCTCCGATTTCGTGGTTTTCCCCTGTTGGCGGGATGTAGCTCAGCGTGCGCACAAACACACACACACACGCACACACACTCATACATTCGCTCACAAAGCTGTTTCTATTTTTTCGGAGTTTTCCCTGGTTGGTAGACGAATGCAAGCTCTTTCTGCTTTTTTCATAGGTTTTCCGTGGTCGGTAGGCGATTGCTGTAGTGGCTTTCCCTGTCCGCAGGCAAATGATGAAGTTTTATTATTATTATTTCGTCGTTGTTGGCGCGCGCATACTTAGCACACACACATGTGCTCACAAGAAGCTCTTTCTATTTTACGGGGTTTTATCTGCTCCGTATCCGTATGCATGCTATTTTCCCCTTTACAGTGTTTTTCCTTGATCGGTAGGCCGTTGCTGGAGCGGTTGTCGTACCTCTTTCTGTGTTTTACGTGGTTTTTCCTTGATCGGTAGGCTATTGTTTGGGTGCACACAAACACACGCACATTCGCTCACAAAGCTCTTTTTTGTTGGTGGCTTTCCTAGTCTGTAGGCGTTTGGTAAAGCTCTTTCTACTTTTTTCGACATTTTTCTCTGGTCCGTAGGCGTTTGCTACAGCGTTTTCTCAAGCTCTTCCTTTCTTGTTTTCATGGTTTTTCCAGATCGGTAGGCGTTAGAATACTCTCGAACTGTTGAATTTCCTATGGTTTACCTTGCGACGCTGTTTCTTCTACCACCCTCTTCTTCAGTCATTTCCCTATCCTTCCCTTACGTACCCTCTTTCGTTTGTTCACCCTGTTTCAAATCATACTCTATCATTGCGTACTTTCTTTGCGTCCTCACTCACTGTTTTATCTCACATCCTAAATTGGTAGTGCGTGCAATCTTCTCTTCGTGCACCTCAATTTCAGTTCCTATTCTAGCATACCTTTTTCACACATAGCCTACCACTTTTACTTCTACCAGAAATTAATAGCTTGTCGGCTTATTTCATGTTCATATTCCTTTTCAACGCATTTCGTTTAGAGGTGTTGTTTGTTTCTCTCACCAAATCTCAAAATAGTAATCTGCTTACCCTAACCGCATCCTATTTCCTTTTCTAATTGCTAGCTTTAGCTATCTGCATATTAAATGCTTTCGTTATAACTGTTTGGCGTGTGTACAAAAATGGACATGTTTGAACAAGAGCTCCAATCTTGACGGGCCATATTTGTGTTTGTATCCCATCAGCCTTTTTTGATGCCGTTATCACCGTTCTATCAAGAACTAGTACAGTTCTGCCTCAGTTTGATAGACGTATTATCGTTTGTGTATACAAACAACGGTGTTTCAAATAATTTTATTCAAATCATGATGCATCCTATTAGGGCGCATTTTGTGGACGTTGTGGAAATGTTTGTGGTAAGAGTTTCTCTATGTAGGTTTTGTTTCCTCTTTTGATCTCACTCTCTTCTCTCTCTTCTTTTTTTTTCATTCAACCATCTCGTTTTCATTTCAGCAATTCTTTGTGCAGAATCCTCCTCCATTCGTCTAAGCAACGAATCAGGTAAGCTATTTTCATTCTTATTTTTTATTTTCTGTGTATAAAAAATGTGCTTGTCCTGCGTGGTTCAAAGCTCTTTTCGTTTCATTGCTTGCTATCCTCGCACTTCAGCTACATCTCTTGTGTGTAAAGCTTATATAAAATTGGAAAATACCTCTAAAACGTATTTTTTCATGATTTTCCTTCGTCAGCAGCCAATTGTTTTAGTTCTTGCTCCTATTTAGCGGTTTTCCCTTATTCGTGGGTGATTGTTGTGTCCTCGCCCACACACGCACACACATACACACATACGTGCAGAACTCTTTTTTTTGCGTGAGTTTCCCTAGTTTCCGGCAAATGCTAGAGCTCTTTCACCTTGTTTTCGTGGCTTTCCTCTCGTCGGTAGGTAAATATTGCAACAGTTGTTAGGCCTCTTTCTATCTTTTGCCTTTCTCTACTACGTATAGTAAGTAGGGTAAGTTTTGTATTCCACCCAAAAATTCGTTACCGACATTTCTCAGCAAATACGTGTGTCTGTGAACAACATAACTCAGAAACCAACACTCGCATAAGCTCCAAACTTGGTTTTTAGGTTCAGTATCTTCCAGAGATGCGCCTCCAAGGTTTTAAAGAAAATCACCATCACAGATTACCCTTTACATGAAATATTTTCCAAAAATTTTAATTTTCTCAAAAATCGCTCTAACGATTTTAATTAAAATGTCATATGTTTAAGATATTTTTATAACAATTAAAATGTATATCTCCAATTTTCTGGGCATGGCTCCAAAAGTATTCTTCATTATGAACGTCTTTTACATAGCTGGTAAACCATAAGATGTAGTCAAAATTGTTCTACACAAAAAGTGTACATCACGTTAAAATACACGTTTGTTATCATGACCATTTTTTGTTGAATGAACCATTTTCGTGATATTGTTTGTTATCCCCTAAATTTTCCAATACTTATACTTTTTCTTAAATTCTTTATTAATGTTTTTTGTCATGGTAATGCAAAGTGAATCCATTCCTCCACATAGCTACCAGCTCTTAAAAATATTTAACTATAGCTTAAAACCTTCCAATTCCCTTGCATCTACACGAAAATTAGCAATAAGTTTAACATCACCATATCTCGTTTAACATTAAGTATATGTAGAATAAGCGTTTGTAAAATAGTTTGTATAACGGTAGTGAAAGTCATGTGAGTGTACACATTTTTTTCGTGGTTTTCCCATGTCGGTAGGCGTTATAATTTTCTTAAACCGCGTGTCCGTCTGTTGTATTTCCTATGCTCTGTTTTGCAACGTTTCTGCTTCTTCTTCTTCTTCTTCTTCTTCTACTTCTCCTATTTTTCAACCCTTCCCCTATCCTTCCATACCCTCTTTCGGTCGTTCGCCGTTTCAAAATCATGTTCTATCACTGCGTGCTTTCTTTCAATGCGTCTTTTCACTATTCTTGCTTTTGCTTTTAATTTTAATTCTACCTCTACTCGCTTTTTCACATGTAAAATATTCTTTGTTTTCGTGGCGTTCAACGTCTATTATCTGTATCATCTCACCATAAGTCATCTAAATATCGCTGTTGGTTTTTAATATGTTTTTAAAAATAAATTCCCGAGTACTGCGTATTTCAAATATCTTGTCGTTACATTACTTGCTATACTCTCACTTCAAATAAACCTCTTGTGCGTAAAGTTAATATAAATTGTAATATACCTATAAAAGTATCTTCTCTCCACAATATAGCAATTTCACATCACCTTCTCTTAAGTAAACTCGTTATCACCCTGTTCTTGCTTATCACTACCACAGCTTCCGACGGTAACCGCAACTAAATCACTAATTAAAACCTAACCCAGCGCTTTCTCTCACTGCATCTTCCAAAGTTATTTTTCTTAAGAATTAAAATAAATGCGAACATGTTGTAACGCAAATCCACACGCATCGTTATCTATTATTTTTAACACGTTCAACCATCACAACCACATGTTTACTTCTTCCAATCACTCACCGCTTTTAACTCCTTCTCTTCACATTAGTAACAATCACTTATAGCCTTATTTTCCTATAGCAAACCCTTATACAACGTTGCGTCATTTGCCAAACTAAACCAGCATACAAATCTCTAACCCACAAAAAAAAAAAAAAAATATAACCCCTCCTTATCCACACCTCTTTCCCCCAAAAATCCTAATTTTTGTTCCACGCACGCACGCGCGCACGCTTACGCGTACCCGCCCGCGCGCGTCAGCGTTTGCCCTTAACCATCACCATTGCCATATCTATTTTCTCCATCCCCCTTTAATCCAACGCCATCTTAGTTCAAAAATTCACTGCTAACTCTTTTCTCTTCCCTAAGCCTCCAGCACATCCTAAATCCATTCCAACATCAAATCACAACGCACCTTATTTCCACCAATCCACACCATTCATTACATTCCTATCCACCAATATAATCTCGTCTTACTTTCACCAATCACTACACGCCACGTCACTTCCTTTTATACTTACCTTTTATCCCTAATCCGCAATGTTTTCGCTTTTTCACATCCCGTCCGCTCCACGCACAACACCTCGCTAAACCCCGTTCCTCTTAAGCCAACACATTCATTTCCTGTTCATTTTCATATCTCCTTACACAATCAATCCAATATCTTCCTCTCCAGTTCCTTTCATCCACTTCTAGCCATAAGCTTCTCAGTCACGTGCCAATCCATCCACCCTCACTACTTTACCTCATATCCCCTCTTTAAGCAAGCGGATTATCCCTAATCCTCACCGCTAGTGGCAACTTTTCGAACTTCCCGCTAATCCCACTAATTCACCATTTATTCCTTTCCACCAATAACATCACTTCTTATTCTAACCAATCACAGCATCACACACCACTTCCTCATCTACTTTTTACCACTTACTTGAATATCATTCCCTCTTTCCCATCCCGGCTCTTCACAGACAAACAACGCTAATCCCCTTCTCAGATCGCGTAACCACCCCATCACCCTCAACTTCACCCTCTTCTACCTTTTTTTCACCACCACATATCCAACCAACCCTTCACCTCAAACTTTATCTCGACCTCGAATTAACCCACCCCATTAACGTTAATCCATTATCATCACAACTCTCTTATTCCGTCCCGGTTTAGCCAATTGGCTTAACCATAATCCTGCCGCTCTTCGCGCTTTTCAACACTTACTGCTCTTAATCCACCTTAATCCGCGGATTAACAGCGACACTAGCGCCCCTAGCGGCAGGATTATCGTTAATCCAATTGGCTAATCCGGAACCATAACTACTCGCCTCCGGGCTTCAGCGAGGGAGAGTTTTTCCTTTACCCGGATCTCCTGCATCGCGTTCTCGTCCAAATACCGCGGACAGTCGGCAAACGACGCAGAATGAGACCCTTAGCAGTTAACGCAGACGGGGGCTGTTGAACAGGTACCTCCGTGTGAGGGTTGACTATATGATGCACAGATGGTAACGGCACTCTTACATGAGACTTGCGTATGCCCAACACCTTGGCATTTGAAACAACGCAGTGGTCTAGGAATATATGGCCTCACAGCTATCCGTTCGTACCTTGCTGAAATGCTCGTGGGCAGATCGACGCCATCAAATGTTATAAACAGGGTACGAGTGGGTACTTATACGCCGACGCGTTTGGCCTGCACCCGATGAACCGCTGTCACCTTCTGGTCTGCAAGATATTCTACCAGGTCCTCGTCCGATATACCATCGAGGCTATGCGTGGTGACAACGCCTCAAGAGGAATTCAAGCTGCGGTGCTTCTCAACACGGATGGGATAACCGTGGAGAAGCGTGGCGCGCAACAAGGTCTTACTTTGTTGACCGGACTTACTCTGTACCAACAATGAACCGTTGCGTAGGCGAGTGCAGGAATGAACAGGGCCAGCAATTGAGTCAAAGACCTTCTGGATGATAAAAGGGTTCACCTTCTCGAATGATTGTCCTTCCTCTGTAGGGTAATCAGTAAGTAACAACCAGCTGTTGTCGGTTCTACTTCTGTTACATTAATTTTTCGGCGCTTGTTGGTATTAATGGAGAAAGGGTGCTCCATAGGGAAAAAATCCTCCACCATTGCAACCGTCTCCGACCTCGGGCTCTGACTTCCCGGGCGTTACCCCGACTTGGGTGAGTGGCCTATATATACCTATGTCACCCCAGGGTCACCCCTCCCAGAACATAGACAGAGGGACCCAATGGACGTCAGAAGCCAGCAGATCATGCAATGGCCCCCCGCGGGACTGCAGTTGAACAGCGGATACGAACACATACCCTACATGACGACCCCGGGTGGTGGGGACGACGCAATTACCCACCCACCCAGCTGCGCACCCAGTGCGCGGGTATCCGTCAGGCTGTGTCCACGGAGGATTAAAATAAAAAGATAAAAGAAACTAAAAGTGTGTGGGCGTTTCGCACTCAAGGTAGGCCAGCGAAGAAGAAAAGAGATGTGTAAATGAATGGACGTGGTGCGAAATGTGCATAAATAGAAGAGAGAAGAAAGAAACGATGGCGAGGGCGTCATGGAATGAAATGCACAGGACGCAGGAGAGCCTACTTTGAGTCCCCCGGTCACGAGAACGAACCCACCTCGACCGGACGGGGATGAAGCGATCAAGATGGCGATGAGTGGCTGGAGAACCCTCGGGTACGCCAACATCCGTACTCACATAAGGTGAGCCCCTGGGGGGCGCAGGAGCAAACTACTCCACCTTCGCAGCACGGTCTGAGCGCGCCAATCTCGATAGAACATCAGGTACAATGTATATCTTACCTGGCCTGTGATTTTCAAAAATCATATTCGCTTAAAGCTATCACCCATCTAGTTAACCTTGCACTGAGGGGATTTTTAGTCGTGAGTAGCCATGTAAGTGCTTTATGGTCCGTATAAATTACAAATTTATGTCCGAATAGGTAAATTCTAAACTTTTTAACTCCAAAGATTACACTAAGTAACTCCTTTTCTAAAGTAGTATAATTTTGCTGAGCTGCTGTTATTAGTCTACTTATAAAACCGATCGGTTTATCTACGTAACCTTTGACCTGACTCAGTACCGCCGAGATGCCAAATCCTAAGGAATCACATGCCTAAATATATGGTTACCAAAATCAGGATGTGCTAGCAATGCAGACGCAGTAAGTGCGTTTTTGAAAGTGGTAAAAGCTTTTTCAGTAGCTTCCGACCATTCAATTTTATTGTTTTTCTTTGTGAGCTGCGTTAAACGTTTATTAATGATAAAGAAATTCTTTATGAAGCTCTATAGTAGCCTATCTGCCCTATGAAAGATCTTATTTGTTTTACTGTAGTAGGCCTGGCTAATTCTTTAATAGCAGCCACTTTGCTTACGTCTGGTCTTATCTCCTGAGCACTTACATTATGACCTATGTAAATCACCTCGCTTCGTGCAAATTAACACTTCTCTATGCTTAGCTTTAAGTTGGCTTCTTGCAATTTTTCAAATATATGCTGCAAATTTTTAGGATGTTCCTCTATTGTTTTAACAAACACTAAGATGTCATCCATGTAAACTAAACACACTACTCCTCTTAAGTTACCCATTTTCAGATAAATTGCTCTTGACCATGTCATGGGAGCCGCTATCAAGCCATAGGGCATCTGGAATAACTGGTAACTACCCTGTGGACAGATAAACGCAGTTTTTGGTCTATCTTCCCTTTTAACCTTTATACCATAAGCTGGACTGATATCTATCAAGGAAAAATAAGCATTTGCTGACAACCTTGACAAGTTTTCTTTCATATCGGGTATGCCCAGGTTAGCACTTTTGTTACCGCATTTAAACGTCTATAATCAACACAAAGCCTATATTTTACCATTCAATTTATTGCGTCTTTCGGGACAAAAAAACACGGATTGACCCAAACAGATTTTGTATGTTCAATAATCTCGTGTTTTAACATTTCCTGTAGTTGCTTTCTTAGCTCACTTTTGAGCGAGAAGGGAACTCGATAAGGGTTTTGCATCCCCAGTATCGATTTCATGTTCCACTACCATTGTACATGGTAAGTCTCCCCACGGTTCATCTAAATAAAGCGGTATATACTTGTAAAGAACTGCAGCAACTATTTTCTTCTCTTATGGCGGCAAATGCTTTACCCTCTCTGTTATTGTGTCATAGATTTCGCTAGTATCAGGTGCCTTTCAAATTTCCGCATTCCTTCGTTTATCCTGTAACGCCGCTTTAGTCACACGTATTTCTCTGACATCCTCCACCTGGGCTTCGGTTTTGTCACATAAAATACATATGATTAGTTTCTCAAAGGATTTTGGGTTCATGACTCCCAATGATCTGCCGATAGCCTGCATATCGGTGCTTTGGCGCGCGGGTCTTACCTCCCTCTCCTTTCCCCCAGATACTCACTCCGCGGTAGCAACTTCCCCTGTCATCCCGGATATGATCAGGCTTGCCCACAAAAATATCCACATTATCGAACTGCTGATTTCTGCCTCGCTGGAAGACATCAGGCGCTGACCAGCGACTCGCATGCCCCGGGGAAACGAGCTGCCGCCCTTTTCGATATTCCGACCGTCCCCCATCTACCCCTCCTCCAGAATGCTACAACACCAAACTCCTTCTGCATGTCCGGATCAACTGCGCCCCATTCTTCATGGAGATCGCCTTGCCTCGATCTTCGATGATGATGAGATGGGGTTAAGGGCGCTAAACTCGAATGTCATCGGCGGCCTTACAAGGTATAAAATTTAAAAGCCGAGAACTAAAAAACGGCACACAAACCCGCTTTGTCAAAAGCACTAAAAAACATGGTTACAAATTCTAAAACAACCACACTACAAACATGGCAAACAAAACAATAAAAGACTAAAACGTGTCAGGAGCTGTAGAAGTCAAGGGAACATAGTGCCATATGTCCCCAGGGAGGAAGAGCCCCCATTAAAGCTGACAAAATAAAATCACAAAACTATAAGACGCTCAGTTCATCAAATGCGCCGGCTAAAGCCACTGTCTATAATAAAACGTAAAAGACAATCTACACCATGCGCGTCGTCTGCCAAAACGTTGGCTAGGCTAACAGGCAGACACACACGAGCGCGCAATGGAGCTAAAACCTGACACTTCTAAAACGTGACGCACCGTTAAGGGCGCGTCACACTGCTCACAGAGTGAAGCGAAGTCACCACAGAACAGGTTAGGAATGATGATGATATGGGGTTAAGGGCGCTAAACATCAAAGGTCATCAGCGCCCTTACAAGGTGTAAAATATAACAATCAAGAACTAAAAAACGGAAAATCCGATAAGCCAAAAACACTAAAAAGCACGCACACAAATGCTAAAACCACCACAATAAAACATGTCATACAAAACAATAAAAGAGTAAACAACACGTGTCAAGAGCTGTAGAACGTTTTGGACATCATCGCTATATGTCCACTGGGGAGTAGAGCCCCCATTAAAAAGGCAATATAATATCACAAGGTTAAAAGGCGCTCAGCGCATCATATGCGCCGATTAAAATCACTGTGATGGATAAAACGTAAAAGACATTCCACAGCATGCGCGTCGTCTGCCAAAACGTTGGCTATGCCAACAGGCAGACCCACACGACTGCGCAATGGAGCTAAAACTTGACACTCTGTTAAAATGTGACGCACCGTTAAGGGCGCATCACACTGCTCGCATACTGGTGCGAAGTCACCACTGAGCAAATACCTATGACTAAAAATGCAATGTCCGATACGAAGGCGTGTTAAAATTACCTCTTCCCGACGAGAAGCACGCGAAGAGGTAGCCCAGACTAACGGGAGAGGTTTAACCTCCCGCAACTTGTTCCCCCAGAGGGCCGTCCACTCATCGCTCCAACGCGAGGATGCGGCGACGTAAAACAATAAACAAATCTGTCGAGGGAACAACAGAGGTAAAAATTCTGGGTGATTAAATCGCCGACTTGGCAGCGGCGTCGGCAGACTCGTTCCCTGAGATGCCAACATGACCTGGAATCCACATGAAGGAGACGCGGATGCCAGAGACACCAAGCGAGTGGACCAGGTCATGTATGCGCTGTACGAGTGGGTGGTAATTGTGGTCGCGTTTGGCCTGCACCCGAGGCACTGCTGTCACCTTTTGATCCGATAGATATTTCACTAGGTCCTCGTCCGATATACCGTCGAGGCTATGGGTGGTAACAACGCCTCGACAGGAATTCAAGGTGCGGTGCTTCTCAACACAGATGGGATAACCGTGGAGAAGCATAGCGCTCAACAAGGTCTTAGTTTGTTGATCGGGCTTGCTGTGTTCCAATAATGACCCGTTTCGAAGGCGAGTGCAGGACTGAACCGAACCAGCAATAGATTCAATGCCCTTCTGTACTATAAAAGGGTTCACCTTCTCAAACGATTGTCCTTCCTGTGTTCGTGTAATAACTAAGTAACAACCAGTTGTCGGTGGTGCTACTTCTGTTGCAAAAACTTTTCGGCGCTTGTTAGTAACAATGGAGGAAGGGTGCTCCATAGCGAAATAAATCCTCCACCATTGCAACCGTCTCCGACCTCGGGCTCTGACTTCCCGGGCGTTACCCCGGCTTGGGTGAGTGGCCTATCTATACCAATCTCACCCCAGGGTTACACCTCCCAGAACGTAGACAGAGGGACCCAATCGCCGTCAGAAGTTAGCAGCTCATGCAATGCCCCCCCGCGGGACTGCAGTTGAACAGCGGATACGAACACATACCCTACATGACGACCCCGGGTGGTGGGGATGACGCCATTACCCACTCACCCAGCTGCGCACCCAGTGCGCGGGTATCCGTCAGGCTGTGTCAACGGAGGATTTAAATAAAAAGATAAAAGAAACTAAAAGTGCGTGGGTGTTTCGCACGCAAGGTGGGCCGGCGAAGAAGTAAAAGAGATGTGTAAATGAATGGGCGTGGGGCGAAATGTGCAGAAGTAGAAGAGAAGAAAAAACGATGGCGAGAGGAGACATGAAGTGAAATGCACAGGTTGCAGGAGAGCCTACCTTGAGTCCCCCGGTCACGAGAACGAACCCACCTCGACCAGACGGGGATGAATGGGTGTAAATGGCGATGATTGGCTTGGAAACCCCCGGGTATGCCAAACATGTACTCACATAAGGTGGGGGGGCAGGTGAAGAACAACAATCATCTCACCAATGGTTCCAATGTGTTGACACAAAGGGTTATACATCATTTTCTACGAACAACAGTACATTCCCGTAGCTAAAATACAAGAAATTTTAAACCGAGACCTCATGTGCTTCGGTAGATGCCTATCAGTCAATTTGGGATAATGTCCCGCCCTTCATTTTATCCCATCATATACAGAGTTTTCGTCCAAAATGTTGAGGATAAAAACTCCATATTCAAACAACAAATCAACGTCTGGCGGTAACAACCCTACATTCTTTTGACACCAGCGTTTTTTCCCTCGGATATGCTACTTCATGTGTACAGCATCATCAACGTTTCCTTGCGGATGTGGTCATCAACTTTCTAACGGATGTACTCCTTCCTGCGTGTGCAATTAACGCTTCCTGCGGATACGGTCATCAACTTCCCAACGGATGTACGGTAACAAACCTTTCCCCTCCAGCGGTTTCCTGCGGATGTACTCCTTCCTGCGCGTACAATTAACGCTTCCGGCGGAAGTGGGGGAACAGACTTTTTCCTCTCCGGTGATTTCCTGTGGATGTATTCCTTCCTGCGCGTGCAATTAACGCTTACCGCCGGATGTGATCAACGGTCTTTTCCCCTCCAGTGGTTCCAGCGCATGTGGTCAACGGTCTTTCTCCCCCTCCAGTGTTTTTCCCATATAGATTCACTCCAATGTTTACCCCTCACACAGTGCTCATCTGATGTCCAAGAATGCCAGACGTTTTGTGCACAGCGCACCGTTGCTCATGCTGTAACGCCAAAGTGCTCAATCCTCGTAGCACGCACCTATGCTTCAGGTGCATAGTACACTATCGTCAAGATTTCTCCAAACTTCGCGAGCAAATACAAGCTTTTCACCGCAAAACACAACAGACGTCGCTTTTCACTTGCAAATGCTCCTCTGTGATTTTCTTTATTATTATAATAATAATAATAATAATAATAATAATAATAATAATAATAATAATAATAATAATTTGTAATACGTCACACACATACCACACCTTATATATGTTTTGCACACACGCTTTTAAAATTCAATGTTTGTAATGTTCGCTTCCTATTTTTTTATAATACAATGCTCTTCACATATTACACCTTTCTCTTTTATGTGTTTTTATTTTGCATTTTTATACTCTATATTTTACCTTACAGAGTTGCTTTCCTGCTCCTAGTATCTTTTTTCTTAACATCTATAACACTTTTATTACAAACAAATAAACATTAAAAACAAATACTTAAAAAAAACGTCCTACTGCAAAACAATACTTTTTCTGCCCCGATAGGTTAAATCCAATTTTGTTTTCATAATTATTCTATTTCTTTTTCAGCTATCTTATCGCTATCGTTTATTCCTCTCCTATCTACCAATCTCATCTCATCTTATTTTCACCAAACATCACCGTAACTCACATGATCAACACCACCCTGCAGCACTTCTCTAAATCCCGTCACATTCATTACCTATTTAATTCACATATATTTACCATTCAACAATTCATCATCATTTTCGGTTCTACATTTCTTTTTAAAAACTAATCCTCCGTTTTAAATTTAATAAAATCAAAACAAATTAACGCGTTACCAACGTCTCCTAGCCAATGCATTGTCGTTAACCCTTTTCAGTCCACATGAGTAGTTATGGTCCCGGATTAGCCAATTGGTTTAACGATAATCCTACTGCTCTTTGCGCTTACCGCTCTTAATCCGCGGATTAACAGCGACACTAGCGCTCCTAGCGGCAGGATTATCGTTAATCCAATTGGCTAATCCGGGACCATAACTACTCACGTTTTTTTGCACTCGGTTGTATTTAATGTCTTCTTTCCAAAAATGTGTCTGTGTATACATACGTCTCTCTAATTTCTATGTTATAGTTTACATTATGCCATTTTGGTTTGTAAATAAGTTTAAAATCCTTTTTCTATGCATATACTTCTTTAATTCATTTTAAACGCATTTCAACCAACACCACATCCCCTTTAATTTTCAACCTTATCCATTTCTATCCACTGTATCCTAACCGCATACCATTTCCTTTTTCTTTTTGATAACTCCACTTACTTCACGCTATAAGGTGCTTTTCCCTCTTTTCCTGCTTCGTTTCAAATTAATCATGGGCGCTATTCGTGAGGAGATTCAACAGTGGTCTCATTTTTTCATTCGTGTTCGCGATCAACCATTTCTCCCACCCTTCACTGATAAGCATATTCTCTTAATTAACAGATTCATTTCTTCTCTCGATCTTCTTCATTTTACGACCACTGGGGATTTCCTCACCATAGAGTTTTACGAATTCCTTCTCCCAGTAATAAGGTCAATTTTTATCGATTACGTCGATGTGCTCATCGTAAGTGTTTTTTTCTAGGAATTCTTATATGTAGTTTACGTTTCTCCTGTTTTAAACTGTTTTTCCAATTCAAGTAAACGCTTTCATTACAGCAATTCCTGATGCAAAAAATGCTGCCTTAGGAAATCACCATTCAGGTAAGCATCTTTTTTAATTCCTAGTACTGCTGCCTTTGCTTTTTTTCTTTTCATTCAACATATCAAACCAACATTTCAAGTCTTATTCTACGCAAAATATTTAGCTTCTCATATAATTTGCTGTGTTTTTCTAAAAATCATCAAATGTGTGATATAGTAGAAACTATATTCTTTTATTTTCCTATTTTGTGTCTCAATAGCAAAAACAAACGTCAAAACCTATACTTGCATATACGTATTATTATTATTATTATTATTATTGTTATTATTGGCGCTTAAAATTAATTTGTTTTTCGTATTTTTCCTATGCTGCTAATCTAAGTACGTGTCCCGTTTTTAAATATGTCCTATTTTTTCCCGTTGCGTTTATGTTCGCAAATATCCATTTCACCGTCCCCAAGGCGTAATCTATCAGCATCAAAAAGTACTCCAATTCCACCAATATTTTCCATCTAGTCACAGCCTTTTTTCACCGCAAAATATTTAACATCTAATATATTGTCCCGTGTTTATCTCACCAAGTATTTTCAATGGCGTAAAGACACGTTTTTTCTTCACAATACCTTCCTATTTGTTTTTCTTCCCTAACCTACCCATTCCTATGGTGTTTTCATAGTAACTCTCTAATAGATAAATGGCAGATATCAGGTTATCTGGGGGAAATAGAATATCTATTGCAACATTTTACTAAATTATTACATTATACATGTTAAATTTCAACAGTGTTAATTTGCACAGAAATGGGCACATCGTGAAGCTTGTAACAGGACGTGGTTAGTGATAAGCGTGCAGCCAGTTCATGCAGAGGAGTAGCAAGGAAGTTGACGTATGTCGCTTTGCAGAATCTTTGCTCAATGTTGTGCAATAGTACTAATATTTCATTAGCAATATAAGCTTGAGTTTTTGCCATTACTGGGCATTGTGATTTTGAGGCCGAGGTGTGAGGAGCCTGTGACAGCGAGTGCCATGATGGGTGTGGCCAGTCTACTTGCAATCACTATGCTAGGTGAGTGAGCTGTTTAGCCTAAGATACTGCCAGATAAAGAGAGTTGGGAACTTTTAAAGATCATAAAGAGAGTTGGGGAATTTTAACAACTTAACGTTAAAATTGGGAAATTTTAAAGAGCTTAAACATTTCAACAAAAGCTAAAACAGAGAGGGGGAGTTATTTACGTATATCTGTATTATTCTAATAGAATTATTTACTTGTTAATTAAAGTAATCATTTACGTCGAATATTCAAGTATGTTCTAATAGTTTAAAGAGAAGTATTATGTCGCTTCGCTAAATCAAGGGCGAGCAAAGACTCGACAGTATAGCTATCATATATGTATAAATGCTTGAAACTTCGTGCAACCCCTAAATAATCAATTAAGGGCTGATTATATATCGACTACGCAATGGATGTATTCTCTTATTAATGTTCTTTTAGTTCATTCATAAATTTAAATATAAATTTTATTCAAGTGTTACATGTTTGTGTTTACTTCTTGAAACCTTTCCTGAATAGAGGACGACCACATTCCCTCTGAACGGAAGGCGCGTTATCGCTCTGAGAGCAGGGGCATTATATTGGTGGCAGCGGTGGGATCAAAAACGATCCCGGAGGGATAATCAAATAAAAGGAAAACTGCGATTTGAAAAGTGAGATATTATTTTAAGGAGTTAAATAGACTACATTTGTTTTAATGTGGATGCGTATCTAACGAACGCACGAACTCATGTTGTGGTTTAATCGTGTCTTCTTTTCAGAAAGTGTAGTTTTAAGAAGTGCAAAAGTGGTTGTGTGAAAGAATTAGGTAATATTGTGTTGTGCGTACATATTTTGTTTGAGAAGTTATTATTATTGACGTCTTCGTATCCACTCTATAATTCTCTGGTAGGATAGTTTACAATGTGGCTAGAGAAGATATATACCATAGTAAGGGATTTTGGGTGTTACATTGTTTTAGTTGCGTCAATAATTGCAGCTTCGTGCTTGATATATTTTGCCTACCATTGTAGTACTCAGTGTTAAAGAGGGAAATAGTAAAAATGACGGCAGAGCAGAAAGTGCGAGAATTAGAGGAAAAAGTTAGTAGGTTAACTTTGTTGCAAAAAGATGTTAGTATTGCAAATACTATACGAGAGTTTACAGGGGACCTTAAAGCAGAGTAAACCAGTGAAGGATTTCTTTGCGAACATAGAGCATTTAGCAGTTGTAGGAAACCGGACTGAAAAAGACCAGGTGAACATAACAAGAGCAAAATTGGGTGGTATAGCTCTACAATTTTTCAAGGGAAAAGCTGAATTACAGGCTAGTGACATTTTATGGAAAGATTTTAAGAAAGTTTTTATTGACAGGTTTACAGAAAAATTGCCAGCGCAGTATCATTACACAGCACTTCAAGATGCAGTGCAAAAACCAGATGAAAGTGTTGAGGTATTTGCGGATAGATGTAGGCAGTTGTGTCAAAAGACAGTAATTCAAGCAGATAATACAGCTGCTCAGAAAATAATTAACGATGAGGCAGAACGTAGACTCCTTGCAGTCTTTATACATGGACTTAAGGGCGTGGTAGGACAACAGGTTAGATTTCAAATGCCTGAAACCTTAACAGTAGCCATACGCATGGTTACAACAGTCGAAAATGCAGGGAAAACAAAGAGGGGGTGGAAACCTTCAGAATAAAGCAAATGAGACTGAAAAGAAAATTTTTTCGGTAGCAAAAGTTTGTTTTCGATGTCAGAAAGTAGGGCACATAGCTGCTAATTGCAGGGTTAAACGAGTTGATAGAGATGATAGGGGTATAAAATGGTTATTGAGGAATGAGCCTAAATATTACAGAACGCACAAGGGTGAATTATTGACACCAAAGAACGTTAATAAACCAACATGGCAGTCGTCAAACTTGAGTAGTCAGAAACCAGGGACATCACCTATGCAAAAAGGTGTTATAAGTGTAATATGCCAGGGCATATGATGAGGGATTGTAAGTGGAAAGGAAAGAATCCGGGAAACTACAAAGCCGTGCCAAGGAGCGGGGATATGGCGCAGTGTTAACTTCAGAACCCGCAGGGGCAGGAATTGCTGCGGAATTGTATGTACAAGTAATCATACAAAATGAAATTCATCATATGATAGTTGATACAGGAGCTAATGTTTCGGTCATAAACTCGAACAAAGTGGAATTTAGTGATCCAGTGATGCCGACGAAATTAAGTGCGGTAGGAGTTACGGGGGCCCAATTGCAATTAATAGGAGAAATGATAATAGAAATTACTATTGGTAACACATTGATAAAACATAAGTTTTATATAGCACCAATTGAAATAGGATGTACAGGGATATTAGGGTTGGATATCCTGCGTGAAGTAAAGGCTAAAGTAAATCTCTGCGATGAAATACTACACCTGGGAGGTGAAAGTGTTCCTTTAGTTACTTGTTCATCAATTACGATGTCTGGAGTGAATAATCTTAGAAAAGGCAAGGGAGTAGCTAACCCTGGGCTTGTCACACGAATATTCATGTTAAAAGTATTCGATCAAATAGGAGACGCTAATGATATAACTTGGGATGTAGTACTAGCAGAAAATAAGATTCTAGAGCCTTGTAGTGAAAATGTTACACTTGCTCACTAAAAAGTAGAAAGGGAGCACCTCTTCCCGCAGAAGTTTATGTAGAACCGCTAGATGTGACGGTTAGTAAAGTATATATGGCCAAGGTGATAACTCGAGTGTTGAGTTATCAAGATATTAATGAGAAAACCGCGAAGAAAGAAAATGTGGATAAAATAGATGAAAAAGTAGAAATTGAGGTACCTAATTGGCTTAGGCAGGGTCATGAGAGATATGATCGAGATGCTAAGTATGGCATTGTGAGGATGTTGAATTTAAGTGCTAATCAACTTTTGGTAGAAAAAGGAACTAAGATAGGAAAAGCTTCAGAGTATAGTGGAGAGATGAGAAATAACACTTATGGATTTACCATGGTAAATAAAGCTGATGTATTATTATGTGTAGCTTGTGCTAAATTTTGTGCTATAGCCTATGCGAAACGTTCCCCATTCGCTTATGATGACGATCGCGATCGTGAGAACGTTTACAATGATGAAGTAAATAGAGTAGATACAGATCCACATAGTGAACCAACTTAAGAGAGGTAACTGGTAAGAGTTCGAGAGATGAATTTAGATGACGCGGAAATAGGTAGTAGACCTGTGGTACTGGCCGAGGAGTTCCCATTCGCGCGGGCCAGTGTAAGGCAATTAAATGATGGTGCAAATAGTTTCGGCGAATGGAAGGGACATGCATTAAAAACATGTTCACGGGGCAGAATTCCTATATCTGGAGGAGATATAGAAGGGGGACGGTCGGCAGATCGAAAAAGGCGGCAGCTTGTTTCCCCATGGGCGGTTAATCACGAGCTTGTGTACGGACCAATAAGAAAAGAGGAGGATGATCCGTTGCCCGAAGTCGTAAGTAGTGTTGGTAGACAATTCGATCAGATCCGGAATGACGATTGTCGACGACGTGCTTACGCTGTGACAAGTAGTAACAAAGAAAAAGGGAGGAAGGTAGCTTTGGGTTGCGTAAGACCCCAAGAGCACCAGGAAGGAGGTATACCAGAAGCACAGGTCCGAAGGTATCGGATGTGCGACCTAAGAGAAATGTCTGCTAGGGCAGGACGTGGAAAAAGTCTTAAATGTGTTATATGTGAGGAAAGGGAATCAATGCCTTATCCAGTGGGTCGTGTTAAACTAACTCAGAGAATAGCTGGACGTAGGATGATTAATGAGGCACTGGCAGAGAAAAAGGTATCTGAGAGAAAAAAGGAATATGATGAAGTAATAGCTATAATAAATGAAAAAGTATCACATTTAGAAGGACAAGATAGGTCGGTGATAAGAAGGGTTATAAGTTATCATGCAACGTTATTCATGAATTTAGCAACAGGTGAATTGCCTATTACAGATGTAATAGAACATTCCACAGATACAGGAGATGCTCTTCCTATAAGACAAAATCCGTATAGAGTGCCATTTGCATTCCAAAATGAGTTACGAAATCAAATAAGGGATTTATTAGATAAGCGAATCATTGAGCATACAAAGTCAGAATGGGCAAGTCCGTGTTTGTTTGTACCAAAGAAAGTTTTAAATGGTGAGGTTAAATATAGATTGTGTGTAGACTATAGAAAACTATATGCAGTAACAAGGGTGCCATCGTGGCCAATTCCAGATATAAAAGAAAATTTGTAAATGTTAAGTGGGAATGCTTATTTCTCAATTATAGACATAGATTCAGCATACCATGCGATCAAAGTAAAGGATCAAGATAAACATAAGACAAGTTTCATTTGTCCAGAAGGGAGTTACCAGTATAATAGAATGCCATATGGGTTGGTGTCAGCTCCGATGACATGGTCAAAGGCCATAGATTTAATTATGGGAGGACTGAAAGGACTTATATGTTTAATTTACATGGACGATATTTTGATATTTTCTAAAACCATAGACGAGCATGCTGAAAGACTAGATACAGTATTTAATAGACAAATGGAAGCAGGTTTGAAGCCAGGAATTCAGAAATGTCATTTTGCTCACAAAGAAATTGTGTACGTAGGACATGTAGTTAGCGCAAAAGGTATAAAACCTGACCCGGCTAAAGTAGCAGTTCAAAAGTTTGTAAGGCCAACGACAGTGAAACAAGTAAGATCGTTTCTAGGAGCCGTAGGCTATTACAGGTCTTTTATTGAACATTTTGCAGATAAACGTAAACCTTTAACACAGTTGTTAAAGAAAAGTCAGAAATTTGAATTGAAACAAGAGCAGGAAAATGCGTTTCAGATGTTAATAAAAGCACTGACAACAGAAGTTGTGTTAGCTCATCCAGACTTTTCAAAACCTTTTATATTGTCGTGTGATGCGAGTATGTATGGATTAGGAGTTGTTTTGGCGCAAGAACAAGATGGACAAGAAAGACCAATTGGTTATGCAAGTAGATTATTGACATCACCAGAATTAAATTATACAACGACTGAAAAAGAACTCTTAAGCGTGATATTTGGGGTTAAGAAATTTAGGATTTATTTGATCGGAAGTCATTTCATTATTTATACAGATCATAAAGCGTTAACATGGTTATTAACGACAAAGAATCCTCATTTAAGCGCTAGATTAACGCGTTGGGTTTTGACGCTAAGTGAATATGATTTTGAGGTAAATCATAAGCCAGGGAAACACCATGTCGTACCAGATGTGCTATCTAGGTTACGATGTCTTTTATTAGAAGGGGAACTGAATAACTCAAGTTCAGTAGAAACATCCTCAGAAGTAGGAATGACTAGAGACATTATACTAAAAGCACAGAAGAATGACTTGTATTGTAGACAGTTAGTAGACGACATGAAAGCAAAAAGGAATAATATAGTATTTTCGGATAAAGAGGGGTTGCTCTATAGAAAGACTAATGGGGGCGATAGGTTAGTCATACCATGTGACTTAGTAGAACAGATTCTTAAATTGCATCATGATACAAAGTTCAGTGCGCATCAAGGGGAGAAGCGTACCAAAAACCTAATAGAAACAAGGTATTTTGGCCAACTATTAGAGAGGATGTAAAAGATTATGTTAGGATGTGTGAAACACGTGGACAAAGGAAAATAGTAAGAAAACCATATGCACCTATGGGTATTTCAGAAACAGCAACGAGACCTTTTCAATTAATATCAATAGATATAACGGAACCATTGCAGGTTACAACAACAGGAAATAAATACATGTTAACAGTGATAGATCACTTCACTAAGTATCCGGAAGCGATACCGATACCAGAACAAACAGCAGGAACCGTAGCCAGAGCTTTAGTAACAGAGGTATTATGTAGACATGGTATACCCGAGAAAATCTTATCAGATAAGGGGGACTAATTTTCAATCAGCTTTGTTTGAAGAAATATGTAAATTTTTTCGAATAGAAAGGGTTAATAGTAGTCCAATGCATCCTTAATCTAACTCAGTTATTGAGAGATTTCATAGATATTTAAACGACTCATTGTCAATGATGATATCGCAGTATGGAGAAGAATGGGATAGAATGATACCATTTGTTTTGATGGCTTATAGATCAGCGCCACATACTATAACGAAATATAGTCCGTTTTATTTGTTACACGGAAGAGAGATAAAATCACATTCAGAATTAGAATTAGAACCAAAAAAGGATATTGCAAATATGAAAACACCAAAACAGCATATAGAAAGTTTGAAACAAAGATTAAGGGAGGCTTATAAAGCGGTTCAGAGTAATATTGTCACAACCCACCACTGGGTGTGACCGGGAAGCGTAGGTGGACAGGATCAGAAGGCAAAGACACTCGCTTAAGCTACTGACTGCATGAATATATTTTGACGGAAAACCCTGAGATGCGGATTTACAATGTTTTGGCAATGACTTTGTACCTACATGACTTTAGATAATAAAAGCTATTACTAATAATACCCTTCTGGGCTTACCTTGGAGATAAGTGCGTTGCGCCGGAAGGAGTTGCAAGTCGATGTCAATCGTGACCAGCGGTACACGATTCCCATGCGTACTTAAGCAGAGCAAGACCCCCGAGCGGCTTCGCTCGCTTGCTTATATAGAAGCCCGGCTTCTATCGGGGTCTCCATATTGTCCGAGTGGATATTACCGTATATGGTTCGAGGCCGCCCTAGAGTTGCGCAAGAGCGCATGACTTTCCCGGATACACATACTCATTTCTGGAACATTGTTCCATGAGTTTCCATGGGGAAGTTGACGTCACTGTAAATCCCAAGAAACACTCCTAGGAAATAAGCAACCTCTAGCGTCCGGTCACGTACACAAGATTAACAGAAATGTCATAAACTAAGAAATAAGTAGAATAAGATTCTATATAAATTTAGAAGAATGTGACCGAATATTAAGATATCACCAATTGGTGTGTAATAGTAAATTCAAGACCCAGCTCCTTACCGGTATAACGTGACATATCCCCCAAAACAAGAAAAGCGACCCCTGGCGCTTGCAAAACAATAATGAGCACCAATAGGGGACAAAAATGAATATACCTAATGAGGAAACCACACATCTCAGGAGAAGTATACAATTCAAATGTGTACATCAAAACATAAGTAAACCACTATGTGGTAGTAAGGATATACAAGATATACAGCCAGAGGGGCTGAGTCAAAATAAGCGACATACATAATACATATAATGAGAAACACATCCCGGCGCCCATAGGCAACCGAGTATACCCGCCAAGAGAGAACACCAGAAAAGGTCTGTTGGGTGGACAACACAAAAAAACAGGGAAGAAAGAGAGGAGAAAGGAAGGGGACTCCAACGGCGAAGGAAAAGAAGGGGGCGCAAAGACGAAAGGGAGACTCGGCCCAGTTCCATTCCCTGGAGTAAGAGAAGATGAAGTCCAATATGCCATGAAGTAATCATCAGTCCATAATAGTTTCTTGCTAAACACACACACGCACGAGACACAACTCACTGTCCGAAGTGCACAAACACCAGGTACGGTGCACCAAAAGTGTCATGGGGATGCGGTGAGGTAAACATGTCCAATAAGCATCCCCCAGTCTGTACCATTACGGCAGTCACCATCAGATGAGGCAGCATAGGGAAGACATACGGAGCCCGCCAAGGGTCCTAGGAACATATTGGGGCATATCGTTGGTTGGCACTGCCAAGCATGTGTACGTCTGTGCCAATGAGACGGCTAGGCCAGCCCCTGGAAAGGTACTGCAGGCCGCGAAGAGATGCATCCAAGGCCCTGGCGGCGCTCACCGACGATACAGGCGACGTTCATGCTGGGTGTGAGTGTCTCGTGGGTGTCGGAGCAGACCAGGTGGACGACCGGGAAAAATAATGAAGGCTGAATCAGAGACCGAGCATACAAGGTAGAGAGGGGAAAAGACGAATGGAAAAGGAATGAAAGAAAACTGCATGGGAGCAACAAGGAAAGGAGAGCAGTACTGGTAAGAGTAATACTATCACTAGAAGGCGGGGGGTAAACAATACAGTACACATATAAAATAAAGAAATACACAAGTGGACATTCACATAAGTGAAATATTACAATTATCATAACCATTGACCGAGTAATCGGCCTGTCGTCCAACAAGGGCAAAACATCCACCCGGCAGCAGAAGAGAGGGGTGCGTGTGCCGGAACGTATGAAAAGAAAAATATAAAGAAAACGAAACAAAACAGTTAATACACGTCCCGGAAATAAATGAAAAGAAAAAAAATTGTTTGTTCAGTTACGGGAGTGGGAAGAAGTTGTATTTTTCGTTTCTGTACTAAAGTACAAAAGAAATTGGCACACCTACATACCCTAACGCTGGTGCGGGACAGAAGTTTAGCTTACCGCTAAGAATTGAATATATATAGATATACATATACAGGCATATATCTACATAGTGGGGAAGGAGCGGAACAGCTTCCCCCAAATAAAACAAATACATCAAGGTATACATACATAAGATTAAGAACAACATTGGAATTATTAAAACAGAAAACATAGTATTAAAATAAAAACTAGATTATAAAGAATGGGGCTGAGTCGGATATAGTTCCCAAAATTGTCAACAAAGTGTATTTACATATGCTTGGTTAGTAGGACGCGTCACAGCGCGTGGTAGCTTAACACTACGGGGTAAGATGTAGCCGCCATCCGCGGGTTGTAAGGATTCATAAATGTGTGGGGGTGCAGAGGCGGTGGAAAGTGCAGGCGGTGTGGATGGTGATGGAGAAGGTGGAGCGGGTATGTCATCATACTCCCGCCGAGTGTGGGAGGCGTGAGACGACGGGGGATCGGTACGAGGTATAGCAGCTGATCATGGTGTTATATTACGCCATAACATGGGATGGAGACCATTAGAGAGCGCCATCCAAAGCAAATAAATAAGAATCAAAATATTCATTCCGAATAGGATACCAATTAAAGAGAGAGTGAGCGTAAGAGTGTAATCTCGAGGATGCCATCCGTAGTTATAACACTGAGAAAGTGAGGTATACGTAGGGTAGGCTGCAGATGCATAAGGGGGTAGAATAGTGGCGTCTATAGAGGACCACGGAGCAGGAATTAGTCGTCTTATTTCCACTGTGAGTGAAGGGGTGGGCGTACACAGTCGAGGAGGGGAGAAGAAATAGTGCGCAGCCGTTGCATTACATCGACATGGAATACGCACTCTATACGCGCCTATGTCGCTCTGTAAATAATATGTGCGAATGAAGTCTGGACATTGAATTGTAAAAGAATCAACATGTGTTAGGATAAATATAAAGGCATCGAACGGTGATACCATGGGTTTAGCAGCAGTCATGCAGGTCATGGGACAGACTTGAGATAACTGTGCTACGGATGTTCCCCGGAGGATGTTTATCGCACAAGACGTCAGTAATGCGGGAATTCCATATGCAGGGGTGACCAAACAAAGACTGGATTTAGAAGTGTCACATTGCGTGAGAAAAACTCAAATTTCCCGGCGAATGTAGGATGGCGAGGGCGCGTCCCTCGAAATTTATCATGCAAGTTTGTTGTAAAAATGCAAATGGGGTCGGGGTAAAGTATCGGCCTACTATTTCCTGTACCTCATCGCGAACCAAGGGTATCTGCATTCCGACCATTATATGTTGTGGGGAAAATAGGCAATCCACAATGGGAACGGAATAATACTTGCCTAAGTTCGTTTTTCCCCATACCAACCGGAATCCCGAATTACTGCGTAATACGGAATCCAGGGCCTGTCTTAACAGATAGGGTGTCACCACCCAAGGGCTCAAAAAACGTGAAGCACAGGTTCTATAGACTAAGTCTATGCGACTGGCTTGAAAGAGCAATTCATATAATGCACCTGCTCCGGTAGGACGGGTGACGATGGCATCGTTGAGATTAAAACTTTTGTCACAAAATGAGGCATTAAATATAGAAACAAAAGGACTATGCTGGCGAGCTAACTGCAGTACGTTGTGCATGATTGAGTCAGAGACAAAGAGATTATCAATGTGTTGTTTATCAGCTAACAGAAATTGTGACCCAAAAATGGATCCGTCTCCCTGTAATGGGAGATCATGTGAGTCAAATAGGGAAGGGTAGGCACCCTGTAACGTGTGAAAACGAGACGTTAACCAGTCACAAAATGCTGCAGTACTCGCATTAATTTTGCAAAAGGCTGTCATCGGCGAACGAACCCAGCACTGGGCCGCAAAAAACAATACCGGCACAGAACTTTCATAAAAAGTCATGTTTGGTAAACGATAAAAGTCGGCACCAGCTGTCACCTCAATGGAGGGATTCTCCATAGGTTGATGTGATACACTCGCAGACGTCAGAGCACAACATATAATTGAAAGGAGGAAGCGAGCAGCCATTGCTCGGATCGGGCACATTAAATGTAACGGCACAAAAAAACTCTCACGGAGACGACAACTCCAATCACAATTAAAATAACATATTCGAACCAAAAATTTTCGAAGTCACATGTCCCGGGACTCAAAAATACATTCACATAAAAACGAACCAGGAAGCGACCCGCGCCTCTGGTAAAAGGAAAGGGAGATAAATACCTGTGCACAGGAAAAGGGGAAAAAACACAATCGGGAGTCCCTGTCTGCAAAATATTACTAAATTAGGACTTGACGGGGCCTTACGGTTAATCCCTCAACATAGCATAAGCTTCACGTTTTACTCTTATATTCTGCCGTATAACGAGAGAGAAATAAAAATTCTTCGCAACGTACACGATCACCGGACCTCACGGTCTAACGATGAAAGGAAGAAGTATATCAATAAATTATTTGACAACCGAAATACCATTGGAGCCGCAAGGCTAATCCAGGGTAAGAGGTGTCGAACAACAGATATGTGATAAATGATAAGAACAATAAACTCTGACGAATGTTCGGTATACACATAAAATAATTAAGCACTTAGATGCTTACAATCTGGAAATGTGCACAAACTTGGCATGTTACGCAACAGGACAAGGAGTGACAGCTAGGCTCAGCAAGTAGCAAAACAGGAAATGGTAGGTAAACCACATCCATTAAAAGTCCCCGGAGTTCTTGTAGAACTACGAAGATGAACAAGGTTAACGTAACTGTGCAAAATAAAATGATCTTACCAAACAAGGCCGAACTATGCCAAAGTGTCCTCAGCCAGAGTACTCAAAGGTGTAGGTGGTACACGGCGTGCAGCAACCGGCGGCGTCGATAAGAGGAGAACACCACGAGTCCCAGGTCCTTCAGCTGTTGTTGCCGAAGTAACCGATGTTCGATGCATGCGAAATACCTGTAACCATAACTTAACAACACGATAAACAACTGCCCCAATCAAGAAAAATATAATAAGAGCAAGGAAAATAACAAATCCATCGTATACCGTATCTGGTAATCCTCCGGTGGCAGCTACCCCCTGTAATGCGGGTTGCAATCAAAAGTTCAGGGCTTCGGAATAGAATGACGCCCATCAGGATTGTTAAGAGAGAAGTCCATAAGAAAAGCAGCTGTATTATTGGGGAGGGATAACGAGAGTCGGAAACAGGTGTTAGAAGCTCATTGTACGGTACATGAGATAAATTAAGGTGTGGAATTTCCAATGACCAGTTAATATTAAGACATTGAGAAAGGTTAGTATATGTGAGATGTTCACTGTTAGCAAAGGGGGAAATTTTGAGCGATGTTAAGCTAGACCAGCCTGCAGGGATAAGGTGGAGGGTTTGTGGTTTAGTTACAGAGAAGGTAAAGCATGGAAAACGCTTTGGTATTTGCACCACGTGACCCAACCGTAATTCACACGAGCAAGGTAGTTTAATTTGTAAAGCACCAGGTGATCCCGCAGGTAAATTGGGAATTAAGTGTGTAATATTATCGCATATAAATGCTATAGGCTCAAGAGGATGGGTGATAACATAAGTATCCCGTTCTACTTCCGTAATCAGCATTTTCTCCGCGGTGTGACATTGAAAAGGACAATAATCATTCATTTCCGTGGCCGTAAGGCCATGAATCATTTTGTTCGCACAAAGGGGGCTAAAGAGCAAATCATTACTAAACCGAGGAATATAACATAAGCCGGTTTTAAACGGATCACACTGATGGATAGCAGCTCCCGTAATAGGACGAACTTGATCACCGCTAACCGCGACATAAGTAGGTTCATTAATAATTACACAAGTAGAAGAACGCCATCCAAAGGGCGTAGCAATAAAGTGATAAACGTCCCATTCTAAGCCTTGTTGTTTAACTGGAATTTTGATGGTGACCATTATATATGTCTTGCTAAAGGAGCATGAAGTAATTTCTAATTCAAAATATCGATGTATATCGGAGACATCAATCGCAAGTTCAAAGGAAGTGTTACGTAAGCTACGTTCTAAAGAGTTTAATTCCTGCTCAAAGATATCAGCTGAGACAATAGATAAGGGAAACAAATGATTCCTACATTGCATCATCGCGTCCATTTGCTTAAGGAAAAGTATGGTATGAATGGATCTTTGAGTATTTTGTAAAATCTCCCAAAAGGATAAGTACTGATGATCAAATACAGCGTCGAACTGGCGTCGTAAAGAACAAAAACTCTGATTGGCAGTAGCCATCACAAAGGATAATCTATCACTAATTGTATCAAAAGATTGAGCAATCTTTTCACTATAATCGTTTAATTTATCCTTTGTGGTTGAAAACCAGGTATGATCTTGACTGATTACGAGCTCCATTTGCTTAAAGTGTTCCAAGAGCTGTTTGTCGGTAGCCGCCAAAGCATTAATTTGGTTAGTGATGGCTACGTCACAGCAAAAATGTAATATGTCACCAAGAAAAGTAATGCCACGTTTGGAGCGGGCAGTTTCTTTGTTAGTAAAATTGAAGATGGCATCATATAACTTACTCAGTTCTCTATCAAGAATACTGCCGACATATGCAATGTCATCCTCCAATCTAATAAGGGCGGCCGGAGGGGAGCGTATCCCCAGCGGGCGCGGTGTCGTCAGCTGTGCAATATCAACCCTTTCCCGTAGCACTTTAAAGGCTAGTGGAATAGAGGCCTGATAATTGATGGAATCCGGCAATCGTCGCATAGCCGCTCCTGCAGCGATCCGAACCTGCCTATCAGGTAAATCGTCCATCGTAACGGCGGAAATCAGAGCGATGAACAAGAGAAGGCTGGCATGTAGGAGGTACATCTGCAAGAAAAGTACATAAAAAACTTAGCGCTATCGCCGTAAATAAAAGGAAAAACAGGAGCGGAAGGTAGGAAAATGAAAGAACGGGAAAGATGGTGAAAAGGAGGGAAAATTAGGAAGGGAAATCGCAAAGGCAGTAGTTCGTGCCGCATGTGATATATCTCTACACGTTAAACAAGTCTAATACCAGACAGAGTTAAGAAATAAAAAAAAGAAATAAATTATACGGGAATCGAATCCCGGACTAATATACACATGACTCAGAGGCACGAGGTAACGTGACATAACACCAAATAACAGGTCCTGTGACAAAAAAAAAATATATAACATGGGGACAGCGTCAATGTATAAAACTGGCGGGGGGAATTAATAATAGGGAGAAAAAGTATATTAAATAGGGACTATATGAATTAGTTTTGACAAAATTACAACTAAGAAGAATGTACTGATGAGACAAGAGGAGCAAAGAGTGAGAGAGAGAGAAAGAGAAAAAAATTCCAACTTAAGTGCAAGTGCACCGACGTTGCATCCGTAAAATTGTGGTTACGCTTCCTAGGTGACATCCTCATATAAATGCAAGTAAGAGCCGTGTAATAGGGCAGAAATGGAAAGTCTAGGCGCCAGATTGAAACGCTGGGAGGTGCTACTTCAGCGATTAATCCCGCACCTGCAGGAGGTGGGTTGCGAGGCAACTCTATTCCGGCGATTAATAAATTTGCAGAATTTACTGCCACCTCTAATCATCGGCATCCCTAACGGGATGTTTAACGAGAGCGCCCGTGCGAGCGTCCAGGACCTTCTCCTGGAGCTACAGGAGGCCGCCAGCGATGTTGTGGTAGGTGATATTCCTTTCCATATTAATAAAAGAGTGCAATAGATAAATAACAAACCAAGAGAATCTTAATAAAAACAAGAAATAAAGTGATAACATGGGGAAAATTTATTCGAGGCAGATTTCGAATTAGGATATTACAGTGACAGGAATGAAATGTAACTTGACATATAAGCGTTTGATATAAGAATGAAACCTACATATAAGAAGGGGTGCAATATAAACTATGAGTAAGCATAAAAGATAGATTAGAGGGAGCTGTATGCATATGGTCCATTTGTCTATTGTTGTTGAGCTTTCGTCTATCTGAGAACGTCGGACCAGGAATCCTAATATCTGTATCTTATGAAAAAAAAACCCCGAAGGGAATATAGAACTATTACCCCAAACAATCGAAGTTCAGAAAAAAATACAGGCGATTGACATACATAACGGGTACTCATCTCTGTTGGGGAGAATAAGTAAAAGAATAAAATAGGAGGGTGGAAAGAAACACAATGAGGCGAGTACTAAGAGTTGTTTTTTTTCTTTCGCTTGGACATTACAGTGCTACCGAATAGGGGAGCTGCGGCAGCGACCCCCTGCCTATAGCCGGCAAGAGAGGAGCCACTCCATAGAAGAACCAGCGGAAGAAGGTGGCAGCCTGTCCTCCGTGGCAGGGGAGATGAGTGTTGTGGAATGAAGAAGTGTGAAAAAAAATGAATTAAATACAGGACTTAGCTTAAAAATAAGCTATAAAAGGAGAGGGAGAAAAAAATGAATAAAAAGGTGTAGGTGGAAGAAAGAATGGAGGAGTTGTATTTAAGATTGCCGTCCCTTCCAAAATCATATTCCAGGTACATATATCCTTTTGAAATTGAAAACGGGGAAGTGTGGAATATAGGGGGTAACAGGGGTGATGAGGAAAGGGCCCAACCCTTGCGCTGAAACCTGGGGTTTAAGATAAAGTGTGCAGCTGAAATGCATTAAACAATTTCAGTAGACAAATAGAGCAGAAGGGACAAAACTGGCTTTAGCCGGAGCGCATAAAGAGTTTAGTAGAAGCGCTTTTCAGCTGCAAGGGTACTTATAAGAAGAAGAAAAAAAAATTGATTAAAATTGTGAGGTGGATTAAAATTGTGAGGTGGTTATTTAATTTAATGTATTACCATTAAAGCTTGTAATCTGATACAATTTATTCATTAAAAAGGATGGTCTCAGAAGTATAGAGCCATTAGAAGCGATATATAAATATTTAGTAATGGGGCCAAATTGTACGATTAAGAGTAACAGAAAATAAACGAGCCAATTCTGAAATGACAGAACCGGAAAAGTTGGAGAACCCCTGCAGATAACAGCCGTCCGGTCAGGAGAAGATTGTGGCCTGCAACCAAAGCGCGAGCAGCAGTTGGACTAAGTAAGTGAAGGCGGATATATCTATACCAGCTATGGGATATCTTCTTACCGGTGAGTACAAACTTAACATTATTAAACAAAATGCTTTAATCATAGAAGGAGACAAAGCAAAGCGCGACGAATACAGTGAGGAGCAAAAATGTTACAAAAATATATCCGTAAAATCCAGACATGAAATAACAAAAGTACTATCATGTCCGATTAATAAATCGAGCCGAATGGAAGTTAGACAACAGTACAAATTCCATGTATGGTTTGAATTAAGAAGCATAGAGCGAGATGTGAGGATAGATAACAAACAACATGACTGAAAATAACATCTAAAGTAATAACAATTGTACAAAGAATATTTATATGTGATATATGAACACGTAGATAGATTTGAATATCGTGGGGGGTACATAATTTTTCATGCATTGCAGAAATCTAAATTAACATAAAAGGCCATGCATATAAAATTATTTTGGGCAAACTCGAATGCCATATCATGTGGCCGGACCATAAAGCAGTGATAATGCCTTGTAATTTTTGTTAAAAGTGAATCATTTCATCACCAAAACTATAAATATTAGACATGAATTATGCATCGCTTTAAAAAGTTGCATGAATTGGGAATGTATACACATGAGATTGTGATTTGCTTAAATATGTGTATGTATTATACGAAATACATTTGGTCACTATTTCCAAGTGAAGCTTAATTCCTGAAAAGGAAAAAGAGAAGAGGAAAAAAACTTAGTATATCTGGTATGAGAATCCTCATTTTCGTTAATAAGTTAATTCTTTACTATTGGAAACTTATCTAGTGATTTCAGAAAAATATTTTCACTTGGTTCGAAAAAGTTTTAAGGATCGGAGTTTACGCAACCCTTAAGCTATCTCATGCTCGTATTTCTTATATTTTCCTACGTTCACAAACGCTTCGTGCCAATAAAGGTGCTCACAAAGTGCTTTGTTAAAATTAACGGTGACTTTCACTACAAGGATCTATTTATAGTTTCCAAAAGGAACTTGGGGTTAGAAATAATAATAGTAAAAAGGTGTCGAAGTCGCATGAACGTAGTGGAAGTCATCTTACGTATCAGCGTATATTATCGTTGATTGCCATATGTATACTTTGAATTCAAACGACAAGGGATGATAATGTCGTATAATGTGTTATGTTTAAAGTGTTTACAAGAATAATTAATTTTATATCACTTAAGAAACTATTATTTAGTTTATACCTTCGCGTTTCCGACTCCTCGTTATGCGTGTTTCACTTCGTCATCTGCCGCTTCTGCTATAATGATTGTTACACTCTGTTCTTCGCATAATGTTAGTATGAATGTGGTAAGCAGTATTATAATTATTGTTATGATTGTTGTTATGATGCTGTTTGTTATGAACATAATAAATATCATTATTAGAATTTGTATGTGAGGGCGTCGGCCGAAGTGAATTAGTAAACGGAATACGACGCATCCAAGAGGTAGAGCACATAGGATAATTCTCGAAAATATACATCAAAAGAATTATATATAAAAAAGAAATCTTGACGTCAAGTCACTGGTTGTTTTGTGAAACAAAGTGTTTAAAATTTTATAACTAAGGGAAGAAAGAGAAAAAACATATTGCAATTTACACATTAGCAGATATTTAGTTTTCTAATATGCAGAAATAAAATTATATGGGAACTTAGTATACTTTAGCACTATATGCGTTGGTTAACATAACAACACTTATGTTGAATTAATATGGGTAGTTGTCTTGTATGTACAATGGAATTCTCCTTGTGGATAGTAGGAGTAATTTGGGAACTTAGGATTTTATTATTAATATTTTGGTTTTTATTATGAATATTCTTAAATATGTATATATATATAGTGACATATACTCACCAAATGCCTTAACCGTCTGTAATAATTAGTGAATATCCTCATTCAATGAGGGAGGGGTAAGGGGGTTGTAGTCGAACGTGACAGATGTATACCTTTAAGGCGAATTATAATCAGCAATACGGTGGAAAATATAGAAAATATCACAAACAGAGATAAAAAAACAGTACAAATATTATAAAGGTGGGTGGAAGAATAGGTGGGTGATTATTTATGTTATCCCTCGTCGTAGTTATATTACAAAATGGAGGGGATAACCTTTATAACATAGACATTGGTTCTTATTAGTACATACGCCGTTACCGTTGCAATAGCATCCATGGTGTCGAATCGATTTAACGGGGATACAAGTCTGATTTATGCACACTTTATGTTTTCCACATTTAGCGCCATTCGGTACTAATCCAGGTTGAAGTACCTGCGGGCCTACATCTACCATAACAGTGGTACATCTTTCATAAGTGCTATATTTGAGCATTGTCCCTACTCTAGCATAATTATGCACTCCAAACTGAAGTTTACTTTGGTTATTGTTACAGTGTAATATTCCACAATATAAATCGTCTATCTTGCATCTAGTATATCGATTGGTTAAATAATCATATCCACAACTTCCATTAAGACTACCGCGATCGTTATTTTGATAGCATTCCATACCCATGCTTTTTGAAGAGTTTCCCCACAATTTTTGACATTCATCTGAATGTGTCGTACATGAACCATGATAACAAAATGCTTGACCTCTTTTACAACTACTACCATCCATCTTACAGATATCCTCTGGACAGTACTCTGATATACCATCACAGTATTCAGGCAAGTCGCATTCATCAATAGCTTTGCGACAGATTGTGCTTCTACCTTTTGGAAGGCATGTGCTGACATCACAACATTTGCCTGTAGCACAAGAGGCATTCGGATGTAACATGCACGTATCTGAATGACAGCAATAGTTTTTACTGTCGCATAGTTCCCCTGCTTCTACAAAACCATTTCCACAAATCGGGCCTGAATATAGGTTAAATGGTTTATTGTGAAGGCAAGAATCAATATGATTACTTAAAGAGTCACCTAATTCCTGTACGTTGCAGGGACTCCACTGGGTAGGGATTTCAGAGCCTAACGATCCCGCCATTATACAACAGCGTTCACATTGACAACAGTTGTTGTCATGATGCATTCCGCACGAATGACCCAGTTCATGTGCGATTGTGACGGCTACTAATTCTTCATTCTCAACGTCATCAGATATGATTGCGTCAGAATGTTCATACGTACATAGTGAATACGGGATGCCTCACCAACAACTCCGCGTTGGAATTTAGTTACAGTTAATAACTGCGCATAATCATGAGGATTAGCTTGAATCAAAAACTCTCTACGATAACGTAAAAAATCATCTAAAACCTGACGACTATCATCAGTAATATCTATCTGATTGTAATCTGTCCAAACCAGTACACCCATTAATGCAATTGATATATTCAATGGGGCATACAAAGCGCTAACAAGGTTAGCTAAATTTAAGCAATGTTGAGTGACACTGCGTCCCTTTAATATTAATTCCCGATAAAGTGAGTGATCCACGACAAAAAATAGTTGTACCAGGCGGGTTATGTCATTATGCTTATCAGGTATTTGTATGTTACCTGGACTTCGATGTGTATAATAGGGTATTTGATTTTGCCGGTGTGATCTAGGGTAATTGTTCCCGGGGTGAATTGCAAGTACACATGTGCGGTGTTGTTGTCTGGAAATATATGTGTTAGATATTGGGACAAATAAAATGTCGGGACTACCATTTAATACCGCACTGTGGAAATTCGGTTGGCGTAAGTGTACAACAGCATTACCATCATAAGTAATCCCTCTCAGATCGTTGCAGACGGATACTGCAGCCCAAGAATTAGATACACCACGGATTTTTCCTATATATTGACAAACCGCGGGGGTTCCGGTACTCACGAATTGATTATCCTTCATGTATTTTTCAGAAAAATTAGTAGGGACTATTTCACCATTCAGGCGTAGGTCTCCCGTATAATTTCTACCGTGTGCATGATATACAAAAGTAAAATTAGGCAGCTGTGTATGTGAGTTGTCATGTGACTGAATGTCAGGGTGATGGTGCCCTATTCCGTTATAATGTCCCGCAATATAAAGTGTTGAACAAGGGCGAGAAAAAAATAACAAAAGCAAAGGCCAATAAAAATGCTAACCTTCTTAAGTGGAAGGGTCGATCGCCCTATTGTTTGCACTTGAAACATCCTTCCTCCCAGCATTCCTTAACAACAAAGTCGCGGATCGTAGACAATTCCTGTTGAGTGCGTTCTGTGCAAAGAATGTAAACAAAACAAACCGGTGAATTCAAGACATATACTTGACATTCTGCGATTGAATTTATTACACTTATTTGCGACACTATGCTCTATGGACGTCATGTATAATCAATTCAAGCGACATGTTCCTTTAACTACATAACTACCATCTAGTGGCACCCCTAAATGTATTTTCCTAGTATGTATTAGTGAGTGCCCAACTAAACTCCGCAACAATGTAGTTCGAAACTGTAAAATGTCAGCATGGTTTAACATGGTTTTTAATTGTGTTAATACAGTCGCAACAACTAAGTTTATTGATATATATTTACATGCCCCCGCAGGTCACTCCGAAAAACTATTCTCGTCAGTCATGCTGTCGTATTAGCATGAACTGCACTCACAGCCAATAGTATAGGCCGTTAACATAATCGAGTCAATCAATACGGAAAGTTTGAAATGGTGATTAATATAATTATCTGGATTAATACAGAAGTACACATAGAAAATACATATTGCTCATTAGAACTACTTCCTCGATTATTTTAAATGTAAGATTCCTTGCATACGCATGGATTTTAAAATTGCTATGATTATGTCCGGGTATGTCCGTTCTGCACACCCATTCTTGGTATTGGAATATAAAAAAACTTAGCATTATACGTAATATACAAATAAGCAAATGTTATAATTCATGCAATCAGTTTAACTATTTATATAGATAGACACACACATATATATATATATATAATATATATATATATATATAGGCATAGGTAAATTTATCTTAGGTGTCCAACATGGACAGTGTTGTGGTTATTAACGTTTCTTCAATGCATCACATTTCAACTTCGCTTAAAGGGTCGATAATATGGGTACAACCGTGCAACATGCACGATCGGCTCCCTCGTTTTGATATCCGTGCCTTTCCGAACACGATAATTTACTGGAGAAGTTTGATGAACTACCTCATACGATCCGTAGAATCTATGCAACAGTTTGGTGGATTTTCCTTTTTTTCGAGTTGGGGTAAATACTTTGACCAATTGCCCAGGCCGAAACTTCACATTACGCCGTTTCCTGTCAAATATACGTTTATCCTTAACCTGTTGTCGTCGGATGTTTTCCTGAGCAATGTGTCGGGCTTCCTTAATCTGTTGTTGGGTTTGTTGAACGAAAAGGTTATCGGACGTGTGTTTCAATTGTACCTCTTCCGGTAGGGTAGGATGACGTCCATACATAAGGAAGAAGGGGGTCATCCCTGTGGACTGTTGCTTACTAGTATTGTATGCAAAAATAATATGGGATAAGCAAACGTCCCAGTCTGTTTGGTTAGTTGAAGTGTACTGGGAAATAGCCCTCTCGGTTAAGCCGTTACAATTGGGATGGTAAGCGGAGGTGAAAGTATGCTTCACCCCCATGGATTTGAGAAGATGTTGGGTTACGTCGCTAAGAAACACAGCACCCCTGTCACTTCACTAAGTATCCGGAAGCGATACCGATACCAGAACAAACAGCAGGAACCGTAGCCAGAGCTTTAGTAACAGAGGTATTATGTAAACATGGTATACCCGAGAAAATCTTATCAGATCAGGGGGACTAATTTTCAATCAGCTTTGTTTGAAGAAATATGTAAATTTTTTGGAATAGAAAGGGTTAATAGTAGTCCAATGCATCCTCAATGTAACTCAGTTATTGAGAGATTTCATAGATATTTAAACGACTCATTGTCAATGATGATATCGCAGTATGGAGAAGAATGGGTTAGAGTGATACCATTTGTTTGATGGCTTATAGATCAGCGCCACATACTATAACGAAATATAGTCCGTTTTATTTTTTACACGGGAGAGAGATAAAATCACCATCAGAATTAGAATTAGAACCAAAAAAGGATATTGCAAATATGAAAACACCAAAACAGCATGTAGAAAGTTTGAAACAAAGAATAAGGGAGGCTTATAAAGCGGTTCAAAGTAATATTGTAAAAGGAAAAGAGAAACAGAAGGAAAATTATGACAAAAAGGCAAAAGCAATTGAATATAACGTAGGAGATTACGTATATTTAGATAATCCTTATTTAGGGAAACATAAGTGTAGAAAGTTAGCACCAAAGTATAGTGGACCGTGGGAAATAATTGAAAAACGTTCTCCACTAACTTATAAATTAAGAGTAGGTCAAAAAGAAACTAGAGCGATTCATGCAAATAGGTTAAAAACAGTTCATAAGTCGAGACAAATATCGGGAGATAACGATAACGATGAGGAAGGGGAAAATGAGATACCGCAATCAAATAGAAGTTTTATCGTAGAAAAACCTATTCGGGAAACAGACGAAACTGAGCAAGAAGGAGCCGTGGGTTTCGACGATACATTTACAGGGGATGATAGTTTGTTAGATCCGACGTGGAAAGATCCTAGGGTTGAGAGAGAAATTAGACGAAATAAGAATCTAGAAATTCCGTGGAATCTCAGATCAAGAAATAGAGGGATAGATGAGCGAGTGGATGACGAGAACGAAGTACGTCAGGAATAAGAACAAAATTACGTCAGAATAATGACATAATTAAAAGCCAAGTCAAAATTAAGATAGAATTTTGGTTGCAGGTTATGTATGTGCAAGAGATTCTTTCACGATACCAAATGAGTTGAAGCTGACAAAACTGAATAAACGGGTAGTATTCGCACACCAGGAAAGACTACTGATGTCAGGAAGTAAATGGACGGTAGGGATTGACATATTTGTTCAAAATTATAAAGATGCACTAGAAAGAATAAGGAGAGGAGTAAGTCAGATTCCTCCACATTTTAATATTAATATGAGGATATTAAAGCTTCAAGATCAGTTGAGAGATGAATTTACAAAGACTCGATTAGCGGGATTACCAAGATTAACATATCTTATGGAACAGATTGCTGAGGAATTAAAAACGTTAGATCATTATCTTTCACACCAGATGTATAGGGAAAAGCGAGGATTGCTAGATGTAGGAGGTTCGATTATAAAATTGCTCGTTGGGACGCCAGATAGAGAAGAAATGAATGATGTACATGACGTTATTTCTAAATTACAAAATCAAACGAATATAATGACACATGTAGCAGAAGAACAAATCACGTATTTACATCAGTTGGACGATAGAACACGTTTGCATATGAAATTACTGGAAAATTTAACGAATAGCATAGATCAAGTAACGAATGAAAAATTCAGAAGTTTTGAAGGACAAGTGAAATTTATAGAATATCATAGAGAAATGGCAATGATAGCGATAGATTTACAGCAAAAATTGATGCAGTTACATGAAGGGATTGATGTACTGTTATCAGGGAGATTAAGCGCTACTATCGTTACACCTCAAAATTTATCAAATATTTTGAAATCGGTAGTACAGGAGTTACCTACAGGGGTATCTTTGATAGCAGGAGTTGAAATAGAAGATATGTACATGCATTACATTCTTTGTGACGTTATAGTATATTCAGTACCTGGGATAATTAGAATTTTAATCCAAATTCCATTGAAAGGAGCGGATAGAGCTCTCGATTTATTCCAAGTAATACCATTGCCTATTAAAATACAAGGTGTTGGACGTGTGGTTATTGACACATCGGTCAAGTATCTGGCAGTATCTGAAAACAGGCAAAAATATGCTCTGCTCACAGAATCCCAACTCAATAGATGTAAAAAGACCATTATATCTATATGTCCAGCAGAATTTGCATTATTTACCAGTACAACTTATACATGTGTTTCATCATTATTCTTTGGCCAAGAGAGGCAAGTTCACAGGCTATGCAGCAAGCCGCTTGTGGCAGATAATTTTACTTCAATATGGTTCCACACTAAAAGTCAGGAGCGGAGCTATTGGATTTATGCAGTGTCGACTCCATTGAAGATGATTAAAGTATGCAGCGCCAGACGACAAGATTCGACGCAGACATTGATGCTTCAAGGAACGGGAATTATCGCCGATGATCTTGATTGTTATTATCATTCAGATAAAATGACTTTATTACCAGTGATTACAGGTGAATCTACATGAAACATCAGTGCGACAGCTATTGTTGTACCAGACATCAACTCTATTATCAACGAGGAAGAACGACAGGACATTTCGGCAGAGTTACGACAATTAGACTTCAGTTATCGACAGATAGCCGAAATTCGTGAGAATCTACAGGCAGATGACAGAGCACCGAGAATTCCAATATCCAAATTGATGGCTCAGGTTCAGCTAGCCAAACGGCTGGATTCGAGCAACAGTGATAAAAATTTTATTGGTACTATAATTTCAGTCATGATTGCAGCATTGGTATACAAAAGGAGAGAAATTCTTCGAGCTATCCAGATTCAGCAACGAGTTCCAGATCCAATAACGACAGAGACTCCATGCGAACCAAGACCTTCAGTTCCAGCAACGGAAGTAGTACCCCAGGACTCTACACATCAGGTAGACCGCCAACGAGAACGAGACATTGTTTATAGTCATCATGGTATATTTTAATGAAAGTGGTAAGTGATAATGGTAGTGCTAGTGGTCAAGAAAGAAGCATTTAACATGAAGATTTACATATTTATACAAAAATAGTTATGTAACAGAATCACACAAATGTCACAAAATTTATAATGTACGCCTTTTGGATATGTGTTATATATATATTGGATTTTTATGGTCACATTTGGAAATTTAGATGAAACAAAGGATTGTTTACCATGTGTTTCATGCAAGAAGGGGTGAATATAGTGACCATCGTAACAACTCTCTAATAGATAAATGGCAGTTATCAGGTTATCTGGGGAAATAGAATATCTATTGCAACATTTTACTGAATTATTACATTATACATGTTAAATTTCAACAGTGTTAATTTGCACAGAAATGAGCACATCGTGAAGCTTGTAACAGGACGTGGTTAGTGATAAGCGTGCAGCCAGCTCATGCAGAGGAGTAGCAAGGAAGTTGACGTATGTCGCTTTGCAGAACCTTTGCTCAATGTTGTACAATTGTACTAACATTTCATTAGCAATATAAGCTTGAGTTTTTGCCATTACTGGGCATTGTGATTTTGAGGCCGAGGTGTGAGGAGCCTGTGACAGCGAGTGCCATGATGGGTGTGGCCAGTCTACTTGCAATCACTATGCTAGGTGAGTGAGCTGTTTAGCCTAAGATACTGCCAGATAAAGAGAGTTGGGAACTTTTAAAGATCATAAAGAGAGTTGGGGAATTTTAACAACTTAACGTTAAAATTGGGAAATTTTAAAGAGCTTAAACATTTCAACAAAAGCTAAAACAGAGAGGGGGAGTTATTTACGTATATCTGTATTATTCTAATAGAATTATTTACTTGTTAATTAAAGTAATCATTTACGTCGAATATTCAAGTATGTTCTAATAGTTTAAAGAGAAGTATTATGTCGCTTCGCTAAATCAAGGGCGAGCAAAGACTCGACAGTATAGCTATCATATATGTGTAAATGCTTGAAACTTCGTGCAACCCCTAAATAATCAATTAAGGGCTGATTATATATCGACTACGCAATGGATGTATTCTCTTATTAATGTTCTTTTATTTCATTCATAAATTTAAATATAAATTTTATTCAAGTGTTACATGTTTGTGTTTACTTCTTGAAACCTTTTCTGAATAGAGGACTACCACATTCCCTCTGAACGGAGGGCGCGTTATCGCTCTGAGAGCAGGGGCATTATACAGCTCTTAAAAATTTAACTATCGCTTAAAACCTATCAATTCCCTTTGCATCTACAACAAAATTAGCAATAAGTTTATCACCATATATCGTTTAGCATGAAGTATATGGAGAATAAGCGTTTGTTAAATACTTGTACAACAGTAGTGAAAGTCATGTCTGTGTAACATCAGATTTTTCGTGGTTTTCCCAGGTCGGTAAGCGTTAAAATTTTCTTAGACCTCGTGTCCGTCTGTTGTATTTCCTATCCTCTGCTTTGCAACGCCTCTGCTTCTTCTTCTACTCCTCTATTTTTCAGCCCATCCCCTATCATTCCATACCCTCTTTCGGTCGTTCGCTCTGTTTCAAATCATATTATATCACTGCGTGCTTTCTTTCACATTGTCTAAATTTATGGTTCCTTCGCTGTTGTTCTAGTGTGTTTTCCGTTTCTCTTCCTTAATTTGTATTATTTTTTCTACCGTCAAGGCTCTGCTAGCTCGCGTTATCTTAAACCGCAGGCATCCGTTAGCAAGCACCAAGGCTATTATCGCTTGTTAATTTCCGATACTTTTTACTGTCGTTTTCATCAGGTAGTGTTTTATTTTCCACGCACAATAACACACACTTACTTTCTCAGCATAAGCTGTTTTATTTTATCTGTCCATCGTACGTTTCCGTTTTTTATAAACATCCTTCTTCGTGTTCCCAAACGTTCCAAGTGTAAATACCTGTGTGCTCCTATATCAATTTTCCCACATTGTTTTTTCAAATCGCTTAACCATGATCCTACTGCCGTGTGATGATGATGAGATGCGGTTTAAGGGCGCTAAACCGCTAAGGTCTTCAGCGCCCTTACAATGTATAAAATATAAAGTAAAAAAGATAAAAGACGGGTAAAAACACCGCATAATTAAAAAACGGGACACAAACCCGCGATGCGAAAAAGCTAAAAACAACAATACACCAATCCCAAAAACCAACACACTAAAAGTATAGGCAATAAAAGAGTAAAACGTGTCAAGAACTGTAGAATGCGAGGGACATGAGCGTCATATGTCCACTGGGGAGTAGAGTCCCCCATTAAAACAGACAGAATAAAATTACAAAGCTAAAGGACGCTCAACGCATCAAATGCGCAGATTAAAATCCCTGTCACGAATAAAACGTAAAACACATTCTACAGCACGCGCGTCCTCTGCCAAAACGTTGGCTACGCCAACAGGCAGACCAACACGGACGCGCAACGGAGATAAAACCTGACACAATGTTAAAATGGGACGCACCGTTAAGGGCGCATCACATTGCTCACACAGTGGTGCGGGATCATCACTGAGCAGGTATCTATGACTAAAAAGACAATGTCCGATTCGTAAACGAGCTAACAGTACCTCTTCCCGACGAGAAGAACGAGAAGAGGTACCCCAGACTAACGGGAGAGGCTTAACCTCCCGCACCTGTTTCCCCGGAGGGCCGTCCACTCATCCCTCCAAAGCGAGAGGATGCGGCTACATAAAATAACAAACAAATCTGTGGAGGGAACAACAGAGTTAAAATATCTGGGTAATAAAATCGCCGACCTGGCAGCGGTGTCGGCAGACTCATTACCTGAGATGCCCACATGACCTGGATTCCACATGAAGGAGACGCTGATGCCAGAGACACCAAACGAGTGGAGCAGGTCATGAATGCGCTGTACGAGCTGGTGGTAACTGTACAACAAGCTAATACTTTGAAGAACACTCAGGGAGTCTGAACAAATAAAACAGTAGGGTAAGTCGTGCCGCTGAATGTATAAAAGAGACTGATAAATGCTAAAAACGTCGGCGGTAAAAATCGAAGATTGCCCCGGTAAACGAAAGGTAAAACTATTTTCACCACAAACAAAGGCACATCCTACTCCAGCATCAGTCTTAGATCCATCAGTAAAGATAAAATGAAAGTCCCCGAATTGCGACTGAAGTTCTAAAAACGCTGATCTAAAGGCTGAAGAAGGGGTCTCATTCTTCGGCATCGACGATAACCCAAGGTGACAGTGGGCCGCAGCGCGCAACCATCGAGGAAGATGCGTTTCCCCCTTGGAAGGTCGGCGCTGGCGTAACTCCAAATGCCGAGGAAGTTGACGAAATCGAACCCCTGCAGGGAGCAATGCAGAGGAGCTAACTTAATATTGCCAATCAAGCGAATCCTCGAAAAATATCGCGAAGGAAGGGTGGTCAGAGTCGACAGGCATAGCTGCACAAGAGCATCTCACGCCTGAAGGACAGCGGAGGCTCTGCAGCTTCAGCATATAGCCTAGGAACAGGGCTGGTTGGAAAGACCCCTGTAGCGAGTCTTATGCCACCATGGTGAATGGCATTCAATCGAGGTAATACAGATGGATGCACCGACGAATAGGCAATGCACCCGTAATCAAGCTTAGATCGGACCAAAGAGCGATAAAGATGTAGAAGGACAGTCGGATCAGCTCCCCTGGATGGACCACTTAAAACACTTAAAAGATTAAGAGAACGGTCATACTTTGCTTTTAAAAAGGAAATGTGAGAAGTCCAGCACAGCTTTCGATCAAATATCAACCCCAAATATTTCACCTCGTCTGCAAATGGAAGGACCTCCAACCCAAGATGGAGAGAGGCCGGAGGGAAAGCCTTCCGGCGCCAGAAGTTGATGCAGACGGATTTCTCGGCGGAGAAATTAAAGATGTTGGCGTTACTCCAGGCGTAGAGACGGTCGATACAGCTCTGGAGACGGCGTTCGAGTAGACAGGTCCGCCGTGAACTGCAATAAATGGCAAAATCGTCAACAAAAAGAGACGATGAAACGCCAGGTGGAATACAATCAACTATGGGGTTGATAGCAATTGCAAAAAGTCCGACACTGAGTATAGAGCCCTGCGGTGCTCCATTCTCTTGAATAAAACGACTAGATAAAACCGAGCCCACACGTACACGAAAGACGCGGTCCGTCATAAATTCCCGAAGAAATATGGGAAGACGACCGCGGATATTCCATGCGTGAAGTGTACGTAAAATGCCGCCCCTCCAACAAGTGTCATAAGCTTTCTCCAGTTCAAGAAGCACAGCCACGGTTTGACACTTTCTCAGAAATCCATTCATAATATGCGTTGACAGGGACACAAGATGGTCGACGGTAGATCGATGGCGACGAAATCTGCACTGAGCGTTCGCTAGAAGTTCCCGAGAATCAAGCCAACATGTCAACCGCCCGTTGATCATGCGCTCCATCACCTTGCAAATGCAACTGGTGAGGGAGATAGGGCGGTAGCTGGAAGGTAGTTGGCGATCCTTTCCAGGCTTAAGTATAGGGACATTGGTGGCTTCGCGCCAAACGGAAGGAAAAACGCCGTCTTGCCAAATACGGTTATAGACCTGTAAGAGAAAGAGTTTACTGTTGACTGAAAGGCTCTTTAACATCAGGACATGAATGCCGTCCGGCCCAGGAGCGGAGTGCCTAGAGCAATGAAGAGCGTGCTCCAGCTCCCTCATTGTGAAAAGTTCATTATAACACTCATTATTAGCAGACCGAAAATTAAAGGTGTCGGAATCCAGCCGGTCTTTGATAAAGCGAAAGCCGGTGGAATAATGGTCTGAACTGGAAATCGCCTCAAAGGCAGCACCCAGAGTGTTAGCGATGGCAGCCGGATCCACTATGTGGGCATTGGAAACCTGAAGGCCAGAAACAGTACAATGCGACACTATAACTGAGAAGCGACGAAGTTTATCCCAAACAACAGACGAAGACGCAAAGCGATTAAAAGACTCGGCAAAAGGAGTCCAAGACGCCTTCTTGCTATGCTGAATAATGCGGCGAGCCCTGGTGCGCGATTGTTTAAAAGTAACCAAATTATCAAGTGTAGGGTGTCGCCGTAATAAGCGAAACGCAGTTCTACGAGCACGAACGGCGTCCCGACAGTCCTCGTTCCGCCACGGAACACGGATACGCCCATGGTGAGAGGACGAACGGGGAATGACCCGCTCGGCGGCAGATAGCAATGTAGAAGTAAGGTGCTGCGCCAGTTGGTTAACGTCGGTGAAAAGCTGGTCGGCAAAATGCACGAGGCTGGAATACCAGCTCCAGTCGGCTTTTCTGAATATCCAGGTAGGTACTCTGGAATGCTGAACGTGGTGAGACAACAGAGAAAGGATGCAGGGGCAATGGTCGCTGGAGTAGGTGTCAGCGACGACGTTCCACTGCAGACGACTAGCAAGCTGGAGTGTGCAAACAGCAAGGTCCAAGTGAGAGAAAGTACCGGAAGAGTCAGAAATAAAAGTAGGTTCACCTGTATTGAGGATGCAGGGGTTGAACTGATCAAAAATGTCGGAAAGAAGAGTTCCCCTCGCACAAGCCCTTGGCGAAAACCACAGAGGGTGATGGGCATTAAAATCTCCCAACAGGGGAAATGGTGTTCGGAGAGCAGACATAGATCTCGAATGTCCGCGTTAGCGAAGGGAGACGATGGAGGTGAATATACAGAGCAAACAGGAAAGAAAAAACCGGGTAAGGGAAGTCTAATGGCAACAGCTTGCAAGTCGAACGTAAGAGCGAGACGTTGAAAATGAACGTCGTTGCGCACGAATAACATGACACCTCCATGAGCAGGAGAACCCTCCTCCGGTTCAAGATCGAAGCTAACGGAGTATAACCGCGGAGATCAAAAGGATCTTGAGGGCGAAGTTTAGTCTCCTGCAAACACACGACCATAAGTGAATGGGAACGCAATAAAAGTTGCAGTTCCGCCCTATGCGATCGGACACCACTATAGTGTTGTGCAGTTTCCATTAATTAGTTACTGTCATGATTAGGAACACATTGCTGCATCCTCTGATATTTTATTGAATGTACATGATAATATTATCCAATTGTAATAACACCTCATTATTTTAAATCACAAGAGGATGCGTGCATATGACAAAACAGGATATGATTATTAATCTAAACGTCCACGAGGACAAAGGGAAAAACCACTCTTGGACGAATCATATAAATAGTCAGACAGCGGAAGAAGCGTCAGACTTTGTCTGTGTGATGCTAACGAGACCTGTGCTACTTGTCAGCATGAAGGGTGTGGTCCTGCAACTCCTGCAAATTCTCCTTGTATGTGAGTAACCAAGTATTTGAGTCTAGTCTAATGGAACTGCCAATACTAAATTGATCTTTGAAAGAATTCATGTTTAGGTTCGGTTGAAACTCATTGGGGAAATATAATCGCTATCTCAGTATATATCATAAATATATTTTCTATTAGTTATTACAGTTTTAGAGTTTTAGATTACATTAGCTTGAACAGCTAAATTATATCACAATTTTAAATATGTTATTATCTTGAATATATTACTTCTTAGGGTTAGAATCTTGTGTATTATTTCTAGTCATCCAACTTCCTTCTCCTTAAGAGCACCTATCACTATAAATTGGTGGCAGCTCCGTGGGATTGTTTTATGTTAGGTGTGTCTAAGGAACACCCGAATCCGCGAATGCATAACAAATTTTTTTTTGGAGTTGGATATGTTTAAGTGTCTATTTAGATGTGAAAGAGAAATCAAACCTGTAACATTTACGATAGTATATGTGCATGTTGTTTCCACTACTATTGCGCAGGCTTTGCGTAGTGCTGACGAATTTGCTCTTACTCTAGTAAAAGCATTTTTTAGAAAATATACAGATTTAGACTTAAGGTTGCTAGAACGCCATGCAGGCAAGTTTAAAGGATTAGTGTGTGACTCACGAATAGAACTAGGTCTCAAAGGAAAATTAAGAGGGTTCCCTTGTCCATCTTATAAGGTTTATACTCACCACAATAGTTATGGTACGGTTATGTTTGACGTAGAAACTAGAATCTTGAAGCGTTATATAGACCCTGGGTGTCAATACGAGCTAGTAGAAATTGAGAGAACAGATTTCTTATATGACTATGCTTCTGGTGAAGTAGTTCTGGAACAAAAAAATCGGTGCGTCTGAAGGCAAAAGAGTATCTGTGTACCAAAATACATCACCTCGTTACGCGAAACCTAGGAGTGTGCATAGGGAAGTGAAGTAAATGGCAAACAAAACCAACTATCAATTAGGTGAAATAACCATTATTTATTCATGAATGAATGGCACTTTTCACTATCTGTGTAACAACAGGGTGTGATCTTTCCAAGCCGGATACCCCAATGTAAGTTTAGGGGGAACATTCCATGAATCAGGTGTGTCGATCTCATCCAGGTCTTCATCGTCCGTCCCCCCTTCACTAAAACCCTGTAGACTTTCATCGCTGATTTCTTCATCGGATTCGTAAATTGCAGCTTCTCGTGCGGTTAACCAGGATCTGAACTCCGATCCCATTCGGAGGTTGGGCACAGAAGTTGTTCTCTCCAGGGGCGGTGCCTCTTCCTGTAACAAAACACGAACAAGATGAGTTCCGAACAGAGAATCAAGGAATTAGAAGATAAATTAGCTGTCCTTACGGTAGCTAAAGTAAAGGATGTTAGCCTTGCGGCTATCATTAAGGACTTCAATGGCGATCCCAAGGGTAGACCGGTAAAAGATTTTTTGGAAAGTGTAGAACAATTAGCAGTTGTGGGGAATTGGACAAAAGTAGATCAAGTAAACATAGCTATTTCTAAATTGTCGGGAACTGCTAGACAATTTTACAGGGGTAGTGCTGAACTTAAAAGGGTAGAAGTAACTTGGGATGAATTTAAGAAGGCCCTTATTGCCAGATTTACTGAGAAATTACCTCCTCAATATCACTACACAGCCTTACAAGATGCCACTCAGAAATCAGATGAAACTGTGGAAATGTTTGCTGACAGATGTCGTCATTTGTGTTACAAAACTATTAGGGTGGTGGATAATGCTGAAATACAAAAAACCATAAATGAGGAAGCTGAAAGACGTTTGCTTGCTGCATTTATAAACGGATTAAAAGGTACTGTGGGACAACAAGTAAGGTTTCAGATGCCTGAAACGCTAGGTGCGGCAATCAGAGTCGCAACGACAGTAGAAAATGCAGAAAAACAGCGTGGTAGTCCGGTTCAGCCAGGAAACGAAAGGAAAGTGTTTATTGTGCGTTCCAGCAAAATATGCTACCTTTGCAATAAGAAAGGACACATAGCAGCTAATTGTTACCGTAAAGTACGAACACAAGACGCGGGTCAGGGTATGCGATCAGCAGGTAAAAATGAGCCAACGTTTAGACGTGTCACATTCAATCCACGAAACACATTCGGTCGTCCGCCAACAGGAACAGAAACTAGGCGTGGTACAATTCCGCCGACTCCTAAGTGTTTCAAGTGCAATATGCCAGGCCATTTAGCAAACCAATGTAAGTGGCAAAGTCCTATGGGAAACGGGAGAGGCTTGCCGAGGAGCGGGACTACGGCAAAGCAAGGCCCACAGCGACTCCCGCATTTTCATTAAAACCCTCACACAAGGAATTGTTGATAACAATTACTATTGCGGGGGAAGAACATGAAATGTTAATAGACACCGGCGCAAGTTTTTCGTGTGTAAAAACTTCACTTAGAGATCCGGAAGGAGTATACAGTCCTAGATTTTCAGGTGTAGGAGTAACAGGGGATGAATTAGTAATCGAAGGAGAACAGATAATAGAATTCACTATTGGTAACATACCGGACGTCATAGTGCATAGGTTTTGTGTTGCACCCATTAAGTATCACAGTGGAATTATTGGTTTAGACCTATTAACTGAGTTCGAGGCTGTAATAGATGTTCGTAAAGCTAGATTAGGAACCAAATATGGCTGGATTGAACTAAGAGCACCAGTTAGACACCCTATTTCGGGACTGATCACTCCGAGATTAGGACACGTGTGCATGGTTAGAGGCGAAGAGAGTCAAGAATATGTTGGTCCAGGTTGGAATATAATCTTAGCAGAAAACGTCAACATCCCTCAGAGGTCAGAAAACCAAGTACTTGGTCGCATTCAACGAATTAAAGGTATGCCTTTCCCTAGAGAAATATATGTTGAGCCTGTAGATGTAGGAATATATGTGGCTAGGGTGGTGTCTGCAATATATTGTGTTTTTAATAACGATGAGTTAAAGTGGATAAGAAGAAGTGAGAGACAGTTACCAGAAGATGCTAGATATTGTTTGATGAAAATTTTAAATATAGATGGAAATGACGATAATTTAGAAAAAGGAATTAAATTAGGATTTGCAGTAGAATTTGACGATTTGATGAATACAGGGAGTACTCCATATACAGTACCTAAAAATATAGAAATTAATATGTGTCGAAAATGTGAGAAATTAGTAGAGGATCCTAAAGACGTTGACAGACGTACATACCCCCTAGTTAAGTGGATGCCCACGACTCGAAGACCGGGGAAAGTGAGTCTCGGTGAGGATAAGGGCGCAGTTGAGCCGAGTCAGTGGAAGGGGCACAATCAAATATTGTGTTCGGCGGGCAGTCCCATCTCTGGAGGAGGGATGGAAGGAGGGTGGTTTGTTGGTGAAATGCCAATGGGTCAAAAAGGGCGGCAGCTCGTTCCCTCAGGGGCAGAAAATCGCTGGCCAGCGTCTGTTCACATTATAAGCATGGAGCAGGAGCCCAAAATCGCGGGTGTCTATGGGGATATTCCTAACCATGTCCGGAATGGAAAGGAACTCCAGCACTGCGTTGTGAGCAAGTACGGGGGAAGGGTGGTAGAGGTAAGTCCCGTGAGCCCTAAGACCGATGAACAGGCCGTCGGTGGCAGTGAAATATTCAATGAGAGTAAGTTATGTACAATATGTGAAGAAGAAGAAGGTGTACGGAAATATGTCTACACGATAAACGTAACAAAACCGATGTTAAAGACAAAGAGAAGTGGTGAATATCAACGACAAAATTTAGAAGTGCAACCACTTTGTGACTTAATTGAGAGAAAAATAGCGCATTTAAAGTGTAAAGAAAGAGAAATTGTAGCTGAAGTACTGTATGATAATTTTCCGCTATTTTTAGATGAATCTACAGGAGAGTTACCTTGTTCGGATATAGTAGAACATGAAATCGATACTGGAGATGCGAAACCGATTAGGTTAGGACCATATAGGGTTCCATTTTCATTAAAAGAAGAATTAAGAAAACAGATACAAGATATGTTAGAAAAGAAAATAATTGAACATACGAAGTCAGATTGGGCTAGTCCGCGCCTATTTGTGCCGAAAAAAGCTTTAGATGGTGTTGTTAAATATCGTCTTTGTATAGACTATAGGCGTCTAAATGCAGTCACGAAGGTACCTACTTGGCCTATACCAGACATTAAAGAAAATTTATCGATGCTTTCTGGAAATACGTATTTTTCAATAATTGATATAAGCTCAGCGTATCATGCAATAAAAGTAAAGAAAGCTGATAGACCTAAAACCGCATTTGTTTGTCCAGAGGGTAGTTACCAATATATTCGTATGCCATATGGACTAGTAGCAGCCCCCATGACGTGGCCAAAAGCTATTGATCTGATAATGGGAAATTTAAAGGGTGTCATGTGTCTTGTTTACATGGATGACATATTAGTATTTGGTAAAACAATAGGAGAGCATGCATATAATTTGCGAAAAATTTTTGAGAAAATACTGGAAGCAAATTTGAAGCCAGGTTTAGAGAAATGTCATTTCGCTCAACCCGAAGTTCTATATGTAGGTCATATTGTTAGTGCTCAAGGCATAAAACCTGATCCCAGTAAGGTAGAAGCTATCAAGAAATTACTTCCTCCCACTACTGTAAAACAAGTAAGATCATTTCTCGGAGCAGTAGGTTACTACAGGGCGTTCATTGATAATTTTTCAGACATTAGTAAACCATTGACCCAGTTAACAAAGAAGAATCAGAAATTTGAATGGAACGAAGCAGCTAATAGCGCCTTTAAAACTTTAAAGACTGCATTAACCTCACATTCACTATTAGCTCATCCAGATTTTTCATTACCTTTTATTTTGGCATGTGAAGCTTCAAATTACGGAATCTCTGCGATTCTGAGTCAAGAACAAAATGGATTTGATAGGCCCATTGCATATAGCAGCCGTCTACTGACATTGCCTGAAATTAATTACACTACAACTGAAAAGGAACTATTAAGTGTTGTTTTCGGTGTGAAGAAATTTAGAATTTATCTATTTGGCCACAAATTCACTATTTTTACGGACCATAAAGCTTTAACATGGTTGTTAACAACAAAGGGTCCCTTAAATGCGAGAATGACCAGATAGATGCTTGCACTAAGCGAATATGATTTTCAAATAAACTACAGGCCAGGAAAACTAAATGTTGTACCTGATGCATTGTCTCGTTTAGATGTAGGGGTTGAGTCGAGTCGGGTTCTTGCGGGGTTGAAACTCCAATCTCACAGTATACAGGCCCCGGTGACGGCACCTGGATGTCTGGAGGCGGAGTCTGGACCTCAGGAAGAGGAGTTTCAGGAGGCGGAGTTAATAGATCTCGGTGCACCGGCCCAAGGAACGTAGTAAAGTGGCTTCATCACGAATGAACCTGAAAGAACGACAACAAAACGATAACTATTGCCTACAACTTATACAAGAAATGGAATTAGGTTTTAATGAGTCTTTATTTAGAGATACTGATGGAATTTTATATCTAAAAGATGGTGAAAATTCAAAAATAGTAGTTCCAAAAGAAATGGTGCGTGACATATCTACACACCATGACACTACGTATAGTGCTCATCAAGGAATAAAAAGAACTCAATCTATTATTGAATTTAGGTATTTTTGGCCTACTTTGAAGGAAGATGTTAAAACTTATGTACAACAATGTAGAACATGTGCTTTACGAAAAGTAACTACAAAACCTGTAGCGCCGTTAGGAGTATCGGAAACTACAACTAGACCTTTTCAAATTATTTCTATTGATATTACAGGTCCACTAAACACTACAAAAGCCGGAAATAAATATATAATGACTATCATAGATCAATTTACCAAGTATCCTGAAGCAGTACCAATGAAAGATCAATTAGCTAGCACAGTCGCTCGTGCTTTAGTTATAGAGATTTTCTGTAGACATGGATCTCCTGAGAAAATCTTGACAGATCAGGGAACGAAATTTCAGTCTGCATTAATTGCTGAAATTTGCAAATTATTTCATGTCAGACATGTGAACAGTAGTACAATGCATCCTCAGTCGAACTCAATCATTGAAAGGTTTCATAGATACCTGAACGATGCACTTGCCATTATGATAAGACAGGTATAAAGATGATTGGGATAAAATGTTACCATTTGTTTTATTAGCATATCGTTCAGCGCCCCACACGGTTACAATGTACAGTCCTTTTTATCTATTATATGCTAGAGAAATGCGATTACCAACTGCATTAGATCTTGAACCAACTGAAATTGAAAATGAATTAGCGTCGAATGAAGAACACATTGAAATATTGAAACAAAGATTGGCGGAAGCATATAAAGACGTATACAGTCATTTAGTAGGAGGGAAACAAAAACAAAAGCAAAATTACGATAAGAAATCAGTAGAAAGAGAATTTGAAGTAGGTGATTATGTATATTTAGATAAACCTTACCTGTCCAAAGGGGCGAATAAGAAACTGGCTCCGAAGTACTCGGGACCGTGGCAAATTGTTGAGAAATTGACGCCATTGAATTATCGTTTAAGACTGAGTCCTAAGCGTACCACGGTAGTACATATAAACAGATTGAAAAAATGTTATACGGATGTAGAAGCCATAGAACAAGTTCCGGTCCCCAGACCGATAGTGGGTTCGCCTGCAGAGATAAACGTACCTAATGCAGAATCTGGCACAATAGTTGAGGCTCATTTAGTTGAGAATAACATTGAAAACAATGAAATAATAAACCTCAACGATACAATTAGTTCTCCCGAGCGAGATGATGAAAAGCAAGATCCTACGTGGAAAGGACGTAATATTAAGACCTCAATTAACCCATCGGGAACAAATCCTTATAACCTAAGGTCTAGAGTTCAAGCCCAGGGAGAAACTAGTTGTATTAGTGAGCACACAAATAATTGTATTAGAATGCACAAAATGCAATGATCAGCTAAGAGTAAATTCAAGTTTTTCTTTTTCCATTTGTTTCCAGGTAATACATGGGCGAAAAGGAAACCATATACAGATCCTTTTATGCTACCCAATGAACCGCTTATGACGAAGTTTCGTTAAACAATGCCTAAACCTCTCACAAACCAGCACGTTCGATACACGCCTGAAAAAGTGCTGTATTTGTAACCACTTTTATGCTATATTTTCTTAAACAGCTAAAGTCAAATATATGGTCTCTTCTGTGCAAATGTATTTCTCCGGTATAACTAGGTTAATCAAATTAATTTTGTATTTCGTGCAGCGCAATCCTGCTATTGCACGTACAAGTGTTATGCAGAAACACGTATATATATTACTTGCCTAAAACTTATAATTTTTCCAAAACACCGCTTGCTCGCACAAATCTCACTTCGGCAGCTCGCTTATCGCTCCGTGTTTTTAAAGGCTGCTTATCGCCTCCGCAGTTCCCGCTTGCGCACTCAGTTAAATGCCTAATTAAAAAACCAAGCGGGTTATCTCGCCACAATTTCCCAACTTGCTATCTGGTACTTTTCCTGCGCACTTCCGTTCACACCACCGAACCACCGCAGCATCCGGTTGAGATATGAATTAAATTTCCGTACCATCGGCCACACAACCACATTTGAAGATTTTCAGTCTAATTAAACTTCCCTTCACACGGCCATTTTTAAAATCAACGTGCTCTTTAAACATTTTTATCACAACGGCCATCTTGTCACGATAATACTCCCCTTGTTATCGTGCCATTTTCATAACTTTAATTGCAGCGGCCATGTTGTGACGCAAATCCCCTCCTGCTTTCCCAGCCTTTAAACCTTCGCACTTCGGCTCCCTTCCTTCATTCTTAGTCGTATTCTTAAAGGCTGCTCACTAACATGCATCCACGCAGTGTCGCAACTACCGTCAGCACCGAGATTTTTTTACACTTCTCCTTCCTCTGGACGAGTGTACACAGAGTTGTTGTCGTACCATCAACACGCAGTTGAATATTCTCTGTTCGAAATCCAACAGCAACAACACTTGGGCTTTTTCACCGACGACTACCCTCCGCTCAACGCAGGATCTTTTCTGCAACACGAACAACATCCTCAGCCGCCACAGCCTTTCACATCGGCGTTGCTGAATGTGCCAGCTCCTGTGCAACCTCTGCCGGGTTTCTACGACGCCTTCGGGCATCTGCAGCCAGCACTCGACGAAGCCATCCAGCAGGCATTTCCTTCTTCGCCTTCAGCGTCTCTGCAGGTGCAGGGTGGATCTGAGCATTCGTTCACAAGTGCCGACAGCGCCATCTTCTCTGCGGTTCCGTTCCTAACCTCTGCTGCAGGTACTACTCCTCCACCACGTCTGCCAAAAGCCCACACCTCTCCTTCCTATTCTCGTTTCCTCTTTGTCTTCGTCTCCCATCCTAGGTAGTTCCATTTCTCCCCTCTTCATTATCGCCGTTTCTTCTCCCATTATTCCCCCTACATCTCTTCCTCCTTCTCCAGTCATCTAGAGCTCTCGCCAGCTCCTCGATTCACCTCCACACCGCTAGCTTCCCCATCCTTACCCAACCTCGAACCCACGTCCCTGGCCCAAATCCAGGTTCAACCTCTTTCTCCTCCTCCTCTTCCGACTACGAAGTTGTGCCTCACTCTCCTTCTAATCCCCCTCCTCCGCCTTCTATTTTCACACCAAATACCCTCCAGAAATTTCTTTACCCACCCCCTACATCCTCTCCATCTCCTCCGCTTCAGTACAATCGCATATCTGCCGCAGATCAGTCCGTCTTCAAAGTCCTCTCCTGCACACCTAGTGCCTTTCGGGCAGCAAACAGAACCCGCAGACAGCTGTTTCCTACCGCTGCCCGGACTTCGCATCGCCGCCTGCAGCAGACCTCCGGGTGCTGTTGCACCAACCAACACCTCCACGACGGATAGGTGCAGGACTTCCTGACTATTCCAGACAACGAGCAAGTGGCAGACCTTGCACTACCACATTTAGTGCCTATTACTGCAGCGGCAAGACGGCGCCTAGCTCGTCAAGCACGAGCGTCATCTACGCGCAATCCGGCAGTCACTCCTCCACCACCCAGGGTCAAGAAACCTCGCTCTTCTTAACTCACCAAGTTTCGTGCCTTGTTTCTGCGCTTGTGCAGTGTTTTGTGTATGTGTGTGTGTGTGCGTATGTACGCGCATGCGTGCAGTGTTTTTTGTATGTATTTTTTGCTCAAATGTTTAATCTTTCTTCTTCAAGCGGATATTTGTAATTGTATCCGCAACCAGAAACTCTGAAAAAACATTTCAAGTGGTATGCAAATGTAAACAGCATTACGTATGCATTGTATTTTCATGCTTTTTAAACAAAAATTATGCATTGCTGCCCCTTATATAACAGCGCAACAAACGCTCTTGAAAAACAGTTCATTCTGACGCGTTCCCCCTATACGTGCAACGATCCTTTGGTCAATTTAATTTCGCACCAAGGCCTATATGTGCACAATTTTAATTTCATTACTCGCCCCGATATTGTTTATAATCCACGGTGTCTGTTTTGACAAACATAAAGTTTGCCAAACTCATAATATTCCTCACCCGTATACGCATTTGCATACTTTCATTTGTAAGTGCTATCCTAGTAAAGTCAAACATTTCTTACTGTAGTTTTCTTTTATGCTATCTGCAATGTTTTGCTGTAACAAATCCTCCGGTTTCTGCTGCACTTGCCTGACTAAAAGTATGATCATCGTGTAATGCAAACTGTTTTAAACAATTTTCAAGTATTTACCGTGTGGTATGGACCTCACAACAGTAATGTCTGTTCTCCAACTTGCTTGGAGTGTCAAACACGTCGTGCTTACCTTGTTTTTAATATTGTCACGACCTACCTGGTCGCAACATAGGAGGGCGTAGGGAATCGGATGGTAAAACACTCGCTAACAATAATTTAGTTTGTTTATTATGTAAAGTCAGGTTGTATTACACAAATAGAGGTAGCTAGACCGTTAGTTAGGATGGGCTATTTAGTAGCCAATTGAAGAGTAAGATAGTTGTACAAAGTATAAGTGACTCACCTTAGGGATTGTGACGGACCTCAGTCGGTCGGCATCCCCTCACACCGTGTCGAACCGAGGGTGCCGTCATGACGCTTGGTTGGTATAGACGGGCGTCAGCCGTGTAGCATCCCTAGCTGCATTGGACTAAGCGTCGAGCAGCATCCCCTCTTAGCTACACTGAACTGAGCGCGCCACCGGATGCCTATACTCAGTTTATATATGATTTCTATATCCGGTGGTGGTTTGGCCTTTCCGTCTATTTGCGTCACTACCGTACCACAGGCTTCCAAGAAGGGTGCGCCTGGTACGTAACCGGAAGTGGCATCAACCACTAAGGGTAGATATCGCTTTAATGTGGCGAACTACCCGGACGTCGTGGGCTGTCGGAATAGGAGTGCCTTTGTGTAATTTCCCTCGGATGGTGTGACATCCGTGGACAACTCCATTCCTTGAATTTAGAACTTAAGACAATTTATGTCTTCTATCAAATAATTAAGTATTACTGCCAAATAATCCACTAGTCCAATTTCGAAACAGTATGGTTCGTTACACATCCCACCAGTTTACAAAATCGCTGCCCCAGCGATTGCAAAAAAAAAGAGACCAAAGCGAGAGGGCAGACAGCGTCCAAGGCAAAAACAATCATGCACCAAAAAAAACAACAAAGAAACATAAACAGAAATCAGCACTGAAGGCGCGAAGAAAAACAAACATGAGGGTAAACTAGCGCTGAAGGCGCGTACAAAAAACACAGAGGAATGGGTCCACAGGTACACAAGGCCCAGATACCATAAACAGTTACATATACAAAAAAATAAAACATAGTTACAGATTCAAAAAAATAAAACATACATGAACACAAAAATTAAAAAAAAAACCAAAACCTAGGGCAGAATAGGAAAAGATCGGAAAAAGGTAAGGGCGAAGTCCAAAAACAAAACAAGGGGTAGGAGGAGAGAAATCAGAGAGGAAACACGAGAAGAAGGAATGAAGGGAAAGGAAAGTACCCCAGCAAGTAACGGAGAGGCCACTGGGACGTAGAAGAGTACGAAAAAGCATACACTTCCACTGTGTATGTTATAACCACAACATGGAGAACATTATTACACAACAATTAAAGAGTGAAACAGAAACAAATACACCTTGAGTCACAGGAAAGAAAGAGTGCATGAGCGCGTGCGGGTTAAGTTCATCATCGGTTCGCGCACCACAGGTTGTCTATCCCATCCTGGTGTAGACGAAGAATACTTCTCGGTGAATGACACATTGCGGCTTGTTTTCCGCTCACTGCTCAAAGTTCCGGTTATCACAACACTCAGGAAGTTCTCGCTGATAATGGATGCCGACCCAGTGTTGATTGCAACTGGATCAGCTGATGTCAAGGAATAATAGGTCATAATGTTAAGATGGTGCAGTGGGATGAGGGTGTAAAATAACGGTGAAGAATGTCCTTGGTTCGTAAATGAGCAGTGACCAACGGCAATGTCCAACTGGGGTCACCGAAGAGGTTGGTTGCACCTTTCAAAGGTAAGAAAATGCCAATTCTATTTAGGCATAGGAACGCAGAGCTACCGTCCAGTTCAGGGTACGTGGTTCGTTGAAACTGTACCACGTAGAAGTAGCGAAGCACTGGTAAGTTCATGTATTCTGTCCATTAAGTTGTGGGACACTGGCAGTACGGACAGGTGCAAATACACACGAAAGTCTGGAGCACAGCGCGAATAAACACATCGCATGTTATTCGTAGAAGTTTGTTTGGAACGGTATACACATCACCACACACGAAGTAAGAGCACTCATAAACCTTATGACTCAAGGGTGAAGAAGAATTATACAATCTTCACTAATTAGTATAAAAGAAATAAGAATTACAATTCTGACTACAAAAAAAAAAATAAAAAAAAAATAATAATAATAATAACAAAAACACACATTGTAAATATTGGCTTGCTTGTGGACCATGAGACGTTTTTAAATGTTACCTGATTATAGGCTCATAGAGCATACCATAATAAGTACAGTATATAACACAAAACTTTACATCGAAAATAAAACAAAAACCATACATAAACATTACACGACAATTTGCCATAATATATTCCAATAAAGTGAAGCTGAAATCAATTGCATCATTTTGACGCATAAAAAAACACCTCTGCTGCGTATACTGTCCTTCCAGCAGCTTAAACCAAAGTTTAAATACAACATGAATGTACCACAAGAGTGTTTTCTTCACTCAACAAAACTAAATGTTGTTAACCCAAGTATACAACACAATAGTACCAAGTGTCATAATGGGACTGACACACAAATAAACTTGAAAAATATCACAATAATCCTCTCAGCAAAAAAAAAATTTACAAGATTTCAAGTCCTCCATCATTGACTAAAATCAAATATTATGTCGTAACCATCTCAATACATAAAGCTTATTTATTTATTTGTTTGTTTACATATCATCTCTTCATTTATTAATATCCGTGTAATGGTAGGCGTAAGTGGAAAAGGGTAAATATGCAAAATCATTAGTTGATTAAAACGAAAGCAGCAAATGCGTAATTGAACAATTTGAAACATCACAAAATAAAAATTATAATCTGAACATCTATAATGCTATGTGCTTATGCAACAGCACCATGGCATTAAAACTAATATCGGTGACTTCCTGATATTAAGCAGGGTGCGTCTCAGCACTGATGGTAAGGAGCATAAACATAATTTTGTTCATGGTGATTTTGGTTTGTGTATTTTTCAGTTTGTAGACAATGTAGAGGTTAAATTGTTACAAAGAACAAAATGTATATAGAGTGTAATAATTGGAAAACAATAGCAATCTTAAAGCAATCGAAAGTTAAATAATGTTTGATAAAGCGAATCCAATAATTATTAAAAATTTAGTTTCGCACTTGCAAATTATCAGGGGCTAATCGGAGAAAAACAAACGACGTCACGAGTACAAAAAAAAAATTAGTAATTCAACTTTTCCACATACCTCTTCCCTAGAAATTATAAGTGTCTGCTAGAGTGACACCGATTATCATTTTGGCATTATCAGTGAGCATGCTTATAGCTTACCATCTTATTATCAGTACTATCTCCCCTCCGGAAACACAATTCCGAAGTACCACTCCAAGGAATACAACTATAAATACAACACAACTTGTACTACCATATGAGTACAGGATGCGACAAATCCGTGGTATAGCAACCACGTGGAAACTCTGGCCATACACTCTGCCAACAAAACAAATTATGCATGCAATGCAACTCAGAAAATACTCATCTATGGGTTTCCGTCTCAGGGGCCATCAGGCTAACCCTGAGAGAAACGAATAATTTGCCAGTAACATACGTCCATCACGATGCAACCTAAATACAGCCTACCTTCAGGGCCATCAAGCTTACCTGAAGAGCTCAAAATCACCGTAGAAATCCAAAATTCCTGGAGTGTCCCATATTTAAATATAAAAAAGTGAATAATAAATCTAGAAAATAATCCTAAGAGAACCTAACCTATGGAAGCGCTTCCAGTATATTAAACTAAATCACTATCATAACCAAATTATCTCATAACCTAAGGGACGGGAGTAGCAAAACTAGGGGCCATCCTGTGAACCTGTAACACACAAAACTCATGGTCATAATTCCAATGGGAGAACAAAACAAATAAACAAAAATGTAACATGCTGAGAAAATATTGTGGAAGCGATGTCGGCATCCATATCAAAACGTCAAAAGGGATAACTGCATTGTGAAACACCGAACAGTAATAGCAGGAATCATTACAGGACTCAGTTCGATTCCCGAGTATTCTATTAGAGGTTAGGCATAAATGATCGTTGGTAAATCCATATTACCTGTGAACGTAACTAAAAACACGAATAAGAATCTGTGCTTCCATAGTGATCATAAAATCAAGGTGGAGACAAAAAAAAAATAATTACAAAATGACTTACGTCACACAATGAGAGTCTTAACTAGTCTGGAACTATAAACAAATGGGAGTATTGTAGCAATCTTAATGAAACTCAAGTTAATTGAAATGGTCAATAATACGGTTGTTCGTTTTCTTGATCAAGGAGAAAACAGGAAGGGGGGGGGGTATAAGGGAGAATGTCCGGTAATAATGTGGAGTATAACTAGGCGGAAAACAGGCACAATCAAAGCAATAATTATTGCAACAATAATGCTATTAAGAACATGGAAACTTAAAGATAATCTTTCCGCATTAATACTCCACTATACACTGCAGTCGTAAACCACAACGGAAATCCTGAATCCGATAAAACAAAAAAAGATTGACCAAAAAGCAGAAAGTGTCTAGAAAATAGCAATTATAGCAGCAGAAATTATATATGTATAATAACAGAAACAAGAATACAAAGTTAAGCGAACAGAAATCTGCACTAATCGAGATAACAGTTGAAGCTCACGGAAAACCACAACGGAAATCCGTAAGAAGCGAGGCTCAAAGTAGCTAGGCTTTGCAGAAAAATAAGCAGTCAGAAGCAAACATGGATGCACGGACATTGCAGAGGATTCGTATTTTGAACAAGGAGCTGGAGGCCCTCCAAGCGGAGCAGGACAGGGGTGGCCTATCCGCGAAGGTAAAGGAAGAGCTGCGCTATGTGATCTACGTCGCCAGCCGTGTCCTGACCCAGTCGAGATTAGGGGTACTGGCCAGAGGGGAAGTGGGGCGCATCGGTGACAAATTAATACCGGTGCAAATCTCCCTAATCCGACAGATCATGGTAAGTGCTCAAAAATGATACAGGAAAAAAAACAGAGCAAATAGTGGAAACATAAAGCACAGAAAATTATAATTTTAGACACGGTATGTGGCAGTTCTTCCGGCGGTGAAGGGGTTGTCGCCACCAGGTTCTCCTGAGCCGCCAACTCCGTAGGGGAGGCAATAACATCATTCCCTGAGGCAAGCGCATCCCTCCAGAAATGTAAGTACAGTGCACTATAAGCTTAGCTTACAAAATAAAAGCTTTCAGAAGGAAAACACAAAGCGCAAATGCAAACAGAACTAAAGCAATTAAGAAATATCAGCGATTAGCTGTAGGGGGGGGGGTAGGGTATATAAAAAAAAAGGGAATACAATGTGCTCAGTGCTCGGTGGGCTTATAAAGGACATGTATAAAAAAATCGACCAAAAGAATCCACATAGCATTACTAAAATAATAAAAATTTCAAAAACAAACTACAAACGCGTACGTCTTACTAACAAGTACAGGGGGAGGGTGGACAGTTATCAGTACATCAACGATTAGAGATTACCCAAAAATAAGTACACACTTCCCACATATAAAAATTTCACAAGGGACACTAAAGTATCAAAATCTTAAAATAACATAAAAGTTAGGCGTGGCTTTACAAAAATTAGGGAAAAGTGAACTGCAGCATTAATCTTAGCTATGCTGCACAAAAACACATACACACACACAAATATAGAAAAAAAACACGACGGGATAAAACACAAAATACCAGAAATCCGCATCTGGTGCATCACAAAAATACCAGAAATCCGCATCTGGTTCGTCACAAAAATACCAGAAATCTGCATCTGGTTCATCTCCAGGAAACCTCCTCTGGAGCAGAGTACTCTGAAAACAACAATAAAAAAAATTGCCAGCTACAGGGTGTCGCTTCGGATTGACCTCTGCACTGCAATAACATATTATCCAGAACTCTTGTCTGGGAACACAAAAACAAGATTGCCAACAACAGAGGACCCCTGCGGATATACCTCTTGCTGCGCAACAAAATAACTAGATCCCGTAAAACAAATACGATTCCCTCCTAGGGGCCGTCAGGCTAACCCTAAGAGAAACGAATGTTTGCTAATAACATACATTCTCACGCAATATAACATGCAACAATCACTAACAGTAAAACTGAAGACACTATAATTTCCAAAAAAAAGAATGCGCAATAGCACAAAAAAAATTACTGTGACCGGGAGGGTGTTCAACACAAAAGGGGGGGGGGTTTACAAGGTTAACAGCACATTGTAATAACGACAAAAAAAGAAGCTAGAACAAAGCAAGCAAGTAGAAATATTACAGCAATAGTTATCTACATCACATTCTTCACCGTGTTCCAAAAGTGTATTACTACAAACATGGCTTAAAAATGAACTTCTAGGGTTTTTACGGTGTGTTTCAAAATACAAGAGTCAATACGATGAAAGCAAGGGAATAAGCTAGTTCGGGGAAGTTACTAGGACTCCATTTTGTAGATACATTGAAGCTAATAGAAGCTCTCATAATGCAACAGCGTGCACATTGCCAACAATCAACATCATAGTGCATACATAAGCTATGACGTAATTCATGAGCTATAGTCACAGCAGTTAATTCAACAGAATATAACATCACTTATAAAGGAACTGGGGTTCACAAAAGTACACGTATAAATGGGTCAACTTCATTTACAATTCCACGTTGAAATTCAAAAGTAGTAAGTAATACTGCATGATTGTTGTGAAGAATGCGAAGTAAATTTTCTCGAATGTGGCGCAAAAATTTATTCAAAGTATCAGTAGCATGGCCACTCACATGAAAGTGATTATGCTTATACCATATAATAATATTAGTAAGCACAATGGAAATGTTCAGAGGAGCGAACAAAGCGTAAACAAGATTTGTGGAGTGTAAGCAACATTTAAGTTATACTGTTGCGGTGGAAGATTAAGTTTGAATAGAGGGGATAATCAACCACAAAACTAATTCCAAAAATCGGGGACCATGAATAGAAAGTGTGGTCCGAGAACGTGGCGTATGCCGCGAGTTGGTCTAGTTTTTACGTCTATATACCAAGTGTGATAAGGTGAGGGTGGGCGGGAGGGTAAAATTAAAAATGTACTATACCAACAAAAAAATTATTTTCAAAAAAAATAAAAAAAATTTCGAAAATCACAAGAAGGTTGCGAGAGGAATTCAAATATGGAACCGGAAATCCAAACTGGCGCCTCCACCAAATATGTCACGACCTACCTGGTCGCAACATAGGAGGGCGTAGGGAATCGGATGGTAAAACACTCGCTAACAATAATTTAGTTTGTTTATTATGTAAAGTCAGGTTGTATTACACAAATAGAGGTAGCTAGACTGTTAGTTAGGATGGGCTATTTAGTAGCCAATTGAAGAGTAAGATAGTTGTACAAAGTATAAGTGACTCACCTTAGGGATTGTGACGGACCTCAGTCGGTCGGCATCCCCTCACACCGTGTCGAACCGAGGGTGCCGTCATGACGCTTGGTTGGTATAGACGGGCGTCAGCCGTGTAGCATCCCTAGCTGCATTGGACTAAGCGTCGAGCAGCATCCCCTCTTAGCTACACTGAACTGAGCGCGCCACCGGATGCCTATACTCAGTTTATATATGATTTCTATATCCGGTGGTGGTTTGGCCTTTCCGTCTATTTGCGTCACTACCGTACCACAGGCTTCCAAGAAGGGTGCGCCTGGTACGTAACCGGAAGTGGCATCAACCACTAAGGGTAGATATCGCTTTAATGTGGCGAACTACCCGGACGTCGTGGGCTGTCGGAATAGGAGTGCCTTTGTGTAATTTCCCTCGGATGGTGTGACATCCGTGGACAACTCCATTCCTTGAATTTAGAACTTAAGACAATTTATGTCTTCTATCAAATAATTAAGTATTACTGCCAAATAATCCACTAGTCCAATTTCGAAACAGTATGGTTCGTTACAATATACCACTCATTTACAAACATTTGTTGTCCAACAGGCGTTCAACCTGCACTCGTTGTCAAGGGTATATCCCATAGAGTTATGTTGCGTGCTCTCATATAATTGTTTTTAAATTCTCCATTGTATATATGCAAATAATCCTTTAAAATATTACATACAATAATTCAAAATGTTCAAATAAAAAAATGAAGGTTGTTGTTTTATTAATTTTTTCGGAATAAGTAATTTAATTTTTATGGCGTTTGTAAATAATTAAATTTCATAATATTTTTACTACATTTTGCGCTTTGCTTATGTTTTCTCTGTATTTTTATCAAATTTTGAAAATATAATATTTATCCACTTTATTCCTTCGTGCACTTCATTTAACCGTATGCATCATTTTTTCAAAATAGGGCTCCTTTCCCTCTCCTCATATTTTCTTAGTAGTCACGTAAAATTGATATAACAAATCAAATATCATAAATAATGGTACTACAACAATTTCCATTACATATTGCAAATATGTTTATATAAAATTGTGTTGGCACAATTAATGTTTTCAATTTCAGCAATCTTATCATTCTTCTCATTTGGTCCCGTATTCAAAATCTTCTTCCTGTTCTGCTTCTTCCCCACCTTCCTCACCATCCCCTCCACTGTTCTCCTCTCCTCCCTCTTCTGTGTTTTCGTCATAATTTGTCTCATAATTTGAAAAGTCCTCCACTCCACCAGTACAAGCGCCTTCCAATTTTCCTATCATCTGCTTTAATGTCTCAAATTCATCGTACATTTTCCCCACGTTTCCTTTTACTCTATTCACCAATTCCTGCTGCTTCGTCACATTCTGCTTCTTCTGTTCCAACTCTCTTTTCATTCTTTCTATTATCCCGTCAATTGATCTTACCCTTTATTCACATTCTTGGTTTTCCTTCTTTACCACCTCTATCTCTCTCTTTACTTCCTTCATCTTACTATCGCATTCCTTTCTCATTTTTGTTTCGTTGTATTCATTCCTTTCCTACAACTTTCCGTTGCCGCTTTCCGAATACTGTTCACAGATACTCTCCCCGCTTCTCCGTTTCCATTATATTCCGAATTTATTTTCAAATTCCCCTCGGCCGACCACCTTGATGATCTCTTCACCCTTCCACTCACTTTTCTCCCTCCACCTACATTTAACTGCCACTCACCCCATTTTCCGCATTGCCCAAATATATAATATATATAAAGTTTTCAGAAAAGTAGCAATTCATCTGATTTACAACGCTATAAGCCATCACAAGCTCACTCTTCCGGTGTCAGCTTCCGTTCCAATTCCAACTCCTCCGGCAAGTCTAGTGTCCATCAAAAAACTGCAATACACCGTCTCCACCAGAATCGAACTGTTGTCGCTAGCATACATACTCACCGGTTTTTTATATAGTTTACACCTGTCGTTCACCCCCGTCTTACCTTCCTCACACCCGCATCTCCCATTTAAAACGTACCCCTCCGGGCATTCAAGTTGCCCCATCTCCACACCCCCATATATTAACCCTCTACATCTCGTTACAGGTTTTAAACAATTATACACGTTCTTAAGCGTCCCCAGGTTAATAAACCTACACCCACCACACTTACGGTATACGCACGTGCAGTTAGGCAACAATTCTTAATCTTTATCACATCTTGTCACATTCTCCAAATGACCCGTCTCGTCAGTCAAATCGAACCCACACCTCCCAAAACTAACGCAACTCCTCTCCGCGTTGGCAATTCCCACTAGCAACAACGCTATAGCAATCATCGTTGCTAATCATTTCTTTTCTATCTCATCGCTTCCTTTTATACCTTCTCTTCCATCCACATATACCATCTATTCTCGCCACACATTCTTCGAACCAATCACAACGCATTTTATTTCCTCCAATCCACACCATCTATTCCCTTTCCTCCACCAATCACATCTCGTCTTATTTTCACCAATCACTTTACGCCACGTCACTTCCTGTTATACTCACTTTTTATTCCTCAACCGCCATCGTTTACCTCTTTCAGATCACGACCTCCGCACGCACTACACCTCCTTAATCCCCGTTCCTCTTAATCTGTCAAATTCATTTTCTCTTCATTTTCATACCTTTTTGTCCAATCAATGCAACATCCTCCTCTCCATTTCCTTCCATCCACTTCTATCCATAAGCTTCTCAGTCACGTGCCAATCCATCCACCCTTATTTCCTTATCTCATATCCCCTCTTAAGGAAGTGGATTATCGTTAATCCTCACCGCTAGTGGCAACTCTTCCAACTTCCCGCTAATCCCACTAATCCACCGGATTAAGACGGATTAATGCGACACCAACGCCACCTAGGGGCAGGATTATCGTTAATCCAACCTGCTTAAAGAGGGGACTTAACCATACACAACTGTTATTTTAATATGTGGCATCCTGGGTTAGAAATAAGCAATATTGGCATATCCTAGAGGTTATCAGTATGAGGTATTTAAAAAAATCAGCCCTTCGAGAAATTTATGCCACGTAAAAGAAAAATTATTGCAATGCATATGTGATTCATAGCCAACCACTCTATATCTTGATCACTTAAGCATAAATAAAATAACTCAGTTCCAATATCCTGATACTAATCATGTGTGTCACTACCCACACAAAAAATGAAATTCACTTTAATAAAAGATTCGCAAGAAAAACTGAAAACAATCAGAAAAACCGTAATTGCTGAATACTTGTAATCATATCCGCGCGCACGGAAAGAAAAAATGTAGATATCAAAATCTATCCACGAACTAATTAATAAGTACATAAGAACCCCCAAAATTAAAAATGCTAACGGAACCTGCCGGTAAACCCGAGAGCGTAACGAGTCCTTAAAATCATCCCTATACTCTTGTCGTAGTGATGATGATGAAGATGATGATGAGATGCGATTTAAGGGCGCTAAAATGCTAAGGTCATCAGCGCGCTTACAAAGTGTAAAATGCACAGTCCAAAAATAAAACTCCGATAAAAAAACCGCATAATTAAAAAACGGGACACAACCCCGCGATGTCCAAAATGTAAAAAACAAAACACCAAATTCCAAAAACGAACGTAATAAAAGAGTAAAAAAACGTGTCAAGAACTGTAGAATGCCAGGGACACGAGCGCCAGATGCCCCATTAAAAAGACAATATAAATCACACAGTCAAAAGACGCTTAGCGCATCAAATGCGTCTGGTAAATCCAATGTCACTGATAAAATGTAAAAGACATTCTACAGCACGCGCCTCGTCTGCCAAAACGTTGGCTAGGCCAACAGGCAGACCAACACGTACGCGCAACGGAGCTAAAACTTGACACTCTGCTAAAATGTGACCCACCGTTAAGGGCGCATCTCACTGCACACAGAGTGGTGCGGGGTCACCACTGAGCAGGTATCCATGGCTAAAAAGACAATGTCCGATTCGTAAGCGAGCTAAAAGTAGCTCTTCCCGACGACACGAACGAGAAGAGGTACCCCAGACTAACGGGAGAGGCTTAACCTCCCGTAACTTGTTCCCCCGAAGTGCCGTCCACTCATCCGTCCAACGCGAGAGGATGCGGCTACTTAAAATAACACACAAATCTGACGAGGGAACAACACAGATAAAACATCTGGGTAATAAAATCGCCAATTTGGCAGCGGCGTCGGTAGACTCATTCCCTGAGATGCCCGCATGACCTGGAATCCACAGGACGGAGACGCTGATGCCAGAGGCACCAAGCGAGCGGAGCAGGTCATGTATGTGCTGTACGAGAGGGTGGTAACTGTAACGCGCGTTAATACTCTGAAGGGCACTCAGAGAATCTGTACAAACAACACACTGGCGCAAGTCGCGCCGCTGAACGTATAGAACAGATTGATAAATACTAAAAGGTTCGGCGGTAAAAATCGAACATTGCCCCGGTAAACGAAAGGTAACACTATTCCCACCACAAACAAAGGCACATCCTACACCAGCACCAGTCTTGGATCTATCAGTAAAAGTAAAATGAAAGTCCCCGAATTGCGACTAAAAGTTCTAAAAACGCTGATCTAAAGACAGAAGAAGGGGTCTCATTCTTCGGCATCGACGATAACCCAAGGTGACGGTGTGCCTCAGCGCGCAACCATGAATGAAAACGCGTTTCCACCCTTGGAAGGGTCAGCGCTGGCGTAACGTCCAAATGCCGAAGAAGTTGACGAAATCGAACACCTGGAGGGAGCAATGCAGAGGAGCTAAATAAATATTGCCGATCCAGCGAATCCTCGTAAAATATCGCGATGGACTCGTGGTCAGGCAAGCTTGAGAGTCGACAGGCATAGCTGCACAAAAGCATCTCACGCCTGAAGGACAGCTGAGGCGTGATGATGATAATGATGAGATGTGGCTTAAGGGCGCTCAACTGCCAAGGTTATTAGCGCCCTTACTATGTGTAAAATATAAAAGGAACAGTCAAAAAGGTAAAAAAACCCATACAAACCGCTTGGGCAAAACACTAAAAAAACACATGGTGATGATGAGATGCGGTTTAAGGGCGCTCAACAGCTATGGTCATCAGCGCCCTTACAAAGTATAAAATGTAAAGTCCAAAAAATAAAATAGGGGTAAAAAACCGCAGATACAACAACACTATAAAATAAGCCATAGAAGTAAAAAATTTAAAATCCAGAAATTAAAATACGGGACACAAACCCGCGTAGTCGATACATTAAAAACATATCAATGTCTAAAAAGCGACCACACTAAAAAAGTTGCAAAGCAAATAATAAGAGTAAACTACGTGTCAGGATCAGTAGATGACAAGGGTCCAGACCGTCGTATGAACCCAGGGGACAACAGCCCCCCATTAAAATGGACAATATAAAATCATAAAACTAAAATACGCTCCGCGCATTAGATGCGTCGAATAAAACCACTGTCACGGATAAAACATAAAAGACTTGCTACAGTATACGCGTCGTCTGCCAAAATGTCGGCTAAACCAACAGGCAGAGACAGACGAGCGCGCAATTGTGCTAAAACTTGACACTCCGTTAAAATATGACACACTGTTAAGGATACAGCACAGTGATCACAAAGTGGTGCGGGATCACCACTAAGCAAGTGTCTATGACTAAAAAAGCAATGTCCGATACGAAGGCGTGTTAAAATTACCTCTTCCCGACGAGAAGCACGGGAAGAGGTAGCCCAGACGGGAGAGGTTTAACCTCCCGCAACTTGTTCCGCCGGAGAGCCGTCCACTCATCGCTCCAAAGCGAGAGGATGCGTCGACGTAAAACAATAAACAAATCTGACGAGGGAACAACAGAGGTAAAACTTCTGGGTGATAAAATCGCCGATTTGGCAGCAGCGTCGGCAGAATCATTACCTGAGATGCCCACATGACCTGGAATCCACATGAAGGACACGCTGATGCCAGAGACACCAAGCGAGTGGAGCAGGTCATGCATAAGCTGTACGAGTGGGTGGTAATGGTACAGCGCATTAATACTCTGAAGGGCACTCAGAGAGTCCGAACAAATAATACAGTGCCGTAAGTCGTGCCGCTGAATGTATAAAACAGATTGATAAATGCTAAAACGTTCGGCGGTAAAAATTGAACATTGTCCAGGTAAACGAAACGTAAAACTACAGTGACCAAAAACAAAGGCACATCCAACTCCAGCTTCGGCCTTAGATCCATCGGTAAGATAAAATGGAAGTCCCCGAATTGCGCCCGTACTTCTAAAAAAGCCGATCTAAAGACTGAAGAAGGGGTCTCAGTCTTCGGCATCGACGTTAGCCCAAGGTGACAGTGGGCCTCAGCGCGGGACCATGGAGGAAAACGCGTTTCCCCCGTGGAAGAGCCTGCGCTGGCGTCACGTCCAAATGCCGAAGGAGTTGACGAAATCGAACCCCTGGAGGGAGCAATGCAGAAGAGATAATAAAATAGTGGCGATCGAACGACTCCTCCAAAAATAACTCGAAAGACGGTGGTCAGGCAAGCTTGAGAGTCGACAAGCATAGCTGCACAAAAGCAGCTCACGCCGGAATGACAGAGGAGGCCACGCAGCTTCTGCGTACAGACTGGGTACAGGGCTGGTTGGAAAGGCCCCTGTAGCGACTCTTATGCCACGATGGTGAATGGCATTCAATCGACGTAACACAGATGGACGTGCCGACGAATAGACAATGCACCCGTAATCAAGCTTTGATCGGACCAAAGAACGATAAAGGCGAAGAACGGTCCGATCAGCTCCCCAGGATGTGCCATTTAAAACAAGTAAAATATTAAGAGAACGGTCACACTTTGCTTTTAAAAAGGAAACGTGCGAGGTCCAACACAACTTCCTTCAAAAATCAACCCAAAAATTTCGCCTCGTCTGCAAACGGAACTATCCCTGGCCCATGATGGAGAGAGGGCGGAGGGAAAGCCTTCCGGCGCCAGAAATTGATACAGACGGATTTTCGGCGGAGAAATTAAAGCCGTTGGCGTTACTCCAGGCGTAGACACGGTCCATACAGCTCTGGAAACGGCGTTCGATGATGATGATGATGAGATGCGGTTTAAGGGTGCTAAACAGCTAAGGTCATCAGCGCCCTTACAAAGTATAAAAGTGACAGTCCAAAAATAAAATTCCGATAAAAAACAGCATAATTAAAAACGCGACACACACCCGCGATGTCCAAAAAGTAAAAAACAAAACACCAAATACGAACACACTAAAAGCATGGTCAATAAAAGCGAAAAAAAAACGTGTCAAGAGCTGCAGAACGTGCGGGACATGAGCGCCATATGTCCACTGGGTAGTAGAGCCCCCATTAAAAAGGCAACATAATATCACAATATTAAAAAGGCGCTCAGCGCATCAAATGCGCCGATAAAAATCACTGTCATTGATAACACGTAAAAGACATTCCAAAGCATGCGCGTCGTCTGCCAAAACGTTGGCTATGCCAACTGGCAGACCAACACGAACGCGCAACGGAGTTAAATCTTGACACTCTGCTAAAATGTGACGCACCGTTAAGGGCGCATCACACTGCTCACAGAGCGGCGCGGGGTCCCCACTGAGCAGGTATCTATGGCTAAAAAGACAATGTCCGATTCGTAAACGAGCTAAAAGTACCTCTTCCCGACGAGAAGAACGAGAAGAGGTACCCCAGACTAACGGAAGAGGTTTAACCTCCCGCAACTTGTTACCCCTAAGAGCCGCCCACTCACCGCGCCAGCGCGAGAGGATACTGTAACGTAAAATAACATAAAAATCTGAGGAAGGAACAACACAGGCAAAACATCTGGGTGATAAAATGGCCGATTTGGCAGCGGCGTCGGCAGACTCGTTGCCTGATATGCCCACATGACCTGGAATCCACAGGAAGGAGACGCTGATGCCAGAGACAGCAAACGAGTGGAGCAGGTCATGTATACGCTGTACGAGAGGATGGTAACCGTACAGCGCGTCAATGCCCTGAAGGGCACTCAGAGAGTCGGTACAAATAACACAGTGCCGTAAGTCGTGCCGCTGGATGTATAAAACAGATTGGTATATACTAAAACGTTCGGGGGTATAAATCGAACATTGTCCAGGTAAACGAAAAGCAAAACTGTACACCAAACCAAAGGCACATCCTACTCCAATATCAGTCTTAGACCCATCAGTATATATAAAATGACAGTCCCCGAACTGCGCTTGTAGTTCTAAAAAGGCCGATCTAAGAACAGAAGCAGGGGTCGCATTTTTCGGCATCGACGTTGGCCCAAGGTGGATGTGGGCCACAGCGCGCGACCATGGAGGAAAACGCGTTTCCCCTCGGGTAAGAGCCGGCGCTGGCGTAACGTCCAAATGCCGAAGTAGCAGTAGAAATCGAACCCTGGAGGGAGCAATGCAGAGGAGCTAATCAAATAGTGGCGATCAAGCGACTCCTCGAGAAATTACTTGAAAGACGGGTGGTCAGGCAAGCTTGAGAGTCGACAAGTATAGCTGCACAAAAGCATCTCACGCCGGAAGCACAGCGGAGGTTCTGCAGCTTCTGCGTAAAGACTGGGTACAGGGCTAGTTGGAAAGGCCCCTGTAGCGACTCTTATGCCACGATGATGAATGGCATTCAATCGACGTAACACAGATGGACGTGCTGACGAATAAACAATACACCCGTATTCAAGCTTGGATCGGACCAAAGAGCGATAAAGGCGAAGAAGGACGGTCCGATCAGCTCCCCAGGATGTGCCACTTAAAACACGTAAAATATTAAGAGAACGGTCACACCTCGCTTTTAAAAAGGAAACGTCAGAAGTCCAGCTCAGCTTCCGGTTAAAGATCAACCCCAAAAATTTCACCTCGTCTGCAAATGGAAGGACCTCCGACCCAAGATGGAGAGGGCGGAGGGAAAGCCTTCCGGCGAAAGAAGTTTATGCAGATGGATTTCTCGGCGGAGAAATTAAAGCTGTTAGCGTTACTCCAGGCGTAGAGACGGTCGATACAGCTCTGGGGACGGCGATCGAGTAGACAGGTCCGCCGTGAACTGCAATAAATGGCAAAATCATCAACAAAAAGCGACGACGAAATGCCAGGTGGAATACAATCAACAATGGTGTTGATAGCAATCGCAAAAAGTGTGACACTGAGTACAGAGCCCTACGGTACTCCGTTCTCTTGAATAAAACGACTAGATAAAACCGAGCCCACACGTACACGAAAGACGCGGTCTGTCATAAACTCCCGAAGAAATATGGGAACACGACCGCGGATATTCCATGCGTGAAGTGTACGTAAAGTGCCGCCCCTCCAACAAGTGTCATAAGCTTTCTCCAGTTCAAAAATACTGCCACGGTTTGACACTTTCTCAGAAATCCATTCATAATATGCGTCGACAAGGACACCAGATGGTCGACGGTAGCGCGATAGCGACGAAATCCGCACTGAGCGTTCGCTAGAAGTTTCTGAGACTCAAGCCACCATGTGAACCGCCCGTTGATCATGCGCTCCATCACCTTGCAAATGCAACTGGTGAGGGAGATAAGGCGGTAGCTGGAAGATAGTTGGCGATCCTTCCCAGGCTTAAGTATAGGGACAATGGTGGCTTCGCGCCAAACGGAAGGAAGAATGCCGTCTTGCCAAATACGGTTATAGACCTGTAAGAGAAAGAGTTTACTGTCGGCTGAAAGGTTCTTTAACATCAGGACATGAATGCCGTCCGGCCCAGGAGCGGAGTGCCGAGAGCAATGAAGAGCGTGCTCCAACTTCCTCATTGTGAATAGTTCGTTATAGCATTCATTATTAGCAGACCGAAAATTATATGATACGGAATCCAGCCGCTATTTAATACAGCGAATGCCGGCGGAATAATGGTCTGAACTGGAAACCGCCTCAAAGGCAGCACCCAGAGTGTTAGCGATGGCAGCGGGATCCAATATGGTGGCATTAGAAACCTGAAGGCCAGAAACAGTACAATGTGACACTTTACCTGAGAAGCGACGAAGTTTATCCCAAACAACGGATGAAGGCGTAAAGCGATTAAAAGACTCGACAAAACGAGCCCAAGATGCCTTCTTGCTATCCTGAATGATGCGACGAGCCCTGGCGCGCGAGTGTTTAAAAGTCACCAAATTATCAAGTGTAGGGTAACGCCGAAACACACTAAGTGCAGTTCCACGGGCACGAACGGCGTCCCGACAATCCTCGTTCCACCATGGAAAAGGCATTCGCCGAGGTTAAGAGGATGAACGGGGAATTGCGCGTTCGGCGGCAGAGAAAACCGTAGACGTAAGTTGCTGCACTAGTTGGTTAATGTCGGTGAAGAGCTGGTCGTCAAAATGCACGAGGCTGGAATACAAGCTCCAGTCGGCTTTTGCGAGTATCTGGTAGGTACTCTGGAATGCTGTACGTGGTGTGACAGAAGAGAAACGATGCAGGGGTAATGGTCGCTGGAGTAGGTGTCAGCGTCGACGTTCCACTGCAGACGACTAGCAAGCTGGAGTGAGCAAACGGCGAGGTCTAAATGAGAAAATGTACCGGAGGAATCAGAAAGAAACGTAGGCTCGCCTGTATTGAGAATAGAGATATTGAACTCGTCAAAAATGTCAGAAAGAAGAGTTCCCCTCGCACAAGCCCTTGGCGAACCCCACAGGGGGTGATGGGCGTTAAAATTTCCCAACAGAAGAAATGATGTTGGGAGAGCGGACAGGAGAATTCGAAGGTCCGCGAGAGCGAGGGGAGACGACGGAGTTGAATATACACACCAAACAGAAAAGAAAAAACCGGGTAACTGCAATCTAATGGCAACAGCTTGAGAGTCGGACATAAGAGCGAGAGTTCGAAAATGAACGTCGTTACACACCAAAATCATGACACCACCATGAGCAGGAGTAACCTCCTCCGGTTCAAGGTCGTAGCGAACCGGAGTATATCCTCGGAGATCAAAAGGATCATGAGGGCGAAGCTTGGTCTCCTGCAAACATACGACCATAGGTGAATGGGAACGCAATAAAAGTTGCAGTTCCGCCCTATGCGATCGTACACCACGTACATTCCAGGTCAGGATAGCCATTAAGAAAAAGGGATAAACGGTCTACTTAGAAGGGCGGCTTAAAATTACCTTTGGTTTAACCTTTGGGCTCGGGCTTTTGGTATGGAGTTGGTCAGACTCCATAGCCTCCTCGAAGGGAAGGCCCACGCGCTCAGAGCCAGAAACCGATTCAAGCGCCGTGAATCGGTTCTGGCTGGCGATGGGTGACGGGGGCCGCTGAGCGCGGCTTGTCCCAGGAGCTTCCTGGGACTGCGACCTCCGAGGAGGAGAAGGTGAACTTTTCTTACCGCGCGCACGCGGAGGGTCCTTCAGAAAATCTTCCGTACGAAGTTTCTGCTTGGGTTTCTTTTCAGCAGCCCTCGACTTCATTGACCTTAGACCAGGTTTATAGGGCTTGGTAATAGTAGCTTTATTGGACGGCCGGATGGTAGTGGCGGTTAATGCAGTCATGGGCCAGGTCTGAGTTTCGGCATCTACTTGTGGTACTGGCGCGGCAACAACAGACCTAAATGTGCCAGATCGCAGGAGTGAAGGTTGGCGCGCATGATAACGCCTCCGGGCTTCTGCAAAGGAGAGTTTTTTCTTCACCCGGATCTTCTGGATCGCCTTCTCGTCCAAGTACCGCGGACAGTCGGCAAACGACGCAGAATGAGACCCTTTACAATTAACGCAGACGGGGGCTGTTGAACAGATACCTTGGTGTGAGGACTGGCTACATGTTGCAGAGATGTTAACGGGCACTTTTACATGAGACTTGCGTATGTCCGAAACGTTGGCACTTAAAACAACGCAGAGGTCTAGAAATATAAGGCCTCACAGAAATCCGTTCGTACCCTGCGGGAATGCTCGTGGGCAGATCGACGCCATCAAATGTTAGAAACAGGGTACGAGTGGGTAGCAATACGTCGTCGCGTTTGGCCTGCACTCGATGGACCGCTGTCAGCTTCTGGTCTGCAAGATATTCTACCAAGTCCTCGTCAGATATGTCATCGAGGCTATGTGTGGTGACAACGCCTCGACAAGAATTCAAGGTGCGGTGCTACTCAACACGGATAGGATAACCGTGGAGAAGTGTAGCGCGCAACAAGGTGTTACTCTGCTGTTCGGATTTGGTTTGAACCAACAAGGAACCAATCCGAAGACGAGTGCAGGACTGAACCGCACCTGAAATAGCGTCAATGCCCTTCTGGATAATGAAAGGGTTCACCTTCTCAAACGTTTGACCTTCCTCAGTTCGTGAAATCACTAAGTAACTACCAGTTGTCGGCGGTGCTACTTCTGTTATAAATACTTTACGGCGCTTATTATTTATAATGGAGAAAGGGTGCTCCATAGCGAAATAAATCCTCCACCATTGCAACTGTCTTCGACCTCAAGCTCTGACTTCCAGGGCGTTACCCCGGCTTGGGTGAGTGGCCTATCTCACCCCAGGGTCACACCTCCCAGTACATAGACAGAGGGACCCAATCGCCGTCAGAAGTCAGCAGCTCATGCAATGGCCCCCCGCGGGACTGCAGTTGAACAGCGGATACGTACATAAAACCCTACATGACGACCCCGGGTGGGGGTGACGCAATTACCCACTCACCCAGCTGCGCACCCAGTGCGCGGATATCCGTCAGGCTGTGTCCACGGAGGATTAAAATAAAAGGTTAAAAGAAACTAAAAGTGTGTGGGCGTTTCGCACTCAAGGTAGGCCGGCGAAGAAGTAAAAGAGATGTGTAAATGAATGGGCGTGGGTCGAAATGTGCATAAATAGAAGAAAAGAAAGAAACGATGGCAAGGGGCGACAAGGAATGAAATGCACAGAACGCACCAGAGCCTACCTTGAGTCCCCGTATCACGAGAACGAACCCACCTCGACCGGACGGAGATGAATGGGTGAAAATGGCTATGAATGGCTCGGGTACCCCGGGTGCTCCTAACCCGTACTCACATAAGGTGAGCCCCTGGGGGGACAGCGGAGGCTCTGAAGCTTCAGCATATAGCTAGGTACAGGGCTGGTTGGAAAGGCCCACGTAGCGACCCTTATGCCACGATGGTGAATGGCATTCAATCGACGTAATACAAATGGACGTGCCGACGAATAGACAATGCACCCGTAATCAAGCTTGGATCGCACCAAGAGCGATAAAGTTGTAGAAGGACGTTCCGATCAGCTCCCCAGGATGTGCCACTTAAAACACGCAAACGATTAAGAGAACGGCCACACTTTGCTTTTAGAAACGAAATGTGCGAAATCCAACTCAGCTTCCCATCAAGGATCAACCCCAAAAATTTCGCGTCGTCTGCAAACGAAAGTATCCCTGGCCCAAGATGGAGAGAGGGCGGAGGGAAAGCCTTCCGGCGCCAGAAATTGATGCAGACGGATTTCTCGGCGGAGAAATTAAAGCCGTTGGCGTTAGTCAGGCGTAGAGACGGTCGATACAGCTCTGGAGCCAGCGTTCGAGTACACAGGTCCGCCGTGAACTGCAATAGATCGCAAAATCGTCAACAAAAAGGGACGATGAAATGCCAGGTGGAATACATTCAACAATGGGGTTGATAGCAATTGCAAAATGTGTGACACTGAGTACAGAGCCCTGCGGTACTCCGTTCTCTTGAATAAAACGCCTAGATAAAACCGAGCCCACACGTACACGAAAGACGCGGTCCGTCATAAACTCCCGAAGAAATATGGGAAGACGACCGCGGATATTCCATGCGTGAACTGTATTTAAAGTGCCGCCCGTCCAACAAGTGTCATAAGCTTTCTCCAGGTCAAAAAACACAGCCACGGTTTGACACTTTCTCAGAAATCCATTCATAATATGTGTCGACAGACACACCAGATGGTCGACGGAAGGGCGATAGCGGTGAAATCCGCAGTGAGCGTTCGCTAGAAGTTTCTGAGACTCAAGCCACCATGTCAACCGCCCGTTGATCATGCGCTCCATCACCTTGCAAACGCAACTGTACTCCCGCACTGCTTTTCCGCGTTTTCTGCTGTGGTTGCAATTCGAATCGCTGCAGTAAGCGATTCAGGTATTTGATACCTAACTTGTAGTCTTACAGTGCCTTTCAACCCATTTATAAATGCAGCTAACAGTCGTCTGTCAGCTTCCTCATTTATGGTTTTCTGGATGTTCGGGTTCTCTACTGTTCTGTTTTATGACACAACTGACGACAACGATCTGCAAATACCTCTACTGTTTCGTCATGTTTCTGAATAGCGTCCTGTAGCGCAGTGTAATGAAATTGCGGGGGAAGTTTTTCCGTGAATCTACTTATCAAAGCCTTCTTAAATTCCTCCCACGTAATATCTGAACCCTTTAAGCTAGCATCTCTACGGTAAAATTGTAAAGCCGTGCCGTCTAATTTTGCCTTTGCAATATTTATTTGATCAGCTTTTGTCCAATTTCCCACAACTGCTAGTTGTTCTATATTCTCAATGAAATCTTTAACAGGTCGACCCTTTGGATCTCCCGTATATTCTTTAATAACAGTTGCGATACTAACATCTTTCACTTTGGCTGCCGTAAGGCATGCTATCTTATCTTCTAATTATTTAATTCTTTGCTCTGAGGCCGCCATTTTGCACTAAAATCGAATATATATGTATTTAATTTGTTTCTTTGTTTGTTACAGGAATCAATCACACCTCTAAGAAGGACGGAATCAGTGATCACCCTTCACGATGCCCCTGAACTGCAACCTTATTTTGCCACCACCATCCAGCAACGAGCGTGTTTAAACCCTGAAGACACTGACGGGGAAACGATCAGTGGCGTGAGTGACACGGAGGAAGAAGAATCAGATGGCTCGGAAGAGGGGGAGATTTCTGCTGAGTATCAAGCTCTCCTTGATCTCCCTTTACCACACTTGACCCCACCTAAAAATATTATAACTCCCTTCTTAGGATACCCTGTGTGGAAGGGATATACACTGCTCCGATACAAAAACAAAAAGAAACCTGTAAATAATGTTTCTCTTGATAGTATACAATAGTATCACCTCAAATTGATTACCTTATTTCGTCCCTTTAAATTCCTTAAATCCTTTTACTGCACTTGGTGAGGTACACTTTTAGGTTTTGTATATTTAGGCGACACGTTCTGATAAGCTGATACCATTTTCCCCGATGATGAGCCTACGTTTTGTTCAAGCACTACCTCTCCTTAAGCGTAATCATATAAGAAATCAGTTCTTTCTATTTCCAAAATTTCGTATTCACACCCTGGATCGATATGTCTTTTCAAACTTCTAGTTTCAACAGCAAACATTACTGTTCCATACACGTTATGATGAGTATATACTTTGTATGATGGGCATGCAAAACCTTTTAGTTTACCTCTGAAAGCCAATTCTTCTCTTGAGTCAGTAATAAGACCTTTGAATTTGTGCTTATGTGGTTCCAACAAATCTGGACCTATATCAGTATATTTCCTGAAAAATTCCCTAAGGTAAGAGCAAACTCATCTGCATTTCGCAAAGCTTGGGCACTAGTGGTAGATACTACATGTACGTATACAATAGTAAACCTTACTGGCTTAATTGGTCGTTCACACCGAAATATACAGCTAAACATATCCAACTTTTGACTAGATTATTTAGTAATATGGGTCCGGGTATTCGTAAGAGTACCTAAAAATAACAAAACCTCCCACAAGGCTGCCACCAATTTTATAGTGATAGGTGCTCTTATTGGAGGAAGTTGGGGTTTAGCAATTCAAGACCTATACACTTACTTAACACTAGTAAAATATATTTAATAAAAATATGAGAAATGCGAAGGAAGGATTATAATATGGTTAATATCCCTATATACTGATCCTACACCTACCTATGATTAATAACAATACACAATTTATTCCCTATACAATCCTAATTCCCTAAATGAGATAGCTCACTGATTTGGTTTTAGGTAAGTTATAATTCTGGCAGTAAACCAAAGTACAGACTAATACTTGTTACTCACTTAGCATGAAGAAAAGTAGAAGGGCCACACCCTTCAGTTGGCAGAGCATCATGGAGACGCTGAGCACTAACAAGACAAGAGTCTGGCTTATCATGCGCTGTCTGAGTATTTATATGAATCATCTTGGGCGCTGTCCCTTCCTCTTGACTGTATGTGTTTAAACCTAGTCATGCGGTATTACATCCTGTTACAGGACAGCACGTAGGCTTGTGGTTACATGTAAGGAATTTAACATATGAAGCAATTCGATGAAGGTTACCAAGTTCATAAGCCAAACAATAGTCACATATTTTTGGCAATAGGAACCTTCAGATTACGGTCTAATCCTGAAGTAATTTACCCAAGGTTAATGTCATTACGTGTGGGTAACGATATTAATTGGCGTTTAGTGTGAAATAATGAATTGCCCATAATTACTTATAGCCTTGACTACAACCTGTGTGTGCAACACTATACCACCTTAGACTCCGATCTCAAGCAGAACAATCATACAATAACTACTACAACTTCACCGTTCACAGAAGAAGAAACGGCAAAACCAATTAGCGAGCTCCGAAAGAGGAAAGCTACCGGACCTGACCAACATTCCCAATGAGGTGCTGCAGGCCCTCAGCCCCACTCTAACACCTCCGCTCTACAAACTATACAATGAATGTCCACATCAACAGAAAATACCAAACATATGGAAAACAGCAAATTTAGTGATACTAAAGAAATTCCTGGATAAGAATCCATCTGATCCAGGATCTTATAGACCCATAGCTCTACTAAACGGAACAGCTAAAATACAGGAGAACCTGCTTTGCGAAAGACTGCGCCGCACAAAACTGGACTACGGACTAACGGACGCACAATTTAGATTCAGAAAGGGCCGATCAGCAATAAACCACACAATAGAAACAATAGCGACAACCGAAACAAAATACACCATAGGCATCCTTCTGGATATACAGGGAGGCTTTAACAATTTATGGTGACGTCATCTGTTTAAGGAGTTAAGAAACATAAGTTGCCCCAGACATCTACAAGTCACTAGTGGACTATGGCCGCCAACGGACGGCAACACTACAGGGTCCCAAAACAAGTACCAACATAAACATAACGAAAGGATGCCCACAAGGCTCCGTCTGCGACCCAGTCTTATGGGACGTGGTTCTTGAGCCACTACTGAGAAGATTAACAGAACTTTTAGAAGACAACTACCAACACGGCTATAGGGCATATGCTGACGATATCATCGTCGTCATCATCACGGCAGATACCAGGAGACAGATCGAAGAACGCAGCGCATATATCCTTACTGAAATCACAGGAAAACTACAAGAAATGAAACTACAAATATCACCCGACAAGGCCCAATACATAGTCCTAAAAGGAAAGCTACAAAGAGATCCAACCATCACACTAGGAGACAGAAATATAGAAAGATGCAGAAAAGCCAGGAACCTTGGAGTCACCATCGACGAAGGACTGCTATTCAGAGAACAAGTCAACGACTGTACAACAAAAGCAGCTGCCATCATCAACAAACTTACAAGACTAGCACGCAACCACGGCACAATACCATACAGGACACTAAAATTATATCACAATGCCATCCTAGTCCCCACAGTAGGCTTCGCAGCAAGCGCACATTTAACAACAGCACATTTAACACGTAGAAATACATACATGCAGGAGTTGGTGTCTTAGTGGCGACACCGCTTCAACGGCGGTTCAGTGGACGCGGCGTTCCGGGTGCGCTGTAAGGCCCACCAGATGCGCCGCCGTTGTTGCTCCGTGATGGGTTCTAGCAGAGGGATGGCGAGGTCCTGAGGCCGATCCCTGCTGTCCACCTCCGGCACAGCAGCGAGGAGCTGGTCGTACCCGTCGGGTCGGCTGTCGGCAAAGGAGCACCAGGCGCTGCTGGGTTGGAGCTGCACGGCCCAGACGTGCCCGTTGGGAAGAGGTTTCTTCGCACGGGTGCCTTGTTAAACCTGCTTGGCGAGACGGACAGCAGCGGTACTAGGGAGGGGTCCGGGGGAGAAATATTAGAGTAGGTAGGGTTGAGAAGAGGGGGAGGAGACCGTGAGGAAATGGAGCACTGGGTGAGGATAGGGGTAAATGCGGGAGGTTGGGGTGTGGGAGAAGCAGAGCGGGAAATGATTTGAACGGAGGAGGAGGCAGAAGCACTTAGAGGGGGAGGAGGGTACGAAGGAGAATGCGACGTGAAAGTGGTGAGAAATGTCCCCAAGGGACATGGGTTCGTCATAACGAATGGGTAAAGAAGAAGGCGACAAGGGAACGACGACCACGGAGGAGGAGGGCAGGAAGGAGAACGAGGAGACAAAGGTTGAACAGAGATGTCCCCAAGGTACATGGGTTCGACACTGGAAGAAGAAGCAGAAGGGGAGAAGGGGATAACCTGAACGGAGGAGGAGGATGAGGTCGAGGGAGTCAAGGGTTGAACAGAAATGTCCTGAAGGGTCACGGGATCTAGGTGGGGAAAGAAGGAGGACAAATTGGAAGCGGGAGAGGAAGAAGCAAGTGGCGTAGAGGTGTGCCGTGGGGGAGGGAAGGTATCGGGATCGGAGCAGGAAATAAAAGAGTTTTGAGGATGGTAAGGGTGACGGGAAAAAGAGGAAGGAGAATGGAGGATAATGTGGGGGCAGTCGTAGGAGGAGGAGGGTTAAGACTCTGGGGAATAGGAAGGCGAGGAAGGTAAAGGGGAGTGCGGAGGCGTAGCGCCTGCGGCGTCTGTGTACTCCTCTGTGTACACCCCGCTGTCCCTGGTGGTGATGGAGGGCGAAGAGGTGGGCAACACTTGCACGGATGGCGAAGAACCAGTTGACGAAAACGAGCTCGAACCCCGGGCGTCTGCGAAGGGAGATAAAAGCTCGTGCCACTGGTGGTGCAGATGTGCAAACGCTAGCTGAAAACTGGGTAAAGCCAACAGCTGCTGTTGCTCGGGCGGTATGGCACGAATCTCGCCGTGCTGCTGCGCTTCTTGTACTGCGTAGGGCACTTGGTTTTGCCAAGCAAATTGCTCAAAATGGTGCTGCTGTTGATGCTGCTGCAGAGCCACTTGTGACTGGTAGGCGAGCTGCACCAGACAGTACGCAGCGTCTATGGGATGGTGGAAGTAAGCCTGATGTTGCTCGTTGGAGAGAAGCTCTCTATAAGCTCTGCCGGAGGTTGGCGAAACAAAAAAATGATCGCCGCCGGTGGATCCTGAGGCTACTGCTGGTTCCATGTTCACTGCTTCAAGTACGGAGCAAGACTGAGTGTGAAGACGGGAAGCCTGGCATGCCAGTTTTAAAAGGGGCTGTAATCAGCAGTCGATGTGCGTCACAATACGGCCGCCGTGATTAAAGATCCGCAATCTGCGCGATAACTTTAAAAATGGCCGTGCAAACGGATGCTCATTAGCAAGAAAATGTTTAAAAGTGGTTGTGCGGTCGATGGTAGGAACATTTAATTGTTATCGCAACCGGATGGTGTGGTGGTTCGCTGGTGAGACCGGAAGTGCACCGGAAAAGAGCCTGATTACAACTCTGGAAGTTGTGGCGCGATAACGAGCTTGGAATTTTAATGAGGCCTTTAACTGAGTGTCGGCGCCGTGGCCGAGCGGTTAGACCGCTCGCCTCCCACCGAGGCAGCCCGGGTTCAATCCCAGGGACCTTCATGTGGGATTTGTGGTGGACGAAGCGGCGTCTGGGCGGGTTTTCTCCGGGTTCTCCGGTTTCCCCCGCCATTCATTCCACCAACTGCTCCATCATCACCTTTCCTTTCATCCATTTCACCAACATTTCGTTTCATCTACTTCCTTCATCCCATACCAGGCATTGGGCTGATCACCTATCCTGGATACTCTGTCTGATCCATGAGTGTCTGCTCCTCGACGGGCCTCTGACCCCAGGCACCCGCTTGTAAGTCCTGGGGGGGTGTAAGTCCTACATATGAGGAGGGTAAACAAATAATGAATGAATGAATGAATTTAACTGAGTGCGCATGCGGAAGTTGCGGTTGCGATAAGCAGCGTATAAAAGCACCAGGCGATAAGAGACTCGCTGAAGTGAGAATTGTGCAAGAAAATCGACTTGGCTAGGAATTGTAAGTTTTTAGCTTTTGGAACATTTACGATATATTGGAAGCGTTGTTTTTGCGAGAAAAAAGTTGCGTTTGATATTCGCAGGACGCGCGCGTGGAGGCACATGGATGTTGTTAAGAAAATAACATGAACGAGTTTTTTTACCACAGCTGATATAGCGTAAAAGAAGCAGCGAAAAAAGCAGCAATTGTATTGCAAGTGTTTGAACGTGTAGAAAGCTTTTTAGGCGTTGTTGAACAAAGCCCGAAGCATGGAGCCGGAACAAGGGGTAAGCGAATCTGGAACCTTGCAGCCCAGGTTCGACATAATAGCCCATAGGCAGAGAACGTTGAAAAGGCTTTTCTCCGGCTACACGGAAACAGAAATTACCGTGAACCCGGGTCCCAGAGATGCAAATCCAGAGCAATGGGTGACGCTTCTGTTTACGGACATTATTAACTTTGCGAAAGAAAATCTATTGGGGAACGAACCGGGATATTTAGGCGCAAGTATTGCGGACGAGGAACACCCGTCCAAAGCGTTTAACATGAGCGTTAGACGCACGGACCAGGTGAATGCGGAGGCGGTTATAAAATCGATAGAGAAGGTGATGCAAAGCAACCAGCAGTTCTTGCTAGGGGGACCTCTGAAACTCACTTTTGTTTGGACCAAGGACGTGTCGGGTTCGTGTCACAAGCCGTGCGATGCGTGTACCGGTAATAAAGGCATAGTAGAAATTATGAACAAAGACAGCTTGTGTTTAGCAAGAGCTATAGCGTTTGGCAAAGCTAAAGTGGATGGAGACGTTAATTATAAAACCATTACATGGACGGAATACCTGCAGAAACAAAAAGCTGTAGCCTTGTGCCAAATTGTAGGAAAGACGAACGGTCCATTTACTATCGATGACGTCAGAGATTTTGACGCGATGTTAAAGGGGTACGCGGTGACGGTGTTTGCAGATCATATGGGCAAACACGTCATGTACGCGTCAGAGATGATGATGATGATGATGATGATGAGATGCGGTTTAAGGGCGGTAAACTGCTAAGGTCATCAGCACCCTTACAATGTATAAAATATAAAGTCAAAAATATAAAAGAACCGCATAATTAAAAAACGGGACACAAACCCGCGATGTCCAAAAATTTAAAACCACAATAATACAATGCCAAAAACTAACACACTAAAATCATAGGCAATAAAAGATTAAAACGTGTCAAGGACTGTAGAATGCGAGGGACATGAGCGCCTTTTGTCCACTGGGGATTAGAGTCCCCATAAAAACAGACAGAATAAAATTACTAAGCTAAAAGACGCTCAACGCACCCCGTGCGCGGGTATCCGTCAGGCTGTGTCCACGGAGGACTTAAATAAAGGATAAAACAAATAAAACTGTGTGGGCGTTTCGCACGCAAGGTAGGCCGGCGGGGAAGAAAAAGAGATGTGCGAATGTCGTGGTGCGAAATGGCCGGAAAGTGACAAGGGAAGAAAGAAACGATGGTGAGGCGCGGTATGAATGGAATGCAAAGAACGCACGAGAGCCTACCTTGTGTCCACCGGTCACGGGAAGAACCCACCTCGACCGGATGGGGGTGAGGGGATGAATATGGCGATGATTGACTCGGGAACCCCCGGGTGCGCCAAAAACCCGTACTCACATAAGGTGAGCCTCTGAGGGGGTGACAGTGATGAAGAACAATAACAATGGTTCCGATGTGTGGCCACAAGGGGATTATACATCATCTTCTACGAACAACAGTACATTTCCGTGGGTAAAATGCAGCAAATCATTAACCAGGACCGCATGTGCTTCGGTAGATGCCTAACGGTCAATTTGGGCAATGACACACCCTACATTCTACCCGATCATATACACGGTGATTGGCTGTTCAGCGTCAACGAACACAGAGTTATCGTTCAAAATGAAGACGTTATCAATTCCATATTCAAACAAGCAAGCAACGTCTGGTGGTAAAACCCAACGGACTTTTTCTTTCCCACGGTTGTGCAGCGTCATCAACTTCCCAACGGATGTTCTCCTTTCTGCGTGTGCAATTCCCACGGATGTGGCGCAACGAACCTTTCCCCCTCCAAGCATTTCCAATGGATTTACACCTTCCTGTGTGAGCAATTAACGCTTCTGGCGGATGTGGCGCAACAAACGTTTCCTACGGTTCCCACGGATGTCGTGCAACGGACTTTTCCCCTCTCCACTGGTTCCCACGTATGTTCTGCTTCCGGCGAATGTGCGGTAACAGCATTTTTCCCCTCCAGTGGTTTCCCATGGATGTGCTCCTTCCTGCGTGTGCAATTAACGCTTCCTGTGAATGTGACGCAACCATCCTACCCCGCACCAGTGGTCTCCCCATATATATTCCCTCCAATGTTTGCCCCTCACACAGTGCAGTTCTAACGTTCGGATATGCCAGACGTTTCGTGCCCAGCTCACACCTGCTCCTGCTGTACAACCAAAGTGCTGAATCCTCGTAGCACCAACCTTTGCTACACTTGCGAAGTTCACTACTTTCAGGAACTCGCCAAGCTTCGCCAACAAATTGAGGAATTTAACTGGAAGTACAACAGGCGTCGCTCATGACTTGCGATTGCGCATCTGTACTCCTCAAGTGTCTTCAAAATCATGGGTGCATTCAAGTTCTCCTGCCTCAGGAACGTGAAGTTCTGCTTCACCTTCAACACTTTTGTGCACCATATCGTCGCTGTACACGCCTCTACAACCTACCATCTCAAAGAACTCACTTTGACGGACCACCACCGTTCGTTAAAAACTGCCACTGGTGTGCCAAAAGCGAAACATGAGCGCAACCGCTCTCATTCGTCAACTAGATGAGCTCTCCAACAAACACCGACATTCTCTGCGTTGCTGCTCTGCAAGAAAACCTCCCATACAACGTTCTAGGCGTCAGATCACTCGCCACGAGATACGGCACAAGAACCGTTGTGAAAATCGACGAAGATACCGAAGTCTTTCTACCTGCAAGATACGGAAAGGCTACTCCAGAACTCATTCAACAACTCGACACCGCCAAGTTCACCATAACCTACCAAGGTGTAGAACATCTCTCAAACGGATTCAAGAAATATATCGTCAAGTTCGCACCAAAATGAGCCGCGAAACCGAACCCATCCACATTGGAAACAACCTCCTCCTCAAACTCCTCTTTCCACCCCAACTCTCCGCCAATGGAGAATATTCTCAACTCTCATTACTCTCCACTCAAATCGCCTTCTTTGGCAATCAAAAACAAGTCATCGTCAAACTTTCCTCCAACAAAAACCACGCCATCCACGTCAAGTGCCTCCCTTCCAAAGCTATCCAAAGCGCAGCAGATGCTCAACTCTCCGTCTTCCTCTGCCACAACAAAACCCCTAACCTCAACATAAACGTCACATCCAATGGGTGCTACTCAAGCAACTTCACCAACGAGTTCGTCGTCGCCGTTCCCTCACCCATGGAAACGCACACCAACTTCCAACATCTTCTTCTCACTTGCATCACCAAACCCATCAATGCCGTTTTTCGCATCCATAGCGACTCCAGCGACACCGACGACAACAACGACGACGACAACATCTCCATCGTAACAAAGTTCAAAATCATCTTTTGTGAGAAACAAAGTGACTTGCCAGAGTGATCTTTTCTTCGCAAAAACAATAAACACAAAGTGCGTGTGCACAGGCATTTATGTCCTATATACTATTTCCTATCATATCCATCTTAATAATGCTATTTGTTTCACTCCTATAATGTATGTATCATGTCATAAATTTATATTCTTTTCTTTTTCCATATTATTTTAATTCCAGTAATATATATCGCTGTTTTTTTTCAAAATAAATACACTGTATATAACATTTAGTATATCCTTATTGTCATTTTTAATACCTGTAAATATTACTAATCTTGTCATTATGTATAATCATTCACTGTAAAACTGTTTTTTCTTCACAATAAATTGTATGTATCATTTAACATATTCTTATTATTTTTAATACCTGTTACCATTTGCAATGTTATCCCATGTGTAATCATAAGCATCATTCATTGTCAATCTCTGTATACAAAAGAAATAAATAAAAAAAGATCCCGGATTATCCAACGTGGATCAACGTTAATCCTTCCGCTAGTGGCAACTTTTCAAACTTCCCGCTATCCCACTAATCCACCTTAATCCAACGGATTAAGGCGGATTAAGAAGGATTAACGCGACACCAACGCCACCTAGCGGCAGGATTATCGTTAATCCAATTGGATAATCCGGGATCTTAACTACTCAACGCAGAGGTCTAGGTATATAGGGCCACACTGCAATACGCTCGTACCCTGCTGAAAGACTCGTGGGCAGATCGACGCCGTCGAAATTGATAAACAGGGTACGAGTTGGTACCAAAATTCCGTCGCGTTTAGCCTGCACTCGATGAACAGCTGTCACCTTTTGATCAGAAACATAGTCGACAAGTTCTTCGTCCGACATACCATCGAGGCTATGGGTGGTATCGACGCCTCAACAGGAATTCAAGGTGCAGTGCTTCTCGACACGGATAGGATAACTGTGTAGAAGCGTGGCGCGCAAAAACGACTTACTTTGCTGTTGGGATTTGGTTGGAACCAACGATGAACCAATTCGAAGACGAGCGCAGGACTGAACCGCACCTGCAATAGCGCCAATGCCCTTCTGAATAATGAAAGGGTTCACCTTCTCAAAACTTTGTCCTTCTTCTGTACGTGAAATGACCAAGTAACAACCAGATGTCGGCGGTGCTACTTCTGTTACATAGACTTTTCGGCGCTTGTGAGTAATGGAGAAAGGGTGCTACATAGCGAAAGAAATTATCCACCATTGCAACCGTCTCCGACCTCGGGCTCTAACTTCCCGGGCGTTACTCCGGCTTGGGTGAGTGGCCTATCTATACCTATCTCACTCCAGGGTCACATCTCCCAGAACATAGACAGAGGGACTCAATCGCCTTCAGAAGTCAGCAGCTCATGCAATGGCCCCCTGCGGGACTGTAGTTGAACAGCGGATACGAACGCAAACGCTACAGGACGACCCCGGGTGGTGGGGATGACACCATTACCCGCTCACCCAGTGCGCGGGTATCTGTCAGGCTGTGTCCACGGAGGATTTAAATAAAAGGCTAAAAGAAACTAAACGTGTGTGGGCGTTTCCCACGCAAGGTAGGCCGGCGAAGAAGTAAAAGAGATGTGTAAATGATTGGGCGTGGAGCGAAATGTGCATAAATAGAAGAGAAGAAACGATGGCTAGGGGCCACATGGAATGAAATGCACAGAACGCACGAGAGCCTACCTTGAGTCCCCGGTCACGAGAACGAACCCACCTCGACCGGACGGGGATGAAGATGGCAATGAGTGACTCAGGAACCCCCGTGCGCGCCAACATCCGTACTCACATAAGGTGAGCCCCTGGGGGGACTCTTATGGTATGTTCATACCGTTAAACTAGGGGGATCTTATGATTCACCCTTAGTTAAGGCTGAAATTCAAAATTAGGCTGTAAAGCGTGTAATAAAATCACTGATAATCTCTAGGTATCTTTAAAGTTAACAAAGGAAATGTCATATTGTCAATGGTAGGATGGCTTGACAGGGGAGCGTAGCTCTAATGGGGGTAGATGGTAGGAGTAGATAGAAAGCAATTATTCCGAAATATAGAACATTTTATTACTTTTGATTACAATGAAATAAAAGGCTTGCCTTTTGGAAGGAGATGTCAAGATTGGCACGGCTCGGGCTCAGGCTGATGTGAATGGTGGTGATGGCGACCCCAGGGCGTTACTCAAGCGTTGCCAATAGGCAACTCAAGATGCCAATTGTGCCAGACAGTTCCGCAAGTGTCAGTCTTAATGACGGACCCGGGACAGCGTCCGCGGGTGAGAGATTCAGGGCGACACAACGAACAGAAAAAGGCCCAGTGCCGAATTCGGCGGCCCTTTATATAACCCCGGGGCTTCCTTGGGAAAAGACCTGATAAACCCTGGGATTCACAACAGGAAACCATAGAATGTTCTATGTGACGTCAATGCCCACAGCCGCAGGTGGTGACGCACATAGACCCGCAAAGCTTATATAAGTTAGTATTTCCTGTGTGAATTCAAGATGGCCGCCAAAAATACCGACGGAAGTTGGTACACCGCGAGCATCCGTTATTGGCGCCGGAGTGGCGCGACCATATAATTTAATGTGAAATAAAATCCAAATGACCAAGATACACAATTGTGTTTTAAAATGTCTAAAGTTTCCTAAAGGTGTAAATCCTATGATTTTCCTAAAGCCTGATGTCCTGAAGTCCCAATCGTGACATCACCCGCACAACTAAAAGAGCCCGACCTCGGTGCTATAAATAGAACTGAACAAAAAAACAGACATTGGACTGAACAATAAGAAATGCTAAAGAATAAATGCTGAGGGCATAAAGGTAGCCTTAAAGATTATACAGGAGTGCAGAAAACAAAAATGAATATATAATAACAACACCATAAAACATCATGAAAGAGAGACAGCCAGAAGGGCTGAATCTTCCAAACAAAAAAAATTACAAAGATTAAGCAACACAAAATAAGACAGAGAAAATATTTCACAGCGAGTTTAACATAAATATATAAGCAGAATTACAAAAGGAACGTGTAGAAATTCAGAAAGGAAAGGCACTATAGGAAAGGGGGAAGCGAGAAGGAGCACAAAAACGTGCAGGAAATGAAAAGGTAAATGTCAATGGGGGTGCGAAAGAAGCCACGGAAAAGGACAATGAAGAAAGAGGAGATGGGGGTAGGAAGAATGAGGAAAGGAAAGAACGAGAACTGACAGTAGAAGAGCACACGGGCACACACATCGACAGTCCATGACGTACGATCAAACGGAAGATATGTCACTGGCTCCACCAACGCAAAAGTTCGTCGTCGCATGCCACTGCGTGTAGGTATGACCGCCACTGCGGAGTGCGGTGTGGCAACGCAGCCGCTCAACATAGCAGACGGAACAGTGACGACGACGGTGTGTCTGAAGAAGCGGTAGAGACACCGAATATCTGTGGTGCAACGGAAGATGGTCCATCCTGAGGCACGGGGACCAATAGCGTAGGAGGCGGTGACTAGAAGCAGTGTAGAAACCTGGTGTGTGGTGTGGCGAAGCTGGTGCCCAAACGTGCATAATCTTAGGCACGGGTGCAGGCAGTAGTTGTTAGAGGGTTCTCGCGTCAGCCATAGGAGCAGGGTAGACGTGAAAATATAAAAAAAAGAAAATAAAGGGTTAGTAATTGAGTAAGGTTAGCGATTAACGAACGTATTTGGGTCTAATGGGAGGAGGAGAAACAGGGAGGAAAGGAATCGAACAGCGGTCAAGTAGGGAAGTGAATAACTAGAACAAGGGAAAAAGGAGGGAGACAAGGTGTCTCAGAAAACAAGAATACATAGGGGTAGGTGTGAATACATAAGAGTAGGTGTCCAGAAAATATCTATGAACTCAAAAATAAAAATGTTCAAAAAACTGTCATGATAAAAACAATACATAAACTGGACAAGGAAAGAAAACATAAACGGAATAAACATACAGTAATAATGAAAATAATTGAAGAAAATTCAAGAAAACACAAAGGGGATAAAGAAATGTGAACAATTCTAATAAGTATATAATCCACATTAATAAGTAGTAATTAAAGAAAAAGTGAAACATTAACATAATAATGCAGATAAAATAGATAACAAAATCGATAAAACGATATAAACGAAAAAAATTTTTTTTGGGAGTGGCATTGTTCAGTACACAATTAGATGGTAATATAGAGGAGAAGTTGGACGGAGCAGGGTATTAGTAAATACAATAAGAGTGAGTTAAAACAAACAAGGAGGTCAAACTTAAGGGTTAAGGATGCCTGACACAGAAAAACATAAATGTAGGGAACGGAGGATAATAGAAGGGGTTGATGAAGCAATGACGCTGATGATGATGAGATACGGTTTAAGGGCGCTAAACTGCTAAGGTCATCAGCGCCCTTACAATGTATAAAATAGAAAGTCAAAACTATAAAAGAACCGCATAATTAAAAAACGGGACACAAACCCGCGATGTCCAAAAATTTAAAACAACAATAATACAACAATGCCAAAAACTAACACACTAAAAGCATAGGCAATAAAAGATTCAAACGTGTCAAGGACTGTAGAATGCGAGGGACATGAGCGCCTTTTGTCCTCTGGGGATTAGAGTCCCCATAAAAACAGACAGAATAAAATTACTAAGCTAAAATACGCTCAACGCATTAAATGCGCAGATTAAAATCACTGTCATGAATAAAACGTAAAACACATTCTACAGCACGCGTGTCGTCTGCCAAAACAATGGCTAGGACAACAGGCAGACCAACACGAGCATGCAATGCAGCTAAAACCTGACACTCTGTTAAAATGTGACGCACCGTTAAGGGCGCATCACACTGCCCACAGAGTGGTGCGGGGTCACCACTAAGCAAATATCTATGACTAAAAACACAATGTCCAATCCGTAAACGAGCTAAAATTACCTCTTCCCGACGACACGAACGAGAAGAGGTACCCCAGATCAACGGGAAAGGTTTAACCTCCCGCAATTTGTTCCCCCGGAGGGCCGTCCACTAATCGCGCCAAAGCGAGAGGATACGGCGACGTAAAATAACACACGAATCTGACGAGGGAACAACAGAGGTAAAAAATCTGGGTAATAAAATCGCCGATTTGGCAGCGGCGTCGGCAGACTCATTACCTGAGATGCCCACATGACCTGGGATCCACATGAAGGAGATGCTGGTGCCAGACACCAAGCGAATGGAGCAGGTCATGAATGCGCTGTATGAGTGGGTGGTAATGGTACAGCGCATTAATACTCTGAATGGCACTCAGAGAGTCCGTACAAATAAAACAGTGCCGTAAGTCGTGCCGCTGAATGTATAAAAAAGATTGATAAATGCTAAAAAATTCGGCGGTAAAAATTGAACATTGTCCAGGTAAACGAAACGTAAAACTATTTCCACCACAAAAAAGGCACATCCTACTCCAGCATCAGTCTTAGATCCATCAGTAAAGATAAAATCAAATTCCCAAATTGCGACTGAAGTTCTAAAAACGCTGATCTAAAGAGTGAAGAAGGGGTCTCACTCTTCGGCATCGACGATAACCCAAGGTGACAGAGGGCCTCAGCGCGCAACCATGGAGGAAAACGCGTTTCCCCCCTTGAAAGGGTCGGCGCTGGCGTAACGTCCAAATGCCGAAGAAGCTGACGAAATCTAACCCCAGGAGGGAGCAATGCAGAGGAGCTAACTAAATATTGCCGATCAAGCGAATCCTCGTAAAATGCCGCGAAGGACGGGTGGTCAGGCAAGCTGGAGAGTCGACAGGCATAGCTGCACAAGAGCATCTCACGCCTGGAGGACAGCGGAGGCTCTGCAGCTTCAGCATACAGGCTAAGAACAGGGCTGGTTGGAAAGGCGCCTGTAGCGACTCATATGCCACGATGGTGAATGGCATTCAATCGACGTAACACAGATGGACGTGCCGACGAATAAACAATACACCCGTAATCAAGCTTGGATCGGAGCAAAGAGCGATAAAGACGAAGAAGGACGGTCCGATCAGCTCCCCAGGATGTGCCACTTAAAACACGTAAAATATTAAGAGAACGGTCACACTTTGCTTTTAAAAAGGATACGTCAGAAGTCCAGCTCAACTTTCGATCAAATATCAACCCCAAAAATTTCACCTCGTCTGCAAACGGAAGGACCTCCGGCCCAAGATGGAGAGAGGGCGGAGGGAAATATTTCCGGCGCCAGAAGTTAATGCAGACGGATTTCTCGGCGGAGAAATTAAAGCCGTTGGCGTTACTCCAGGCGTAGAGACGGTCGATACAGCTCTGGAGACGGCGTTCGAGGAGACAAGTCCGCCGTGAACGGCAATAAATGGCAAAATCATCAACAAAAAGGGACGATGAAATGTCAGGTGGAATACAATTAACAATAGGGTTGATAGCAATCGCAAAAAGTGTGACACTGAGTACCGAGCCCTGCGGTACTCCGTTCTCTTGAATAAAACGACTAGATAAAACCGAGCCCACACGTACACGAAACACGCGGTCCGTCATAAACTCCCGAAGAAATATGGTAAGACAACCGCGGATATTCCATGCGTAAAGTATACGTAAAATGCCGCCCCTCCAACAAGTGTCCTAAGATTTCTCCAGGTCAAAAAACACAGCCACCGTTTGACACTTTCTCAGAAATCCATTCATAATATGCGTCGACAGGGACACCAGATGGTCGACGGTAGAGCGTGATGATGATGATGAGGTGGAGCTTAAGGGCGCTCAACTACATTGGTTATTAGCGCCCTTACAATGTATAATATAGAAAATTGAAAAGTCAAATAACTAAAAAACCAGACACAAACCGGCTTGGTCAAAACACTAAAAAACACAACACACCAAAGACTAAAATCTACACACTAAAATCATGGTCACTAAAAGAATAAAACGAGTCAAGAACTTTAGAATGCAAGGAACATGAGCGCCTTATGTCCGGGGAGAAGGGCCCCATTAAAACTAACAATATAAAAGCAAACAGCTAAAAGGCGCTCAGCGCATCAAATGCGACGGCTAAAACCAATGTCAGTGATAAAACGTAAAAGACATTCTACAGCATGCGCGTCGTCTGCCAACACGTTGGCTAGGCCAACAGGCACACCCACGCGAACGCGCAGTGGAGCTAAAACTTGACACTCGGTTAAAATGTGACGGACCGTTAATGGCATAGCACACTGACCACACAGAGGTGCGGAATCACCACTAAGCAGGTATCTATGACTAAAAAGGCAATGTCCGATACGAAGGCGTGTTAAAAGTACCTCTTCCCGACGAGACGCACGGGAAGAGGTAAACCAGACTAGCGGAAGAGGTTTAACCTCCCGCAACTTGTTCCCCCGGAGGGCCGTACACTCATCGCGCCAGCGCGAGAGGATGCGGCGACGTAAAATAACACACGAATCTGACGAGGGAACAACAGGGGTAAAAAATCTGGGCACATCCTACTCTAACATCAGTCTTAGACCCATCAGTATAAATAAAATGACAGTCTCCGAATGTTGCCTGAAGTTCTAAAAATGCGGATCTAAGGACTGAAGCAGGGGTCGCATTCTTCGGCATCAACGTTAACCCAAGGTGACAGTGGGTCTCAGCGCGCGACCAAGGAGGAAAACGGGTTTCACCCCGAGGAAGGGCCGGCGCTCGAGTAACGTCCAAATGCCGAAGGAGTTGTCGAAATGGAACCCCTGGAGGGAGCAATGCAGAGGAGCTAACGAAATACTGGCGATCAAGCGAATCCTCGTAAAATACATCGAAGGACGTGTGGTTAGGCAAGTTTGAGAGCCGACAAGCATAGCTGCACAAAAGCATCTCACGCCGGAAGGACAGCGGAGGCTCTGCAGCTTCTGCGTACAGACTGGGTACAGGGCTAGTTGGAAAGGCCCCTGTAGCGACTCTTATGCCACGATGGTGAATGGCATTCAATCGACGTAACACAGATGGACGTGCCGACGAATAAACAATACACCCGTAATCAAGCTTGGATCGGACCAAAGAGCGATAAAGGCGAAGAAGGACCGATCAGCTCCCCAGGATGTGCCACTTAAAACACGTAAAATATTAAGAGAACGGTCACACTTTGCTTTTAAAAAGGAAACGTGCGAGGTCCAACACAACTTCCTATCAAAAATCAACCCCGGTAGCTGGAAGGTAGTTGGCGATCCTTGCCAGGCTTAAGTATAGGGACAATGGTGGCTTCGCGCCAAACGGAAGGAAAAAAGCCGTCTTGCCAAATACGGTTATAGACCTGCAAGAGAAAGAGTTTACTGTCGGCTGAAAGGTGCTTTAACATCAGGACGTGAATGCCATCCGGGCCAGGAGCGGAGTGCCTAGAGCAATGAAGAGCGTGCTCCAGCTCCCTCATTGTAAAAAGTTCGTTATAACACTCAGTGTTAGCAGACCGAAAATTATATGGTGCAGAATCCAGCCGGTCTTTAATAGAGCGAAAGCCGGCGGAATAATGGTCTGAACTGGAAACCGCGTCAAAGGCTGATCCCAGAGTGTTAGCGATGGCAGCCGGATCCACTATGGTGGCATTAGAAACCTGAAGGCCAGAAACAGTACAATGCGACACTTTACCTGAGAAGCGACGAAGTTTATCCCAAACAGATGAAGGCGTAAAGCGATTAAAAGACTCGACAAAACAAGCCCACGACGCCTTCTTGCTATCCTGAATAGTGCAACGAGCCCTGGCGCGCGATTGTTTAAGTCACCAAATTATCAAGTGTAGGGTGGCGCCGAAACACCCTAAGTGCAGTCCTACGAGCACGAACGGTGTCCCGAAAATCCTCGTTCCACCGCGGTACAGGCATTCGCCGAGGTTGAGAGTATGAACGGGGAATTGCGCGTTCGGCAGCAGAGAAAATAGTAGACGCAAGGTACTGCACTAGTAGGTTAATGTCGGTGAAGGGCTGGTCGTCAAAATGCACGAGGCTGGAATACAAACTCCAGTCGGTTTTTGGGAATATCCAGGTAGGTACTCTGGAATGTTGTACCTGGTGTGACAGAAGAGAAACGATGCACGGGCAATGGTCGCTGGAGTATGTGTCAGCGACGACGTTCCACTGCAGACGACTAGCAAGCTGGAGTGAGCAAACCGCAAGGTCCAGGTGTGAGAATGTACCAGAAGAATCAGAAATAAAAGTAGGCTCACCTGTATTGAGGATTGAAAGATTGAACTGGTAAAAAATGTCAGAAAGAAGAGTTCCATTCGCACAAGCCCTTGGGGAATCCCATAGTGGGTGATGAGCATTAAAATCTCCCAACAAGAACTGGTGTTGGGAGAGCGGACAGAAGAGCTCGAATATCCGCGGGAGCGAGGGGAGACGATGGAGGTGTATACACAGAACAAACAGAAAAGAAAAAACCGGGTAACTGCAGTCTAATGGCAACAGCTTGCAAGTCGGACATAAGAGCGAGAGTTTGAAAATAAACGTCGTTACGCACTAACATGACACCTCCATGGGCAGGAGCGCCCTCCTCCGGTTCAAGATCATAGCGAACCGGAGTGTACCCTCGGAGATCGAAAGGGTCTTGAGGGCGAAGCTTGGTCTCCTGCAAACATACGACCATAGGTGATTGGGAACGCAATAAAAGTTGCAGCTCCGCCCTATGCGATCGAACACCACGTAAATTCCAGCTCAGGATAGGCATGAATAAAAGGGATAAACTATCTACTTAGAAGGGCGGCTTAAAATAATCTTTTGCTTAACCTTTGGGCTCGGGCTTTTTGTATGGAGTTGGTCAGACTCCATAGCCTCCTCGAGGGGAGGGCCCACGCGCTCAGAGCCAGAAATCGAGTCCAGCGCCGAGAATCGGTTCTGGGTGGGAACGGGTGAAGGGGGCCGCTGAGCGCGGCTTGTCCCAGGAGCGTCCTGGGACTGCGACCTCCGAGAAGGAGGAGAAGGTAAACTTGGCGTGCCGCGCGCACGCGGAGGTTGTTTTAAAAAATCTTCCCTGCGATATTTCTGCTTCGATTTCTTCTCAGGAGCTTGTGACTTCATAGATTTTGGACCAGGTTTATAGGGCTTGATAACAGTAATAGGCTTGGACGGCCGGGTGGTAGTGGCGGTCAATGCAGTCATGGTCCAAGTTTGAGTCTCTGCATCCTTCCGGGGTACTGGCGAGGTAACAACAGAACTAAATGTACCAGATCGCAGGAGTGAAGGTTGGCGCGCATGGTAACGCCTCCGGGCTTCTGCGAAGGAGAGTGTTTCCTTTACCTGGATCTCCTGGATCGCCTTCTCGTCCAAGTACCGCGGACAGTCGGCAAACGAAGCAGAATGTGACCCTTTGCAATTGACGCAGACGGGGGCTGTTGAACAGGCACCTTCGTGTGAGGGCTGGCTACATGTTGCACAGATATTAACGGCACTCTTACAGGAGACTTCCGTATGCCCAAAACGTTGGCATTTAAAACAACGCAGAGGTCTAGGAATATAAGGCCTCACAGAAATCCGTTCGTACCCTGTGGAAATGCTCGTGGGCAGATCGACGCCATCGAATGTTATAAACAAGGTACGAGTGGGTACCAATACTCCGTCGCGTTTAGCCTGCACTCGATGAACTGCCGTTACCTTTTGGTCGGAAAGATATTCCACTAGCTCTTCGTCCGACATACCATCGAGGCTATGGGTGGTGATGACGCGTCGACAGGAATTCAAGGTACGGTGGTTCTCAACACGGATGGGATAACCGTGGAGAAGCGTGGCGCTCAACAAGGACTTACTTTGTGCCTCGGACTTGCTTTGCACTAACAACGAACGATTACGAAGCCGAGTGCAGGAAAGAACCGGACCAGCAATTGAATCAATGCCCTTTTGGATAACAAAAGGGTTCACCTTCTCGAAAGTTTGACCTCCCTCGGTACGGGTAATCACTAAGTAACAACCAGCTGTTGGCGGTGCTACTTCTGTTACTAAAACTTTGCGGCGCTTGTTAACAATGGAGAAAGGTGCTCCATAGCGAAAAAATCCTCCACTATTGCAACCGTCTCCGACCTCGGGCTCTGACCTCCCGGGCGTTACCCCGGCTTGGGTGAGTGGCCTATCTATACCAGACTCACCCCAGGGTCACACCTCCCAGAACATAGACAGAGGGACCCAGTCGCCGTCAGAAGTCAGCAGCTCATGCAATGGCCCCCCCCGCGGGAATATGTGAAAGAGGTATATCCCATGGCAACTAAGGGTAGCTAACAAAGGATGGCAATGTGCATATATGCAAGGACCTTAATGCCAAAGAGGGAGACAACTCGGTTAAAGGAAAGATAAGGGCGTCGGAAGTGACCAGGCGTCCCCAGGCATCCAACTACTTTAGAATGAAAGGGATGAAAGGTATTAAGAATCAGGAAAGGCATCCTAACACAGAAAGTTATGACCTATATTGTTAAAAAAACGAGAAGGAGAAGAAAAAGAAATTTTTGAAAGAAAAAAATGAATAGCATGCTTCCGTCATAGTTCTCATGAAATAGTGGAATACTTTTATACAAAGCAAAAAATAATAATAATAATAATAATAATAATAATAATAATAATAATAATAATAGGATATATCCAGCATGGCTCTCAAAACAAACAGGTATAGTTGTCATACCTAAATCATCATTGCAACACATTCAATGATTAAGAGAAAAGAAATAGAATATCTGTTGTAAATGCATGAAACATTGCTATCATTTACTGATACTCTTGTTAAGAGATGTCAGGATTGTCACATGATCATCAATTAATGGGAGTATGGGGAAATATATGCTAACAGTGGTGGCCATCCACGCTAGCAATGATAAAGGTAAGACAAGTAGTACATGAATATCGATCGATCGATTGCTCGATCCGTCGATCAAGTGATCCGGCGATCCCAGGATCTTTAATAACACAAAAATCATTATAATCTAAAAATGCATCCTTTACTTCAACTTAAAAGCATTAAAATATCAAAGGCGGTCTATACGCCTGGCTCTCCCGCAGCGTTTCCTTAAAAACAAAAATCATAACTCTTAATCATAGAAATTCCAGGTATCGTATGATTAAGCTTAGAACTAGCCAACAATAAATGCATGCGCGCAAACAAAGAGACAGTAACCTATATAAATATGAATAACATGAAGTGCATTCATTGGTTTCCTAGCGAGCAATTAATATCATATCATAACACATAAACAAAATGAATTAAAATCATATGTGATTCCAAAGGAGACCCTACGGTACATTCCTAGAGGGGCAGGATTGCAAAATCCGGCAAAAAGGGTGACTAATGAATGCGACAATTCCTAAATATTTCATGGAAAAATATAACAAGTTAAAAGGTACGGAAAAAACTTAGGACAAAGCTACATACTGGATAATCCCAACGATTAACAGTGCAGATGCACTAAGACGGATGCGGTAAAGATAAGTGCATCCCGTCAAAAGGTATATAAGATGTACCAAATGTAGGGTACTACAAAAATAAAAATTATACACAGAATTCCATGAAATAATTGCATGTAATATAAGTACATAAAAGAATAATACAAGTATTGTAATTGTTCAAAAAAACCAAAACCATCCACCGGTTGTAGAACAGGGGGGACGGTAATTAATGACACAAGACACAAAGATAAAGGATATCAATCAGGAGACATTAATATTGGCAGGAATAGTCTCCTAGCGGTCCCTAAGAGCACGGACCACACATCAGCGATCCCATCGAGGTAAGCGTCTACATCCGTAACAGAATCTCAAAGGAATAATTAAGAGAGTGCCATCAGAAAGTAAATATCAAGTAAGGAGTGGTAATGGTGATCAGAAAATGAATCATAATCACATCTTAAAACAAATGCGTGTAGGCGTTTGCAGTTCTGTAACCAACCATAAAAACTGGATAGAAAAAAAAAACGTACGGTGGAATTAAAGAAACATAGCGCCGCATAAAATGTCAGAACCTAGAGGTGCCCGAACCACAATATATGGGTGTGGGATCAAGGCGTAACACACGGATCGCAGTACCAAAAATTATAATGGAGGGAAGAGAAGGAGGGGTGTAAATCGAAAAGGATGTACAGGTAAAAGCGTGACTAATAGAGCCAAGGGCAATAATCGAAAAGTAGGGGCCATACCATAAGCATGTGGGGCTAAAGGGTAAGTAGTAAAAGGAAATAGGACGGGGGTGATAAGACACCGGAAAGGGGTGGAAACAAAACCCAAAGAAGTAAATAAAAAACGTGGGGTCAACAACACACCAACTTACCAACAAAAAAAAGGAAGGGAATTTAAAAACAGAGGGGCAACGGGGACTCAGAAGGACACGGGTAAACAGGCAGGGGGGACTGCATAAGTAATAAGGGTAATCACATTTTGAAGAAAGTAATGAAATTAAAATTGAAATAAAAACGGTAAACGGATTGTTAAAACGCACTGTACCATCAAGTCAAGACATCTGACGCATGGGAAGCGGTTACCTGTATGCAAAAACCAGCAACAAGTGCAAATTGTTATTCCAAGGAATAAGAAAATACCAGCGGAAATCCGTTGGTTAACGAAAACGTCATAAATATGAGGTAAAGAGACGGAAAATGTCTAGTTGCGTACGTGAAGAAAAGCGAGAAAGAGGAAAGAAAAAAAAAGAATGGAAGTGCCACCAACGAGAAAGGGGATGATCGCCGAGCTGTGGGAAATAGATAAGGTGGCGATGCAGACCACCGAGTCTCTTGAGGACCGGGCCGCCGACATGCCCGCCCTCCGCCAATATCGCCGGAGGGTCCCGGGACTCGTGAGCCTACTCCACGCCAGGTGGTGTAGCCTGGCTGCGGTATACAAAATACGCCGAAAATTCATACCGGAATACCGGAGCGTAGTCAACCGAATCTGGGTCGCCATCACCACCATTCTCATCAGCCTGAGCCCGAGCCGTGCCAATCTTGACATCTCCTTCCAAAAGGTAAGCCTTTTATTTCATTGTAATCAAAAGTAATAAAATGTTCTATATTTCGGAATAATTGCTTTCTATCTACTCCTACCATCTACCACCATTAGAGCTACGCTCCCCTGTCAAGCCATCCTACCATTGATAATATGGTGGAGGCTGCCGGTCTCTCCACCCCTTGTGAGAGATATGGTTTCAATCTTGGTTCCTCTGTTTGTGTTTATTGAGCAAAGCTTAACTTACACCTCTCTAGTTTAACTTTTACTATGCCCATAATTTAATCTGTATTTTAATGTTTTGCTCCCTTTCCCTTAAAGACCCATTGCTTTGTCTTAAATCTGTGTGGCTACTGTGTCTAAACAGGTTTTAATTTGCAGTATGAGCTGTGATGCAATAGCTCTTAATTTGGCTTGTTAGCTGTTGCCTTTGTTACTTGATTTTACGCCTTACAGGACTAATTTACGCTCCTAGTTGGTGTTCTTTTAATCCTCCCCGTCCGTTTTAAGTATATGGAGTCCTTGTTCAACTCTGATAGTAATAGTCCTATTAGCACTGAAATTCGCAAACTTTTTCGAGATTATCAGCAGTCTTTAGATGCGAATGTTGACACGTACGCTTTGGCAGTAAAAGACATTCGTATAGTGTCATCTGATTTGTCTGATTTCTGTCATTCTATGTCCAAAATTCGTCAACGTAGCAGTCGTCGACTTCGTAATCAATCACCTGTAGCCTATTTTCCTCTTCAAAAACAACGAAGTCTTAGTGTAGGAGACATTACAGTTATTAAAACAAAAACACAAGATCCTCTCCCCCCTTTGCGTTCTAGTTCGGATTCCTCTTTAGACGACGTCAACATGACTTCATCAGCTAGTCAAGCGGGACTCTCCGCTGCCGATGAACCAAATTATAAATATCTATGGCTACCCTATCAGTATAGTCAGTGACCACCATGCACTATGCTACCTACGTAATTTAAAAGACGTAACCGGTAGACTGGCACGGTGGGCATTGAAACTACAAGAATATGAATATACGATACTTTATAAATCTGGTGCTAAGCATTTGGATGCTGATGCCCTCTCTCGTTACCCGGTGGATAAACCCAAACCCCAAGAACAAGAACAAGTTGATGATGTCATTACTTGTTTGTTATCCCCGGTCGAGGTGGCCCAGAAACAGAAAGAGGATCCCCAATTGGCACATCTTATCCAAATCTTGGAAGGAGCTACTGATAGCTCACCCAAACTAAGACGACAGGCAACGACTTATCTCCTGAAATCCGGAGTGTTATATAGGAAAAACGCAGGAGCTTCAGGACCCCTTCACTTACTGGTTATTCCCGAATCATTGAAAAATGAAATTTTATTTTCATGTCATGATGACCCCCTATCTGGCCATTTGGGTTTCACGAAAACCTTTACAAAAATTAATACTCGTTACTACTGGATGTTGTTATGTTGTTATAAAACAAACATCACCTGTAAATTACATGGTAAAGGCACGGACAGGTTCGAAATTAAAAGAAATGATCGTACATGTGTCTCGGTTGTACCCTTATCACGCTCCGTATAGAAGAAATTAGCAAATTGACACCCCCATTCCTAAAGTTGATTATTTCCATTAAAACAATCTCCGATGCTTACGTTTTATGATCATCTTTAATGTATGCTCATTATTTTTTTGTTTTGTTTGTACCTAGAAGCCATACTAATTTTGTCAGGTAAACATTCTAATAAATAGTGATGTCCTTATGTAAATATTGTATCATACTATGATATTTTTGTGAGAATTATGCTTAAGTTTCTAACTTGGTTACCTACAACTAAAGAGTTTCTTCGTTTCTCCTTTGTTCAGTACCATAATTCTCGATTTCTGAATTTATTTAAGTTAATTTCGTGTTGAAAATCCATTAAAAGTCACACCCCGTTATGCTATGGCACGCTCATGGTGATGGCACCTCCCTTCTACCCTCATTATGAACGGACAGCAAGGCTAATAAACACCCACCGACATACATAGAAATGCAATGATATAACAAGAAGCAGAAGATGCAGCAAAGGAAGAACATAAGCATATAAACATTTTCAATATACATATATCTGAACCACCATACTAACTCTATAAATATTGCATGTCAATATTAGTAAAGTTCGAAATTCATATGTAATAATGGTAAAATATGAACGGTATCAACATAGTCACAGTGGAATGAATACCAAAAATTGTTAAAACAATATATCACTAACACACACTATAAGAATTCTTATTCCCCCTGTCGTAGTACTTAACTTTAATAAGTGCCGAAGTTGCGCACTAATATGGTTACACTGCACTACTTTTGTCATCAAATCCCATAAACCTGCCATTTCACTATTTCTATCTTCCCCACCCCCCTACCAGCCTGTCACGAGGTTGGAATGCACTTCGATTATCCTATGGTTTATTACCAGTGGTTAGGTACTCAGATGCTTTTATTTGAGTTCTTTAACACATGTGATTTAGAGTCCCCACATCATAGTTATTTTAGTAGGAACCTTCGGTACGTACTTGATACTAGATTAATTTTCAAACACATAATCATTCACCTTTTTTTCTTCCCCATCACAGAAAAAAAAATGTTGCACCCCCAGGCACACCCCCTTCCAGCCCCACGCGCACTCCCTCTCCGCCCACACCCCCGACTCCGATTTCATAACAGGAAATCGGGACCGCTCAATTTGGATATCCAGATGCTATGATTATCACTGATATCACGATTTTCGTTCATTACTATCGATTTCTTATTGATGCTGAACGCTATCAATCACTTGTCACTCATTACGACAATTTTATATAATATTTCTTTCGTTTCGGACTACAGTAGACATCATATATCCATGAATTTCGCCTGGACTTTTACACTTCGGTACGCACACATACACTGCACTGGCACAACATCTTCTCTTAACTTATGAATCTTCTATTTTAATTTATTCATAATATCGTGTACTCACCTATGGCATGACCATGTGTAGAGATACTGCAGGATGATCGATCTTCCACCCGTTTCCGCACATCTCCTATACTAACTTCGGGTTATTCTAACTGATCTATCACCTTATATTCCGTGAGCTGTTTTCGCTAGAAGTATTCCTATGTTATTTCTCTGAGTTTCCTCGCACACTACATATAGCATTCTCCTCTGTTTATTGCTCACTTAATCTACGACGGGAAGTTCTTATCGCTTCCTGTTAAAGTCTCGCTCTAGTTGTACAATTCCTGACTACCCAAATTCTGTACGTTTCCAACTAAGCTGTTCTGTATGCAGGGAATTCAATACCTTTGCCATAGGCACCTTATGGAATTAAACTATGAGTCTCACATCCTCATTCCCTGCTCTCATTACTGCATACCGTTCGTTTTGTACATTTAATTCTGCCATTATACGTTAATGTACTTTTCCATTTTTTTCTTTAGAATTACTACGGCCCTCTATTCTTCATTTCTGTTAAGCACAATTCTGTGTTCTCCTGAAACTTTAATTTGACTTTGAAACAACGTCCCCAGGTTCTATTCCCTACCATTTTGGTACTTATCGCGTGGTATCAATCAATGGATTTTAGGTAGGAATTTTTAATTGTGTAATAATCTACAACTAAAGTTTTTACTAAAAATTTTATTGTGTAATTACCCCCCCCCCGTTGTTTCCCTCATCTGAATCTACACTAATTTTTTTCTCTTCTTTCTTCTCTTCTTTTTTTGGGGCCTCCCGTCTGCCCTGTAACAACACAAACTGTCTTAAGGTGCTGCGCGTTTTTTTTTTACACAACAAAACACCTGCAACGCCAAAGAAGCTTTTATTTGAAACACAATCCTCTAGCCCTTTTCTTTTCTTCTCTTTCTTAGTTTTTCGTCTTCGGTGTCCGGTCCTGGCAGACGACCATACCTCCGAATCTCGACGGCTCCCTGTTTTGATTTCTGCTATTTTTACATTGGGTAAGAATAACTTTTCCTATTCCTTAGTCACCCTACTTAGGTTGTGTATAATGAGACTTTTTTTGCTCTATATATTATCTCTGCCCCTTCTCCCTCTCTCCCAAGGCTTACCCTCTCCTTACTGGGATACTCCAGTGGTTTCATACTATGCATTCTCTGTTTTTCGTCCTAATTTCACTAGCATGATACTGCTTTACCAGTTCCAGCTCGTGAATTTTACGGTGGATTTGCACTTAAAAACTGACTTCACCCCCTATAATTTTTCCGTAAAGCATTTCTCGCATGATAATGGTTTCTCGTATTGCTCTGTACCCTCTTCATCCCTGTCATTTTCGCGGTACTGTTAGAGGACTCCCTAATTCATGGTCTGTACTTTCTTTGTGTGATAATTTGCGCGGCATAATTTCTACCCACCTGCATGTATTTTACCTCCCCCACCATATTCTTTCGAAAGTCCTGGTTTCAAATTCCTCCACTATTTTTCTTTCCCTTACCTCCGATCAATTGTTTCTGGCCCCATCTGAGAAACGCTATACCCATCTTGTCAATCTTGTAACCGCCTCTCCTCCCCCACGGGTTCGACGACACCTTCCCCGTGCGTATACACCCTTTGATATTTCTTCTATGTCCCGATTGATTGAACTAGTCTTTGTTATCGATCATGCTCTTTGATTAGACCTACTGTTGCATCGCCGGAGTCTAGCCGACTATTGCTTATATTTACTGAATGTTGTCAATGCTTTATTTTCCCCTCTAGGAATATCTGAGGTGTTAGTTGACTTGATTTTTTGGCCATCACATGACCAGATTTTTATCAGCACCGATAGTCATCAGGTGTTAGATGATTTTCTACGCTATCGACGTGCATCTTTATTACCTGTCATTCGGCATGATCATGCACAACTTCTGACGCCTACACAATTTCAACATGGCGTCGTTGGCGAAGCTTACCCCTTTTCTATGTGCACATATGAACATTCGGGTGCACTTATTTCTAACGATCTTTTAAATGAGGAATATACAGCTGTGACCATTGCACATGGATTAGGTCATAGCCTAGGTATGGCTCACGATAAGGGTTGTTGCCCCTGTCCCGGATGTTGCATCATGTCCGCATCTTTTGGCGCTCGATTACCTAATCGATGGACTTCAGACAATATCCAGGAGCTTTATGCTTCCTTCTCGCGCCATATTGATTATTGTCTTCATAACCGACCCCTACGTCTTTCCCTCGTTTCCATTTGTGGTAATAATTATTTAGAACCCGGTGAGGATTGTGATATTAATAATCCTTGCTGTAAACAATCTAATTGCTCCTTACATCCCAAGGCAACGTGTGCCAATGGAGCTTGTTGTAATTTAACCACGTGCTCTCTTAAGCCAGCAGGCATACTGTGTCGTCCTGTCACTTCCGAATGTGATATCCCTGATTTTTGTACCGGTATCTCTGAATTTTGTCCTGAGGATATTTATACACACGATGGTACCCCCTGCAAACGTGGTCGAGCTTTTTGTTATAAAAATTCATGCTCAACCCATAATGATCAATGCTTAAAATTATGGAGGTTTTTAGCTTATTCTTTAGGCCCGCTCTGTTACCAAAATAATGACCGCGGTGGAGTGAATGGCCACTGCGGGTTCGATTTCCCTTCAAGCACTTATGCTCGTTGTGCCATAAACAATTTATACTGCGGAGCATTACAATGTGCTCATCACTTCACTGAACTTGATTTTGGTATACATCGTTATACGCGTGTAGGCCACACCCAACCCTCGGGATCATCTGATAGATGTTCCACAGCTTTGGTAGACTTGGGGCTCGACATACCCCAACCTGGACTAGTACGTGATGGTACCCAATGCACCTCAAATAGTTGGTGTATTAATCAGACGTGTGTTTTGATACCTACTCTTAACAGACGCACATGTTTTTGTAATGGCCATGGTTCCTGTACCAATCAGAACCGTTGTTTTTGTGACCCTGGATATCAACCCCCCTATTGTACTAAAATCTTATGAAAATCTACCACCAAGCCCCCCTCTACTCGAAGGAAAACGACACCCTTCCCCTCTTTGTTTTCAACGCCAGCGTTGAGGTTTCCTTTCACTGTACCCTTAGTGACAATATGCATTTCTCAAACTATAACTAAGATAAGTTAAGCGGAAGTCGCTTCCGTATAAATTTCCCAAGAGGCACTTTCTGGGAGAGATGCTTCTCTCTATGAAAAGAAATAAAATAGACACATTTATTCGTACCTTTAATTGTGAAATAAGTCCTAAGTGGCTTCCAAAATCTGTCGTCGGAAACTGACGATATATGGAAGAGTGTCCAATAACAGTGTTCGAAGAGCTTGTGTATAATTCAACCGTACTGGCATAGCAGTTGGCACACAAAACATTTCTGTAATCATGGCTTGACAAAAAATTGAAAACATATTCCATAAATAAAATATATGTACATAAATATAAGCGAAGTTGCGTAGGAATATTATGTTTCCTAAATATCGCAATTAACAGGATTTTCAAGCACTGTTTCCTGCATATAATTACGTGCGTATACCAGCTTGGTATAGCAATTATGTTGTTACAGATTAAAATGATATAGCCTCCTAAGCTGAGGTTGAAGTTAATAACTAACCAAATAAAGTTCTCGCGACCCGGAACATAATTAAGGCAATACTTACTTATTAATTAAATACATATAGTGAAGCATTTAAGGTAACTAGAAATTATAACAAAAAAATTATATGGAATTCTCAAAATACGAGAAGAACTGTGTACAAAGTCAATAGAAACGTATTTATTTATTTTATAGGAGTTAAAGAGCCCTTCTTTCTCCATAACACCAACATACTTAAAATTAAAAGGAAACACATGGTAGCACTACATCCTTTAGGTCGTATATTAAACATAAAGAAAGGTAGGTATAGTTGAAGAAATCGTCGTAATTGGTATTCCGTCGTCCTTACTTTTATTAGCAACCAAGTTATCGTACATTTTGACATGAGTTGAACAGAAAAATTCCATAGTTCTTATTTGTTACTTATGAGACTTAAGGAGGAAAAATCCACGGATGTTGTTGTAACCACAGAGAAACTCCAGCATCACCGCAAAATAGTTATAGCACGTCATACCGACCGGAAATCTAATTCAAGGTGTCTGAAAGCGCGAAATTTTTCACGCATAACAGTTCAGGAAGCAACATGAGTAGTGCGCAACGTGTATTGACGGATTACGAGCATGCTGCTGAGCACCTTGTGGCATTCCTGTCAAATCGCCAGGGGGACCCATCCACCCTCGCCCGTCTCCGGGAATATGGTGAACTCCTGCCCGCCCTAGTAAAGGTCGCGGGCAGGGGAATGTTAACCCCGGAGGCCTTGGAGGAGGTGCAGGCCGAACTACCGGCGATTAGGGCGGTAGTGAGCGAAGCAGTGGTGAGTACAGTCAATTTCTTTCATAAAGTGAAATTGTGATTGCAGGGGGGAGTCGGAAAAGAGAGATCCCTGAATAATTGTTCATCATCCCATAGAAGTGGCAGACACAACTGTAATTTAAAACTAAGTACCGGGGACTGCTCCAGCGACCAGGGCAATGATGACTCGGCCGGGTCGATGAACACGGTGGATTAGGCGGTCCCGTATGCGGCATCCTCAAGAACCAGAGCGTCGCACAAAAAGTGAGTCTGACGAAGCACCAAAATCATGTAAAAACTGTTTGCCCATCACGTAAGCAAAATAGAATATTGTAATCAAAATTGTAAGAGCCAGGTTCGAAAAAGAGGATAAAAGTAAAAAAAAAAATTGAAAATATGTAAACCTATGTGTCGCAGCTCTGAAAAATGGATATCACAATACTGGGCGTGGCATTTCAAAAGAAAAAGCCCGTTTTGAAGTTACGGTATTTATTGACATAGGCACCGTTTTCAAAACAAGAAAAAAAAATAGAGAAATGATTATGGCGGTCCAAGGTGACTTCACGTCGTGCATTTCCATTGAAATCTTGGAATCGAAATTTCGATGGAATGCAACACTTGTTCAATTTAAGTGCTGCGTACCTAAGCAGAGAGTGTAAGAATTGTATCCTCAAGCTGTTTCTTAATTATTTTAGCGAAGTGTAAGTAACCATACCTAATGATAATCACTGATTATTAATAAGGACAGAGCTCATGGATCTGTGGTATAGCGTAAAGCTAGTTAGTATACATATGTATAATATTGTGAGTTAGTGTCAGGAAGTAAGCAAAACAAATTAGTGTCGTTGATGTGCAAGGAGGCAACTAAAGATACAGTGAATTACCACTTGCTGAATTTAGGAACCGGAATAATTATGAATACAAAGTAGACTACAAATAAAATCTACGAGTGACATCCGTAGCCTCGTAACAAAAAATTGATGAATTATTTAGTTTATGAGAGCGGGCAAGTATATCTGTACCTGGTGGTTGTTATCTAGCATTAATAACTTCCGGTGCATAGACACTCCGCCGAACAGGAAATGCCGATTGATCTTGTATCCTAATTGTTTCAGTGGCGTGCAATGTTGGCCAAAACAGATGAGTGTTTTACTTATATTTAATGCGTAATTGATAATGCGGTTTTGTCTCGTTAGGTTTATGGGGTAAAAGGGTGAAGTGCAAGTGTATAGAACTTCCCAGACGTCTAATCCTTCGATTTGATCGATATTGTATCAAAAGTAACAGGAGTAATCATTAACATTTTATTCTATGGGTTATTGTTTTAAGGGCTTACAATCATGGCCTAGATATTGTCGCGTATACTACTGTGGGATGCGTTAATTACGGTATATTTTGGATGTTTGGGTAGACAATACAATTCTTATATTTTCTGGTAAAATCATAAATTAACATTCTTTCTTCTTTGTGAAGCTTAATACTTATAATATGTAACAGGAACAGCAAGAGTAACCAATTTCTAAGATAATCCTAAAGAACTTTACTATGGCATCAGCTTCCTCTGGCATACGTGCACATTTGCACATATAGAGAGCTGCTTCCTGATCGTTATGCGTCACTAGGAAGTTCTACAACATTTATATATTGCCGCCATAATTCGAAACCAGGGCGTCGGCATTCCATATTTGGTATTAGCCGACATAATGGAAAACCCTTGTTGGGTAGCCTTAGGTTATATGAGGAGATGTAAACCCCGATTTGGGAGCTCTTGGTTCTTGATTGTAGTTTTTGTCGCTGCGTCTCGGCGCATCTTGGTGCGGCGCTCCGGACATCTTACCACATAGTTGAACTGACATCCGCGATGCATCTCTTAAGATAAGACCCACGGGTACCACGTACTTTTAGCAATATTGTATCGTTTGTAAGCCAAACCTCGTAACTGAAGGCTTTAAAGTAATATAAAATATAATAGTCTTATTTAAGCCAAGCTTTGAGTTGTCTCTACAATTCTTCTAATTCCCCAAGGCTATTCCCCGAGTCACAACAATCTTGTCCGTGACATATGTTGGAGGCACCGGCTTTTCGATAATTATTTGAAACGTATGGTTTGATCCTGTACCTCTCTATAGAATTCGCTACAGTAGTCCTGTATTCATAATGTTGCAGGCCCCAGTCTCTCTAAAACATTTGTGACAGATGATGATGAGATGCGGTTTAAGGGCGCTAAACTGCTAAGGTCATCAGCGCCCTTACAATGTATAAAATATTAAGTCAAAAATATAAAAGACGGGTAAAAGAATCGCATAATTAAAAAACGGGACACCAACCCGCGACGTCCAAAAAGCTAAAAACAACAATACAACAATCCCAAAAACCAACACACTAAAACCATAGGCAATAAAAGAGTAAAACGTGTCAAGAACTGTAGAATGCAAGTATGATGATGATGATGAGGTGGAGCTTAAGGGCGCTCAACTACATTGGTTATTAGCGCCCTTACAATGTATGAAATATAAAAGTGAAAAGTCAAAAAACTAAAAAACCACACACAAACCCGCTTGGTCAAGACACTAAAAAACACAACACACCAAAGACTAAAATCTACACACTAAAATCATGGTCACTAAAAGAATAAAACGTGTCAAGAACTGTAGAATGCAAGGAACATGAGCGCCTTATGTCCGGGGAGAAGGGCCCCATTAAAACTAACAATATAAAATCAAAAAACTAAAAGGCGCTCAGCGCATCAAATGCGACGGCTAAAATCAATGTCAGTGATAAACCGTAAAAGACATTCTACAGCATGCGCGTCGTCTGCCAAAACGTTGGCCAGGCCAACAGGCAGACCCACGCGAACGCGCAGTGGAGCTAAAACTTGACACTCGGTTAAAATGTGAGAGACCGTTAACGCCATAGAACACTGACCACACAGAGGTGCGGGATCACCACTAAGCAGGTATCTATGACTAAAAAGGTAATGTCTGATTCGTAGACGAGCTAAAATCACCTCTTCCCGACGAGAAGAACGAGAAGAGGTGCACCAGATTAACGGGAGAGGTTTAACCTCCCGCAATTTGTTCCCCCGGAGGGCCGACCACTCATCGCGCCAGCGCGAAAGGATGCGGTGACGTAACAAAACACTAAAATCAGACGAGGGAACAACGGTTGTAAAAACTCTGGAGGATAAAATAGCCGATTTGGCAGCGGCGTCGGCAGACTCCTTCCCTGAGATGCCCACATGACCTGGAATCCACACGAAGGACACGCTGATGCCAGAAGCACCAAGCGAGTGGAGCAGGTCATGAATGCGCTGTACGAGGGGGTGGTAAGTGTACAGCGCGTTAATACTCTGAAAGGCACTCAGAGATTCCGAACAAACAACACAACGCCGTAAAACATGCCGCTGAATGTATAAAACACATTGATAGATACTAAAAAGTTCGGCGGTATAAATCGAACATTGCCCGGGTAAACGAAAAGTAAAACTATGCGCACCTAAAACAAAGGCACATCCTACTCCAACATCAGTCTTAGACCCATCAGTATAAATAAAATGACAGTCTCCGAATGTTGCCTGAAGTTCTAAAAATGCGGATCTAAGGACTGAAGCAGGGGTCTCATTCTTCGGCATCAACGTTAACCCAAGGTGACAGTGGGACTCAGCGCGCGACCAAGGAGGAAAACGCGTTTCACCCCGAGGAAGGGCCGGCGCTGCCGTAACGTCCAAATGCCGAAGGAGCTGTCGAAATCGAACCCCTGGAGGGAGCAATGCAGAGGGGCTAATCAAATAGTGGCGATCAAGCGACTCCTCGAAAAATATCTCGAAAGACGGGTGGTCAGGCAAGCTTGAGAGTCGACAAGCATAGATGCACAAAAGCATCTCACGCCGGAAGGACAGCGGAGGCTCTGCAGCTTCTGCGTAAAGACTGGGTACAGGGCTAGTTGGAAAGGCCCCTGTAGCGACTCTTACGCTACGATGGTGAATGGCATTCAATCGACGTAACATAGATGGACGTGCCAACGAATAAACAATACACCCGTAATCAAGCTTGGATCGGACCAAAGAGCGATAAAGGCGAAGGACGGTCCGATCAGCTCCCCAGGATGTGCCACTTAAAACACGTAAAAGATTAAGAGAACGGCACACTTTGCTTTTAAAAAGGAAACGTGCGAGGTCCAACACAACTTCCTATCAAAAATCAACCCCAAAAATTTCGCCTCGTCTGCAAACGGAAGTATCCCTGGCCCAAGATGGAGAGAGGGCGGAGGGAAATATTTCCGGCGCCAGAAGTTGATACAGACGGATTTCTCGGCGGAGAAATTGAAGCCGTTGGCGTTACTCCAGGTGTAGAGACGGTCGATACAGTTCTGGAGACGGCGTTCGAGTAGACATGTCCGCCGTTAACTGCAATATATGGCAAAATCGTCAACAAAAAGGGACGATGAAATGCCAGGAGGAATAGAATCAACAATGGGGTTGATAGCAATTGCAAAAAGTGTGACACTGAGTACAGAGCCCTGCGGTACTCCGTTCTCTTGAATAAAACGACTAGATAAAACCGAGCCCACACGTACACGAAAGACGCGGTCCGTCATAAGTTCTCGAAGAAATATGGGAAGACGACCGCGGATATTCCATGCGTAAAATACCGCCCCTCCAACAAGTGTCATAAGCTTTCTCTAGGTCAAAAAACACAGCCACGGTTTGACACTTTCTCTGAAATCCATTCATAATATGCGTCGACAGGGACACCAGGTGGTCGACGGTAGAGCGAAATCGACAAAATCCGCACTGAGCGTTCGCTAGAAGTTTCTGAGACTCAAGCCACCACGTCAACCGCCCGTTGATCATGCGCTCCATCACCTTGCAAATGCAACTGGTGAGGGAGATAGGTCGGTAGCTGGAAGGTAGTTGGCGATCCTTCCCAGGCTTAAGTATAGGGACAATGGTGGCTTCGCGCCAAACGGAAGGAAAAATGCCGTCTTGCCAAATACGGTTATAGACCTGTAAGAGAAAGAGTTTACTGTCGGCTGAGAGGTTCTTTAACATTAGGACATGAATGCTGTCCGGCCCAGGAGCGGAGTGCCGAGAGCAATGAAGAGCGTGCTCCAGCTCCCTCATTGTGAAAAGTTCATTATAACACTCAATATATCCAGCCGGTCTTTGATAGAGCGAAAGCCGACGGGATAATGGTCTGAACTGGATACCGCCTCAAAGGCAGCACCCAGAGTGTTAGCGATGGCAGCCGGATCCACTATAGTGGCATTGGAAACCTGGAGGCCAGAAACAGTACAATGCGACACTTTACCTGAGAAGCGACGAAGTTTATCCCAAACAACGGATGAAGGCGTAAAGCGATTAAAAGACTCGACAAAACGAGTCCACGACGCCTTCTTGCTATCCTGAATAATGCGACGAGCCCTGGCACGCGATTGTTTAAAAGTCACCAAATTATCAAGTGTAGGGTGTCGCCGAAACACCCTAAGTGCAGTCCTACGGGCACGAACGGCGTCCCGACAATCCTCGTTCCACCACGGAACAGGTGGCCGCCGAGGTTGGGAGGATGAACGGGGTATTGCACGTTCGGCGGCTGTGAAAATAATAGACGTAAGGTGCTGCACTAGTTGATTAATGTCGGAGAAGGGCTGGTCGTCAAAATGCACGAGGCTGGAATACAAGCTCCAGTCGGCTTTTGCGAATATCCAGGTAGGTACTCTGGAATGCTGTACGTGGTGCGACAGAAGAGAAACGATGCAGGGGTAATGGTCGCTGGAGTAGGTGTCAGCGACGACGTTCCACTGAAGACGACGTGCATGCTGGAGTGAACAAATGGCAAGGTCCAGGTGAGAGAATGTACCAGAAGAATCAGAAATAAAAGTAGGTGCACCTGTATTGAGGATGGAAAGATTGAACTGATAAAAAATGTCGGAAAGAAGAGTTCCCATCGCACAAGCCCTTGGCGAACCCCATAGTGGGTGATGGGCATTAAAATCTCCCAACAGAAGAATTGGTGTTGGGAGAGCGGACAGGAGAGCTCGAATGTCCGCGGGAGCGAGGGGAGACGATGGAGGTGAATATACAGAGCAAACAGAAAACAAAAAGCCGGGTAAGTGAAGGCGAACGGCAACAGCTTGCAAGTCGGATGTAAGTGTGACAGGTTTAAAATGAACGTCAATACGCACTAAGAACATGACACCTCCATGAGCAGGAGTACCCTCCTCCGGTTCAAGCTCGTAGCGAACGGTAACGCCTCCGGGCTTCAGCGAAGGAGAGTTTTTCCTTTACCCGGATCTCCTGGATCGCCTTCTCGTCCAAGTACCGCGGACAGTCGGCAAACGAAGCAGAATGAGACCCTTTACAATTAACGCAGACGGGGGCTGTTGAACAGGTACCTTCGTGTGAGGGCTGGCTACATGTTGCACAGATGTTAACGGCACTCTTACAGGAGACTTGCGTATGCCCAAAACGTTGGCATTTAAAACAACGCAGAGCTCTAGGAATATAAGGCCTCACAGAAATCCGTTCGTACCCTGCGGAAATGCTCGTGGGCAGATCGACGCCATCAAATGTAATAAACAGGGTACGAGTGGGTACCAATACGCCGTCGCGTTTGGCCTGCACTCGATGCACTGCAGTCACCTTTTGATCGGATAGATATTCTACGAGATCCTTGTCCGATATACCATCGAGGCTATGGGTGGTAACGACGCCCCGACAGGAGTTCAATGTGCGGTGCTTCTCAACACGGATGGGGTAACCGTGGAGAAGCGTAGCGCGCAACAAGGTCTTACTTTGCTGATCGGACTTAGTTTGTGCCAATAAGGAACCATTCCGTAGACGAGTGCATGATTGAACCGCACCAGCAATAGCATCTATGCCCTTCTGAATTATAAAAGGGTTCACCTTCTCAAAGTTTTGTCCTTCTTCTGTTCTCGAAATGACCAAATAACAACCAGATGACGGCGGTGCTACTTCTGTTACAATGACTTTTCGGCGCTTGTTTGTATTAATGGAGGAAGGGTGCTCCATAGCGAAATAAATCCTCCACCATTGCAACCGTCTCCGACCTCGGGCTCTGACTTCTCGGCGTTACCCCGGCTTGGGTGAGTGGCCTATCTATACCAGACTCACCCCAGGGTCACACCTCCCAGAACATAGACAGAGGGACCCAATCGCCGTCAGAAGTCAGCAGCTCATGCAATGGCCCCCCGCGGGACTGCAGTTGAACAGCGGATACGAACACAAACCCTACATGACGACCCCGGGTGGTGGGGATGACGCCATTACCCACTCACCCAGCTGCGCACCCCGTGCGCGGGTATCCGTCAGGCTGTGTCCACGGAGGATTAAAATAAAAAGATAAAAGAAACTAAAACTGTGTGGGCGTTTCGCACGCAAGGTAGGTCGGCGGGGAAGAAAAAGAGATATGCGAATGTCGTGGTGCGAAATGGCCGGAAAGTGATAAGGGAAGAAAGAAACGATGGTAAGGTGCGGTATGGATGGAATGCAAAGAACGCACGAGAGCCTACCTTGGGTCCACCGGTCACTTGAAGAACCCTCCTCGACCGGATGGCGGTGAGGGGATGAATGTGGCGATGAGTGGCTCGGGAACCCCCGGGTGCGCCAAAAACCCGTACTCACATAAGGTGAGCCCCTGAGGGGAAATAGACATGGACTCGCCCAATCTGATTTAGTATGTTCAATAATTCTTTTTTCCAACATTTCCTGTATCTGTTTCTTTAATTCACCCTTTAAAGCAAACGGAACCCTATATGGATTTTGCCTAATCGGTTTCGCATCTCCTGTGTCAATTTCATGCTCTACTATGCTAGTACACGGTAATTCACCAGTTGGTTCATCAAATACAACGGAATATATTCGGACAAAACTTTCGAGATTACTTCCCTCTCCCTCGGGTTTAAATGTGCTACCTTTTCTTCTATCACTTTATAAAGCTCATTTATATTTGTGACTCCATTTATTTCTGCATTTTCACGTTTTTCTCTTAATACGGCCTTTGTTACACGTACCATCTGTACGTCTGTTTCAATATCTTTCTCACATAAAATAAAATCTCTCTTTATACTTAAAAGTTGCGGGTTCATGACTCCCACCAACTTGCCGATTGCCTGCTCATCGGACATCGGGCGGGCGGGACTTACCTCTCTTCCTTCTCCTTTTCCCCACTTCCCCAGGTACTCTACTCCGTGGCGTATGGTTCCCCTCTCGCTCCGGAAACGTTCAGGTCCCCTGCTAGCTACGCACACTTCATTCGGCTTCCGAACCTCGGCTACTCCTGAGAATTCGGACACTGGCCAGTAACTCAAGCCGCATGGGGAGACGAGCTGCCGCCCTTTTTGATCCCCCAGCTTAAAACTAGACGACCATCCCCCTTCTACCCCTCCTCCAGAGGTAGGAACATTGCCCGCTGGGTAAGGTGCATCACCAAACCCCTTCCGCATGTCCGGCACCACTGCGCCCCAACTCTTATCGAGGTCACCATGCCTCGATCTTCGGACTGCAGGTTCACCATTCTCCGTTATTTGAGGATCCTCACAAAAATCTCTACAGATTTTACACATCATTACATCTGCCTCTCTAAACGAGTTATAGGGTGTACTATTTACTCTCATAAATGTGTCAAACTTTACTGCTTTACCCATTTTTGTCCCTTTTGCCAAAGGTACACAGATTACTCCCATATTTAAAATTTTCATCATGCAATATTTCGCGTCTATTGCCACTCTCTCGTCAGTTTGTCTAAGCCACGTTAATTTTTCATCATCTTTAGTCATCACCCTAGACACCACTCTAGCCACATACAATTTCTGATTCTCAATCCCCGCAGGCTCTATATATACTTCCGGGGAAAAGGATTCTTTATCGATCCTTTGTAAACGAGTGAGTACCTGGTTCTCCGATTTCGGAGGTATCACGACATTTTCGGCCAGCATTACTTCCCACTTCCAATCGTCATCGTTTTCTGCATTTCTTTCTTCATTTTCATCAAGGTAGTTGCCCGCGATTGGAGCACCTGACATCATATGGCTAGGTACCGCGAGCGGAGTGATCAGGTCCACCCTTGGTCCCGGACCATAATCTATTTGTGTTATGGGCTTTGCTGATTCATACTTTGTCGTTAACTTCCCTCGGTGTACATCTATAATTGGCTCGATATCAGCCAAAAATCCATACCTAATATGCCATCGTACTTTTTGAATTTTAACTGTACTACACAAAATTCATGACATATTAACTCGGGGTTATCTCCCATAGTGAATGCAATTTCTTGTTCTCCATAAATTTTAAACTGTGCACCTGTTATACTTAACCCGTTAAACCTTGGTTTCCTTAAATTTTGTCCGTCCACCAAACCATGCCTTATGGCAGAAAAGCTTGCACCGGTATCTATTAGCATAGAATATGGCCTATTTCCTCCTAACCTCACTTCTAGTAATAGTTCCTTAAATTTTGATTCGTATGCTGAGACGGGATACGATTCTGACCTGGGGCTGCCGAGTTCCCGTACCTCGACATGCCGTTTCCCTGGGGTCGTTGCCATTTACAGTGTTTTGAAATGCGACCTGGCATGTTGCATTTAAATCAACGGCTGTTATCTACACCCTTCTGAAAGGTTACACGCCTTTGATTTGGATTTCCGCTCACTGTCAGCTGTTTTGGTCGTGAGACCGCATTCCGACCTTGCCCTTGTCCTTGCCAAGGGTTGGCCAAAGGCAGCTGCTTACTGCGACAGTCTGCAGCTATATGTCCTTTTTTGTTGCAGTGGAAACACGTTTTATTTGTGCGAACCATAAACACTTTCTTTTCTGACGTGGCGCTTTCTACGTAGCTTGCTGCGTTGCCCCTTTGTTTTTCAGAATTCTCAACAGTAGTTGCAATCCTAATAGCAGTCGTAAGAGTATCAGGTAGCTGAAACCTAACTTGCTGTCCTACAACACCCCTTAGACCATTTATGAAGGCAGCTAACAGCCTCCTTTCAGCCTCTTCGTTTATAGTTTGCTGTATTTCGGCATTTTTAACTGATCTAATTGTTTTATGACATAACTGTCGACATCTATCGGCGAACGCTTCTACACTCTTATCAGTTTTCTGAATAGCATTTTGTAACGCCGTATAATGATATTGAGGGGGCAATTTTTCTGTAAATCTTTCGATTAGAGCTTCCGAGAATTGTTCCCATGTGACGTCCTTCTTCTGTAAATCGGCTCTTCCCCGATAAAAGTGCAATGCCATACCCCCTAGCTTAGCCCTAGCAATGTTGACTTGATCCTTTTTATCCCAATTACCCACTATCGCCATTTGCTCAATATTGCTAATAAAATCTCTGACCGGTCTTCCTTTTGGTTCTCCTGTATATTCCCTTATTACGTTAGCTATGCTGACGTCTTTAGTTTTGGCAGCCGTTAGGCGTGCCATTTTCTCCTCCAAATCCCTTAACTTCTCTTCAGTGGTGGCCATGTTGAATTGTACGTTATGTTATTCCAGTATTTCTCAAATTTCAGGGCGTCCCTCGGCTGGAAAGGACGGAGTCGTTGCCTCTGGAGCTGGGATTACAGAGGGCCAGGGATCAACAAGCCCGTCACCTGCGAGCGGCCGCAAAGGTGGTAGCAGCCCGGATGAAGGCGGATGCCTATCCTCCAAAAACAAACATTCAAAAAGATTGATTTCTTTTTTTTTCAAATGTGAAGAAGAAAATTTTTTTTTGTTTTCCCGCGTCTATGGCTCCCCTGGATTGCAAACTCTACTGGGCAATAAAAGGAGTTCCTATCCCGACCACAGTCGTATTATTTCACAGACCTAAGCTGTTCCCTTATCACACCTTTCTCCATAGGGAAAGACAGACACCCTCCTGCCTGGTTCTGGAGTTCCTATCTTTTGTTGCAGCAGCACCTCACCAGATGCATAATCATACAGGTAATCAGTTCTTTCTATCTCTAAAACTTCAAATTCACAGCCTGGATCAATATGTCTCAGTAACACGCGAGTTTCTACATCAAACGTAACAGTTCCGTGCCCATTGTAATGTGTATAAATCTTATAGGATGGACATGGAAAACCCTTCAGTTTACCCTTGATAGCTATCTCTATACGTGAGTCAGTGACGAGACCTGCGAATTTTCTCCTATGTTTATCTAATAATGACAAGTCAAACTTAGTGTACTTTCTAAAAAAGTTGGTAATGAGCGTAAAGGCGTACTCGTCTGAATGCCTAAGTGCCAAAGCGCTTGTAGTTGCAACCACATGTAAATAAATAATAGTGAAAGTAATAGGTTTAATATCCCTCTCGCATCTAAAAAGACACCTGAACATACTGAGCACTACACCTAGTTCAAATGTAACCCCATTCCTTAGGTTCGCGAAATCCTTGGATTTCGTAGAAAACAAATCTGCACGCGCATGTAATTAATTTTATTGTTTCCTCTAAAATATATATATATATATATATATATATCCCAATACGCTGCCACCAATCTATAACGGCTACGTGCTCTAGGAGGGAACTAGGCGCGTGAAATAAGTAAGCAAAATATCCTAACACTAATTTATTAATATTAACAACATGTAATAGTATGTAAAAAAACGAAAACAATTAATCTCCTAGAATACTACACAAACCCCCACCTTAACACTCTAAACACTCTAAGGTAACATAGCGCCCTATACGCCCTGTATATCTTGACTTGCACTGTAATATGATTTCCCTAGGCTGTAGTACACATACTCTGGCAGTTTCCTAGACAGTAATATTCCCTTTTTACTCACATATTAGGCTGAAGATGACAAAGGACGTCTGCATCGTGACACACAGCGACGTGGAGTCCTGTAGCACCACAATAACACTAAGAGCCCAGAATCAGTGTTCTGCAAGCTTTTATAGTCTTTTCCTGAGGCGTTGTTCCCTTACCTTATATGGTATGGATAAAGGTCACGTAGGCTCTCGCGGGGATTATCATGAACGCAACAGCTTGCAAGCAGGAAGATTAAAGTCTACTTGTGTGAGTAAGTTCCTCTGAGTTTCTCTCAGAGTGTGAAATGTATATTTTACAATAAAATATCAAATTATAGGGAACAGGAATCTTCCAGAAACCCTATAAGTAAACAGCGGTATACCCCACAGCTGTTACCCCCGACCTACCTTATGTTTCGATCGATCAGCTGTGAGCGGGGCACTATAATATCCTCTGGACAGTACTCTGATATACCATCACAGTATTCAGGCAAGTCGCATTCATCAATAGCTTTGCGACAGATTGTGCTTCTACCTTTTGGAAGGCATGTGCTGACATCACAACATTTGCCTGTAGCACAAGAGGCATTCGGATGTAACATGCACGTATCTGAATGACAGCAATAGTTTTTACTGTCGCATAGTTCCCCTGCTTCTACAAAACCATTTCCACAAATCGGGCCTGAATATAGGTTAAATGGTTTATTGTGAAGGCAAGAATCAATATGATGACTTAAAGAGTCACCTAATTCCTGTACGTTGCAGGGACTCCACTGGGTAGGGATTTCAGAGCCTAACGATCCCGCCATTATACAACAGCGTTCACATTGACAACAGCCGTTGTCATGATGCATTCCGAACGAATGACCCAGTTCATGTGCGATTGTGACGGCTACTAATTCTTCATTCTCAACGTCATTAGATATGATTGCGCCAGAATGTTCATACGGGTATGCCTCACCAACAACTCCGCGTTGGAATTTAGTTACAGTTAATAACTGCGCATAATCATGAGGATTAGCTTGAATCAAAAACTCTCTACGATAACGTAAAAAATCATCTAAAACCTGACGACTATCATCAGTAATATATATCTGATTGTAATCTGTCCAAACCAGTACACCCATTAATGCAATTGATATATTCAATGGGGCATACAAAGCGCTAACAAGGTTTGCTAAATTTAAGCAATGTTGAGTGACACTGCGTCCCTTTAATATTAATTCCCGATAAAGTGAGTGATCCACGACAAAAATAGTTGTACCAGGCGGGTTACGTCATTATGCTTATCAAGTATTTGTATGTTACCTGTACTTCGGTGTGTATAATAGGGTATTTGATTTTGCCGGTGTGATCTAGGGTAATTGTTCCTGGGGTGAATTGAAAGTGCACATGCGCGGTATTGTTGTCTGGAAATATATGTGTTAGATATTGGGACAAATAAAATGTCGGGACTACCATTTAATACCGCACTGTGGAAATTCGGTTGGCGTAAGTGTACAACAGCATTACCATCATAAATAATCCCTCTCAGATCGTTGCAGATGGATACTGCAGCCCAAGAATTAGATACACCACGGATTTTTCCTATATATTGACAAACCTCGGGGGTTCCGGTACTCACGAATTGATTATCCTTCATGTATATTTCAGAAAAATTAATGGGGACTATTTCACCATTCAGGCGTAGGTCCACCGTATAATTTCTACCGTGTGCATGATATCCAAAAGTAAAATTAGGCAGCTGTGTATGTGAGTTGTCATGTGACTGAATGTCAGGGTGATGATGATGATGATGATGATGATGATATGCGGTTTAAGGGCGCTAAACTGCTATGGTCATCAGCGCCCTCACAATATATAAAAGATAGGGTCAAAATATAAAACAGGTAAAAGAACCGCATATTTAAAAAACGGGACACAAACCCGCGATGTTCAAAAAGCTAAAACTAACAATAATAGAACAATAACAAAATAGCAATAACAACAATAATAACAATAACAATAACAACAATACAAAGTTCTGAAAAACCAACACACTAAAAGCATAGGCAATAAAAGATTAAAACGTGTCAGGAACTGTAGAATGCGAGGGACATGAGCGCCATATGTCCACTGGGGATAAGAGTTCCCATAAAAACAGACAGAATAAAAATACTAAGCCAACAGACGCCCAACGCATTAAATGCGCAGATTAAAATCACTGTCATGAATAAAACGTAAAACACATTCTACAGCACGCTTGTCGTCTGCCAAAACGTTGGCTAGGCCAACAGGCAGACCCACACGAGCACGCAATGCAACTAAAACCTGACACTCTGTTAAAATGTGACGCACCGTTAAGGGCACGTCACACTGCCCACAGAGTGGTGCGGGGTCACCACTGAGCAAATACCTATGACTAAAAACACAATGTCCAATCCGTAGACGAGCTAAAATTACCTCTTCCCGACGACAAGAACGAGAAGATTTACCCCAGAGCAACGGGAAAGGCTTAACCTCCCGCAACTTGTTCCCCCGGAGGGCCGTCCACGCATCGCGCCAGCGCGAGAGGATGCGGCGACGTAAAATAACTCACGAATCTGACGAGGGAACAACAGAAGTAAAAAATCTGGGTAATAAAATCGCCGATTTCGCAGCGGCGTCGCCAGACTCATTACCTGAGATGCCCACATGACCTGGAATCCACATGAAGGACACGCTGATGCTAGAGACACCAAGCGAGTGGAGCAGGTCATGTATGCGCTGTACGAGTGGGTGGTAATGGTACAGCGCATGAATAGTCTGAAGGGCACTCAGGGAGTCCGTACAAATAAAACAGCGCCGTAAGTCGTGCCGCTGAATGTATAAAACAGATTGATAAATGCTAAAAAGTTCGGCGGTAAAAATTGAACATTGTCGAGGTAAACGAAAATTAAAACTCTGTACACCAAAAACAAAGGCACATCCTACTCCAACATCAGTCTTAGACCCATCAGTTATATATAAAATGACAGTCCCCGAACTGCGCCTGTAGTTCTAAAAAGGCGGATCTAAGAACAGAAGCAGGGGTCGCATTTTTCGGCATCGACGTTAGCCCAAGGTGGATGTGGGCCTCAGCGCGCGACCATGGAGGAAAGCGCGTTTCCCCTCGGCTAAGGGCCAGGGCTGGCGTAACGTCCCAATGCCGAAGTAGCAGTCGAAATCGAACCCCTGGAGGGAGCAATGCAGAGGAGCTAACGAAATATTGGCGATCAAGCGAATCCTCGTAAAATACATCGAAGGACGGGTGGTTAGGCCACCTTGAGAGCCGACAAGCATAGCTGCACAAAAGCATCTCACCGGAAGGACAGCGGAGGCTCTGCAGCTTCTGCGTACAGCCTGGGTACAGGGCTAGTTGGAAAGGCCCCTGTAGCGACTCTTATGCCACGATGGTGAATGGCATTCAATCGACGTAACACAGATGGACGTGCCGACGAATAAACAATACACCCGTAATCAAGCTTGGATCGGACCAAAGAGCGATAAAGGCGAAGAAGGACGGTCCGATCACCTCCCCAGGATGTGCCACTTAAAACACGTAAAATATTAAGAGAACGGTCACACTTTGCTTTTAAAAAGGAAACGTGCGAGGTCCAACACAACTTCCTATCCAAAATCAACCCCAAAAATTTCGCCTCGTCTGCAAACGGAAGTATCCCTGGCCCAAGATGGAGAGAGGGCGGAGGGAAAAACCTCCGCGCCAGAAGTTGATGCAGACGGATTTCTCGGCGGAGAAATTAAAGCCGTTGGCGTTACTCCAGGCGTAGAGATGGTCCATACAGCTCTGGAGACGGCGTTCGAGTAGACAGGTCCGCCGTGAACTGCAATAAATAGCGAAATCGTCAACAAAAAGGGACGATGAAATGCCAGGTGGAATACAATCAACAATGGGGTTGATAGCAATCGCAAAAAGTGTGACACTGAGTACAGAGCCCTGCGGTACTCCGTTCTCTTGAATAAAACGACGACATAAAACCGAGCCCACACGTACACGAAAGACGCGGTCCGTCATAAACAACCGAGGAAATATGGGAAGACGACCGCGGATATTCCATGTGTGAAGTGTACGTAAAATGCCGCCCCTCCAACAAGTGTCATAAGCTTTCTCCAGGTCAAAAAATACAGCTACGGTTTGACACTTTCTCAGAAATCCATTCATAATATGCGTCGACAAGGACACCAGATGGTCGACGGTAGAGCGATAGCGACGAAACCCGTACTGAGCGTTCGCTAGAAGTTTCTGAGACTCAAGCCACCATGTCAACCGCCCGTTGATCATGCGCTCCATCACCTTGCAAATGCAACTGGTGAGGGAGATAGGGCGGTAGCTGGAAGGTAGTTGGCGATCCTTCCCAAGCTTAAGAATAGGGACAATGGTGGCTTCGCGCCAAACGGAAGGAAAAATGCCGTCTTGCCAAATACGGTTATAGACCTGTAAGAGAAAGAGTTTACTGTCGGCTGAAAGGTGCTTTAACATCAGGACATGAATGCCGTCCGGGCCAGGAGCGGAGTGCCTAGAGCAATTAAGAGCGTGCTCCAGCTCCCTCAGTGTGAAAAGTTCATTATAACACTCATTATTAGCAGACCGAAAATTGAAGGTGTCGAAATCCAGCCGGTCTTTGATAGAGCGAAAGCCGGCGGAATAATGGTCTGAACTGGATACGGCCTCAAAGGCAGCACCGAGAGTGTTAGCGATGGCAGCCGGATCCACTATAGTGGCATTGGAAACCTGAAGGCCAGAAACAGTACAATGCGACACTTTACCTGAGAAGCGACGAAGTTTATCCCAAACAACAGATGAAGGCGTAAAACGATTAAAAGACTCGACAAAACGACCCCAAGATGCCTTCTTGCTATCCTGAATAATGCGACGAGCCCTGGCGCGCGATTGTTTAAAAGTCACCAAATTATCAAGTGTAGGGTGGCGCCGAAACACCCTAAGTGCAGTCCTACGGGCACGAACGGCGTCCCGAGAATACTCGTTCCACCACGGAACATTGGCCGCCGAGGTTGGAAGGATGAACGGGGTATTGCACGTTCGGCGGCTGAGAAAATAATAGACGTAAGGTGTTGCACTAGTTGATTAATGTCGGAGAAGGGCTGGTCGTCAAAATGCACGAGGCTGGAATACAAGCTCCAGTCGGCTTTTGCGAATATCCAGGTAGGTACTCTGGAAGTCTGTACGTGGTGTGACAGAAGAGAAACGATGCAGGGGAAATGGTCGCTGGAGTAGGTGTCAGCGACGACGTTCCACTGAAGACGACGTGCAAGCTGGATTGAGCAAATGGCAAGGTCCAGGTGAGAGAATGTACCGGAAGAATCAGAAATAAAAGTAGGTGCACCTGTATTGAGGATGGAAAGATTGAACTGATAAAAAATGTCGGAAAGAAGAGTTCCCCTCGCACAAGCCCTTGGCGAACCCCATAATGGGTGATGGGCATTAAAATCTCCCAACAGAAGAAATGGTGTTGGGAGAGCGGACAGGAGAGCTCGAATCTCCGCGGGAGCGAGGGGAGACGATGGAGGTGAATATACAGAGCAAACAGAAAACAAAAAGCCGGGTAAGTGAAGGCGAACGGCAACAGCTTGCAAGTCGGATGTAAGTGTGACAGGTGTAAAATGAACGTCGTTACGCACTAAGAACATGACACCTCCATGAGCAGGAGCACCCTCCTCCGGTTCAAGGTCGTAGCGAACCGGAGTATATCCTCGGAGATCAAAAGGATCGTGAGGGCGAAGCTTAGTCTCCTGCAAACATACGACCATAGGCGAATGGGAACGCAATAAGAGTTGCAGTTCCGCCCTATGCGATCGTACACCACGTACATTCCAGGTCAGCATAGCCATTAAGAATAAGGGGATAAACTGTCTATTTAGAAGGGCGGCTTAAAATTACCTTTTGTTTAACCTTTGGGCTCGGGTTTTTTGTATGGAGTTGGTCAGACTCCATAGCTTCCTCGGAGGGAGGGCCCACGCGCTCAGTGCCAGAAACCGATTCAAGCGCCGTGAATCGGTTCTGGGTGGCCATGGGTGAGGGGTGCCGCTGAGCGCGGCTTGTCCCAGGAGCCTCCTGGGACAGCGACCTCCGAGGAGGAGAAGGTGAACTTTTGTTACCGCGCGCACGCGGAGGGTCTTTCAAAAAATCTTCCCTACGAAGTTTCTGCTTGGGCTTCTTTTCAGCGGCTTGCGACTTCATTGACTTTGGACCAGGTTTATACGGCTTGGTAACTGTAGCCTTAATGGACGGCCGGATGGTAGTGGCGGTTAATCCAGTCATGGTCCAGGTCTGAGTTTCGGCATCTACTCGTGGTACTGGCGAGGCAACAACAGAACTAAATGTGCCAGATCGCAGGAGTGAAGGTTGGCGCGCATGGTAACGCCTCCGGGCTTCAGCGAAGGAGAGTTTTTCCTTTACCCGGATCTCCTGGATCGCCTTCTCGTCCAAGTACCTCGGACAGTCGGCAAACGAAGCAGAATGAGACCCTTTACAATTAACGCATGCGGGGGCTGTTGAACAGGTACCTTCGAGTGAGGGCTGGCTACATGTTGCACAGATGTTAACGGCACTCTTGCATGAGACTTGCGTATGCCCAAAACGTTGGCATTTAAAACAACGCAGAGGTCTAGGAATATAAGGCCTCACAGAAATCCGTTCGTACCCTGCGGAAATGCTCGTGGACAGATCGACGCCATCAAATGTTAGAAACAGGGTACGAGTGCGTACCAATACGCCGTCGCGTTTGGCCTGCACTCGATGGACCGCTGTCACCTTCTGGTCTGCAAGATATTCTATGAGGTCCTCGTCCGATATACCATCGAGGCTATGGGTGTTAATGACGCCTCGACAGGAATTCAATGTGCGGTGCTTCTCCACACTGATGGGATAGCCGTGGAGAAGCGTAGCGCGCAACAAGGTCTTACTTTGCTGATCGGATTTCGTTTGGGCTAATAAGGAACCATTCCGTAGACGAGTGCAGGACTGAACCGCTCCAGCAATAGCATCAATGCCCTTTTGAATAATGAAAGGGATCACCTTGTCAAAACTTTGTCCTTCGGTTCGTGAAATGACCAAGTAACAACCAGTTGTCGGTGGTGTCACTTCTGTTACATAAACTTTTCGGCGCTTGTTAGTATTAATGGAGGAAGGGTGCTCCATAGCGAAATAAATCCTCCACCATTGCAACCGTCTCCGACCTCGGGCTCTGACTTCTCGGGCGTTACCCCGGCTTGGGTGAGTGGCCTATCTATACCAGACTCACCCAAGGGTCACACCTCCCAGAACATAGACAGAGGGACCCAATCGCCGTCAGAAGTCAGCAGCTCATGCAATGGCCCCCCCGCGGGACTGCAGTTGAACAGCGGATACGAACACAAACCCTACATGACGACCCCGGGTGGTGGGGATGACGCCATTTCCCACTCACCCAGCTGCGCACCTGCTGCGCGGGTATCCGTCAGGCTGTGTCCACGGAGCATTAAAAGAAAGATAAAAGAAACTAAAACTGTGTGGGCGTTTCGAATGCAAGGTAGGCCGGCGAGGAAGAAAAAGAGATGCGTAAATGAATGGACGTGGTGCGAAATGTGCAGAAGTAAAAGCGAAGAAAGAAACGATGGCGAGGGGCGACATGATATGAAATGCACAGAACGCAGGAGAGCCTACCTTGATTCCCCCGGTCACGAGAACAAACCCACCTCGACCGGACGGGGGTGGAAGGATGATGATGGCGATGATTGGCTCGGGTACCCCGGGTGCGCCTAACCCGTACTCACAAAAGGTGAGCCCCTGGGGGAATTTTCCCTCCGTCAACATCTTCCTCCTCCTTTCCCTCCTCCGATATTGGGTCTTCGTCGTACGATTGCTCATAGTTAGCAAATTCCTCATCCTCTCTTCCGCCTGTACATGCGCTTTCCAATTTTCCTATCATCTGCTTTAATGCCTCAAATTCCTCGTAAATTTTACTTACATTTCCTTTTATTCTTTTCACTAACTCCTCTTGCTTCGTCACATTCTGCTTTTTCTCCTCCAATATCTCTTTTCATTCTTTCCAATCCCTGCATGCCGCCCACCCTTCTTTCACATGCTTCTTTTTCCTTCATCAACCAGGCAATCACCGTTTCCTTCCTTCACCTTCCTATCGCATTCTTTTTTCATTTTTTGCTTTACCAAATCACCCCTTTGTTGTAAGTCTCAGATGCTGCTTTTTGTATGCTCGTCACCGACACCCTCCCCGCATCCCCACCATTACATTCCGAATTTATTTTCAAAGCCCCCTCCGCACCCCATCTAGGCGCCCGCTTCACCCTCCCGCTCATCGTCCTTCCACCACCTACATTCAACTCCCACTCACCCCATTTTCCACATCCCCCAAATATATACATAAAATTGTCAGAAAAATAGGAATTCATCTCATTTACTACGCTATAAGCCATCATAAGCTCACTCTCCTTCGGCGTCAACTTCCATTCCAATTCCAAACCTTCCGGCAAGTCTACCGTGTCCACCAACAAACTACAATCCATCATCTCCACCAGAATCGAAGTGTTGTAGCTAGCATACATACCCACAGGCTTTTTATAAAATTTACACCTGTCATCCACAGCCGCTCCACCTTCCTCACACCCACATCTCCCATTTAAAACGTAACCCTCAGGGCATTCAAGTTGCCCTATCTTTACACCCCGTACATGAACCCTCCACATCTCTTCCCCCTCTGACATCTGCTTACAGGCTTTAAACAATTATACACGTTCTTAAGTGTCCCCAAGTTAATCAAATCAGATCCAAACATACACCCACTCCCCTTCCGGTGTGTGCATGTACAGTTTGGCAACAATTCGCAATCCTTTTCACATCTTGTCACATTTTCCAAATGACCCGTCTCAACAATCAACTCGAACCCACACCTCCCAAAACTAACGCAACTCCTCTCTGCGCCAGCAACTCCTACTACCACCGACGCTATCACTATCGCAATCATGTTTACCATATACTTCTTTACACCCACCACATTCCCCTTTTTCTACCTTTCCCCTCACCTCAAGCATACCCCCACTCCCACCTCTTTTTCTGTCAACCAATCATATTCTCTCTTATTCTCACCAATCCACACCTTTCATTTATTTCATTCCACCAATAACATCACTTCTTATTCTCAGCAATCACAACGTCACACGTCACTTCATCTACTTTTTGCCACTTGCAAATCCTTCCCTCTTTCCCTTCCCGACTCTTCACAAACGTAAGCCGCAAATCCCCTTCTCCAGGTCACGTGACCTTAAACTACCCCTTCACCCTCAACTTCACCCTCTTCTACCTTTTTCACCACCACATATCCAACCAACCCTTAACATCAAACTTAATCTCGGCCTCGGATTAACCAACCGGATTAACGTTAATCCTACCGCTAGCAACAATTTAAAATTTTACCGCCTTAGTCCCATTAATTGATTTTAATCCACCGGTTTAAGATGGATTAAGACGGATTAATGCGACACCAACGCCACCTAGCGGCAGGATTATAATGGTCTGAACTGCAAAACGCCTCAGAGCCAGCATACAGAGTGGTAACAATGGCAGCCGGATCCACTATGGTGGCACTGGAAATCTGAAGGCCGGAAACAGTACAATGCAACACCTTACCTGAGAAGCGACGAAGTTTATCCCAAACAGATGAAGGCGTGAAGCGATTAAAAGACTCGATAAAACGAGTCCAGGACGCCTTCTTGCTATCCTGAATAATGCGACGAGCCCTGGCGCGCGGTTGTTTAAACGTAACCAATTATCAAGTGTAGGGTGTCACCGATGCACCCTAAGCGCAGCTCTACGGGCGCGAATGGCGTCCCGACAATTCTCGTTCCACCACGGGACAGCAATATGCCGAGGGTTAGAGGATGAACGGGGAGCGCGTTCGGCGGCGGATAGAATCGTAGAGGAAAGGTGCTGCACCATTTGGTTAACGTCAGTGAAGGGTTGGTCCGCAAAAAGCACGAGGCTGGAATTCAATCTCCAGTCGGCATTTCGGAATATCCAGGTAAGAACCCTGGAATGCTGGACGTAGTGAGACAAAAGAGAAACGATGCAGGTTTAATGGTCGCTGGAGGAGGTGTCAGCGACGACGTTCCACTGCAAACGACAAGCAAGCTCGATGGAGCAAACGACAAGGTCCAAGTGAGAGAATGTACCAGAAGTGTCAGAAAGAAACGTAGGTTCACCTGTATTGAGAATGGAGAGGTTAAACTGAGAAAAAATGTGCGAAAGAAGAGTTGCCCTCGCGCAGGCACTTGGCGAACCCCACAGGGGGTGATGGGCATTACAATCTCCCAACAGAAGAAATGGTATTGGGAGAGCGGACAACAGATCTCCAATGTCCGCGTTAGCGAGGGAGACGATGGAGGTGGATAGAGCAAACAGAAAAGAAAATGCCGGGTAATTGAAGCCTAACGGAAACAACTTGCAAGTCGGGCGTAAGAGCGAGAGTTAGAAAATGAACGTCGTTACGCACTAAAAACATGACACATCCATGAGCAGGAGTACCCTCATCCGGTTTAAGATCGTAGCGAACCGGAGTATACCCTCGGAGATCAAAAGGATCGTGAGGGCGAAGCTTAGTCTCCTGCAAACACACGACCATAGATAAATGGGAACGCAATAAAAGTTGCAGTTTCGCCCTATGCGATCGTACACCACGTAAATTCCAGGTCAGGATAGCTATGAATAAAAGGGATAAACTGTCTACTTAGAAGGGCGGCATAAAGTAACCTTTGCTTAACCTTAGGACTCTATCGCCCAGGGAAAACCCCGAAAACAGTGAGAGCTTCATAATTTTTAGTTGGTTAAAAGAGAATGTACAAGCAACTGCATTGCAACGTGTTTTATCGATACTGAAAAAAAATTCTTTTTTTGGGTACGTCACCTGGTTTGCATCCACCGGTCCGAAGAGGTCCGTAATGTCTCCAAGCAGACGTCCGACGGACGGCGTCCAGTGCATCGGTGCGACGACGACGATGTCGGTGTCGAAGTAGCACACTGGAACTGCAATTCGCTTGAGGTACGAGTATAGCACTAGGCACTGGTGTGCCGTGGTGTAAGCCGCAAACACGGCGGCGGGGTTGACCTTCGGACTCTGCTCGCAGTACCTGCACACCACGGACATGACCTGGTGCGTCACGGGTACATAGGTCTGCACTTACACTTCCTCGTAGTTGAGCAGGTCCAGTAGGTGGTCGTACCGGTACACCAGCTCGCACGTGGGTATGCTATCGCGCTGTGGTGTTGTGTGTGCGAGGTCCGCTAACTGAAAGATGTAAAACATGGACGACCGAGGGTTAAAAAGTAGAACAAGTAGTGACGTGGAACGTTTTCATTGGTGAAAATAAGACGATCTCTGATAGGTGGATAAATTAAATTAACATGATTTGATAGGTGAAAATAACATCGATGGTGATTGGTTGAAAAAAGACGAGATAATAGTTAGCGGTGAATTTGTGAACTAAGAAGATGGCGAAGGTTTAAAAAAAAGAATGGATAACATAGGCATGGCAACTGTGAAGCTTCACGGCAAACGCACGCGCGCCGCGCAATGCGTCGCACCGGGCATCTGCAGGTTCAAAGGTGGATGAATAATTAGAAGCAATTTTGATCTTAAAGATGTGATATCTCATCCAATAAAACAATAATAAAAAAGTTATAACCCTAGGTTAAGCAATCAATGTTGTGGGTCAGTATCATTCACGGGCATAAAATCTCTCTCTCTCTCTCTCTCTCTCACACACACACACACACGCGCGCGCGCGCACATATACATTCGTTCACATAGCTTTTTCTATTTGTTCGGGGTTTTGCCTGTTCGGTATACGTATGCATGGTATTTCCCCGTTTTCATAGTTTTTCCCTGGTCGGTAGGCCATTGCCGCAGCGGTTGCCGAAGCTCTTTCTGTTTTTTCGTGGTTTTCCCTGATGGGTAGGCAATTGTTTAAGTTCTTTCTCCTCTTTCGTGGTTTTCCCTTATAGGTGGGTGAATGCTGAGTGCACACAAACACACGCACAATCGCGCACAAAGCTCTTTTTTTCGTGGCTTTTCCTAGTCATTTAGCGATTGCTAAAGCTCTTTCTGCCTTTTTCGTGATTTTTCTCTGGTCGGTAGGCGAATGCTGCAGCGTCTTCTCAAGCTCTTTCTATCTTGTTTTCATTTGTTTCCCAGGTCGGTAGGCGTTAGAATACTCATAGAGCTCGTGCCCCACTGTTGCATTTCCTATGCTTTACCTTGCGACGCTGCTTCTTCTACCACCCTATATTTCAGTCTTTCCCCTCTCCTTACTCACCCTCTTTCGGTCGTTCGCCCTATTTTAAATCACTTTTTATCATTGCGTACTTTCTTTGCGTCGTCCCCCACTGTTTTATCTCCCATCCTAAATTGCTAGTGCGTGCAATCTTCTCATCGTACACCTCAATTTCCCTAGCATACCTTTTTAACACATAGCCTACTTCTTTTACTTCTACCTGAAATTAATAGCTTGTGGGTTTATTTCATGTTGATATCCCCTTTCAATGCATTTCATTTAGAGGTATTGTTCGTTTGCTTCTCACACCAAATCTTAAAAATAGTAATCTCTGTAGCCTAACCGCATCCTATTTCCTTTTATAATTACTAGCTTTAGCTGTCTGTATATTAAACCCTTTCATTATAACAGTTTGGTGCGTGTTCCAATATGGACGTCGTTCTTCAAGAACTGCATTCCTGACGTACCATATGTGTGTTTCTTCGGAATCAACCATTCCTACCACCTTTACAACACCTGCAGCGAACCGGTTGACTACTGCATTAGTTTAACAGACATGCCGTCTTTTGTGTCATAGTGATGCAGTAACTGACGAATTCGTCACAATCATGATGCACCCTGTTCGAGAGCATTTTGAGAATATTGTAGAAATGCTTGTGGTAACAGTTTCACTATGTAGGTTTTGTTTCCCACTCTCTTCCTTTTTTCTAATTCAACCATCTCGTTTTCATTTCAGCAATTCTTTGTGCAAACTCCGCCGCCTTTTGTATAAGCAGAAATCATGTAAGCCCTTTCCATTCTTGTTTTTTAATTTATGTGTATAAAAATGAAATGTGCGTGTACTGCGTAATTCAAATCTCTTTTGGTTTCATTGTTTCCTATCTTCGCACTTAGGTAAACCTCTTGTGATGATGCTGATGATGATGATACAGGTTTAAGGTTGCTAAACAGCTGAGGTCATCAGCGCCCATACAATATATAAAATTTAAAATCCAGAAAATAAAATACGGGACACAAACCCGCTTCGTAAAAGCAATAAAAAACATCCTAGTCTAAAAATCACCACACTAAAACCATGGTAAATCAAACAATAAAACATTAAACTATGTGTCAGGAACTGTATACGTCAAGGGACCAGAAGGCCATAGGACCCCAGGGGAGAACAGCAACCCAGTAAAACGCAAAATATAAATTCACAAAACTAAAAGACGCTCAGCACATTAAATGCGTCGACTAAAACCACTGCCACGGATAAAACGTAAAAGACATTCTACAGTATGCGCTTCGTCTGCCAAAACGTCGGCTATACCAACAGGCAGAGACACACGAACGCGCAATTGTGCTAAAACCTGACAATCTGTTAAAAAGTGACGCACCGTTAAGGGCGCATCACACCGCTCACAAAGTGGTGCGGGGTCACCACTGAGCAGGTAGCTATGACTAAAAAGGCAATGTCCGATTCGTAAACGAGGTAAAACTGCTTCTTCCCGACGAGAAGAGCGAGAAGAGGTACCGCAGACTATCGCGAGATATTTAACCTTCAGCAACTTGTTCCCCCGGAGGGCCGTCCACTCATCGCGCCAAAGCGAGAGGACACCGCAACGTAAAATAACGTACAAATCTGTAGAGGGCACAACAGAGGTAAAACATCTGCGTGATGAAATTGCGGATTTGGCAGCGGCATCGATGATGATGATGATGAGATGCGGTTTAAGGGCGCTAAACTACTAAGGTCATCAGCGCCCTTACAATGTATAAAATATAGTAAAAAATATAAAAGAACCGCATAATTTAAAAACGGGACACAAACCGGCGATGTCCAAAGGTAAAAACAACAATACACCAATCCCAAAAACCAACACACTAAAAGCATAGGCAATAAAAGAGTAAAACGTGTCAAGAACTGTAGAATGCGAGGGACATGAGCGCCAAATGTCCAGTGGGGAGTGGAGTCCCCGTTAAAACACACAGTATAAAATTGCAAAGCTAAAGCGCGCTCAACGCATCAAATGCGCAGATTAAAATCACAGTCACGAATAAAACGTAAAACACACTCTACAGCACGCGCGTCGTCTGCCAAAACGTTGGCTAGGCCAACAGGCAGACCCACACGAACACGCAATGCAGCTAAAAGCTGACACTCCTCTAAAACGTGACGCACCGTTAAGGGTGCATCACACTGCCCACAGAGTGGTGCGGGGTCACCACTCAGCAAATACCTATGACTAAAAATGCAATGTCCGATACGAAGGCGTGTTAAACTTAACCTCTTCCCGACGAGAAGCACGGGAAGAGATAGCCCAGACTAACGGGAGAGGTTTAATCTCCCGCAACTTGTTCCCCCGGAGGGCCGTCCACTCATCGCTCCAAAGCGAGAGGATGCGGCGACGTAAAACAATAAACAAATCTGAGGAGGGAACAACAGACGTATAACTTCTGGGTGATAAAATCGCCGATTTGGCAGCGGCGTCGGCACTCATTACCTGAGATGCCCACATGACATGGAATCCACATGAAGGAGACGCTGATGCCAGAGACACCAAGCGAGTGGAGCAGGTACCCGCAGGTACGAGCGGGTGGTAACTGTACAGCGAGCTAATACTTTGAAGAGCACTCAGGGAGTCGGAACAAATAAAACAGTGCCGTAAGTCGTGCCGCTGAATGTATAAAAGAGACTGATAAATGCTAAAAATTTCGGCGGTAAAAATCGAACATTGCTCCGGTAAACGAAAGGTAAAACTATTTACACCACAAAAAAGGCACATCCTACTCCAGCATCAGTCTTAGATCCATCAGTAAAGATAAAACCAAAGTCCCCGAATTGCGACTGAAGTGCTAAAAACGCTGATCTAAAGACTGAAGAAGGGGTCTCATTCTTCGGCATCGACGATAACCCAAGGTGACAGAAGGCCTCAGCGCGCAACCATGGAGGAAAACGCGTTTTCCCCCTTGGAAGGGCCGGCGCTGGCGTAACGTTCAAATGCCGAAGAAGCTGACGAAATCTAACCCCTGGAGGGAGCAATGCAAAGGAGCTAACTAAATATTGCCGATCAAGCGAATCCTCGTAAAATGCCGCGAAGGACGGGTGGTCAGGCAAGCTGGAGAGTCGACAGGCATAGCTACACAAGAGCATCTCACGCTGGAGGACAGCGGAGGCTCTGCAGCTTCAGCGTAAACACTGGGCACGGGGGTAGTTGGAAAGGCCCCTGTAGCGACTCTAATACCACGATGATGAATGGGTATCAAGCGACGTAACACAGATGGACGTGCCGAGATCAACCCCAAAAATTTCGCCTCGTCTGCAAACGGAAGTATCCCTGGCCCTATATGGAGAGATGATGATGATGATGATATGCGGCTTAAGGGCGCTAAACTGCTGAGGTCATCAGCGCCCTTACAAGGTATAAAATATAAAGTCAAAAAATAAAAGACAGGTAAAAAACCGCATAATTAAAAAAACGGGACACAAACCCGCGATGTCAAAAAGCTAAAACTAACAATATAACAATAAAAAATATAACAATAACAATAATAACAATAACAACAATAACAATAAAAACAATAATAACAATAACAACAATAATAAGAACAAGACAAAGATCTGAAAAACAACACACTAAAAGCATAGGCAGTAAAGGATTAAAACGTGTCAGGAACTGTAGAATGCGAGCGACATGAGCGTCATATGTCCACTGGGGATAAGAGTTCCCATAAAAAACCGACAGAATAAAAGTACGAAGCTAACAGACGCTCAACGCATTAAATGCGCAGATTAAAATCACTGTCATGAATAAAACGTAAAACACATTCCACAGCGTGCGTGTCGTCTGCCAAAACGTTGGCTAGGCCAACAGGCAGACCCACACGAGCACGCAATGCAGCTAAAACCTGACACTCTGTTAAAATGTGACGCACCGTTAAGGGCACGTCACACTGCCCACAGAGTGGCGCGGGGTCACCACTCAGCAAATACTTATGACTAAAAATGCAATGTCCGATACGAAGGCGTGTTAAAATTACCTCTTACCGACGAGAAGCACGGGAAGAGGTAGCCCAGACTAACGGGAGAGGCTTAACCTCCCGCAACTTGTTCCCCCGGAGGGCCGTCCACTCATCGCTCCAACGTGAGAGGATGCGGCGACGTAAAACAATAAACAAATCTGACGAGGGAACAACAGAGGTAAAACGTCTGGGTGATAAAATCGCCGACTTGGCAGCGCCATCGGCAGACTCATTACCTGAGATGCCCACATGACCTGGAATCCACATGAAGGAGACGCTGATGCCAGAGACATCAAGCGAGTGGAGCAGGTCATGAATGCGCTGTACGAGCGGGTGGTAACTGTACAGCGAGCTAATACTTTGAAGAGCACTCAGGGAGTCGGAACAAATAAAACAGTGCCGTATGTCGTGCCGCTAAATATATAAAAGAGACTGATAAATGCTAAAAAGTTCGGCGGTAAAAATCGAACATTGCTCTGGTAAACGAAAGGTAAAACTATTTCCACCACAAAAAAAGGCACATCCTACTCCAGCATCAGTCTTAGATCCATCAGTAAAAATAAAAGGCAAGTCCCCGAATTGCGACTGAAGTTCTAAAAACGCTGATCTAAAGACTGAAGAAGGGGTCTCATTCTTCGGCATTGACGATAACCCAAGGTGACAGAGGGCCTCAGCGCGCGACCATGGAGGAAAACGCGTTTCCCCCCTTGGAAGGGCCGGCGCTGGCGTAACGTCCAAATGCCGAAGGAGCAGTCGAAATCGAACCCCTGGAGGGAGCAATGCAGAGGAGCTAACAAAATATTGCCGGTCAAGTGAATCCTCGAAAAATGCCGCGAAAGACGGGTGGTCAGGTAAGCTTGAGAGTCGACAGGCATAGCTGCACAAGAGCATCTCACGCCTGGAGGACAGCGGAGGCTCTGCAGCTTCAGCATAAAGACTGGGCACGGGGCTAGTTGGAAAGGCCCCTGTAGCGACTCTAAGACCACGATGATGAATGGGATTCAAACGACGCAACACAGATGGACGTGCCGACGAATAAACAAAACACCCGTAATCAAGTTTGGATCGGACCAAAGAGCGATAAAGGCGAAGAAGGACGGTCCGATCAGCTCCCCAGGATGTGCCACTTAAAACACGTAAAAGATTAAGAGAACGGTCACACTTTGCTTTTAAAAAGGAAACGTGCGAGGTCCAACACAACTTCCTATCAAAAATCAACCCCAAAAATTTCGCCTCGTCTGCAAACGGAAGTATCCCTGGCCCAAGATGGAGAGAGGGCGGAGGGAAATACTTCCGGCGCCAGAAGTTGATGCAGACGGATTTCTCGGCGGAGAAATTAAAGCCGTTGGCGTTACTCCAGGCGTAGAGACGGTCGATACAGCTCTGGAGACGGCGTTCGAGTAGACAGGTCCGCCGTGAACTGCAATAAATAGCGAAATCGTCAACAAAAAGGGACGATGAAATGCCAGGTGGAATACAATCAACAATGGGGTTGATAGCAATCGCAAAAAGTCTAACACTGAGTACAGAGCCCTGCGGTACTCCGTTCTCTTGAATAAAACGACGAGATAAAACCGAGCCCACACGTACACGAAAGACGCGGTCCGTCATAAACTCCCGAAGAAATATGGGAAGACGACCGCGGATATTCCAATCGTGAAGTGTACGTAAAATGCCGCCCCTCCAACAAGTGTCATAAGCTTTCTCCAGGTCAAAAAATACAGCCACGGTTTGACACTTTCTCAGAAATCCATTCATAATATGCGTCGACAAGGACACCAGATGGTCGACGGTAGAGCGATAGCGACGAAACCCGCACTGAGCGTTCGCTAGAAGTTTCTGAGACTCAAGCCACCATGTCAACCGCCCGTTGATCATGCGCTCCATCACCTTACAAATGCAACTGGTGAGGGAGATAGGGCGGTAGCTGGAAGGTAGTTGGCGATCCTTCCCAGGCTTAAGTATAGGGACAATGGTGGCTTCGCGCCAAACGGAAGGAAAAATGCCGTCTTGCCAAATACGGTTATAGACCTGTAAGAGAAATAGTTTACTGTCGGCTGAAAGGTTCTTTAACATCAGGACATGAATGCCGTCCGGCCCGGGAGCGGAGTGCCGAGAGCAATGAAGAGCGTGATCCAGCTCCCTCATTGTGAATAGTTCGTTATAGCATTCATCATTAACAGACCGAAAAGTATATGATGCGGAATCCTGCCGGTCTTTAATAGAGCGAAAGCCGGCGGAATAACGGTCTGAACTGGAAACCGCCTCAAAGGCAGAACCCAGAGTGTTAGCGATGGCAGCCGGATCCACTATGGTGGCATTAGAAACCTGAAGGCCAGAAACAGTACAATGTGACACTTTACCTGAGAAGCGACGAAGTTTATCCCAAACAACGGATGAAGGCGTAAAACGATTAAAAGACTCGACAAAACGAGCCCAAGATGCCTTCTTGCTATCCTGAATAATGCGACGAGCCCTGGCGCGCGATTGTTTAAAAGTCACCAAATTATCAAGTGTAGGGTGGCGCCGAAACACCCTAAGTGCAGTCCTACGGGCACGAACGGCGTCCCGACAATCCTCGTTCCACCACGGAACAGGTGGCCGCCGAGGTTGGGAGGATGAACGGGGTATGGCACGTTCGGCGGCTGAGAAAATAATAGACGTAAGGTGCTGCACTAGTTGATTAATGTCGGAGAAGGGCTGGTCGTCAAAATGCACGAGGCTGGAATACAAGCTCCAGTCGGCTTTTGCGAATATCCAGGTAGGTACTCTGGAATGCTGTACGTGGTGCGACAGAAGAGAAACGATGCAGGGGAAATGGTCGCTGGAGTAGGTGTCAGCGACGACGTTCCACTGAAGACGACGTGCAAGCTGGATTGAGCATATGGCAAGGTCCAGGTGAGAGAATGTACCGGAAGAATCAGAAATAAAAGTAGGTGCACCTGTATTGAGGATGGAAAGATTGAACTGATAAAAAATTTCGGAAAGAAGAGTTCCCCTCGCACAAGCCCTTGGCGAACCCCATAGTGGGTGATGGGCATTAAAATCTCCCAACAGAAGAAATGGTGTTGGGAGAGCGGACAGGAGAGCTCGAATGTCCGCGGGAGCGAGGGGAGACGATGGAGGTGAATATACAGAGCAAACAGAAAACAAAAAGCCGGGTAAGTGAAGGCGAACGGCAACAGCTTGCAAGTCGGATGTAAGTGTGACAGGTGTAAAATGAACGTCGTTACGCACTAAGAACATGACACCTCCATGAGCAGGAGTACCCTCCTCCGGTTCAAGGTCGTAGCGAACCGGGGTATATCCTCGGAGATCAAAAGGATCGTGAGGGCGAAGCTTAGTCTCCTGCAGACATACGACCATAGGCGAATGGGAACGCAATAAAAGTTGCAGTTCCGCCCTATGCGATCGTACACCACGTACATTCCAGGTCAGGATAGCCATTAAGAATAAGGGGATAAACTCTCTATTTAGAAGGGCGGCTTAAAATTACCTTTTGTTTAACCTTTGGGCTCGGGCTTTTTGTATGGAGTTGGTCAGACTCCATAGCTTCCTCGGAGGGAGGGCCCACGCGCTCAGTGCCAGAAACCGATTCAAGCGCCGTGAATCGGTTCTGGGTGGCGATGGGTGAAGTGTGCCGCTGAGCGCGGCTTGTCCCAGGACCATCCTGGGACAGCGACCTCCGAGGAGAAGGTGAACTTTTGTTACCGCGCGCACGCGGAGGGTCTTTCAAAAAATCTTCCCGACGAAGTTTCTGCTTGGGCTTCTTTTCAACGGCTTGCGACTTCATAGACTTGGGACCAGGTTTATACGGCTTGGTAACTGTAGCCAAAATAGACGGCCGGATGGTAGTGGCGGTTAATCCAGTCAAGGTCCAGGTCTGAGTTTCGGCATCTACTCGTGGTACCGGCGAGGCAACAACAGAACTAAATGTGCCAGATCGCAGGAGTGAAGGTTGGCGCGCATGGTAACGCCTCCGGGCTTCAGCGAAGGAGAGTTTTTCCTTTACCCGGATCTCCTGGATCGCCTTCTCGTCCAAGTACCGCGGACAGTCGGCAAACGAAGCAGAATGAGACCCTTTACAATTAACGCAGACGGGGGCTGTTGAACAGGTACCTTCGTGTGAGGGCTGGCTACAGGTTGCACAGATGTTAACGGCACTCTTTCATGAGACTTGCGTATGCCCAAAACGTTGGCATTTAAAACAACGCAGAGGTCTAGGAATATAAGGCCTCACAGAAATCCGTTCGTACCCTGCGGAAATGCTCGTGGGCAGATCGACGCCATCAAATGTAATAAACAGGGTACGAGTGGGTACCAATACGCCGTCGCGTTTGGCCTGCACTCGATGCACTGCAGTCACCTTTTGATCGGATAGATATTCTACGAGATCCTCGTCCGATATACCATCGAGGCTATGGGTGGTAACGACGCCCCGACAGGAGTTCAATGTGCGGTGCTTCTCAACACGGATGGGGTAACCGTGGAGAAGCGTAGCGCGCAACAAGGTCTTACTTTGCTGATCGGACTTAGTTTGTGCCAATAAGGAACCATTCCGTAGACGAGTGCATGATTGAACCGCACCAGCAATAGCATCTATGCCCTTCTGAATTATAAAAGGGTTCACCTTCTCAAAGTTTTGTCCTTCTTCTGTTCTCGAAATGACCAAGTAACAACCAGATGACGGCGGTGCTACTTCTGTTACAATGACTTTTCGGCGCTTGTTGTTAATAATGGAGAAAGGGTGCTCCATAGCGAAAAGAAATCCTCCACCATTGCAACCGTCTCCGACCTCGGGCTCTGACTTCCCGGGCGTTACCCCGGCTTGGGTGAGTGGCCTATCTATACCGATCTCACCCCAGGGTCACACCTCCCAGAACATTGACAGAGGGACCCAATCGCCGTCGGAAGCCAGCAGCTCATGCAATGGCCCCCCCGCGGGACTGCAGTTGAACAGCGGATACGAACAACAACCCTACATGACGACCCCGGGTGGTGGGGATGACGCCATTACCCACTCACCCAGCTGCGCACGCGGTGCGCGGGTATCCGTCAGGCTGTGTCCACGGAGGATTTAAATAAAAAGATAAAAGAAACTAAAACTGTGTGGGCGTTTCGCACGCAAGGTAGGCCGGCGGGGAAGAAAAAGAGATATGCGAATGTCGTGGTACGAAATGGCCGGAAAGTGATTAGGGAAGAAAGAAACGATGGTGAGGTGCGGTATGGATGGAATGAAAAGAACGCACGAGAGCCTACCTTGGGTTCACCGGTCACGAGAAGAACCCACGTCGACCGGATGGGGGTGAGGGGATGAATGTGGCGATGATTGGCTCGGGAACCCCCGGGTGCGCCAAAAACCCGTACTCACATAAGGTGAGCCCCTGAGGGGTATATGGAGAGAGGGCGGAGGGCAACTGGTGAGGGAGATAGGGCGGTAGCTGGAAGGTAGTTGGCGATCCTTCCCAGGCTTAAGAATAGGGACAATGGTGGCTTCGCGCCAAACGGAAGGAAAAAGGCCGCCTTACCAGATACGGTTATAGACCTGTAAGAGTAAGTGTTTACTGGCGGATGAAAGGTTCTTTAACATCAGGACATGTAGGCCGTCCGGCCTAGGAGCGTAGTGCCTAGAGCAATGAAGAGCGTGCTCCAGCTCCCTCATTGTGAAAAGTTCATTATAACACTCGGTATTAGCAGACCGAAAACTATAGCTGGCGGATGATGATGAGATGCGGTTTAAGGGCGCTGAACAGCTAAGGTCATCAGCGCCCTTACAAAGTATAAAAGTGACAGTCCAAAAATAAAATTCCGATAAAAAACCGCATAATTAAAAACGGGACACAAACCCGCGATGTCCAAAAAATAAATAAACAAAACACCAAATACGAACACACTAAAAGCATGGTCAATAAAAGCGTAAAACAACGTGTCAAGAGCTGGAGAACGTACGGAACATGAGCGCCATATGTCCACTGGGGAGTAGAGCCCCCATTAAAAAGGCAACATAATATCACAATGTTAAAAAGGCGCTCAGCGCATCAAATGCGCCGATAAAAATTACTGTCATTGATAAAACGTAAAAGACATTCCACAGCATGCGCGTCGTCTGCCAAAACGTTGGCTATGCCAACAGGCTGACCAACACGAACGCGCAACGGAGCTAAAACTTGACACTCTGCTAAAATGTGACGCACGGATAGGGGCACGTCACACTGCTGACACAGGGCAGCAGGATCACCACTGAGCAGCTAACTATGACTAAAACGGCAATGTCCAATTCGTAAACGGGCTAAACGTACCTCTTCCCGACGTGAAGAACGAGAAGAGGTACCCCAGATTAACGGGAGAGGCTTAGCCTCCCGCAATTTGTTCCCCCGGAGGGCCGTCCACTCATCGCGCCAAAGCGAGGGGATGCGGCGACGTAAAATAACATACGAATCTGACGAGGGAACACAGAGGTAAAAAATCTGGATAATAAAATCGCCGATTTCGCATCTGCGTCGGCAGACTCATTACCTGAGATGCCCACAGGACCTGGAATCCACATGAAGGACACGCTGATGCCAGAGACACCAAGCGAGTGGTGCAGGTCATGTATGCGCTGTACGAGTGGGTGGTATTGGTACAGCGCATGAATACTCTGAAGGGCACTCAGAGAGTCCGTACAAATAAAACAGTGCCGTAAGTCGTGCCGCTGAATCTATAACACAGATTGATAAATGCTAAAAAGTTCGGCGGTAAAAATTGAACATTGTCCAGGTAACCGAAACGTAAAACTACAGTGACCAAAAACAAAGGGACATCGAACTCCCGCTTCGGTCTTGGATCCATCGGTAAAGATAAAATGGAAGTCCCCGAATTGAGCCCGTACTTCTAAAAAAGCCGATCTAAAGACTGAAGAAGGGGGCTCAGCCTTCGGCAGCCACGTTAGCCCAAGGTGACAGTGGGCCTCAGCGCGGGACCATGGAGGAAAACGCGTTTCCCCGCTTGGAAGGGCCGGCGCTGGCGGAACGTCTAAATGCCGAAGGAGCTGTCGAAAGCGAACCCCTGGAGCGAGCAAAGCAGAGAAGCTAATGAAATAGTGACGATCAAGTGACTCCTCGAAAAATAACTCGAAGGACGGGTGGTCAGGCAAGCTTGAGAGTCGACAGCTATAGCTGCACAAAAGCATCTCACGCCGGAAGGACAGCGGAGGCTCTGCAGCATCATCATACAGACTGGGAACAGGGCTGGTTGGAAAGGCCCCTGTAGCGACACTTACGTCACGATGGTGAATGGCATTCAATCGACGTAACACACATGGACGTGCCGACGAATAAACAATGCACCCGTAGTCAAGCTTGGATCGGACCAAAGAGCGATAAAGGCGAAGAAGGACGATCCGATCAGCTCCCCAGGATGTGCCACTTAGAACACGTAAAAGATTAAGAGAACGGTCACACTTAGCTTTTAAAAAGGAAATGTGCGAGGTCCAACACAACTTCCTATCAAAAATCAACCCCAAAAATTTCACCTCGTGTGCAAACGGAAGCATCTCCGGCCCAAGATGGAGAGAGGGCGGAGGGAAATATTTCCGGAGCCAGAAGTTGATGCAGACGGATTTCTCGGCGGAGAAATTAAAGCCGTTGGCGTTACTCCAGGCGTAGAGACGGTCGATACAGCTCTGGAGACGGCGTTCGAGTAGACAGGTCCGCCGTGAACTGCAATAAATGGCAAAATCATCAACAAAAAGGGACAATGAAATGCCAGGTGGAATACAATCAACAATGGGGTTGATAGCAACTGCAAAAAGTGTCACACTAAGTACCGAGCCCTGCGGTACTCCGTTCTCTTGAATAAAACGACTAGATAAAACCGAGCCCACACGTACACGAAACACGCGGTCCGTCATAAACTCCCGAAGAAATATGGGAAGACGACCGCGGATATTCCATGCGTGAAGTGTACATAAAATGCCGCCCCTCCAACATGTGTCATAAGCTTTCTCCAGGTCAAAAAACACAGCCACGGTTGGACACTTTCTCAGAAATCCATTCATAATATGCGTCTACAGGGACACCAGATGGTCGACGATAGAGCGATATCGACGAAATCCGCACTGAGCGTTCGCTAGTAGTTTCTGAGACTCAAGTCACCATGTCAACCGCTCGTTGATCATGCGCTCCATCACCTTGCAAACGCAACTGGTGAGGGAGATAGGGCGGTAGCTGGAAGGAAGTTGTCGATCCTTACCAGGCTTAAGTATAGGGACAATGGTGGCTTCGCGCCAAACGGAAGGAAAAAGGCCGTCCTGCCAAATACGGTTATAGACCTGTAAGAGAAAGAGTTTACTGTTGGCTGAAAGGTTCTTTAACATCAGGACATGAATGCCGTCCGGCCCAGGAGCGCAGTGCCTAGAGCAATGAAGAGCGTGCTCCAGCTCCCTCATTGTAAAAGTTCGTTATAACATTCAGTGTTAGCAGACCGAAATGTATAGGGTGCGGAATCCAGCCGGTCCTTAATAGACCGAAACCCGGCGGAATAATGGTCTGAACTGGAAACCGCCTCAAAGGCACATCCTAGGGTGTTAGCGATGGCAGCCGGATCTACTATGATGGCATTGGGAACCTGAAGGCCAGAAACAGTACAATGCGACACTTTACCTGAGAACCGACGAAGTTTATCCCAAACAACAGATGAAGGCGTAAAGTGACTAAAAGACTCGACAAAACGAGTCCACGACGCCTTCTTGCTATTCTGAATAATGCGACGAGCCCTGGCGCGCGATTGTTTAAAAGTCACCAAAATATCAAGTGTAGGGTGTCGCCGAAACACCCTAAGTGCAGTTCTACGGGCAAGAACGGCGTCCCGACAATCCTCGTTCCACCACGGGAAAGGCATACGCCGAGGTTCAGAGGATGATCGGGGTATTGCGCGTTCGGCGGCAGAGAAAATAGTAGACGTAAGGTGCTGCACTAGTTGGTTAATGTCGGTGAAGGGCTGGTCGTCAAAATGCACGAGGCTGGAATACAAGCTCCAGTCGGCTTTGCGAATATCCAGGTAGGTACTCTGGAATGCTGTACGTGGTGTGACAGAAGAGAAACGATGCAGGGGAAAAGGTCGCTGGAGTAGGTGTCAGCAACGACGTTCCACTGCAGACGACTAGCAAGCTGGAGTGAGCAAACGGCAAGGTCCAAGTGTGAGAATGTACCAGAAGAATCAGAAATAAAAGTAGGTTCACCTGTATTGAGGATGGACAGATTGAACTGGTAAAAAATGTCGGAAAGAAGAGTTCCCCTCGCACAAGCCCTTGGCGAAACCCACAGGGGGTGATGGGCGTTAAAATCTCCCAACAGAAGAAATGGTGTTGGGAGAGCGGACAGGAGAGCTCGAAGGTCCGCGAGAGCGAGGGGAGACGACGGAGGTGAATATACAGAGCAAACAGAAAAGAAAAAACCGGGTAACTGCAATCCAATGGCAACAGCTTGCAAGTCGGACGTAACAGCCAGAGTTTGAAAATGAACGTCGTTACGCACTAACAACATGACACCTCCATGAGCAGGAGCACCCTCCTCCGGTTCAAGATCGTAGTGAACCGGAGTGTACCCTCGGAGATCGAAAGGTTCGTGAGGGCGAAGCTTGGTCTCCTGCAAACACACGACCATAGATGAATGGGAACGCAATAAAAGTTGCAGTTCCGCCCTATGCGATCGTACACCACGTACATTCCAGGTCAGGATAGCCATGAATAAAAGGGATAAACTTTCTACTTAGAAGTGCGGCTTAAAAGAAGCCTTTGCTTAACCTTTGGGCTCGGGCTTTTTGTATGGAGTTGGTCAGACTCCATAGCCTCCTCGGAGGCAGGGCCCACGCGCTCAGTGCCAGAAACCGATTCAAGCGCCGTGAATCGGTTCTGGGTGGCGATGGGTGAGGGGTGCCGCTGAGCGCGCCTTGTCCCAGGAGCTTCCTGGGACTGCGACCTCCGAGGAGGAGAAGATGAACTTTTGTTACCGCGCACACGCGTAGGGTCTTTCAAAAAATCTTCCCTACGAAGTTTCTGCTTGGGTTTCCTTTCAGCGACTTGCGACTTCATTGACTTTGGACCAGGTTTATAAGGCTTGGTAACTGTAGCTTTAATGGACGGCCGGATGGTAGTTGCGGTTAATGCAGTCATGGTCCAGGTCTGAGTTTCGGCATTCACTCGTGGTACTGGCGAGGCAACAACAGAACTAAATGTACCAGATCGCAGGAGTGAAAGTTGGCGCGCGTGGTAACGCCTCCGGGCTTCAACGAAGGAGAGTTTTTCCTTTACCCGGATCTCCTGGATCGCCTTCTCGTCCAAGTACCGCGGACAGTCGGCAAATGACGCAGAATGGGACCCTTTGCAGTTAACGCAGACGGGGTCTGTGGAACAGGTACCTTCGTGTGACGGCTGGCTACATGAGGCACAGATGGTAACGGCACTCTTACAGCAGACTTGCGTATGCCCAAAACGTTGGCATTTAAAACAACGTAGAGGTCTAGGTATATACGGCCTTACAGCAACACGCTCGTACCCTGCTGAAAGACTCGTGGGCAGATCGACGCCGTCGAAACTGATAAACATGATACGGGTACCAAATTTACGTCGCGTTTTGCCTGCACTCGATGAACAGTTGTCAGCTTTTGATCAGAAAGATAGCCGACAAGTTCTTCGTCCGACATACCATCGAGGCAATGGGTGGTAATGACGCCTCGACAGGAATTCAAGGTACGGTACTTCTCGACACGGATAGGATAACCGTGGAGAAGCGAGGCGCGCAACAAGGACGTACTTTGCTGTTCAGTTTTGGTTTGAACCAACAAGGAACCAATTCGAAGACGAGTGCAGGACTGAACCGCACCTGCAATAGCGCCAATGCCCTTCTGAATAATGAAAGGGTTCACCTTCTCAAAACTTTGTCCTTCTTCTGTTCGTGAAATGACCAAGTAACCAAATGTCGGCGGTGCTACTTCCGTTACATACTTTTCGGCGCTTGTTGTTAGTAATGGAGAAAGGGTGCTCCATAGCGAGATAAATCGTCCACCATTGCAACCGTCTCCGACCTCGGGCTCTGACTTCCCGGGCGTTACCCCGGCTTGGGTGAGTGGCCTATCTATACCTAGCTCACCCCAGGGTCACACCTGCCAGAACATAGACAGAGGGACCCAATCGCCGTCAGAAGTCAGCAGCTCATGCAATGGCCCCCCGCGGGACTGCAGTTGAACAGCGGATACGAACACAAACCCTACATGACGACCCCGGGTGGTGCGGATGACGCCATTACCCACTCACCCAGCTGCGCACCCAGTGCGCGGGTATCCGTCAGGCTGTGTCCACGGAGGATTAACATAAAAGATAAAAGAAATAAAACTGTGTGGGCGTTTCGGATGCGAGGTAGGCCTGCGAGGAAGAAAAAGAGATGCGTAAATGACTGGACGTGGTGCGAAATGTGCAGAAGTAAAAGAGAAGAAAGAAACGATGGTGGTGAGGTGCGGTATAAATGTAATGCAAAGAACGCACGAGAGCCTACCTTGTGTCCCCCGGTCACGACAAGAACCCACCTCGACCGGATGGGGATGAGGGGATGAGTATGGCGATGATTGGCTCGGGAACCGCCGGGTTCGCCAACACCCGTAATCACATAAGGTGAGCCCCTGGGGGAACGCGGGTGGAAGGATGATGATGGCGATGATTGGCTCGGGAACCCCCGGGTAGGCCAACACCCGTACTCACATAAGGTGAGCCCCTGGGGGGATAGCTGGCGGAATCCAGCCGGTCTTTGATAGAGCGAAAGCCGGCGAATTAATGGTCTGAACTGGAAACCGCCTCAAAGGCAGTACCAGAGCGTTAGCAATGGCAAAGGCATCCACTATGGTGGCATTGGAAACCTGAAGGCCAGACACAGTAAAATGTGACACTTGACCTGAGAAGCGACGACGTTTATCCCAAACAGCAGAGGAAGGTGTGAAGCGATTAAAAGACTCGACAAAACGAGTCCAAAATGCCTTCTTGCTATCCTGAATAATGCGACGAGCCCTGACACGCGATTGTTTAAAAGTAACCAAATTATCAAGTGTATGTGTCGCCGAAACACCCTAAGTGCAGAACTACGGGCACGAACGGCAACCCGACACTCCTCGTTCCACCAAGGAACAGGAATCCGTCGAGGGTGAGAGGATGAACAGGGAATTGCGCGTTCGGCGGCAGATAGAATCGTAGACGCAAGGTGCTGCACAATTTGGTTAACGTCAGTGAAGGGCTGGTCCGCAAAAGACACGAGGCTGGAATACAATGTCCAGTCGGCTTTGCGAATATCCAGGTAGGTACTCTGGAATGCTGGACGTGGTGAGACAGAAGAGAAACGATGCAGGGGTAATGGTCGCTGGAGTAGGTGTCAGCGACGACGTTCCACTGCAGACGACTAGCAAGCTGGAGTGAGCTAACGGCAAGGTCCAAATGAGAAAATGTACCGGAAGAATCAGAAAGAAACGTAGGCTCGCCTGTATTGAGAATAGATAGGTTGAACAGATCAAAAATGTCAGAAAGAAGAGTTCCCCTCGCACAAGTCCTTGGCGAACCTCACAGGGGGTGGTGGACATTAAAATCCCCCAACAGAAGAAATGGTGTTGGGAGAGCGGACAGGAGGGCTCGAATGTCCGCGTGAGCGAGAGACGATGGAGGTGAATACACAGAGCAAACAGAAAAGAAAAAGCCAGGTAACTGTAGTTTAACGGCAACAGCTTGCAAGTCGGACGTAATAGTGAGAGGTTGAAAGTAAACGTCGTTACGCACTAATAGCATGACACCTCCATGCGCAGGAATACCCTCTTCCGGTGCAAGATCGTAGCGAACCGGTGTATACCCTCGAAGATCAAAAGGGTCGCGAGGGCGAAGTTTGGTCTCCTGCAAACACACGACCATAGGCGAATGGGAACGCAATAAAAGTTGCAGTTCCGACCTATGCGATCGCACACCACGTAAATTCTAGGTCAGGATAGCCATTAAGAGAAAGGGATAAACTGTCTTACTTAGAAGGGCGGCTTTGTCTTTTGCTTAACCTTTGGGCTCGGGCTTTTGGAATGGAGTTGGTCAGACTCCATAGCCTCCTCGAAGGGAGGGCCCACTCGCTCAGAGCCAGAAACCGATTCAAGCGCCGAGAATCGGTTCTGGGTGGCGATGGGTGAGGGTGCCGATGAGCGCGGCTTGTCCCAGGAGCTTCCTGGGACTGCGACCTTCGAGGAGGAGAAGGTGAGCTGGTCTTGCCGCGCGCACGCGGAGGGTCTTTCAAAAAATCTTCCCTACGAAATTTCTGTTTCGATTTCTTTTCAATGGCTTGTAACTTCATAGATTTCGGACCAGGTTTATAGGGCATGGTAACAGTAGCAGACTTGGACGGCCGGATGGTAGTGGCGGTCAAGGCAGTCATGGTCCAAGTTTGAGTCCCAGCATCCTTCCGGGGTACTGGCGAGGCAACAACAGAACTAAAGGTTCCCGATCTCAGGAGCGAAAGTTGGCGCGCATGGTAACGCCTCCGGGCTTCAGCGAAGGAGAGTTTCTCGTTTACGTTGGCATTTGAAACAACGCAGAGGTCTAGAAATAAAGCGCCTCACTGTAATACGCTCGTAACCTGCTGAAAGACTCGTTGGCAGATCGACGCCATCGAAAGTGATAAACAGTATACGAGTTGGTACCAAAATTCCGTTGCGTTTAGCCTGCACTCGATGAACAGCTGTCACCTTTTGATCAGAAAGATAGTCCACGAGTTCATCGTCCGACATACCATCGAGGCTATGGGTGGTAACGACGCATCGGCAGGAATTCAATGTGCGGTGCTTCTCAACACGGATGGGATAATCGTGGAGAAGCGTAGCGCGCAACAAGGTCTTACTTTTCTGATCGGCTTCGTTTGTGCTAATAAGGAACCATTGCGTAGACGAGTGCAGGATTGAACCGCACCAGCAATAGCACCAATGCCCTTCTGAATAATGAAAGGGTTCACCTTCTCAAAACTTTGTCCTCCATCTGTTCGTTAAATGACCAAGTAACAACCAATGTCGGTGGTGCTACTTCTGTTAAAATAACTTTTCGGCGCTAGTTTATAATGGAGAAAGGGGACTCCATAGCGAAATAAGTCCTCCACCATTGCAACCGTCTCCGACCTCGGGCTTTGACTTCCCGGCTTGGTTGAGTGGCCTATCTATACCCGTCTCACCCCAGGGTCACACCTCCCTAAACATGGACAGAGGGACCCAATGGCCGTAAGAAGTCAGCAGCTGATGCAATGCCCCCCACGGGACTGCAGATGAACAGCGAATACGAACACAAACCCTAGATGACGACCCCGGGTGGTGGGAATGACGCTATTGCCCACTAACCCAACTGCGCATCCAGTCCGCGGGTATCCGTCAGGTTGTGTCCATGGAGAATTAAAATAAATAAAATAGGAACATAAACCAAAAGTTTGTGGGCGTTTCGCACGGAAGGTAGGCCGGCGAGTAAGAAAAAGAAATGTGCGAATGGTCGTGCTGCGAAATGGTCAGAAATAGACTAGACAAGAGAGAAACGATGGCGAGGGGCGGCATGGAACGAAATGGAAAAAATGCACGGAGCGTACCTTGAGTCCCCCGGTCACGAGGACGAACCCACCTCGACCGGACGAGGGTGGAGGGCTGATGATGGCGATGAGAGGCTCGGGTACCTCGGGTATGCCAAACCCGTACTCACATAAGGTGAGCCGCTGGGGGGGGATGATTGTGATTAAGTTAGTGAGAAAGTGAACATTCACTAGTCATTGGTGCCAAAATTCATTAATATGCTTTTTTTAACTGCTACTGACATGTTTTTCAAAGAGAAAATTTCTTTTTTTTATACCGCATTGTCTCATCCAAGTGTGATCTCCAAAGTGTAAAACTTCTATTTAGATTGATTTTCTTAGTCATAATGACGTATCTCCTAAGCACTATATTAAACAGCAATTAGCGGTGAACCAGTAAGGAGTATTTTTCAAGTTATCGTATCATCTGATTACCTTTTATGTGCACTCTAAGTGGAGTACACGTTTTTCAATAAAGTTTTATTACGTCACTAAAACATAGAAATTACGTTTAAAAAAACCTTCTTTCAGCTCTCCTGTAAAATCGCTAAAATGGAGTTACGTTCCTCTGATTCTTACACAACGATTTCATCCTTCACAACAGGCCTGTACATTCAACAGAAAAGTAACAATTAAGAAAGAAAGAAACCTAAAGGAAGTGTACGGCTATGTTGTCCCATGTGAAGGTTGGTGTATAGTTAATTGCCATTATGTTATAATCACATTTGAACACTAGCATTGGTAAATTCATATTTCTTTAAATCCCTCACTTAAAATCAGAGCCAGCAAAGCTTTGCATTATACAGGATGTGGTAGGCCACTTCCTATGTAAGTTTCCATATCATCCTTGTTAGCAACAGCTAGAACGTTTGCAAAATCATGCTTTTATGATGATGTGGCTATCACGTATATCCTTTGCTGCCATTGGCTACTATAGATACATTTAAAGCGTAACCTGCCATATTTGGCAATAGTCACAAAGTATTATAATGAACAGAAGTACTTTTTATTGCAATGTTCTATGTTCTACATAGAAGACTATGTCACTGAATTAAATTGTATTAAGAATGTAGCTATTGAAAATGGTTTCAAACCTCAACTTATCAATAACTTAATTTCTAGATATAAAAAGAAGCATAGCTTACATATAATTAGTACCCTACAAAATCCGAATGAAAAGAATTTAATATACAAGAAGTTTACATAGCACCCAGTGATGTTCAAAGTTATTGAAAAATTATTTAGAACATATCAGACCCAATTGGCACCTCAGAATACCTACAGTTTAAGAAATATGCTGAATACACCTTTGAATAATATAACCGATAACTTAAAAAATCAGGAATTTACCAGATCTCTTGTCATGATTGCCAAGGCTCATATATAGGTACAACCAAAAGAAATTTAAAAGTAAGACTAAGTGAACACCAAAGAAATATAAAACTGAAACAAATAGATAAATCTGCCATGGCCAAACATTTTTGGAACAGTAACCATGAAATAGGACAAGAGATAAAACTACTAAAATCTACACAGATTCCTTCACACTTGGAAATTTGGGAACAATTTTTATTCATCTCAACATTAAGAATGCTTTGAATTTTGAAATACCGCCTACAGACTGCTTAATGCAGCTGATCCAATCAGATTACAAGAGAGAAGAAAGAAGATTGATGAGTTCCAAACCTGCACTACAGACGGCAATAAATCCAACACCACTAGTTTCCAATTCTTCACAACAGAGGGCAGAAGAACCGTCTATTGAAATACTTCTTGGGGTTAGGGGAAAGAACGAGTCGCTAGTCGGCCGAAGCTGATGATGGAGGAAACATATCTCCCGAAAGCGCTCCTTAGTTAACATCTAGCGCTAATGTGATGGGAATCAACACTTAACGACTCAGTTTAAATTATCATAGTCACAGGGTAACTCACAGACCCCTCTAAGAACTGAAGATGTTACTTAAAGACAATGTACACCATGCCCTTGGTAGTCTCATCTCTACTCTGACAAGCGAAGGTATAGGATGGAGATACGAGTAATTTTGGGTTGAGACTGCACCCTCAGATTTAGGATAACTTTCAGGGTAGGATTACCAACTACTACCACCACCAACTGGTACATGAACATACCTCATCGTAAGAATTAAGCACGCAGCATGTAATTACTATGATTTAGCTGTATTAGAATTACTAAATAAATCTGCTTGAATTCTTAAGCTTGTTCTATCACCTTAGTTATGTTTCCCCCTCTCAGACTTAGGGGTAGTAGTGGTAGTAGTAGAAATAGTAGTAGTAGTAGTAGTAGTAGTAGTAGTAGTAGTAGTAGTAGTGAGGTTTTAGGACGCACGGCTGCTATAGTCATTAGCGCCCAGGCAAAGCTAAAACAAGAAGCAAAAAAAAGGTAAGAACCCCGCAGTTTAAAAGGAAACAATTAAAACTTCACTAAAATAGTGCCAACTACTGCGAAATGTAGAGCAAATAGGGGTAAAAACCCCAAGGTAAAGGAACAAAGGGCAAAATGCAGCAGCGGTAAAACTTACGAATAAAACAGAAGCATAAAACTAGGTTATAAACCCGGCTGCCCATACAGCTACGACGAATAAAACGCAAGACACGATCCGCAGCACTGGGAGCGTCTGGCAGCACCTCAGAGAGGGTTGCTGGCAAGCCCAAGGACGCACGTAACTGAGCTAAAAAATGGCATCGCAGTAAAACATGTCGAACCGACAACGGCTCAGGACAATGAGCACAGTCCGGGGCAGGGTCCGAGGACAAAAGATGACCATGACTAAAACGACAGTGCCCGATGCGCAATCTGATTAAAACGACTTCCTCGGGAAGAGATACGCGAGTAAGTACTCCAGGTATCAGAGATGGGCTTTACCTCTCGAAGTTTATTGCCCTGAAGACCAGCCCATGCAGGCCTCCAGCGTGAAAGGATGAAACCACTTAAAATGAGCTAAAATCATCGGAAGGTACACAAGAGCTAAAACACCTGGGAGATAAAAGGACTGCCTTTGCAGCAGCATCGGCAGCCTCATTGCCTTGTAGCCCACGTCACCAGGAACCCATAAAAAGCGCACATTAACCCCATCATTGGCGATCGAGTGGAGGCAAACCTGGATACGGTGTACGAGAGGGTGGTAGCTGTACAGCGATCTGATGCTCTGAAGGGCACTCAGCGAATCTGAGCAAATAACCCACTCCTGCAAAGCATGCCGCTGGATGTATAAAAGAGCCTGGTAAATGCCAAACAGCTCATCTGTAAAAATAGAGCACTGCGTTAAAAGCCGTAAGGTAAAACTCTGGCGGCCATGAATAAAAGCACATCCTACACACTGAGCGTCTTTGGAGCTATTAGTGTAGATAAAACTACAGCCTCCAAACTGCTCCTTAATTTCCAGAAAGGCCGAGCAAATAACAGACACTGGCGTCGTCGACTTCGGCAAGACTTAGGGGTGCGACATATGGTGGAGGTTTGCCGTCTCCTATATCAATTTAAAGCAACAGTGCGGTTTCGATCACTCACAAAGTTACTCCTGGCCATATTAAGTGAAAACAGTTGATTTTAAAGTTTTAAAAATCTTTTCAATAGATTTGTTTTTAGAACTTTTTGATCTTTATTGCTGATGATGTTGTTACAGAGGACTTGCTGTTTTTAAGTCTCCTAGCACTATCTTGCCTTATGTATTTAGTGCTGCGACTGGTAGGCCCAATAGCAGCCCCATATTAGGTATCAGAATGTTATAGATTTGTTAGAATAATTAAATAATGATAGCCCAATTAGTAACGAAATTAGGTATTTTATACAAGTGGCCTGAATACTAATGTCGACACGTATAAAGTTGCATTAAAGGATATGAAAGTAATTTTACCAGATCCTTCAAATGTGTACCAGTTTAGGACGAGTAGACTTGGAGGACAACCTCCATCGATGTATTTTTCACTTGGACAACTCAACCTTAGTGTTGGGGATATACATGCCGATAACGCCCAACCCCACTCACCAGCACTTTCAGTGATGGTGATGAGATGCGGTTTAAGGGCGCTAAACTGCTAAGGTCATCAGCGCCCTTACAATGTATAAAAGAGAAAGTAAAAAATATAAAAGAACCGCATAATTAAAAAACGGGACACAAACCCGCGATGTCCAAAAATTTAAAACAACAATAATACAATGCCAAAAACTAACACACTAAAAGCATAGGCAATAAAAGATTCAAACGTGTCAAGGACTGTAGAATGCAGGGACATGAGCGCCTTTTGTCCACTGGGGATTAGAGTCCCCATAAAAACAGACAGAATAAAATTACTAAGCTAAAAGACGCTAAACGCATTAAATGCGCAGATTAAAATCACTGTCATGAATAAAACGTAAAACACATTCTACAGCACGCGTGTCGTCTGCCAAAACGTTGGCTAGGCCAACAGCCAGATCCACACGAGCACGCAATGTAGTAAAACCTGACACACTGTTAAAATGTGACGCACCGTTAAGGGCGCATCACACTGCCCACAGAGTGGTGCGGGGTCACCACTGAGCAAATACCTATGACTAAAAACACAATGTCCAATCCGTAAACGAGCTAAAATTACCTCTTTCCGACGACACGAACGAGAAGAGGTACCCCAGATCAACGGGAAAGGCTTAACCTCCCGCAACTTGTTCCCCCGGAGGGCCGTCCACTCATCGCGCCAGCGCGAGAGGATGCGGCGACGTAAAATAACACACGAATCTGACGAGGGAACAACAGAAGTAAAAAATCTGGGTAATAAAATCGCCGATTTGGCAGCGGACCAGCACTTTCAGTCAACCTTGAATCTGATATAACTGAATCTGAGAAATCCAACACGGCGACCGATGGGATTGCCGCTGGTGAATGCGCCAGCTCCCAAAATGTTAAACCTACACTTGAGAGTTCACACCTTTTGCAAGACCAGTGATTAACGCATGAACTTTCGAATGCAAACCGAATCACGCTATTAGGATATACCTTTACAATGTTGATACAATTCACCAGCTTAGTGGGGGGATGATGAGCAAAATAAACAATACCAGCCATGTTATCTATGGGTGATGCTGCTACCCGGTTTCAGACATTTCTCCCCAAAAATATTGATCATCAGTGAGCTGAACTTAGGAGGGCGCTAGAAAAGGCATTTGCGGAGGAAGATACTTTAGAATTCCAGCTTCGACAGCAGATACAGGGAAGAGTAGAACCGACCGAAAAATATGTATATGAAATGTTGGCACTTTGTAACAGAGTAAACCCCACTATGTTGGAAACGGAGAAAATTGGATATATTTTGCGCGGCCTTAAGCCGTCACTGTTAGAACAGGTGTTACCAGCGGAAGTGAAACATTTACTTCAATAAACACTCAGGATTGAGACAACCAGATATTTGGCTGGCCAGAGGGTGGACTATTTAGTTCCAACCCAAACCCCAGTAGCAGCCATTGCTATATCTGTTTTTTCTGAGCAGATTCTTAAGCTAGCACAAGATAAGCGGGAGCTTAAGCAACAAATTACGAGTGGGGAACCCCACAGGCAGAAACATTCCAGGTGCTGTGCCAGCAGGTAACATCATGAAGGGAAGATAGAGTCTAAATCTCTGAATTACCCAGACACTAAAGTGACTAAGTGCTCAGAAACTATACATATTTTTAAATCGATGCATTTACTAATAATACTACTTTAAATATAGTTTAAAATCTTTAAATAATGCTGAATGAATGTTTCATCGTGAAGTGTTGTATTATTAGAGTACTGTCCAGTGCTAATGGAAATGCAAAGCGTGCAGTTCCATGTTGGTAGGTAAAGTGCATAACCAACTAATGCATGTTAGTTAGCAATATGAACAACCTACATTGAAGTCGTCTCAAATTTAAATAAATCATTAAACTGTTTTTACTTGATTTGTAGTCATAGCATATGCGCAAGGAATCAAATATTTGGACACAAATCCACTACTTTCAGTTCAACAACGCGTTACACGAACATAATTAAAAGATCACTACAGGGATAAGCATAATGCATATCGAACAATAGTATAATATGCTTAGAAATCTAATTTCCCATGAAAAGAAAAAATACAAGTACAAATAAACAACGACTTAACCTAATAATAAAATAAGACGAGATAGATGATATAAAATTGCTACAAAAGAAAACTTTAAGTCTTGCACACAATTTACTCGAGTTGATTCATTACTGCAATATCATAACAATCACTGTGACAAAAAGAAAAGAAAGACAAAAAAAAACCAAATAAAGAAAGGAGATAGATAAGGTACAACTTTGTATCTTATTAAGTAATTATTGGATAGGATCTATCAGATTCATTTTTCACTTGTGTAGCATTTTAACGAATGTTATATGTTGGAATTAATTATTCTTTCACAGGAGACGTGTGTTGGGCAGGATTGGAAAGATAGAATCAGATGACTGAAAAATTCAATGCCATAGCCGGGGTGTGAACCACGGATCTCTCGGTCTCCGTCCGGTTGCTCTAACCACTGAGCTACCATGGCAACATGCCGACACGACACAAAGTTCTCCAACTGATTCGCATTTTTTCCGGTAAACCACAAGGAGATCTCAAATTGTATTGAGATGTCATACCCCAATAGCGACTTACATTGTTGTAAATACTTTAAATCATCTGATTCTACCTTTCCAACCCTGTCCAACACACGGCTTGTGTGAAAGAACAATTAATTCCATTAATTGACCTGATGGTGGTTGTAACTATAAAGCCCCTATAATATATTAATTCCACATTAATATATTATAATATGAATATATATTTAATTTCTATGATAAATTTGTTTCAGAATCGAAAAGCAGAGCTATTATTTACTGTATTCATTGGTATCCAAATTGCCCCACAGTCATATCCAATTAGCCCCTCGGATTTCTCCATTTTCAATTTGGTGGGTAATTCTGATAGCTTTATTTCAGCATTAAGATTATCATTAATGCTAGTGATATTATGCCCACCACGAGCCATAATAGTGTACTACTTGTGTGCTTACTTGAATGCTCGGTACATTGTAACATAGTATTTTCAGTAAAAAAAAGTTACGCTAACTTATCGGAATTACCCCGTCCTACCCTATATGATCTAAGTATCACCTGAAACAGTTGATAAGTGAAAAATTGTTGGTAATACACAACACCATTTATTCTTATAAGGCACGTATAATCTCGTAATGGAAGGTAATGTACTACGTACCGCGGAAATTGTCTCAACTCTAAACTTAGAACAAACAAGCAAGTATCCTAGTTTTCCAAAAGCCCCGGCCGTGCTGCTATAAACTTACTCTTCGGTACAAAAACAAACTTTATTGAATAACTTTCAGTGATAATTTTAAGTAATCTGATTTCTTTATGTCTTTCTCTTAGACAACAAATTCAGTTTTTCCCCTATTTCATGAAAATAACAAAATTTCAGGATTAATTCTCGCGGTTTAACAACGTAAGTTATATGATGGAAATGTCGTTATTTAGTTAACTATTGGGCTCACAGCATTTTTGAACGTCCATTACTATTCAAAATCTTGTTTCAAAACCATAAATTCAATTAATTACTGTTTTAGTGCATTTCAATGTCACAATTTTACAGAAACACAAACTGTAAATGGCCACGCAATAGGAATTAAGTTCCATCAAGTTGCTGCAATACAGATACTTAAAAAACAATGTACTTGGAAACTTCCAATACGGCATATTAATTGACAGAGTCTTAGAGTTTATGAGCATAAACTTACTTATTCTCCAGCATGCTTATATTGTTTATAATTCCCGAAATGTAACTCTCTGTATATACATTCCAGTAGCTGTCTGTAGGGAACGTAAATGAACATTGGAAGATGCACAGAAAACATTACGTCTTGCAATCGTAAAACCTGTATTTGCAATACCCATTTTAAGTAATTATGTTTACGTAACAAGTGAAAGCTATAATACAAAACGGAATAAATAAACGGTTAATTACGTATCTCCTAATTTTTCGGCTTAGTAATAGTAGTATATATAGGAAATGTTTTCATATTAAAATATATCTTCGTTTCTTTTCTATGCCTTAAATTTCGTCTTTTCTTTTCGCAATTATTTAAAAAAAAAAAGGCTACAATAGAAGGAGCTGATATTAGAACACTTGTGAGATGTATAACTCGATACCTGCCTAGTAAGCGGAAGTAGTTGTACGAGCAGTCATTACCTAAGTACTCTATTTTTAATTGAAGTATCACAATCATGAAAAGAAATAATTATAAAGGAATTTAAGGAGAAACCTTAAAATTGTATTAAATAAATATGTTACGTCATAAATGCTTCTCTACGTTGATTATCCAAACTTTCTTGTAACTTTCGTTCAAGAAAAAAATATTACAAGCAATTTCTTTACTCTTTTGCTTAACTTAACCACGTTGCTTGTGCAAACCTTAACGATACACCGGTGGAGGTATAATTGACTTTATTACTGAATAAATGCATACATCATCACTTGTTTGTGCGTCTACGTGCGCTCTGTTGTTTAATCAAATGTTATGCGTACTTTACCGCTGCGATCATATAGTTTCATAAACAGAGTGCTAGAAATTACTATCCGTGGTAGAGCCTTTCAATAGCATTAAAAGTCACCTTTTAAACACACTTCTTTCGTAGTGACGCGCAACAGAATACTGTTTCCAGAATATCCCACATTAATGATAAACGACATCAAACCCCCCGTACTTTGTTATTTCGTAAGTCTACATTGGTATGCAGTTTTGTTACCGTGATATTGCCACTTTCACTTCTTGATCACTTAGAAATAAATAATCACACGGTAGACCCATACTTTTAGTTTTTCGCAATACCTAATAAATAAGTAATATTTGACTCACCCGTTTTCCACTGCAGTCGCAAACAGTAATGAACGCTCAACTCCTTGGACGCCAGAATTTCCACCAGGAAGTCCGTAATCGACAGGATTTGTTTCTCTCTCTTTCTTTCAGGATATGGTTCACGAGCATTCTGCGTTGCGGCTGATAATTTACTTACGCTATGGGAAATATTCTACTTCTAATGAAGTTGTAAATTAATTTACCAGACAAAGCGCCTTGTCTCTTCGTCATCACTTATTCGCTATCTATGTTTTTGTGATGGGACGATACCACTGTTTCTCGATACTCGATACTAATATTGATTTTTGAGTACGATATTCGATACTCGTTACGCAGTTTATAAAAAAAACTGCAAAGTCGCTACTTTGTTCACTTAACTATGATCGTGTTAGTAGTTTGCTATGTGTAAACGCATGTAACCAACTTTGTATTGTCTGCTAATTCCGAAATTGTTTGCCATTCAACAATTAGCAGCAATGTTTTCCTTAATAATGCCACACACTATGTCATTTTTTTCGCCCGGTAATAAGTAATTAGCCACATAACACTCGCAGCATAGTAAGCTGTGAATTAAACCTCTCTACTACCCACCCTCATATATTGGTATATACATGTTTAATACAAATGCAGATTAGATACAATTAAAATGTTGAACAAAAAAGCCAGGAAGTATTATACGAAATGCAGAAATATGTTGTTGTTCACCAATGGCACTGGGGATTAATTGATCTGCATCATTTTCCCTCTGGCTTCCCAATATAAAGTCTGTAAGTTATCACTTTTAAGGCCTTTGCATTTGGCGAGATGTTGTTTGTTCAGGATGACATCTTCACAGAGAGTGCACTTGGGTGTAGGTAGGCATCCTATCTTGTAGAGGTGTTCTGCGAGGCAATCGTGGCCGGTTGTCATCCTAAATAAGGCCACTGCAATTTTCCTTGGCATTTCTTGTATATCAACTCTATCCTTAATATTCTTATAATCTTTATCCTTTAATTTATCTTCTTCATCAAGTCTCTGCTGTGTTTTGAAATGTTGTTTAATGTTATTTGTTTATTTATTTCTATTTATCCTACAGGTTTTATTTGTTGTATTGCAGCTTTCTTTGCTAACTGATCTGCATGTTCATTGCCCAAAAATCCAACATGAGCTGGGACCCATTGTAGAGTGACATGATTTCTAGTTTCAACTGCTTTAATTAGGCTTCTTATTTCTTTAATATTTCTTTTAAAAAATTGGAACATGAGTTAAAAGCAGTGATTCTAGCACAAAAACTGCAAGTCAATAGAAACAGATACAAATGGTGCCACACAGCAGATACTCTTAAGTAATTTAAAAAACTAGAATAAACTTCAGAACATATATTTAAAATACAAGAATATACTTACAACAAATATAATTGCAACAGAGGTAACGAGTCCAATAGAATATATTGATATACAATATCAGAGTGACCTGATATATACAACACACAAACAAAACAATATACCAGATGAAATGAGAGCCATAGCAATAGCTACAGAAAATGAAAGATGCCCAGAAAAAGAATGCCTCCGAATATATACACATGGATCCCTCCTCAATAACAAAAATGCTGGTGCAGGAGGATACTGTAAATGCAGAAATATAAAGAAATAAAATATGCTTGGTTAAGAACACGAGCATACATGAAAGAACAAATACTTCCATAAGCTGTATTATTATATCACGGCATAAGTTCTGTTTTGTTTCTGCTGGATTCAGAGATTTTCGTCACCGGAGTACGCTGACAGTGAGACGCCATGTCAAGTAAATCAGATTCATCCACAACTCAGTTAACGCTGCATGCTACACGAGTACTATCTTTCAAGGAAGTAAATGCACACTTTTCGCGGTGTCAGTATGATTCAGGCGTTCCGTGAGTAGGGAGTATGAAAACTAAATCGACCGTGGTCGTAGATGTATACTGTCGCGGTCACCATTTTAACCCGTCACTCACTTCGAGGATTACCATGGCTATATTAACCCAGTATGGTGAAACATGGAATAAATATCACAAAACAAAGTTACAATTCTCTCGCTGATGAGCTATTAACTGCATGACATTAGCCAAAAAAAAGGAAAACACTGGAAATGATTTTAATAGAACCAACATCTATACTATATATAACCCAACACTAACATCTGTTGTTGTAGCTCATTGGTAAAATGCACGCTGTTTCAAGTGTGCTGAGGGTTCACGGTTCGAACCCCAGCATGTAGTTATACTTTTTATACAGACTTTTTCACTTTGTAAGACCCAGTAATAAACAAATTTACAGTTCTCCTGCAGCTAAGATTACTACATGAATTCGAAGAAAATGCGAGGAGGTTGAAGATAATTTTAATGGTCCCAACTTCTAAATGCTGTATAAAATGCGTCTGATCACAACAATAAGCAAATAGATAAAATAACAAGAAACTGATAAATTCTCATCTTGAGAAAAGCAAACTTGCAGAAATATAATTGTGTATATAATTCGATGGAGTATAATGCATACTCGTAAAACTGAAAACTTATATTCTGTATAACTGTCAGTTACAATAATAGTTACTCCTTTTATTATAAATAACAAAAAGGCTATAGCTAAGGATAATGGTGCTTAAAAACAAACTAAACAACTGCTATTTCATAGCTGAGGCCACGCCTTGAATGAAGAAATAAATTAATTTCTGAAACATTTCAGATTTATAGATAATATATTTCTCCTGGAGTAAGCAACTTGTCGAAACAAGGAATGGAAAACAAAAATGAAATCTTGATTTTATCATTTTATCGTGTAGTAATAACTTAGCTGAAAGAGAACTGTAAATTTGTTTATTACTGCGTCTTATAAGGTGAAAAAGTTGGAATAAAAGGTATGACCACGTGCTTGGGTTTGAACCGTGAACTCTCGTAACACTTGAAACAGCGTGCGTTTTACCAATGAGCTACGGCAGTAGAAGTTACTATTTGGGTTTTATATGTAACATAGATGCTGTTTCTATTAAAATCATCATTCCGGGTGTTTTTTGTTGTCTTGTCAATGCCACGTGGTTAATAGCTCAGCAGCAAGAGGGTTGTAACTTGTTTTGTGATATTTAGTTCATGTTTCGCCATAATGGGTTAATATAGCCATAGAAATCCTCGAAGTGAGTGACGGGTTAAAATGTCGACCACGACAGTATACATCTACGACCACGGTCGATTTAGTTTTCATACTCCCTACTCACGGAACACCTGAATCATACCGACCCGCGAAAAGTGTACATTTACTTTCTTGAAAGATGTACCTCTCCTGCTTTCTTCACTGTTTTGCGTGTTTCACAAAGCTAATCACAGCTTTCAATAATGTAAAACTTAAACATTCAAAAGTATCGAAGGTTTATCTCAAACGAATTAGACTTTCTTTGATACCGACTATCGAGATCCCATCCCAACGATTTTTCTTTTAATAGGTTATGAATACCAAACAAAGGAATGATGCAGTGTGGCAAATCAATTAAGACAGACTTTTACTTTATAACTCGCCCTTTACTGTCATTCTTTGCGTGATATACGCACACACATTCATCTGATTCACTCTTTCCTTTCTTCTTATTTCTGTTCTTGTTCCTTTTTCTTCCCGTCTCGGCGCTCTTTCCGCTATGGGGGGAGGGTTCAGGTGTATGTGTGGAGAACTGAAATAGAAAGTCCCCCTTGTTTCAAAGCTATCGCAGCGAACCATTAAAAAATGTGTTACGTGTAGGTTACATAACGTTTCTAAGAGGTAGAGATAAAGGAATGTGTGAAGTGAGTATGGCGTGTTTTGTGTGCACTCAAAGTCGATAAACATGAACACAAAATTATTTCTTTTGCTTTGTGAAACGTACGGTTGTATGTAGCACATGTGGTCGTTGTGCACGTGTGTCTTGCAATGGGTGCATAACTTTTCTCCGCACTGGTGAGCGGCTTTTCTGTGCCTCAAATTAACAAGCTTGTGGCACGACGTGCATACATTCTCGACGTCGCACACCGACAGCGTCTTCGGGTAGAAACCGCCCTTCTTTGCATGATTCGCAAAACAGGTTGCACCCTTAAAGTCACGGTTACACGCGCCACAGTGTATGAACCCTTCATAGCGTTTAGGGCACCGCTGGTGGCACTTTGAGCAAGCGCCATCGCATCGATGTAATTCTTTTGTGTGCCCTGAGGGATAATGGCAACGTCAACAATACCACTTACATTTAAAACACTTGTGCAAGTCTACTATGGCGTTAAAGTGCCCCTCGTGAAACATGACGTCAATGGGCTTATCTCCTTCCTCTGACGCGTACATGACGTGCTTGCCCGTATGATCTGTAAACACCGTCACCGCGTACCCCTTTAACATCGCGTCAAAATCTCTGACGTCATGTAGTAAATGGACCATTCGTTTTTCCTACCATTTGGCACAAGGCTAGAGCTTTTTGTTTCTGAAGGTATTCCGACCGTCTAATGGTTTTATAATAATTGACGTCTCCATCCACTTTAGCTTTGCCAACCGACATAGCTCTTGCTAGGCACAAGCTGTCTTTGTTCATAATTTCAACTATGCCTTTATTGCCTGTACAGGCATCGCACGGCTTGTGGCACGAACCCGATACCTCCTTGGTCCAAACAAACGTAATTTTCAAAGGTCCCCCTAGCAAAAACTGGTGATTGCTATGCATCACCTTCTCTATCGATTTTATAACCGCCTCCGCATTCACCTGGTCCGTGCGTCTAACGCTCATGTTAAAAGCTTTGGGCGGGTGCTCCTCGTCCGCAATACTTACGCCTAAATATCCCGGTTCGTTCCCCAATACATCCTCTTTCGCAAAGTTAATAATGTCCGTAAACAGAAGTGACACCCATTGCTCTGGGTTTGCATCTCTGGGACCCGGGTTCACGGTAATTTCTGTTTCCGTGTAGCCGGAGAAAAGCCTTTTCAATGTTCTCTGCCTATGGGCTATAATGTCGAACCTGGGCTGCAAGGTTCCAGATTCGCTTTCCGCATGTTCCGGCTCCATGCTTCGTGCTTTTTTTGACAGCGGCTAAAAAGCTTTTTCCACGTTCAAACACTTTCAATACAATTGCTGTTTTATTCGCTGCTTCTTTTACGCTATATCAACTGCTGCAAAATGTTTATTTCTTAACAACGTCAATGTGCCTCCACGCGCGCGTACTGCGTATATCAAACGGAACTTTCTCGCAATAACGCTTCCAATATATCGTAAATGTTCCAAAAGCTAAAACCTTATAATTCCTAGCCAAGTCGCTTTTCTTGCACAATTCTCACTTCAGCGAGCCGCTTATCGCCTGGTGCTTTTATACGCTGCTTATCGCAACCGCAACGTCCGCATGCGCACTCAGTTAAAGTCCTCATTAAAATTTCCAGGCCTCTTATCGCGCCACAACTTCCAGAGTTGTAATCAGGCACTTTTCCGGCGCACTTACGGTCTCACCAGCGCACCACCGCACCATCCGGTTGCGATAACAATTAAATTTTCCTACCATCGACCGCACAACCACATTTAAAGATTTTCGGGCTAATTAAACTTCCTTTCACACGGCCATTTTTAAACGTATCGTGCTCTTTAAACATTTTTATCTCGGCGGCCATGTTGTGACGCAAATCACCACTGCTGGTTACCAGGCCTTTAAAAACTTGCCACTTTGCCTCGCTAGCTTCACAACCAGTCTTGTTCTGCATCTCGTACCAGCAGCATGGAGCAACTACCCTTCTCCACGGTGACCGTCACTAGGGAACTTCTTTTGTCACCCTCCGGCAAAATCTATCAACAATTGTTGACCAGGAGTGAACAGTTTCACAACTGGTCCAACATCAACGAGGAGCAGCATTTTCAACAGCTTCCACCAGAATTGAACGCTAACTTCGGCATTCGCTGCAACACCACCTACCCAACGACCACGTCGTCTTCTTCGGGGAAACTTCTACGTCATCGTCTCCCGCATCGCCGCAGTTGGCGGTGAACCCGGAACCGTAGGCAACCAGCGCACAAGCATCTTTGTCTTCGTCATCAGCATCGCTGCAGGTGGAGGTCAACTCAGACCCTTCGGCAACCAGCAAGGACAGCGGGGTTTTTTCTGCAGCAGCAGCCTTCAACACCTACCTTGCTGGAACTACACCGCGCGCATCCACATCTTCTCTCTCCATCCTACTCGCCAGCTTCATTTTCCTCCTCCTCTATGTTCATCCTTTCTTCTCCTTCCCCATCACCATCTTTAGGTCACCCCTTGCCTTCTTCCGATCCCAAGCTCACCCCTCCACGGACACTAACTTCTAACCCTTTTGCTTGTTCCCCTCTCACCCTCCCATCCTATTTCCCAAGGGTTACGCAGGTGTCACTTAGTGACATTGAACTCCAACCCTTCTCTCCCGTTTCTCCTCACCCTCCTCCTTTATCCCCTTCCCCAGCCACCCACAGCGCCACTGTAGTCTGTTCTACCCCTGTTTCTCTCAACCTTCCGCAATTTACACTCCTATCCTCTCAGAAGTACATTTCCCCACCCGCTCAATCCTCTCCCCCTTCTCCTTTGCTCCAACCTCAGTTCACAAACATTTCCCCTCCAGATCCGTCGGTGCTGCAACTGCTGTCCTGCACGCCGTCAAAGTTTAAGTACCACCCCACCCGCAGAAACCTGCTGTCGCAATTCAACAGGGCATCCGTTATCCAACACCACAGCTCAGGCTGCTGCTGCTCAGGGCAACAACAACCCGAGGAGGACCCCAGCAGCAACAGCGTAGCGGACCTGGCCGTCCCTGTGCTGCTTCCCATTTCTCGCCAAGCTCCCCGGCGTCTTCTCCTGGAGCAACCTGCTGCCGCATTGCGCTTTGTAGCTAAAAAGGCGCGGCGCTCTTCATAGTGCAAGTGTGCTTTTCTTCTTTCCCCTCTTTTCATGTGCATTATGCGATCCTTTTATTGTGCAGTGTTTTCTTTCCATTATTAGCCTTTTCTTTTACTCTTTTTATGGCTTGTTGTCTGTTTCGTAAAATTAGGGAACAAAAAGGAACCTAAAGAATTCATTATACACCGGTTGCCTTTTGTTACCAACGACAAACTATTAAATCATTTAATTCACATTGGTGCAGATTCAGAAGTGCTAGACTTCGTAGGTCTTCCCAATACGGTCTACCAACCGGTGTGTTTGTTTTGCCAGGCTTACCTCATAGGCTAATTACATCAACTTAGCATACCATATGCTCACTTACATACGTTTGTTTGCAAGTGTAAGTCACATGTCGTACGACATTACTTGTCATAGATACATTTATATCACACAATGTACTGTTGTAACAAATCATGTGGGTTCTGCACATCGTGCATGGCAAAACGACACGATGATAGGGTATTAAAAAGTGTATTAAAATTGCACACAGTTTACACCGTGTGGTATCATGTGAACCCAAATCTTAATGTGTACACGCCAACATGTTTACAGTGTCAGGCACGCCGTGCTTGTTTTGTTAATAACATTGACATTCCTTACAAACATTTGTCTTGCAGGCATCATGGGCCCTGTGCTCGATGCGGAGGTTACCTCCCGTAAAATGTAATTGTATACAGTTTCATATCTGTGCTCATATATGTACAACGTAATTGTGTTTGCCATAATCTTTTCTTTTTTGTGGCAATGTTTTGCCTTCACTATTTTTTTATGTAAAAAATGCTTTTTGTAGCATGTTTTACTCTATCACCTTATTCATGGTTTCACCTACAATGTTTTCTTGTATTCTGCTCTTAACAAACGATTTATGTATCTCTCTTTGTACATTTCTTGAAACCTTATTTTGCACTGTGTTTTCTTTCCTGTTTTTTCACTGCACACTAAATGTAACACCATCAAACCTTCCTGTTTGTGTTCTTTTTTTTCCTCCTAAAATCATTTTACCTGCACAGGGCTCCTTTCCTTCTCCTTGTATGTTTCCTTAGCTGTCACAAAAAAACATACTACCACTAGTACAATAATATTTAAAAAAAATTCTTCCATGCTCGCAATTCATTACTTCTAATTCACGCAAAAACACTTGCCAAAAAACAAAAAAGTATTGCAGTTTTTTGCGTTCAGTTTTATCATGTTTTGTTTTTGTATAATTCTTGTCTTCTATTTCAGCTTCCTTTTTCATCTCGTCTCATATTCCCCTTCCTCCTCCTCCACCATCTCCTTTCCATCCTCCAATAGTATTGGCTCTTCGTCGTACGTTTGCTCATAATTACCAAATTCCTCATCCTCTGCTCCGCCTGTACATGCGCTTTCCAATTTTTCAATCATCTGCTTTAACCATCAAATTCCACGTATATTTTACTTACATTTTCTTTTATTCTATTCACTAACTCCTCTTGCTTCGTCACATTCTGCTTCTTCTCTTCCAATTCCCTTTTCATTCTTTCCACCAATCCCTGCATTTCTCCCAACCTTCTTTCACATTCTTCTTTTTCCTTCCTCACCCCGTCAATCACCCTGTTTCCTTCCTTCACCTTCCTATCGCATTCTTTTTTCATTTTTTGCTTTATCACATTCACCCCTTTTTTGCACCTCTCAGATGTTGCTTTACGTATGCTCGTCACCGACACTCTCCCCGCATCCCCACCATTACATTCCGAATTTATTTTCAAAGTCCCCTCCGCACCCCATCTAGGCGCCCGCTTCACCCTCCCGCTCATCGTCCTTCCACCACCTACATTCAACTCCCACTCACCCCATTTCCCACATCCCCCAAATATATACTTAAAATTGTCAGAAAAATAGGAATTCATCTCATTTACAACGCTATAAGCCATCATAAGCTCACTCTCCTTCGGTGTCAGTTTCCATTCCAATTCCAAACCCTCCGGCAAGTCTACCGTGTCCATCAACAAACTACAATCCACCATCTCCACCAGAATCGAACTGTTGTCGCTAGCATACATACTCACAGGCTTTTTTTTATAAAATTTACACCTGTCTTCCACACCCGGCTTAACTTCCTCACACCCACATCTCCCATTTTAAATGTAACCCTACGGACATTCAAATTGACCCATCTTCACACCCCCATACATCATTCCTCCATATATCTTCCCCCTCTGGCATCTCGTTATCGGCTTTAAACAATTATACACGTTCTTAAGTGACCCCAGGTTAATAAAATCAGATCCAAACCTACACCCACTGCCCTTCCGGTATTCGCACGAACAGTTAAGACAACAATTCGTAATCCTTTTCACATCTTGCCACATTTTCCAAATGTCCCGTTACGTCATTCAACTCGAACCCACACCTCCCAAAACTAACGCAGCTCCTCTGTGCGCCAACAACTCCTACTATCACCAATGCTGTCACTGTCGCAATCATCATTACCATATACTTCTACACCCACAACATTCCCCTTTTCATACCTTTCCCCCTCACCTCCAACATTCCCCACTGCCACCTCTTTCTCTTTCAACCAATCATAATCACTTTTATTCTCACCAATCCCTATCTTTCATTCATCCCATTACACCAATAACATCACTTCTTATTCTCACCAATCACATCACACGTCACTTCCTCATCCACTTTTTACCACTTACCTGCTAATCATTCCCTCTTTCCCTTCCCAACTCTCCACAAAGACACATCGCAAATTCTCTTCTCCAGGTCACTTGACCTTAAACTACCCCATCTCCCTCAACATCACTTTCTTCTACCTTTTCTTCACCACCACATATCCAACCAACCCTTATCCTCAAACTTTATCTGGCCACGGATTAACCAACCTGGATCAACGATAATCCTAGAGCTGGCAACATTTTCAAATTTACCACCTTAATCCTCCTAAATCCATCGGATTAAGACGGATTAACGCGACACCAACGCCACATAACGGCAGGATTATCGTTAATCCAATTGGCTAATCTGGGCCCAATACTACTAACGTCACAATGTACACAAGACTCAAAATTAATGTGCACTTTCTGGTAACATTTTGTATATCTTCGTTCACAACAGTGTTGTTGCATTTTTAAGTTGAAATATTACTTTGTATACACTATGACTAGTTTACACTACACTACACTGCACTAAGTTAAAACACCTGTGTAGATACACAATGAAATTAAAATTCCCTTTGTTATACATAAGACTATATGTTTATCAGAAGTGTTTTTTTACTTATACAACACATTCTTTCCAGTATGATCCCAAAATAGGTAAAGCAATACCATGGCAACGCTATCTCAAATATTTGCACATCATGCAGTGTAAACATATTCCCCACCTTCTCCACGCTCTCACAACATACACGTGATTTTTATAGCAGCATTTATTAAGAACTCTTGATTGCTCTATATTACACGTTCTATAATTGCATTATAATTTCCGGGTTCACCATATCATTTTTGCACACATTCATGTTAAATGCCTTTCTAGGATCTCTGGAATACGTTATGGTTACACCCAACCATCTAGGGGAGTTGTTTAAAGGTTTCTCATTCCCAAACTTTAAAAACTCGATAAACATATTGTCGCATGTGTCATTGGCGAGAGTTTGTTATATTGTTTTAGTAATATTTTATTAATTAAGAATTAATCAACCTGAATTTATTGGGATTTGATTCTTACATATTCTTGGAAAAATGCAAGCTTTGTTATAAGCTGATTAAGTAACAGGATGGAAGTGACTAGCCTCTTCCGATGGCACTCCCAGTGGACTTTTTGATGCCTCCAACTTCCGTTGATCTACCTGCACATTCGCACTTTGACGTCAAACCGGATATTCTAGAACACAGAAACATTTGGTGCTGATTGGCTAAGTCTACCCACCATCAGGGCGTTGGTTCTCCATATTGGGAGAACGGCCACCATGTTAGAATGCCCTTCCGGGACACCGCTAAATGTATTTAAGGGACTGTAGACCCGACCGGCTTGTCTTTGACCGTCGGGGGAACCTCTACATTGTTGTGTGCGTCTTGAGGCGTCGCTCCGGGCTCAACCGGCTACCACTTCGACCACTTCATCTCTTACCTCGCCGAGACACACCATGACACATTTCTTAAGGTAAGGCTTTGTATTAGTAAGCGCTAAATCAGAATAACATTGGCCAGGATTAACGGAATATATTGCAAACCCCACCTTTGTAAACCAAACATGCGCAACCAACAAATTACTTAATCTTTCTTAATATATTAGCTTAATTTAAGTCCCGTTGTTATTATTGCTCTACCATCTGCCTTTTTTCTACCACCCTCAAATAGCTATCCCCCACGTCGCCGAATCATGTTCGCGACATATGTTGGAGGCGCCGGTCCCTACATCTTTCTAACGCTAGGGATTTGGTTCGATCCCGGACCTCTATTTTGATTCTTTATAAGATGTTTCTGGTCGAGGCGACGGGTTTTCCCCGAAATCAGCGTTTTATTAGCGAAAAATAGAGTTCGGTTCCGTACCTCTACATATTATAATTGTAGTAGGCCATAAATGTTTCCTGCTCTAAACTACAGCTGGGTTACGAATGGTAGTAGTGGCGCAGCGCCGCCTTTTCAAGTTATTTTATTGTAAAGTAGAGATCAATTCACACATAATAGAGTTACATTGTTTCTAACAATATGTCACCCAAAAACCCTGCCTCGATTCTACATATTAATTACAAACCTCCGGAAATTTTCTTTTGTTTACTATATTATTGCCAGCACTGCATATCGTAAATGAAGTTTCGTTGCCTGATGTTTCAATTTATACCTTTGTTTCAAATGTCTTTCAGTAGCTAAAAACAGAAATTCAAAATTTTGTAATTTAAATACTTTTTGTGTTTTTATTTAACAGTAATCTTTGGAGCATATTGTGATGATTGTAAACTTTTATGTTATAATTTTTTAGCATTTCTTTCGGTCACTTATATCGCAATATTTCGAGTTCCTTGTTTCTTCTCTTTGGCTTTTAAATTACGTCCGACTTGCCTGCTATCTCTTTGGATTGGGGCGTGGCTTTGGGCTTCCTGCCTGGCGCTGACTGCCGGCCTGGTGGCTGACCTCAGTTTTGGGTCAGTAACGTGTCACGTTGCTTGGAAAGCGAGGCTTTTGTGTGACAGTGGATGCGTGGCAGTCGTCAGTGTGCGAAGCTTTGGCCTTTTTTTAAGACTTCTTAAGTGATTGAATTTGAGAGCTTCCTACAGGAATTCTATATCCACTACTGTCCAAGGTAGGATTCTGTGATTCAGCCAACTTTGTACTTAAGTTGATTCATAGTGGAAAGCAATTATGGCCATTTCGTAAGCCAACATTTATCGAAGCGATCGTAAGTGACTGGAGATAAAACAGCTTTTTTGATTATCTTTAATTTATTAAGTCTTGCGTATTTTTCTTACTCATTCAAGTAATTTGGGGGTTTGTTTAAAATCCTGTGTTTTATTTTCCCCACTATTATGATACTATATTGCTAGATTATTTTTCCGATTCATGTTTGGCACCTTGCCATTCCGGTTGAAGGTCAATTACAAGGGGAAGTCAAATTTAAAAGTGCCTGTGTCACCTTTTTGGGTTGTTAAATTGTTCAATGTTAGAATTGTGTATATGCTTTAATATTTTTAATGGTTTATTCCCTGAGAAAAAAATAGCAGTGTGAAGGCCCATGCAGATTTAATTTCATCTGCCGCCTTAGACTGGATTATTATTACAATATACCCACGTTGCTTATTGCATTCTTTTTACTGTTGTTAATATTGCGTTTTGTAATAGTTGTCTTTATAACAGGGAAAGAGCTTTTATTTCGATCTTATATGTTTTCCAATTTCAAAGACCTTAGAAAGGTTCACCTTAAACGTGGAGTAATTTTGTATTGCTTTCTCCTCCGGATACATGATTTATTTGCTTTGTATGAATTTTCAGGCCTTTATACTAAGATTCTAGCATCATCACTAATTTTTAAGATTTCACGTTTTACTAGAGTGATGATGATATGCGGTTTAAGGGCGCTAAACTGCTAAGGTCATCATCCGCCTTACAATGTATAAAATATAAAGTCAAAAAACATAAAAGACAGGTAAAAAACCCGCATAATTAAAAAACGGGACACAAACCCGCGATGTCCAAAAAGCTAAAAACAACAATACAGGGACATGAGCGCCATATGTCCACTGGGGAGTAGAGTCCGCATTAAAACAGACAGAATAAAATTACAAAGCTAAAGGACGCTTAACGCATCAAATGCGCAGATTAAAATCACTGTCACGAATAAAACGTTAAAATACATTCTGCAGCACGCGCGTCGTTTGCCAAAACTTTGGCTAGGCGAACATGGTGATGATGAGATGCGGTTTAAGGGCGTTAAACTGCTAAGGTCATCAGCACCCTTACAATGTAAAAAATATAGTCAAAAATGTAAAAGAACCGCAAATGTAAAAACGGGACACAAACCCGCGATTTCCATAAAGTTAAAAACAATACAACAATGCCAAAAACTAACACACTAAAAGCATAGGCAATAAAAGATTAAAACGTGTCAAGAACTGTAGAATGCGAGGGACATGAGCGCCATATGTCCACTGGGGATTAGAGTCCCCATAAAAACAGAGAGAATAAAATTACTAAGATAAACGACGCTCAACGCATCAAATGCGCAAATTAAAATCACTGTCATGAATAAAACGTAAAACACATTCTACAGCACGCGTGTCGTCTGCCAAAACGATGGATAGGCCAACAGGCAGACCCACACGAGCACGCAATGCAGCTAAAACCTGACACTCTGTTAAAATGTGACGCACCGTTAAGGGCGCATCACACTGCCCACAGAGTGGTGCGGGGTCACCACTGAGCAAATACCTATGACTAAAAAGACAAGTCCAATCCGCAAAACGAGCTAAAATTAGCTCTTCCCGACGACACGAACGAGAAGAGGTACCCCAGATCAACGGGAGAGGCTTAATCTCCCGCAACTTGTTCCACCGGAGCGCCGTCCACTCATCCCTCAAAAGCGAGAGGATGCGGCTACGTAAAACAACTAACAAATCTGTGAAGGGAACAACAGAACTAAAATATCTGGGTAATAAAATCGCCGATTTCGCAGCGGCGTCGGCAGACTCATTACCTGAGATGCCCACATGACCTGATGATGAGATGCGGTTTAAGGGCGCTAAACTGCTAAGGTAATCAGCACCCTTACAATGTATAAAATATAAAGTCAAAAATATAAAACAACCGCATAATTAAAAAACGGGACACAAACCCGCGATGTCCAAAAGCTAAAAACAACAATACAACAATCCTAACAACTAACACACTAAAAGCATAGGCAATAAAAGATTAAAACGTGTCAAGGACTGTAGAATGCGAGGGACATGAGCGCCTTTTGTCCACTGGGGATTAGAGTCCCCATAAAAAACAGACAGAATAAAATTACTAAGCTAAAAGACGCTCAACGCATTAAATGCGCAGATTAAAATCACTGTCATGAATAAAACGTAAAACACATTCTACAGCACGCGTGTCGTCTGCCAAAACGTCGGCTAGGCCAATAGGCAGACCCACACGAACACGCAATGCAGCTAAAACCTGACACTGTTAAAATGTGACGCACCGTTAAGGGCACGTCACACTGCCCACAGAGTGGTGCGGGGTCACCAGTGAGCAAATACCTATGACTAAAAACACAATGTCCAATCCGTAAACGGGCTAAAATTACCTCTTCCCGACGACACGAACGAGAAGAGGTACCCCAGATCAACGGGAAAGGCTTAACCTCCCGCAACTAGTTCCCCCGGAGGGCCGTCCACTCATCGCACCAGCGCGAGAGGATGCGGCGACGTAAAATAACACACGAATCGGTCGAGGGAACAACAGAAGTAAAAAATCTGGGTAATAAAATCGCCGATTTCGCAGCGGCGTCGGCGCTCATTACCTGAATCGCCCACATGACCTGGAATCCACATGAAGGACACGCTGATGCCAAGGACACCAAGCAAGTGGAGCAGGTCATGTATGCGCTGTACGAGTGGGTGGTAATGGTACAGCGCATGAATAGTCTGAAGGGCACTGAGAGTCCGTACAAATAAAACAGTGCCGTAAGTCGTGCCGCTGAATGTATAAAACAGATTGATAAATGCTAAAAAGTTCGGCGGTAAAAATTGAACATTGTCCAGGTAAACGAAAAGTAAAATTCTGTACACCAAAAACAAAGGCACATCGTACTCCAACATCAGTCTTAGACCCATCAGTATATATAAAATGACAGTCCCCGAACGGCGCCTGTAGCTCTAAAAAGGCGGATCTAAGAACAGAAGCGGGGGTCGCATTTTTCGGCATCGACGTTAGCCCAAGGTGAATGTGGGCTTCAGCGCGCGACCATGGAGGAAAACACGTATCCCCTCGAGTAAGGGCCGGCGCTGGCGTAACGTCCAAATGCCGAAGTAGCAGTCGAAATAGAACCCCTGGAGGGAGCAATGTAGAGGAGCTAACTAAATATTGCCGGTCAAGTGAATCCTCGAAAAATGCCGCGAAAGACGGGTGGTCAGGCAAGCTGGAGAGTCCACAGGCATAGCTACACAAGAGCATCTCACGCCTGGAGGACAGCGGAGGCTCTGCAGCTTCAGCGTAAAGACTGGGCACGGGGCTAGTTGGAAAGGCCCCTGTAGCGACTCTAATACCGCGATGATGAATGGCATTCAAGCGACGTAACACAGATGGTCGTGCCGATGAAAAGACAATACACCCGTAATCAAGTTTGGATCGCACCAAAGAGCGATATAGACTCAGAAGGATGGTCCGATTAGCTCCCCAGGATGTGCCACTTAAAACATGTAAAAGATTAAGAGAACGGTCACACTTTGCTTTTAAAAAAGAAATGTGCGAGGTCCAACACAACTCTCCCTAGATGGAGAGAGGGCGGAGGGAAATACTTCCGTCGCCAGAAGTTGATGCAGACGGATTTCTCGGCGGAGAAATTAAAGCCGTTAGCGTTACTCCAGGCGTAGAGACGGTTGATACAGCTCTGGAGACGGCGTTCGATGATGATGATATGCGGCTTAAGGGCGCTAAACTGCTGAGGTCATCAGCGCCCTTACAAGGTATAAAATATAAAGTCAAAAAATAAAAGACAGGTAAAAAACCGCATAATTAAAAACGGGACACAAACCCGCGATGTCAAAAAAGTTAAAAATAACAATAGAATAACAATAACAATAACAATAAAAACAATAACAATAAAAACAATAACAACAATAGTAACAATAACAATAAATATGTCTGTAAAACCAACACACTACAAGCATAGCTTATAAAAGATTAAAACGTGTCAAGGACTGTAGAATGCGAGGGACATGAGCGCCATATGTCACTGGGGAGTAAGTCCCTATTAAAACATACAGAATAAAATAACAAAGGTAAAAGACGCTCAGCGCATCAAATGCGACGATTAAAACGAATGTCACTTATAAAACGTAAAAGACATTCTAAAGCATGCGCGTCGTCTGCCAAAACGTTGGCTATGCCAACAGGCAGACCCAGGCGAACGCGCAGTGGAGCTAAAACTTGACACTCAGTTAAAATGTGACGCACCGTTAAGGGCACGTCACACTGCTGACACAGCGGAGCGGGATAACCACTGAGCAGATAACTATGACTAAAACGACAATGTCCAATTCGTAAACGGGCTAAAAGTACCTCTTCCCGACGTGAAGAACGAGAAGAGGTACCCCAGATTAACGGGAGAGGCTTAACCTCCCGCAACTTGTTCCCCCGGAGGGCCGTCCACTCATCGCGCCAGCGCGAGAGGATGCGGCGACGTAAAATAGCACACGAATCTGACGAGGGAACAACAGAGGTAAAAAATCTGGGTAATAAAATCGCCGATTTCGCAGCGGCGTCGGCAGACTCATTACCTGAGATGCCCACATGACCTGGAATCCACATGAAGGACACGCTGATGCCAGAGACACTAAGCGAGTGGAGCAGGTCATGTATGCGCTGTACAAGCGGGTGGTAATGGTACAGCGCAGTAATAGTCTGAAGGGCACTCAGAGAGTCCGTACAAATAAAACAGTGTCATAAGGCGTGCCGCTGAATGTATAAAACAGATTGATAAATGCTAAAAAGTTCGGCGGTAAAAATTGAACATTGTCCAGGTAAACGAAACTTAAAACTACAGTGACCAGAAACAAAGGCACATCCAACTCCAGCGTCAGTCTTAGATCCATCGGTAAAGAGAAAATGAAAGTCTCCGAATTAAACCCGTACTTCTAAAAAAGCCGATCTAAAGACTGAAGCAGGGGTCTCAGTCTTCGGCATCGACGTTAGCCCAAGGTGACAGTGGGCCTCAGCGCGAGACCATGGAGGAAAACGCGTTTCCCCCCGTGGAAGGGCCGGCGCTGGCGGAACGTCTAAATGCCGAAGGAGCTGTCGAAAGCGAACCCCTGGTGGGAGCAAAGCAGAGGAGCTAATAAAATAGTGACGATCAAGTGACTCCTCGAAAAATAACTCGAAGGACGGGTGGTCAGGCAAGCTTGAGAGTCGACAGGCATAGCTGCACAAGAGCATCTCACGCCTGAAGGACAGCGGAGGCTTTGCAGCTTCAGCATACAGGCTAAAAACAGGGCTGGTTGGAAAGGCCCCTGTAGCGACTCTTATGCCACGATGGTGAATGGCATTCAATCGACGTAACACAGTTGGACGTGCCGACGAATAAACAATACACCCGTAATCAAGCTTGGATCGGACCAAAGAGCGATAAAGGCGAAGAAGGACGGTCCGATCAGCTCCCCAGGATGTGCCACTTAAAACACGTAAAAGATTAAGAGAACGGTCACACTTTGCTTTTAAAAAGGAAACGTGCGAGGTCCAACACAACTTCCTGTCAAAAATCAACCCCAAAAATTTCGCCTCGTCTGCAAACGGAAGTATCCCTGGCCCAAGATGGAGAGAGGGCGGAGGGAAATACTTCCGGCGCCAAAAGTTGATGCAGACGGATTTCTCGGCGGAGAAATTAAAGCCGTTGGCGTTACTCCAGGCGTAGAGACGGCCGATACAGCTCTGGAGACGGCGTTCGAGTAGACAGGTCCGCCGTGAACTGCAATGAATAGCGAAATCGTCAACAAAAAGGGACGATGAAATGCCAGGTGGAATACAATCAACAATGGGGTTGATAGCAATCGCAAAAAGTGTGACACTGAGTACAGAGCCCTGCGGTACTCCGTTCTCTTGAATAAAACGACGAGATAAAACCGAGCCCACACGTACACGAAAGACGCGGTCCGTCATAAACTCCCGAAGAAATATGGGAAGACGACCGCGGATATTCCAATCGTGAAGTGCACGTAAAATGCCGCCCCTCCAACAAGTGTCATAAGCTTTCTCCAGGTCAAAAAATACCGCCACGGTTTGACACTTTCTCAGAAATCCATTCATAATATGCGTCGACAAGGACACCAGATGGTGGAGGTAGAGCGATAGCGACGAAACCCGCACTGAGCGTTCGCTAGAAGTTTCTGAGACTCAAGCCACCATGTCAACCGCCCGTTGATCATGCGCTCCATCACCTTGCAAATGCAACTGGTGAGGGAGATAGGGCGGTAGCTGGAAGGTAGTTTGCGATCCTTCCCAGGCTTAAGTATAGGGACAATGGTGACTTCGCGCCAAACGGAAGGAAAAATGCCGTTTTGCCAAATACGGTTATAGACCTGTAAGAGAAAGAGTTTACTGTCGGCTGAAAGGTTCTTTAACATCAGGACATGAATGCCGTCCGGCCCAGGAGCGGAGTGCCGAGAGCAATGAAGAGCGTGCTCCAGCTCCCTCATTGTGAAAAGTTCATTATAACACTCAATATTAGCAGATCGAAAATTAAAGGTGTCGGAATCCAGCCGGTCTTTGATAGAGCGAAAGCCGGCGGAATAATGGTCTGAATGGGATACCGCCTCAAAGGCAGCACCCAGTGTGTTAGCGATGGCAGCCGGATCCACTATGGTGGCATTAGAAACCTGAAGGCCAGAAACAGTACAATGTGACACTTTACCTGAGAAGCGACGAAGTTTATCCCAAACAACGGATGAAGGAGTAAAACGATTAAAAGACTCGACAAAACGAGCCCAAGATGCCTTCTTGCTGAATAAGGCGACGAGCCCTGGCGCGCGATTGTTTAAATGATGATGATGATGATATGCGGTTTAAGGGCGCTAAACTGCTACGGTCATCAGCGCCCTTACAATGTATAAAAGATAAGGTCAAAATATAAAACAGGTAAAAGAACCGCATAGTTAAAAACGATACACAAACCCGCGATGTTCAAAAAGCTAAAACTAACAATAGAACAATAACAAAATAACAATAACAATAATAACAACAATAATAACAATAACAGTAACAATAACAACAATAATAACAAGAACAACAATAACAATAACAACAATACAAAGTCCTGAAAAACCAACACACTAAAAGCAAGGGCAAAAAAGATTAAAACGTGTCAGGAACTGTAGAATGCGAGGGACATGAGCGCCATATGTCCACTGGGGATAAGAGTTCACATAAAAACAGACAGAATAAAAGTACTAAGCCAACAGACGCCCAACGCATTAAATGCGCAGATTAAAATCACTGTCATGAATAAAACGTAAAACACATTCCAGAGCACGCGTGTCGTCTGCCAAAACGTTGGCTAGGCCAACAGGCAGACCCACACGAGCACGCAATGCAGCTAAAACCTGACACTTTGTTAAAATGTGACGCACCGTTAAGGGCACGTCACACTGCCCACAGAGTGGTGCGGGGTCACCACTGAGCAAATACCTATGACTAAAAACACAATGTCTAATCCGTAGACGAGCTAAACCTACCTCTTCCCGACGACAAGAACGAGAAGAGGTACCCCAGATCAACGGGAAAGGCTTAACCTCCCGCAACTTGTTCCCCCGGAGGGCCGTCCACTCATCGCGCCAGCGCGAGAGGATGCGGCGACGTAAAATAACACACGAATCTGACGAGGGAACAACTGAAGTAAAAAATCTGGGTAATAAAATCGCCGATTTCGCAGCGGCGTCGGCAGACTCATTACCTGAGATGCCCACATGACCTGGAATCCACAAGAAGGACACGCTGATGCTAGAGACACCAAGTGAGTGGAGCAGGTCATGTATGCGCTGTACGAGTGGGTGGTAATGGTACAGCGCATGAATAGCCTGAAGGGCACTCAGAGAGTCCGTACAAATAAAACAGTGCCGTAAGTCGAGCCGCTGAATGTATAAAACAGATTGATAAATGCTAAAAAGTTCGGCGGTAAAAATTGAACATTGTCGAGGTAAACGAAGAGTAAAACTCTGAACACCAAAAACAAAGGCACATCCTACTCCAACATCAGTCTTAGAGCCATCAGTATATATAAAATGACAGCCTCCGAACTGCGCCTGTAGTTCTAAAAAGGCGGATCTAAGAACAGAAGCAGGGGTCGCATTTTTCGGCATCGACGTTAGCCCAAGGTGGATGTGGGCCTCAGCGCGCGACCATGGAGGAAAGCGCGTTTCCCCTCGGGTAAGGGCGGGCGCTGGCGTAACGTCCAAATGCCGAAGTAACAGTCGAAATCGAACCCCTGGAGGGAGCAATGCAGAGGAGCTAACGAAATATTGGCGATCTAGCGAATCCTCGTAAAATACAGCGAAGGACGGGTGGTTAGGCAAGCTTGAGAGCCGACAAGCATAGCTGCACAAAAGCATCTCACGCCGGAAGGACAGCGGAGGCTCTGCAGCTTCTGCGTACAGACTGGGTACAGGGCTAGTTGGAAAGGCCCCTGTAGCGACTCTTATGCCACGATGGTGAATGGCATTCAATCGACGTAACACAGATGGACGTGCCGACGAATAAACAATACACCCGTAATCAAGCTTGAATCGGACCAAAGAGCGATAAAGGCGAAGAAGGACGGTCCGATCAGCTCCCCAGGATGTGCCACTTAAAACACGTAAAAGATTAAGAGAACGGTCACACTTTGCTTTTAAAAAGGAAACGTGCGAGGTCCAACACAACTTCCTGTCAAAAATCAACCCCAAAAATTTCGCCTCGTCTGCAAACGGAAGTATCCCTGGCCCAAGATGGAGAGAGGGCGGAGGGAAATACTTCCGGCGCCAAAAGTTGGTGCAGACGGATTTCTCGGCGGAGAAATTAAAGCCGTTGGCGTTACTCCAGGCGTAGAGACGGTCGATACAGCTCTGGAGACGGCGTTCGAGTAGACAGGTCCGCCGTGAACTACAATAAATAGCGAAATCGTAAACAAAAAGGGACGATGAAATGCCAGGTGGAATACAATCAACAATGGGGTTGATAGCAATCGCAAAAAGTGACACTGAGTACAGAGCCCTGCGGTACTCCGTTCTCTTGAATAAAACGACGAGATAAAACCGAGCCCACACGTACACGAAAGACGCGGTCCGTCATAAACTCCCGAAGAAATATGGGAAGACGACCGCGGATATTCCAATCGTGAAGTGTACGTAAAATGCCGCCCCTCCAACAAGTGTCATAAGCTTTCTCCAGGTCAAAAAATACAGCCACGGTTTGACACCCCTCAGGGGCTCACCTTATGTGAGTACGGGTTTTTGGCGCACCCGGGGGTTCCCGAGCCAATCATCGGCATATTCATCCCCTCACCCCCATCCGGTCGAGGTGGGTTCTTTAAGTGACCGGTGGACCCAAGGTAGGCTCTCGTGCGTTCTTTGCATTCCATTCATACCGCACCTCACCATCGTTTCTTTCTTCCCTTATCACTTTCCGGCCATTTCGCACCACGACATTCGCATATCTCTTTTTCTTCCCCGCCGGCCTACCTTGCGTGCGAAACGCCCACACAGTTTTAGTTTCTTTAATCTTTTTATTTAAATCCTCCGTGGACACAGCCTGACGGATACCCGCGCACCGCGTGCGCAGCTGGGTGAGTGGGTAATGGCGTCATCCCCACTCCCCGGGGTCGTCATGTAGGGTTTGTGTTCGTATCCGCTGTTCAACTGCAGTCCCGCGGGGGGGCCATTGCATGAGCTGCTGACTTCTGACGGCGATTGGGTCCCTCTGTCTATGTTCTGGGAGGTGTGACCCTGGGGTGAGTCTGGTATAGATAGGCCACTCACCCAAGCCGGGGTAACGCCCGAGAAGTCAGAGCCCGAGGTCGGAGACGGTTGCAATGGTGGAGGATTTTTTTCGCTATGGAGCACCCTTCCTCCATTAATACAAACAAGCGCCGAAAAGTTATTGTAACAGAAGTAGCACCGCCGTCATCTGGTTGTTACTTGGTCATTTCGAGAACAGAAGAAGGACAAAACTTTGAGAAGGTGAACCCTTTTATAATTCAGAAGGGCATAGATGCTATTGCTGGTGCGGTTCAATCATGCACTCGTCTACGGAATGGTTCCTTATTGGCACAAACTAAGTCCGATCAGCAAAGTAAGACCTTGTTGCGCGCTACGCTTCTCCACGGTTACCCCATCCGTGTTGAGAAGCACCGCACATTGAACTCCTGTCGGGGCGTCGTTACCACCCATAGCCTCGATGGTATATCGGACGAGGATCTCGTAGAATATCTCTCTGATCAAAAGGTGACTGCAGTGCATCGAGTGCAGGCCAAACGCGACGGCGTATTGGTACCCACTCGTACCCTGTTTATTACATTTGATGGCGTCGATCTGCCCACGAGCATTTCCGCAGGGTACGAACGGATTTCTGTGAGGCCTTATATTCCTAGACCTCTGCGTTGTTTTAAATGCCAACGTTTTGGGCATACGCAAGTCTCCTGTAAGAGTGCCGTTAACATCTGTGCAACATGTAGCCAGCCCTCACACGAAGGTACCTGTTCAACAGCCCCCGTCTGCGTTAATTGTAAAGGGTCACATTCTGCTTCGTTTGCCGACTGTCCGCGGTATTTGGACGAGAAGGCGATCCAGGAGATCCGGGTAAAGGAAAAACTCTCCTTCGCTGAAGCCCGGAGGCGTTTCCATGCGCGCCAACCTTCACTCCTGCGATCTGGCACATTTAGTTCTGTTGTTGCCTCGCCAGTACCACGTGTAGATGCCGAAACTCAGACCTGGACCTTGACTGGATTAACCGCCACTACCATCCGGCCGTCTATTAAGGCTACAGTTACTAAGCCGTATAAACCTGGTCCCAAGTCAATGAAGTCGCAAGCCGTTGAAAAGAAGCCCAAGCAGAAACTTCGTAGGGAAGATTTTTTGAAAGACCCTCCGCGTGCGCGCGGTAACAAAAGTTCACCTTCTCCTCCTCGGAGGTCGCTGTCCCAGGATGGTCCTGGGACAAGCCGCGCTCAGCGGCACCCTTCACCCATCGCCACCCAGAACCGATTCACGGCGCTTGAATCGGTTTCTGGCACTGAGCGCGTGGGCCCTCCCTCCGAGGAAGCTATGGAGTCTGACCAACTCCATACAAAAAGCCCGCGCCCAAAGGTTAAACAAAAGGTAATTTTAAGCCGCCCTTCTAAGTAGACAGTTTATCCCCTTATTCTTAATGGCTATCCTGACCTGGAATGTACGTGGTGTACGATCGCATAGGGCGGAACTGCAACTTTTATTGCGTTCCCATTCGCCTATGGTTGTATGTTTGCAGGAGACTAAGCTTCGCCCTCACGATCCTTTTGATCTCCGAGGATATACTCCGGTTCGCTACGACCTTGAACCGGAGGAGGGTACTCCTGCTCATGGAGGTGTCATGTTCTTAGTGCGTAACGACGTTCATTTTACACCTGTCACACTTACATCCGACTTGCAAGCTGTTGCCGTTCGCCTTCACTTACCCGGCTTTTTGTTTTCTGTTTGCTCTGTATATTCACCTCCATCGTCTCCCCTCGCTCCCGCGGACATTGGAGCTCTCCTGTCCGCTCTCCCAACACCATTTCTTCTGTTGGGAGATTTTAATGCCCATCACCCACTATGGGGTTCGCCAAGGGCTTGTGCGAGGGGAACTCTCCTTTCCGATATTTTTTATCAGTTCAATCTTTCCATCCTCAATACAGGTGCGCCTACTTTTATTTCTGATTCTTCTGGTACTTTCTCTCACCTGGACCTTGCCCTTTGCTCAATCCAGCTTGCACGTCGCCTTCAGTGGAACGTCGTCGCTGACACCTACTCCAGCGACCATTTCCCCTGCATCGTTTCTCTTCTGTCGCACCACGTACAGCATTCCAGAGTACCTACCTGGATATTCGCAAAAGCCGACTGGAGCTTGTATTCCAGCCTCGTGCATTTTGACGACCAGCCCTTCTCCGACATTAATCAACTAGTGCAGCACCTTACGTCTATTATTTTCTCAGCCGCCGAACGTGCAATACCCCGTTCATCCTCCCAACCTCGGCGGCCACCTGTTCCGTGGTGGAACGAGGATTGTCGGGACGCCGTTCGTGCCCGTAGGACTGCACTTAGGGTGTTTCGGCGCCACCCTACACTTGATAATTTGGTGACTTTTAAACAATCGCGCGCCAGGGCTCGTCGCATTATTCAGGATAGCAAGAAAGCATCTTGGGCTCGTTTTGTCGAGTCTTTTAATCGTTTTACGCCTTCATCCGTTGTTTGGGATAAACTTCGTCGCTTCTCAGGTAAAGTGTCACATTGTACTGTTTCTGGCCTTCAGGTTTCTAATGCCACCATAGTGGATCCGGCTGCCATCGCTAACACTCTGGGTTCTGCCTTTGAGGCGGTTTCCAGTTCAGACCATTATTCCGCCGGCTTTCGCTCTATTAAAGACCGGCAGGATTCCGCATCATATACTTTTCGGTCTGTTAATGATGAATGCTATAACGAACTATTCACAATGAGGGAGCTGGAGCACGCTCTTCATTGCTCTCGGCACTCCGCTCCCGGGCCGGACGGCATTCATGTCCTGATGTTAAAGAACCTTTCAGCCGACAGTAAACTATTTCTCTTACAGGTCTATAACCGTATTTGGCAAGACGGCATTTTTCCTTCCGTTTTGCGCGAAGCCACCATTGTCCCTATACTTAAGCCTGGGAAGGATCGCCAACTACCTTCCAGCTACCGCCCTATCTCCCTCACCAGTTGCATTTGTAAGGTGATTGAGCGCATGATCAACGGGCGGTTGACATGGTGGCTTGAGTCTCAGAAACTTCTAGCGAACGCTCAGTGCGGGTTTCGTCGCTATCGCTCTACCGTCGACCATCTGGTGTCCTTGTCGACGCATATTATGAATGGATTTCTGGGAAAGTGTCAAACCGTGGCTGTATTTTTTGACCTGGAGAAAGCTTATGACACTTGTTGGAGGGGCGGCATTTTACGTACACTTCACGCATGGAATATCTGCGGTCGTCTTCCCATATTTCTTCGGGAGTTCATGACGGACCGCGTCTTTCGTGTACGTGTGGGCTCGGTTTTGTCTCGTCGTTTTATTCAAGAGAACGGAGTACCGCAGGGCTCTGTACTCAGTGTCACACTTTTTGCAATTGCTATCAACCCCATTGTTGATTGTATTCCACCTGGCATTTCATCGTCCCTTTTTGTTGACGATTTCGCTATTTATTGCAGTTCACGGCGGACCTGTCTACTCGAACGCCGTCTCCAGAGCTGTATCGACCGTCTCTACGCCTGGAGTAACGCCAACGGCTTTAATTTCTCCGCCGAGAAATCCGTCTGCATCAACTTCTGGCGCCGGAAGTATTTCCCTCCGCCCTCTCTCCATCTAGGGCCAGGGATGCTTCCGTTTGCAGACGAGGCGAAATTCTTGGGGTTGATCTTTGATAGAAAGTTGTGTTGGACCTCGCACATTTCTTTTTTAAAAGCAAAGTGTGACCGTTCTCTGAATCTTTTACGTGTTTTAAGGGGCACATCCTGGGGAGCTGATCGGACCACCCTTCTGCGTCTATATCGCTCTTTGGTCCGATCCAAACTTGATTACGGGTGTATTGTTTATTCGTCGGCACGTCCATCTATGTTACGTCGATTGAATGCCATTCACCATTGTGGCATAAGAGTCGCTACAGGGGCCTTTCCAACTAGCCCCGTGCCCAGTCTTTATGCTGAAGCTGCAGAGCCTCCGCTGTCCTCCAGGCGTGAGATGCTCTTGTGCAGCTATGCCTGTCGACTCTCAAGCTTGCCTGACCACCCGTCTTTCGCGGCATTTTTCGAGGATTCACTTGACCGGCAATATTTAGTTCGCTCCTCTGCATTGCTCCCTCCAGGGGTTCGATTTCGACTGCTACTTCGGCATTTGGACGTTACGCCAGCGCCGGCCCTTCCAAGGGGGGAAACGCGTTTTCCTCCATGGTCGCGCGTTGAGGCCCTCTGTCACCTTGGGTTATCGTCAATGCCGAAGCAGGAGACCCCTTCTTCAGTCTTTAGATCAGCGTTTTTAGAACTTCAGTCGCAATTCGGGGACTTGCCTTTTATCTTCACTGATGGATCTAAGACTGATGCTGGAGTAGGATGTGCCTTTTTTGTGGTGGAAATAGTTTTACCTTTCGTTTACCAGAGCAATGTTCGATTTTTACCGCCGAACTTTTTAGCATTTATCAGTCTCTTTTATATATTCAGCGGCACGACTTACGGCACTGTTTTATTTGTTCCGACTCCCTGAGTGCTCTTCAAAGTATTAGCTCGCTGTACAGTTACCACCCGCTCGTACAGCGCATTCATGACCTGCTCCACTCGCTTGATGTCACTGGCATCAGCGTCTCCTTCTTGTGGATTCCAGGTCATGTGGGCATCTCAGGTAATGAGTCTGCCGATGTCGCTGCCAAGTCGGCGATTTTATCGCCCAGACGTTTTACCTCTGTTGTTCCCTCGTCAGATTTGTTTATTGTTTTACGTCGCCGCATCCTCTCGCTTTGGAGCGATGAGTGGACGGCCCTCCGGGGGAACAAGTTGCGGGAGGTTAAGCCTCTCCCGTTAGTCTGGGCTACCTCTTCCCGTGCTTCTCGTCGGGAAGAGGTAATTTTAACACGCCTTCGTATCGGACATTGCATTTTTAGTCATAAGTATTTGCTAAGTGGTGACCCCGCACCACTCTGTGGGCAGTGTGGTGCACCCTTAACGGTGCGTCACATTTTAGCAGAGTGTCAAGTTTTAACTCCTTTGCGCGTCCGTGTTGGTCTGCCTGTTGGCCTAGCCAACGTTCTGGCAGACGACGCGCGTGCTGTAGAGTGTCTTTTACGTTTTATCAATGACATTGGATTTACTAGACGCATTTGATGCGCTGAGCGTCTTTTGACTATGTACTTTTCTCTTGTTTTTTAATGGGGCATCTCCTCCCCAATGGACATTGGCGCTCGTGTCCGTGACATTCTCCAGTTCTTGACACGTTTTAATCTTTTATTGGCTATGTTTTTAGTGTCTTGGTTTTATCAGTTATTTGTATTGTTACAATTGTTGTTATTGTTATTATTGTTATTTTTGTTATTGTTATTATTGTTATCGTTATTGTTATTGTTCTATCATTGTTATTTTTAACTTTTTGACATCGCGGGTTTGTGTCCCGTTTTTTAATTATGCGGTTCTTTTAACTGTCATTTACATTTTGACCTTATATTTTATACATTGTAAGGGCGCTGATGACCTCAGCAGTTTAGCGCCCTTAAACCGCATATCATCATCATCACGGTTTGACACTTTCTCAGAAATCCATTCATAATATGCGTCGACAAGGACACCAGATGGTCGACGGTAGAGCGATAGCGACGAAACCCGCACTGAGCGTTCGCTAGAAGTTTCTGAGACTCAAGCCACCATGTCAACCGCCCGTTGATCATGCGCTCCATCACCTTGCAAATGCAACTGGTGAGGGAGATAGGGCGGTAGCTGGAAGGTAGTTGGCGATCCTTCCCAGGCTTAAGTATAGGGACAATGGTGGCTTCGCGCCAAACGGAAGGGAAAATGCCGTCTTGCCAAATACGGTTATAGACCTGTAAGAGAAATAGTTTACTGTCGGCTGAAAGGTTCTTTAACATCAGGACATGAATGCCGTCCGGCCCGGGAGCGGAGTGCCGAGAGCAATGAAGAGCGTGCTCCAGCTCCCTCATTGTGAATAGTTCGTTATAGCATTCATCATTAGCAGACCGAAAAGTATATGATGCGGAATCCTGCCGGTCTTTAATAGAGCGAAAGCCGGCGGAATAATGGTGTGAACTGGAAACCGCCTCAAAGGCAGAACCCAGAGTGTTAGCGATGGCAGCCGGAACCACTATGGTGGCATTAGAAACCTGAAGGCCAGAAACAGTACAATGTGACACTTTACCTGAGAAGCGACGAAGTTTATCCCAAACAACGGATGAAGGCGTAAAACGATTAAAAGACTCGACAAAACGAGCCCAAGATGCCTTCTTGCTATCCTGAATAATGCGACGAGCCGTGGCGAGCGATTGTTTAAAAGTCACCAAATTATCAAGTGTAGGGTGGCGCCGAAACACCCTAAGTGCAGTCCTACGGGCACGAACGGTGTCCCGACAATCCTCGTTCCACCACGGAACAGGTGGCCGCCGAGGTTGGGAGGATGAACGGGGTATTGCACGTTCGGCGGCTGAGAAAATAATAGACGTAAGGTGCTGCACTAGTTGATTAATGTCGGAGAAGGGCTGGTCGTCAAAATAAACGAGGCTGGAATACAAGCTCCAGTCGGCTTTGGCGAATATCCAGGTAGGTACTCTGGAATGCTGTACGTGGTGCGACAGAAGAGAAACGATGCAGGGTAAATGGTCGCTGGAGTAGGTGTCAGTGACGACGTTCCACTGAAGACGACGTGCAAGCTGGATTGAGCATATGGCAAGGTCCAGGTGAGAGAATGTACCGGAAGAATCAGAAATAAAAGTAGGTGCACCTGTATTGAGGATGGAAAGATTGAACTGATAAAAAATGTCGGAAAGAAGAGTTGCCCTCGCACAAGCCCTTGGCGAACCCCATAGTGGGTGATGGGCATTAAAATCTCCCAACAGAAGAAATGGTGTTGGGAGAGCGGACAGGAGAGCTCGAATGTCCGCGGGAGCGAGGGGAGACGATGGAGGTGAATATACAGAGCAAACAGAAAACAAAAAGCCGGGTAAGTGAAGGCGTACGGCAACAGCTTGCAAGTCGGATGTAAGTGTGACAGGTGTAAAATGAACGTCGTTACGCACTAAGAACATGACACCTCCATGAGCAGGAGTACCCTCCTCCGGTTCAAGGTCGTAGCGAACCGGAGTATATCCTCGGAGATCAAAAGGATCGTGAGGGCGAAGCTTAGTCTCCTGCAAACATACGACCATAGGCGAATGGGAACGCAATAAAAGTTGCAGTTCCGCCCTATGCGATCGTACACCACGTACATTCCAGGTCAGGATAGCCATTAAGAATAAGGGGATAAACTGTCTATTTAGAAGGGCGGCTTAAAATTACCTTTTGATTAACCTTTGGGCTCGGGCTTTTTGTATGGAGTTGGTCAGACTCCATAGCTTCCTCGGAGGGAGGGCCCACGCGCTCAGTGCCAGAAACCGATTCAAGCGCCGTGAATCGGTTCTGGGTGGCGATGGGTGAAGGGTGCCGCTGAGTGCGGCTTGTCCCAGGACCATCCTGGGACAGCGACCTCCGAGGAGGAGAAGGTGAACTTTTGTTACCGCGCGCACGCGGAGGGTCTTTCAAAAAATCTTCCCTACGAAGTTTCTGCTTGGGCTTCTTTTCAACGGCTTGCGACTTCATTGACTTGGGACCAGGTTTATACGGCTTGGTAACTGTAGCCTTAATAGACGGCCGGATGGTAGTGGCGGTTAATCCAGTCAAGGTCCAGGTCTGAGTTTCGGCATCTACTCGTGGTACTGGCGAGGCAACAACAGAACTAAATGTGCCAGATCGCAGGAGTGAAGGTTGGCGCGCATGGTAACGCCTCCGGGCTTCAGCGAAGGAGAGTTTTTCCTTTACCCGGATCTCCTGGATCGCCTTCTCGTCCAAGTACCGCGGACAGTCGGCAAATGACGCAGAATGGGACCCTTTGCAGTTAACGCAGACGGGGGCTGTGGAACAGGTACCATCGTGTGACGGCTGGCTTCATGAGGCACAGATGGTAACGGCACTCTTACAGGAGACTTGCGTATGCCCAAAACGTTGGCATTTGAAACAACGCAGAGGTCTAGGTATATACGGCCTCACAGAAATCCGTTCGTACCCTGCGGAAATGCTCGTGGGCAGATCGACGCCATCAAATGTTAGAAACAGGGTACGAGTGGGTACCAATACGCCGTCGTGTTTGGCCTGCACTCGATGTACCGCTGTCACCTTCTTGTCTGCAAGATATTCTACCAGGTCCTCGTCCGATATACCATCGAGGCTATCTGTGGTAATGACGCCTCGACAGGAATTCAATGTGCGGTGCTTCTCCACACGGATGGGATAGCCGTGGAGAAGCGTAGCGCGCAACAAGGTCTTACATTGCTGATCGGATTTCGTTTGAGCTAATAAGGAACCATTCCGTAGACGAGTGCAGGACTGAACCGCACCAGCAATAGCATCAATGCCCTTTTGAATGATGAAAGGGTTCACCTTCTCAAAACTTTGTCCTTCTTCGGTTCTTGAAATGACCAATTAACAACCAGTTGTCGGTGGTGTCACTTCTGTTACATAAACTTTTCGGCGCTTGTTGGTAGTAATGGAGGAAGGGTGGTCCATAGCGAAATAAATCCTCCAACATTGCTACCGTCTCCGACCTCGGGCTCTGACTTCCCGGGTGTTACCCCGGCTTGGGTGAGAGGCCTATCTATACTAGACTCACCCCAGGGTCACACCTCCCAGAACATAGACAGAGGGACCCAATCGCCGTCGGAAGCCAGCAGCTCATGCAATGGCCCCCCCGCGGGACTGCAGTTGAACAGCGGATACGAACACATACCGTACATGACGACCCCGGGTGGTGATGATTATGATGATGATGATATGCGGTTTAAGGGCGCTAAACTGCTAAGGTCATCAGCGCCCTTACAATGTATAAAAGATTAGGTCAAAATATAAAAAAGACAGGTAAAAGAACCGCATAATTAAAAAACGGGACACAAACCCGTGATGTTCAAAAAGCTAAAAAGAACAATAATATAACAATAATAACAATAACAACAATAATAACAATAACAACCATAACAAGAACAATAAGAACAAAACAAATATCCGAAAAACCAACACACTAAAAGCATAGGCAATAAAAGATTAAAACGTGTCAAGAACTGTAGAATGCGAGGGACATGAGCGCCATATGTCCACTGGGGATTGAGTCCCCATAAAACAGACAATAAAATTACTAAACTAAAAGACGTCCAACGCATTAAATGCGCAGATTAAAATCACTGTCATGAATAAAACGTAAAACACATTCTACAGCACGCGTGTCGTCTGCCAAAACGATGGATAGGCCAACAGGCAGACCCACACGAGCACGCAATTAACACCTAAAACCTGACACTCTGTTAAAATGTGACGCACCGCTAAGGGCACGTCACACTGCCCACAGAGTGGTGCGGGGTCACCACTGAGCAAAAACCTATGACTAAAAACACAATGTCCAATCCGTAAACGAGCTAAAATTACCTCTTCCCGACGACTCGAACGAGAAGAGGTATCCCAGATCAACGGGAAAGGCTTAACCTACCGCAACTTGTTCCCCCGGAGGGCCGTCCACTCATCGCGCCAGCGCGAGAGGATGCGGCGACGTAAAATAACACACGAATCTGACGAGGGAACAACAGAAGTATAAAATCTGGGTAATAAAATCGCCGATTTCGCAGCGGCGTAGGCAGACTCATTACCTGAGGTTCCCACATGACCTGGAATCCACATGAAGGACACGCTAATGCCAGAGACACCAAGCGAGTGGAGCATGTCATGTATGGGCTGTACGAGTGGGTGGTAATGGTACAGCGCATGAATAGTCTGAAGGGCACTCAGAGAGTCCGTACAAATAAAACAGTGCCGTAAGTCGTGCCGCTGAATGTATAAAACAGATTGATAAATGCTAAAAAGTTCGACGGTAAAAATTGAACATTGTCCAGGTAAACAAAACTTAAAACTACAGTGACCAAAAACAAAGGCACATCCAACTCCAGCTTCAGTCTTAGATCCATCGGTAAAGATAAAATGGAAGTCCCCGAATTCAGCCCGTACTTCTAAAAAAGCGGTTAATCCAGACCCCGGGTGGTGGGGATGACGCCATTACCCACTCACCCAGCTGCGCACCCCGTGCGCGGGTATCCGTCAGGCTGTGTCCACGGAGGATTTAAATAAAAGGATAAAAGAAACTAAAACTGTGTGGGCGTTTCGCACGCAAGGTAGGCCGGCGAAGAAGTAAAATAAAGGCGTAAATGAATGAACGTGGGGCGAAATGCGCAGAAATAGAGGAGAAGAAAGAAACGATAGTAAGGTGCGGTATGAATGAGATGCAAAGAACGCACGAGAGCCTACCTTGTGTCCACCAGTCACGAGAAGAACCCACCTCGACCGGATGGGTGTGAGGGGATGAATGTGGCGATGATTGGCTCGGGAACCCCCGGGTGCGCCAAAACCCGTACTCACATAAGGTGAGCCCCTGAGGGGCCTGCACTCGAACTGCCGTTACCTTTTGTTCGGAAAGATATTCCACTAGCTCTTCGTGTGATATACCATCGAGGCTATGGGTGGTGATGACGCCTCGACAGGAATTCAAGGTACGGTGCTTCTCAACACGGATAGGATAACCGTGGAGAAGCGTGGCGCTCAACAAGGACTTACTTTCTGCCTCGGACTTGCTTTGCAATAACAGCGAACCATTACGAAGCCGAGTGCAGGAAAGAACCGGACCAGCAATTGAGTCAATGCCCTTCTGGATGATAAAAGGGTTCATCTTTTCGAATGATTGTCCTTCCTCTGTACGGGTAATCACTAAGTAACAACCAGCTGTCGGCTGTGCTACTTATGTTGCTATAACTTTTCGGAGCTTGTTGTTAATAATGGAGAAAGGGTGCTCCATAGCGAAAACAAATCCTCCACCATTGCAACCTTCTCCGACCTCGGGCTCTGACTTCCCGGGCGTTACCCCGGCTTGGGTGAGTGGCCTATCTATACCAATCTCACCCCAGGGTCACACCTCCCAGAACATAGACAGAGGGACCTAATCGCCGTCAGAAGCCAGCAGCTCATGCAATGGCCCCCCCCCGCGGGACTGCAGTTGAACAGCGGGTACGAACACAAACCCTACATGACGACCCCGGGTGGTGGGGATGACGCCATTACCCACTCACCACGCTGGGCACCTCGTACGCGGGTATCCGTCAGGCTGTGTCCACGGAGGATTAAAAGAAAACGTTAAAAGAAACTAAAAGTGTGTGGGCGTTTCGCACTCAAGGTAGGCCGGCGAAGAAGTAAAAGAGAGGTGTGTAACTGAATGGACGTGGGGTGAAATGTGCGGAAATTGAAGAGAAGTAAGAAACGACGGCGACGGGCGAGATGTAATGATATGCACAGAACGCACGAGAGCCTACCTTGAGTCCCCCGGTCACGAGAACGAACCCACCTTGACCGGACGGGGATGAAATGATGAAGGTGGCGATGAGAGGCTCGGGAACCCCCGGGTACGCCGACACCCGTACTCACATAAGGTGAGCCCCTGAGGGGTGTATGTAGGGTAAGAACCATCCCCATTCAGCTCCTTATAATATGTGCTGCCAATGCTTTCAAATCTTTCATTATCAATAAACCCGCACGATCCCTTTTTCACCTTGGACCGATATAGATAGCGATTTCTATTTTCATAACATCAGATGTTACGTCGACTGCAAGTTCATCCAACCCGACGTTTACTATCTAGACATCACTTGCGTGGAGTGTAAATTGCCGTTCAATTTTCGATTAAAAGACACCGAAAAAAACAGATCTGCGCTTACCTTTGTGGAAGCGAAAGGTGAAATGTTTTAGATTATTTTGTTCATCATCCGAATCCCACTCCCTCGACGAAAATATTTGCTCTTTCGAGATTATATTTTATAGTCGTTATTTGATCGAGCTAATCAAAATGATGTAGTTTTGTTTACCAGTGTTCTTTGTGGTTGTATCACGCGCAAACCCTTGCCCATGACCGTTTTGGTCCTTATTTAAGATGATAACAAGTGGTACAATTGCGATTGGGTTGTACCGCTACATCTAAAGCAATTTTTTTAAGCCGCAATTACGATGTAGCGTTTCCCTTTTTCTTTCAGATGTCTGGAACGATCATCACTATAGTTCCTGTTATGCATTAAGGTGCCACGAGTGTAACGTGGTGTTTTACGTTGCTCAAAATTACATGAATATCCTTCGATATGTCCCGAATGCGGGGTATTTACCGGGAACGATATTCGGTACGCTCATTATTTAATGTAAAATTGCAGGAGAATGCATTGACCGCATTGTAATGCTTGTTTATGCTCTTGGTTATTTTACGTATCTGCAAGACACGAATGGACTTCCGGTCAGGATATTAACTGCTCTGATTATAGACTGTCGAATTATGATCATTAACAAAAGGAGGTGCATATGCAGTAAAGGCATCTGTTAACAATTTATAAAAAACAAAAATCCCTGCAGGGGGAAAACAGTATAAAACCAGCAGTTGGCTGTCCATAACACTAAATGGTGCTAAGAAAAGGTAAGAAAAATTAAATCTGCACGTCTATTACCAAGTAACCCTAGAACTAATATGTAAATCCTGACACCGCGAGGAATACGCATAGCTTTATCGTATGTTTATTGGAAACAATAGTCAACCAATGAATTATAAGACCCTTTCCTTCTGACATGTAATAAATTATACGTTAAGAAGGGGTGAAAATGTGATGAGACCAGCAAATACACTGTTGGATAGTTCAACATTAAACTATGCATACGCGACAACCTGACGTAAGTGCAATGACAATTTCTTTAGAATTTGGTTCATGTGAAGCTTATTTCCTGCATTCTTACTTGACATGGTGCAACCCAGGATGTACAGTGAGTCGTCGTTTAGCACTAGTCATTTCCTGTGGCATTATGTGGGTTGCTGATGTCAACTCATAGAGTAGAGGTTATCTCTCCATATATGGCCATGTCCCGTATGAAGACGTCTATCTACAATATGAAAAGCCTTCTATAAATCTATGGGCACAGCGGTCTTAATAGAAACAACCCCAGGTGCGGCCGGAGGCGCTGCCCATATCAACACCCACCTTTGGGTATGGCATCCAGCGTAACATCTGCTCTAAGGCACTAGTAAGCAGAAACTGATCTTTCTCAAATATTTAACCGTAAAAATGGCTTGCTTGCTCACTTTCATTGTCTCTACTCGTCTAATATATTAAATTTAAGTTATCATTTTTGTTAATTGTGTCTTGCTATTCAGGGTTGCTCACCAACCCTTCCTCCCGCTATGCTCCCAAATTGTAACGTCTTTAACCATTCTAAGGTAGGACGTTACATAGTGGTGGAGGCGCCGGTTTCTGCATTTTAATTATTTTTGCTAGAAATATGGTACGATCTCGTACCTTTTCTCGAGTGTTTCACCCCTAGACTAGTTCATATTATTGTTAATTTCACATTTTGTTGGTACAAGTGAGCTTTAAATTGTTTCCCAAACTCTTTTTATATGAAAACTTTTCAAGTTACTTACCTATTTTAATCTAAAGTTACATTATCCTATTTATCTGTTAATGCTTAAATGTTTGATATTTTTATGGTCTTATTTTATAATGTTCACTCGAATTATGCAGAATAATTTTTAGATCTGTTAAACGCATTGGCATATCCGAAATCCAATTACGTTCTGGACAACACCTTCTTCCACTGAATTACCAGCCCCACCCTGAACTTCCATCTTCTAGCTCAAATAATCCTCCTTCATCACCTTAATACCGCTTAAATTAACTTTTGAAGATACTCCGGAGAAAGTTAAACTGCCTGACGTTAAGTACCCATCCACAACCAACCTGGTTCCGAATAGCCTATCTTTTCCATGACCATTCACAGACCCTGGTGAGTTTAATGGGAAACCTGATCAGAATTTGCAAATGTATTTGCACAATTTTGAAATTATCTCTAAAGCTAATGCATGGGAGGATTCACATAAAACGCAGTACCTCCCTTGTTATTTAAACCATGCCGCTTCAACGTGGTATAAAACTTATGCACATAGGCAACCTTATCACTCTTAGCAACAATTAAAGGATGCCTCGGAAAACGCCTTTAGACAGATAGCGCAAGACGAGATTCTTGAATTTCGCCTAAGACAGCAAGTTTAGGAACTCTCACAACCAATAGAGCATTATGTATACGATATTTTGGCACTGTGTGACCAAATGTCTGAAACCGAACAAATCTGCCATATCTTGCGTGGTTTGAATCCTTCCTTAATTGAGCACGTTTGGCTAGCAAACCCTCAGACTGTTGCTGAAGTTTTGGAGAATGCTCGTCGTATTGAGACGGCTAGATACCTAGCTGGTTGCAGAGTAGATCTAGTTTCTTCTTTCCCACCTACTCCAGTGAACTCCCTTCAGTCCTCCCCTCTTGAACAGAAAATTGATACTTTAGCACAGCTAACAGAAACCCTGGGCGTGGTCAATCGAGCAATAACGAGGTTTCGCGCAGAAATTGGAACATCCTACACGTGAACGTCCAACGGATGGACACCCCATTTGTTTTAATTGTAATAAGCAGGGATATGTAGTATTAAATTGTAGACGTCCACAGAACCACCCAAACGCCACAAGCGAGCCACGGACGTAGGATTCGTGGCTCGAAATTTTGAACCAGGCTATGATAAGCAAAGGACCACTATTCAACCTGCTAATGTTTTGCTTACAAGTGGCACCATAATTGGTACGAATATTGATGTTTTAATGGACACAGGTAGTACTAAGCATAGTTCATAAAATATATATACACACCCCTTCAATACCATTAGCTCAAAGTGTTCTTATACGCTCGGTTGATAATTTCATGTTAATTTCTCTACCATATGTGATTTTACACTAGGTGTAGCACATTTTTCGGAACAACCTTTAGTGATATCAGATTTGCCCCATGGTATGTTATTAGGTATGGATTTTCTTCGGCGATATAAGGCACTAATTGATTTAGTTAATTCTAACATTGTGTTGCAAATTGCAGAGGCTAAGACAGTTAAAATATTTTGTAATGAAAAGATTGGTAGTCCCTTACATCCGATTACGTTACGTATGTGTAATCGAAAAAGCTACGTGTGCACAGGATGTAGAACTTCCGCCACTTAGCTCAAACGAAGTACATCTCAAGCTTTCTTTGCCCACCCACTTCATTTTTGCTCGAACCATCGGAAACTATTGCGCAAAAAAGCAAATCGATATACTATCAGTGTCACGTACAAATGAATCGGATATGCTTATCCCTATCTGTAATAAGACAGCCCTTCCCCAAGTACTTTTTGCTAAGACTATTACAGCTTATATACATGAAGTAGCGCTACTTCAAGCGCTAATTGGAACATACAGAATACACATGTCAATATTAATAATGCAAATTTCCACCTTAATTCAGAACAGACAGCTCCACAACGCTGCCAGTTAGAGTCTCTTTTGGTAAAATACAGACATGTCTTTGCAACTACATTACAGGAATTGGGTACAACTAACCTAGGTGAATTTGAAATCAAACCCCTGACCCATTAGACAGCGCCCTTATCGCGTCTCACAAAAACAGCGCGATATAATTAACACACGAGTAAAAGAAATGAAAGAGGCCAACATTATCAGAGATTCTAATAGTACTTTTGCTGCCCCTGTGGTTCTTGTTCGCAAGAAGGATGGTGAATTTAGATTTTGCGTAGACTGCCGCAAATTAAATGCAGTTACAGAGACCTTATTATTCCCTCTAACCCTTATTGATGATATTTTAAGCTATTTAGGAAACTCAAAATGGTACTGCACCCTAAATTTGCTTAGTGCTTATTTTTAGGTGCCTATAGCGGAAGATAGTAAGAAATTCCCTGCCTTTATAAAGACGGAATCCGTTTTCGAATTTCATAATCTCTCATTTAGCTTGCAAAATTCGCAAAGATTTTTCAGTTACTTAGGAGATAAATTGCTAGGTGATTTGAGATATTAAAAAACATTAGTGTACCATGACGATATAACTGTGTTTGCCAGTGATTTCAATCAGTTATTGCAAAATAGAGAAGAAGTCTTTCAGAAGATAGAACAGCATAATTTTAAGCTCAAACCTCAGAAACGTTTCTTTGCTATGCCCATTAGGTTATTGGGTTTTGAAGTGTTTGAAAAAGGTATAGAACCTGACCAAGATAAACTGCGTGCAATCAAAGAATACGTCAGCTGCGACGAGTTTTAGGACTCTGTGGTTATTACTCTAATTTTGCATCCATAGCCGAAAACCTATACTCCGTCCCCAAGAAAAATTAGGAATTTATTTGGACTAATGAGCATCAAATAGGGTTTGAAACGCTCAAAGATGCTTTAGTTTCCCCACCAGTGTTAATACATTACACATCTGGAGCCCCTACTAGAATACACGGGGATGCTTCCGGTGTTGGTATCGGATCTTGTTTGTTACAGGAACATGCTGATCAATTTCATCCTGTAGCTTTTGCAGTCGCACTCTTTCGAAATTTGAGATAAACTACAGTGTATTGGAATTAGAACTCTTGGCTATTGTTTATGCCCTCACTTTCGACCCTACACAACCTATATCTATGGTTACCCTGTAGAAATAGCGATCACCATGCACTTTGCTATTTGCATAACCTAAAGGACGTCACTGGTCGTCTAGCCAGATGGGCTTTAAAACTTCAGGAATACAATTACAGTATTATTTACAAAAGTGGCGCTAAGCGTTCAGATGCTGATGCTTTGTCGAGACCTCCTGTCGCTGATCACACTTTCGAGGAAATTTATCAAATAGAACATCTCATCACCTGTTTATTATCCCCAGTCCGGCCCTCTGCCAGTACCGCTTTTCGACGCTTTGCAACAACCTACGTAGCCACCTTTAAAGTGCGCCGACAGGCTGCTACTTATATTCTTAATCAGAAGTGCTTTACCGCAAAAATGTGGTACTACTAGACGGCTCGATTTATTAGTTATTCCGGAGGCACTTAAACAAGAAGTTTGTATGTCACACCGACCCTTTGTCCGGACACATGGGCTTCACCAGGACTTCTCATAAAATCCATTCGCGTTACTACTGGATAGGTATGCTAAAGAATATGCAAAAGTATGTTAAGACTTGCCCGAGTTGTCAGTCTCGGAAAGACCCTGAACATGTCAAGCCTGCTGGATTACTTCAGCATATCACGGCCACACAAGTAGGCTCCACGTGATCAATTGTTTTGCTTGGACCAATACACAGGTCAAATCAGGAAAAACTATGATCGTAGTCGTAGTCGCAGCCGGCTATGGATCTAGGTATTGCGAAGCTGCCGCACTACCTAGAGGCTCAATTGAGGATGTTGAAAACAAATTATTTTATGTCACGGCGAGCCCACTAGATTACTCTCAGAGGTTCTGTTTTTATTAGTGACTTAACACGACAGTTGTTGAAATTGATGGGTGTTCAATCCACATTCACAACGGCTGATAATCCGGCATGTAATTGCTTGGTGGAACACGCAAATCAATCATTAATATGCTTTCTCACTACACCGCTACAACCAAACAGATTGCGACGTGGCCCTGTCACATGTAGTGTTTGCTTATAACACCAGTCACCACAAGTCAACTAAAGAAACCCCACTCTTTCTAATGTGCGGGCGACACCCGACCTTGCCCGAGGAAGTCCAGTTGAAAGGCACCACTGATAACTTATCTGTTCAGCAGACATTGCAGAATATCCAACAGGCTCCCCAGTTAGCACTCAAAAACATCATAATACAGCAAGTTAAACAAAAGCAGTATTTTGATCGAACAAGACGTACTCTATCATTTCGAATTGATGATGATGATGAGATGCGGTTTAAGGGCGCTAAACAGCTAAGGTCATCAGCGCCCTTACAAAGTACAAAATGTACTGTCAAACAATAAAAGTCCTATAAAAAACCGCATAATTAAAAACGGGACACAAGCCCACGAGTCCAAAAGGTAAAAAACCAAACACCAAATACCAAAAACGAACACACTAAAAACATGAGCAAGAAAAGAGTAAAAACAACGTGTCAAGAACTGTAGAACGTCAGGGACACGAGCGCCAATGTCCATTGGGGAGGATATGCCCCATTAAAAAACAAGAGAAAAGTACATAGTCAAAAGACGCTCAGCGCATCAAATGCGTCTGGTAAATCCAATGTCATTGATAAAACGTAAAAGACACTCTACAGCACGCGCGTCGTCTGCCAGAACGTTGGCTAGGCCAACAGGCAGACCAACACGGACGCGCAAAGGAGCTAAAACTTGACACTCTGCTAAAATGTGACGCACCGTTAAGGGCGCATCACACTGCCCACATAGTGGTGCGGGGTCTCCACTCAGCAAATACTTATGACTAAAAATGCAATGTCCGATACGAAGGCGTGTTAAAATTACCTCTTCCCGACGAGAAGCACGGGAAGAGGTAGCCCAGACAAACGGGAGAGGTTTAACATCCCGCAACTTGTTCCCCCGGAGGGCCGTCCACTCATCGCACCAAAGCGAGAGGATGCGGCGACGTAAAACAATAAACAAATCTGACGAGGGAACAACAGAGGTAAAACGTCTGGGTGATAAAATCGCCGACTTGGCAGCGACATCGGCAGACTCATTACCTGAGATGCCCACATGACCTGGAATCCACATGAAGGAGACGCTGATGCCAGAGACACCAAGCGAGTGGAGTAGGTCATGAATGCGCTGTACGAGCGGGTGGTAACTGTACAGCGAGCTAATACTTTGAAGAGCACTCAGGGAGTCGGAACAAATAAAACAGTGCCGTAAGTCGTGCCGCTGAATATATAAAAGAGACTGATAAATGCTAAAAAGTTCGGCGGTAAAAATCGAACATTGCTCTCGTAAACGAAAAGTAAAACTATTTCCACCACAAAAAAACGCACATCCTACTCCAGCATCAGTCCTAGATCCATCAGTAAAGATAAAAGGCAAGTCCCCGAATTGCGACTGAAGTTCTAAAAACGATGATCTAAAGACTGAAGAAGGGGTCTCATTCTTCGGCATTGACGATAACCCAAGGTGACAGAGGGCCTCAGCGCGCGACCATGGAGAAAAACGCGTTTCCCCCCTTGGAAGGGGCGGCGCTGGCGTAACGTCCAAATGCCGAAGTAGCAGTAGAAATCGAACCCCTGGAGGGAGCAATGCAGAGGAGCTAACTAAATATTGCCGGTCAAGTGAATCCTCGAAAAATGCCGCGAAAGACGGGTGGTCAGGCAAGCTGGAGAGTCGACAGGCATAGCTGCACAAGAGCATCTCACGCCTGGAGGACAGCGGAGGCTCTGCAGCTACAGCGTAAAGACTGGGCACGGGGCTAGTTGGAAAGGCCCCTGTAGCGACTCTAATACCACGATGATGAATGGGATCCAAGCGACGTAACACAGATGGACGTGCCGATGAAAAGACAATACACCCGTAATCAAGTTTGGATCGGACCAAAGAGCGATATAGACGCAGAAGGATGGTCCGATCAGCTCCCCAGGATGTGCCACTTAAAACACGTAAAAGATTAAGAGAACGGTCACACTTTGCTTTTTAAAAAAGAAATGTGCGAGGTCCAACACAACTTTCTATCAAAGATGAACACCAAAAATTTCGCCTCGTCTGCAAACGGAAGCATCCCTGGCCCTAGGTGGAGAGAGGGCGGAGGGAAATACTTCCGGCGCCAGAAGTTGATGCAGACGGATTTCTCGGCGGAGAAATTAAAGCCGTTGGCGTTACTCCAGGCGTAGAGACGGTCGATACAGCTCTGGAGACGGCGTTCGAGTAGACAGGTCCGCCGTGAACTGCAATAAATAGCAAAATCGTCAACAAAAAGGGACGATGACATTCCAGGTGGAATACACACAACAATGGGGTTGATAGCAATCGCAAAAAGTGTGACACTGAGTACAGAGCCCTGCGGTACTCCGTTCTCTTGAATAAAATGACGAGATAAAACCGAGCCCACACGTACACGAAAAACGCGGTCCGTCATGAACTCACGAAGAAATATGGGAAGACGACCGCGGATATTCCATGCGTGAAGTGTACGTAAAATGCCGCCCCTCCAACAAGAGCCATAAGCTTTCTCCAGGTCAAAAAACACAGCCACGGTTTGACACTTTCTCAGAAATCCATTCATAACATGCGTCGACAGGGACACCAGATGTTCGACGGTAGAGCGATAGCGACGAAACCCGCACTGAGCGTTCGCTAGAAGTTTCTGAGACTCAAGCCACCATGTCAAGCGCCCGTTGATCATGCGCTCCATCACCTTGCAAATGCAACTGGTGAGGGAGATAGGGCGGTAACTGGAAGGTAGTTGGCGATCCTTCCCAGGCTTAAGAATAGGGACAATGGTGGCTTCGCGCCAAACGGAAGGAAAAATGCCGTCTTGCCAAATACGGTTATAGACCTGTAAGAGAAAGCGTTTACTGGCGGCTGAAAGGTGCTTTAACATCAGTACATGAATGCCGTCCGGCCCAGGAGCGGAGTGCCTAGAGCAATGAAGAGCGTGCTCCAGCTCCCGCATTGTGAAAAGTTCATTATAACACTCAATATCAGCGGACCGAAAATTAATGGTGTAGGAATCCAGCCGGGCTTTGATAGAGCGAAAGCCGGCGGAATAATGGTCTGAACTGGATACCGCCTCAAATGCAGCACCCAGAGTGTTAGCGATGGCAGCCGGATCCACTATAGTGGCATTGGAAACCTGAAGGCCAGAAACAGTACAATGTGACACTTTACCTGAGAAGCGACGAAGTTTATCCCAAACAACAGATGAAGGCGTAAAGCGATTAAAAGATTCGACAAAACGAGTCCACGACGTCTTCTTGCTATCCTGAATAATGCGACGAGCCCTAGCGCACGATTGTTTAAAAGTCACCAAATTATCAAGTGTAGGGTGGCGCCGAAACACCCTAAGTGCAGTCCTACGGGCACGAACGGCGTCCCGACAATCCTCGTTCCACCACGGAACAGGTGGCCGCCGAGGTTGAGAGGATGAACGGGGAATTGCGCGTTCGGCGGCAGAGAAAATCGTAGACGTAAGGTGCTGCACTAGTTGGTTAATGTCGGCGAAGGGCTGATCGTAAAAATGCACGAGGCTAGAACACAAGCTCCAGTCGGCTTTTGTGAATATCCAGGTAGGTACTCTGGAATGCTGTACGTGGTGTGACAGAAGAGAAACGATGCAGGTGTAATGGTCGCTGGAGTAGGTGTCAGCGACGACGTTCCATTGAAGACGACGAGCAAGCTGGAGTGAGCAAATGGCAAGGTCCATGTGAGAGAATGTACCAGAAGAATCAGAAATAAAAGTAGGTGCACCTGTATTGAGGATGGAAAGATTGAACTGATAAAGAATGTCGGAAAGAAGAGTTCCCCTCGCACAAGCCCTTGGCGAACCCCACAGGGGATGATGGGCGTTAAAATCTCCCAACAGAAGAAATGGTGTTGGGAGAGCGACCAGGAGAGCTCGAATGTCCGCGGGAGCGAGGGGAGACGATGGAGGTGAATACACAGAGCTAACAGAAAACAAAAAGCCGGGTAAGTGAAGGCGAACGGCAACAGCTTCCAAGTCGGATGTAATTGTGACAGGTTTAAAATGAACGTCGTTACGCACTAACATGACACCTCCATGAGCAGGAGTATCCTCCTCCGGTTCAAGGTCGTAGCGAACCGGAGTATATCCTCGGAGATCAAAAGGATCGTGAGGGCGAAGCTTAGTCTCCTGCAAACATACGGCCATAGGCGAATGGGAACGCAATAAAAGTTGCAGTTCCGCCCTATGCGATCGTACACCACGTACATTCCAGGTCAGGATAGCCATTAAGAAAAAGGGGATAAACTGTCTATTTAGAAGGACGGCTTAAAATTACCTTTTGTTTAACCTTTGGGCTCGGGCTCTTTGTATGGAGTTGGTCAGACTCCATAGCTTCCTCGGAGGGAGGGCCCACGCGCTCAGTGCCAGAAACCGATTCAAGCGCCGTGAATCGGTTCTGGGTGGCGATGGGTGAGGGGTGCCGCTGAGCGCAGTTTGTCCCAGGACCTTCCTGGGACAGCGACCTCCGAGGAGGAGAAGGTGAACTTTTGTTACCGCCACGCGGAGGGTCTTTCAAAAATCTTCCCTACGAAGTTTCTGCTTGGGCTTCTTTTCAGCGGCTTGCGACTTCATTGACTTTGGACCAGGTTTATAGGGCTTGGTAACAGTAGCTTTAATGGACGGGCGGATGGTAGTGGCGGTTAATCCTGTCATGGTCCAGTTCTGAGTTTCGGCATCTACTCGTGGTACTGGCGAGGCAACAACAGAACTAAATGTGCCAGATCGCAGGAGTGAAGGTTCGCGCGCATGTTAACGCCTCCGGGCTTCAGCGAAGGAGAGTTTTTCCTTTACCCGGATCTCCTGGATCGCCTTCTCGTCCAAGTACCGCGGACAGTCGGCAAACGAAGCAGAATGAGACCCTTTACAATTAACGCAGACGGGGGCTGTTGAACAGGTACCTTCGTGTGAGGGCTGGCTACATGTTGCACAGATGTTAACGGCACTCTTACATGAGACTTGCGTATGCCCAAAACGTTGGCATTTAAAACAACGCAGAGCTCTAGGAATATAAGGCCTCACAGAAATCCGTTCGTACCCTGCGGAAATGCCCGCTGGCAGATCGACGCCATCAAATGTAATAAACAGGGTACGAGTGGGTACCAATACGCCGTCGCGTTTGGCCTGCACTCGATGCACTGCAGTCACCTTTTGATCGGATAGATAGTCTACTACATCCTCGTCCGATATACCATCGAGGCTATGGGTGGTAACGACGCCCCGACAGGAGTTCAATGTGCGGTGCTTCTCGACACGGATGGGATAACCGTGGAGAAGCGTAGCGCGCAACAAGGTCTTACTTTGCTGATCGGACTTAGTTTGTGTCAATAAGGATCCATTCCGTAAACGAGTGCAGGATTGAACCGCACCAGCAATAGCATCTATGCCCTTCTGAATTATAAAAGGGTTCACCTTCTCAAAGTTTTGTCCTTCTGTTCTTGAAATGACCAAGTAACAAACAGATGACGGCGGTGCTACTTCCGTTACAATGACTTTTCGGCGCTTGTTTGTATTAATGGAGGAAGGGTGCTCCATAGCGAAAGAAATCCTCCACCATTGCAACCGTCTCCGACCTCGGGATCTGACTTCCCGGGCGTTACCCCGGCTTGGGTGAGTGGCCTATCTATACCTATCTCACCCCAGGGTCACACCTCCCAGAACTTAGACAGAGGGACCCAATGGCCGTCGGAAGTCAGCAGCTCATGCAATGGCCCCCCCGCGGGACTGCAGTTGAACAGCGGATACGAACACATACCCTACATGACGACCCCGGGTGGTGGGGATGACGCCATTACCCACTCACCCAGCTGCGCACGCGGTGCGCGGGTATCCGTCAGGCTGTGTCCACGGAGGATTAACATAAAAGGTTAAAAGAAACTAAAACTGTGTGGGCGTTTCGCACTCAAGGTAGGCCGGCGAAGAAGTAAAAGAGACGTGTAAATGAATGGGCGTGGGGCGAAATGTGTATAAATAAAAGAGAAGACAGAAGCGATGGCAGGGGCGAGATGTAATGAAATGCACAGAACGCACGAGAGCCTACCTTGAGTCCCCCGGTCACGAGAACGAACCCACCTCTACCGGACGGGGGCGAAATGATGAAGATGGCGATGATTGGCTCGGGAACCCCGGGTGCGCCAAAAACCCGTACTCACATAAGGTGAGCCCCTGAGGGGATCATTTCGAATTGGTCAGCTTGTAAAACTTTACACGCTAGTCCACAAGAAAGGCAAAATTACTAAACTACTTCATAATTTCCACGGACCACATGAGGTTTTGCAACAGCTTGGCCCTGTGAACTATCGTACCAGACAAACGATTGGAACTAAACGTAAATACGTGGCAGTTCATGTTAAACGTATTTACCCCTATTATACTTAATTTAGTTGCAGGAGGTGATTGGTATTCTTAATTGTAGGGATGCTATAGATAAATCCCACGAGGATAAATTCGTAATCAGTTTCAAACTAAAAGGTTCTCATTGTGTAGGTTAAATGGTATTGTATGTAATTATGAGCAAGAATTTTTCTGCGGAACTCTTACCTTGTAACAGGATGTGGTGACGGACTGTTCTCCGTTCTTCCTGTTAACGCTACGTAATTAATGGGTATATAATTGTATTCTGTACATTTCTTGCCGATAAGTATTTTCCTCCCCTTACATGTTAGGATCAATGAAATTCTGACCAATTGTGCTATTGTTTTATAGCAATAGACGGATAAGCTTACACTCACTTGATTTCTTGATAAGCATGTCTTATGATTTAGCAAGCTCCTAAAAGCAGTCAGTTTGTATTAATATTGATATTCTAAAGTAAGACAGTTATCGCTTACGTGCTGGGTATTGCGCTGCCGAATGAGTCTACAGTGTTTCGCGCCCGACTACGGAGCGACTAGTCATCCTCCGGAAGTGGCGTTACTCCCCCATCCACAAGACTTTTTTCTTACCTGACCTTCCAAAAGAAAAACAAACCCCACTTCTGTTTTTCCCCAACATGATACTATTAAGTGAAGTAGGTATATAAGTCGGAAAGATGTACAACTATTGTAAGTGATTAACATACAGCTGGTGATAACAAACAGAAATGTTCACTTGAAAGAGTAACTTACTTTTTTAATAAAGCTTCACCCTCTATTTGACAGTTAATTTGCATAAAGATTGTTTGGATAATTCAGAGCTATACGTCTTATTAACAACTAATGCATTTACTCAGCAGTTAACCACTTGAAGTATTTTCTGAATAAGCATAAAGCTATGCCAATTTAAATAATAGATATATACGTCTGTTTTATTGTAAATACTTAGATTACACGTAAGTAGTGATATATAAGGATTAAAAAGTTGGATTAACGATAATACCCGCCACCAAGGGGGATTAAGCGCTAGTGTCGCGTTAATCCGCCAAAAAGGCGGGAAAAAGTAGTAATTTTGAAGATGGTGGACCAAGATGGCGGCAAAGCGCTTGTGACGCGTTAATCCGCCAAAAAGGCGGGGAAAAGCAGTAAATGCCAAGATGGCGGCTGGCGCTAGTGTCGCAAAAACCAAGATGGAGGCAAAGCACAAGGCGAGAAGAGCGCTAGTGCGCGTTAATCCGCAAAAAAGGCGGGAAAAGTAGTAAATGGCAAGATGGCGCAGCAAGTTTAGGGAGCGCTAGTGTCGCGTTAATTAGCAAAAAAGCGGAAAAAAGTAGAAAATGGTAAGATGGTGTTTGGCACTAGTGGAGCCAAAGCAAGTAGGCGGAAAAGCGCAAGGCTGAAAAATATGCGTCACAATATGGTGCAATAATTAATCTAAAACAAAATATTGGAAAAGTTCCTCCACAATATGGTGCAATGCTGTATTGAGAAGTTACGAAACAGGATTTCGGAATTGCGAAGTAAGAATTAAAAGTTACGCCACAAGATGGATATTTATGCAAGAAACAATTGAAAAGAAGCAGTTACGAAACAAGATGGCGTAATTGCGCAATGTTTGAAATGCAATAATGAATTTGGAAGAAATTACGAGACTAGGTGGCTTATGTTGCCAAAATTTGGAAAAAAACGAATAAACCTACAGGATGTTTTGAGGTGGCGGGATTAACGAAAAAAACCCAGACTCGTTAATCTCTATATGTATAAATCTTTATTGGTAAAAAGTAATAAAGGATTACGTAGTGGAGCATATAATGTAACAATACACATGCTTAAAACTAAGGTATAACAATGAACATGCATTGAGTAGTTATGATGCTATAAGCATGTTTATATTTCACACACACTACCACATAGATAGTCTATTGTAATTGTTGATAGCATTGTTTTTGCAGGAGCACATTAACACAGATGGCCGTTGTCGTTGGTGAGAAAGATGATATTAAAGTAAGTGGTATCGCAGTTGTTGAAGGGTAGATCCTGTTGGCTGAGAGAAGGTTGCGGCGGTTGGTCGTCACAGGTGACACAGGTGAGGTGAATGTGGCGAAAGTTTGGGTCGATCTCGGTGCTGATGGTGGGTACGAATAGAGGTGCAATGATGTTTTGACGGCTGCAAACTCCAGCTGGAAACGTGCCCGTAGAGGAGATGATGTTGTCTAAGGATGGGGTCTGGTTGTGCCCAAGGTAGACGGCGCAACTAACCTGATTGAGGCAAGAGGTGGCTATGGAAGGGACGAAGTGGACGTTGACGACGTGGGCATCACCGGAGAAGACCTTGATGTTGACAATTTTGTGTTCACCAAAGGCGGAGATCTCTTGTGAAACGATGGGGAAACTGTTGGCGTAGGTTCCTGCAGCATTAACGGTATCCTCTACGTCAAAGACGATTCTTGAGGTTAGAATGGGATGAATGTCCACAGGGTCTGACTTGCAAGGCATGTTGTGATGATGATGAGATGCGGCTTAAGGGCGCTAAACTACTAAGGTCATCAGCGCCCTTACAATGTATAAAATATAAAGTAAAAAAATAAAATAACCGCATAATTAAAAACGGGACACAAACCCGATATGTCCAAAAGCTAAAAACAACAAGACAACAATCGCAAAAACTAACACACTAAAAGCAAAGGCAATAAAAGAGTAAAACGTGTCAAGAAATGTAGAATGCGAGGGACATGAGCGCCATATGTCCACTGGGGAGTAGAGTCCCTATTAAAACATACAGAATAAAATAACAAGGCTAAAGGACGCTCAACGCAGCAAATGCGCAGATTAAAATCACTGTCACTAATAAAACGTAAAACACATTCTACAATACGCGCGTCGTCTGCCAAAACGTTGACTATGCCAACTGGCAGACCAACACGAACGCGCAGTGGAGCTAAAACCTGAGACTCTTCTAAAATGTGACGCACCGTTAAGGGCGCATCACACTGCCCACAGAGTGGTGCGGGGACACCACTCAGCAAATGCTTATGACTAAAAATGCCATGTCCAATACGAAGGCGTGTTAAAATTACCTCTTCCCTACGAGAAGCACGGGAAGAGGTAGCCTAGACTAACGGGAGAGGTTTAACCTCCCGCAACTTGTTCCCCCGGAGGGACGTCCACTCATCGCTCCAAAGCGAGAGGATGCGGCGACGTAAAACAATAAACAAATCTGACGAGGGAACAACAGAGGTAAAACGTCTGGGTGATAAAATCGCCGATTTGGCAGCGGCGTCGGCAGACTCATTACCTGAGATGCCCACATGACCTGGAATCCACATGAAGGAGACGCTGATGCCAGAGACACCAAGCGAAAGGAGCAGGTCATGAATGCGCTGTGCGAGCGGGTGGTAACTGTACAGCGAGCTAATACTTTGAAGAGCACTCAGGGAGTCGGAACAAATAAAACAGTGCCGTAAGTCGTGCCGCTGAATGTATAAAAGAGACTGATAAATGCTAAAACGTTCGGCGGTAAAAATCGAACATTGCTCTGGTAAACGGAAGGTAAAACTATTTCCATCACAAAAAAGGCATATCCTACTCCAGCATCAGTCTTAGATGCAGAGTAAAGAAAAAATCAGTCCCCGAATTGCGACTGAAGTTCCAAAAACGCTGACCTAAAGACTGAGGAAGGGGTCTCATTCTTCGGCATCGACGATAACCCAAGGTGACAGACCGCCTCAGCGCGCAACCATGGAGGGAAACGTGTTTCCCCCCTTGGAAGGGCCGGCGCTGGCGTAAAGTCCCAATGCCGAAGAAGCTGACGAAATCTAACCCCAGGAGGGACCAATGCAGACGAGCTAACTAAATATTGCCGATCAAGCGAATCCTCATAAAATGCCGCGAAGGACGGGTGGTCAGGCAAGCTGGAGAGTCGACAGGCATAGCTACACAAGAGCATGTCACTCCAGGAGAACAGCGGAGGCTCTGCAGCTTCAGCGTAAACACTGGGCACGGGGCTAGTTCGAAAGGCCCCTGTAGCGAGTCTAATACCACGATGATGAATGGGATTCAAGCGACGTAACACAGATGGACGTGCCGATGAAAAGACAATACACCCGTAATCAAGTTTGGATCGGACCAAAGAGCGATATAGACGCAGAAGGACGGTCCGATCAGCTCCACAGGATGTGCCACTTAAAACACATAAAAGATTAAGAGAACGGTCACACTTTGCTTTTAACAACGAAATGTGCGAAGTCAAACACAACGTTCTATCAAAGATCAACCCCAAAAATTTCGCCTCGTCTGCAAACGGAAGTATCCCTGGCCCAAGATGGAGAGAGGGCGGAGGGAAATACTTCCGGCGCCAGAAGTTGATGCAGATGGATTTCTCGACGGAGAAATTAAAGCCGTAGGGGTTACTCCAGGCGTAGAGACGGTCGATACAGCTCTGGAGACGGCGTTCGAGTGGACAGGTCCGCCGTGAACTGCAATAAATGGAAAAATCGTCAACAAAAAGGGACGATGACATGCCAGGTAGAATACAATCAACAGTGGGGTTGATAGCAATCGCAAAAAGTGTGACACTGAGTACAGAGCCCTGCGGTACTCCGTTCTCTTGAATAAAATGACGAGATAAAACCGAGCCCACACGTACACGGAAAACGCGGTCCGTCATGAACTTCCGAAGAAATATGGGAAGACGACCGCCGATATTCCATGCGTAAAGTGTACGTAAAATGCAGCCCCTCCAACAAGTGTCATAAGCTTTCTCCAGGTCAAAAAACACAGCCACAGTTTGACACTTTATCAGAAATCCATTCATAACATGCGTCGACAGGGACACCAGATGGTCGACGGTAGAGCGATAGCGACGAAATCCGCACTGAGCGTTCGCTAAAAGTTTCTGAGACTCAAGCCACCATGTCAACCGCCCGTTGATCATGCGCTCCATCACCTTGTAAATGCAACTGGTGAGGGAGATAGGGCGGTAACTGGAAGGCAGTTGGCGATCCTTCCCAGGCTTAAGAATAGGGGCAATGGTGGCTTCGCGCCAAACGGAAGGAAAAAGGCCGTCTTGCCAAATACAGTTATAGACCTGTAAGAGAAAGAGTTTACTGTCCGCTGAAAGGTTCTTTAACATCAGGACATGAATGCCGTCCGGGCCAGGAACGGAGTGTCTAGAGCAATGAAGAGCGTGCTCCAGCTCCCTCATTGTGAAAAGTTCATTATGACTCAGTACTAGCAGACCGAAATTTAAACGTGTCGATTTCCAGCCGGTCTTTGATAGAGCGAACGCCGGCGGAATAATGGCCTGAACTGGATACCGCCTCAAAGGAAGCACCCAGAGTGTTAGCGATGGCAGCCGGATCCACTATAGTGGCATTGGAAACCTGAAGGCCAGTAACAGTACAATGCGACACTTTACCTGAGAAGCGACGAAGTTTATCCCAAACAGATGAAGGCGCAAAGCGATTAAAAGACTCGACAAAACGAGTCCACGACGCCTTCTTGCTATCCTGAATAATGCGACGAGTCCTGGCGCGCGATTGTTTAAAAGTCACCAAATTATCAACTTAGGGTGGCGCCGAAACACCTTAAGTGCAGTCCTACGAACACGAACGGCATCCCGACAATCCTCGTTCCACCACGGAACAGGTGGCGCCGAGGTTGAGAGGATGAACGGGGAATTGCGCGTTCGGCGGCAGAGAAAATCGTAGACGTAAGGTGCTGCACTAGTTGGTTAATGTCGGTGAAGGGCTGATCGTAAAAATGCACGAGGCTGGAATACAAGCTCCAGTCGGCTTTTGCGAATATCCAGGTAGGTACTCTGGAATGCTGTACGTGGTGTGACAGAAGAGAAACGATGCAGGGGTAATGGTCGCTGGAGTAGGTGTCAGCGACGACGTTCCACTGCAGACGACTAGCAAGCTGGAGTGAGCAAACGGCAAGGTCTAAATGAGAAAATGTACAGGAAGAACCAGAAAGAAACGTAGGCTCGCCTGTATTGAGAATAGAGAGATTGAACTGGTCAAAAATGTCTGAAAGAAGAGTTTCCCTCGCACAAGCCCTTGGCGAACCCCACAGGGGGTGATGGGCATTAAAATCTCCCAACAGGAGAAACGGTGTTGGGAGAGCGAACAGGAGAGCTCGAATGTCCGCGGGAGCGAGGGGAGACGATGGAGGTGAATACACAGAGCAAACAGAAAAGAAAAAGCCGGGTAAGTGCACTCTAATAGCAACAGCTTGCAAGTCTGACGTAAGCGCAAGAGGTTGGAAATGAACGTCGTTAAGCACTAATAACATGACACCTCCATGAACAGGACCACCCTCCTCCGGTTCAAGATCGTAGCTAACCGGAGTGTACCCTCGGAGATCGAAAGGGTGGTGAGGGCGAAGCTTAGTCTCCTGCAAACACACGACCATAGGGGAATGGGAACGCAATACAAGTTGCAGTTCCGCCCTATGCGATCGAACACCACGTAAATTCCAGCTCAGGATAGGCATGAATAAAGGGGATAAACTGTCTACTAAGAAGGGTGGCTTAAAATAATCTTTTGCTTAACCTTTGGGCTCGGGATTTTTGTATGGAGTTGGTCAGACTCCATAGCCTCCTCGAGGGGAGGGCCCACGCGCTCAGAGCCAGAAACCGATTCCAGGGCCGAGAATCGGTTCTGGATGGCAACGGGTGAAGGGGCCGCTGAGCGCGGCTTGTCCCAGGAGCATCCTGGGACAGCGACCTTCGAGGAGGAGGAGGTGAACTCGTCTTGCCGCGCGCACGCGGAGGGACTTACAAAAAATCTTCCTTACGAAATTTCTGCTTCGATTTCTTCTCAGGGGCTTGTGACTTCATAGACTTTGGACCAGGTTTATAGGGCTTGGTTACAGTAGCAGACTTGGGCGGCCGGATGGTAGTGGCGGTCAATGCAGTCATGGTCCAAGCTTGAGTCTCTGCATTCTTCCGGGGTACTGGCGAGGCAGCAACAGAACTAAATGTACCAGATCGAAGGAGCAAAGGTTGGCGCGCATGGTAACGCCTCCAGGTTTCGGCGAAGGAGAGTTTCTCCTTTACCCGGATCTCCTGGATGGCCTTCTCGTCCAAATACCTCGGACAGTCGCCAAATGAAGCGGAATGTGACCCTTTACAATTAACGCAGACGGGGGCTGTTGAACACGTACCTTCGTTGTGAGGGCTGGCTACATGTTGCACAGATGTTAAAAACACTCTTACATGAGATTTGTGTATGCCCAAAACGTTGGCAATTAAAACAACGCAGATGTCTAGGAATATAAGGCCTCACAGAAATACGTTCGTACCCTGCGGAGATGCTCGTGGGCAGATGGACGCCATCAAATGTTAGAAACAGGGTACGAGTGGGTACCAATACGCCGTCGCGTTTGGCCTGCACTCGATGAACCGCTGTCACCTTCTGGTCTGCAAGATATTCGACTAGGTCCTCGTCCGATATGCCATCGAGGCTATGCGTGGTGACAACGCCTCGACAAGAATTTAAGGTGCGGTGCCTCTGAACACGGATAGGATAACCGTGGAGAAGCGTGGCGCTCAACAAGGACTTATTTTGTGCCTCCGACTTGCTTTGCACTAACAACGAACCGTTACGAAGCCGGGTGCAGGAAAGAAACCTTCTGGATGATAAAACGGTTCACCTTCTCGAATGATTGTCCTTCCTCTGAACGGGTAATCACTAAGTAACAACCAGCTGTTGGCGGTGCTACTTTTCGGCGCTTGTTGTTTATAATGGAGAAAGGGTGCACCATAGGGAAAAAAATCCTCCACCATTGCAACCGTCTCCAACCTCGGGCTCTAACTTTGCGGGTGTTACCCCGGCTTGGGTGAGTGGCCTATCTATACCTAGCTCACCCCAGAATCACACCTCCCAGAACATAGACAGAGGGACCCAATCGCCGTCGGAAGTAAGCAGCTCATGCAATGGCACCCCCGGACTGCAGTTGAACAGCGTATACGAACACATACCCTACATGACAACCCCGGGTGGTGGGGATGACGCCATTACCCACTCACCCAGCTGCGCACCCAGTGCGCGGGTATCCGTCAGGCTGTGTCCACGGAGGAATAAAAGAAAAGATAAAAGAAATAAAACTGTGTGGGCGTTTCCGATGCAAGGTAGGCCGGAGAGGAAGAAAAAGAGATGCGTAAATGAATGGACGTGGTGCGAAATGTGCAGAAGTAAAGGAGAAGAAAGAAACGATGGCGAGGTGCGACATGGAATGAAATGCACAGAACCACGAGAGCCTACCTTGATTCCCCCGGTTACGAGAACGAACCCACCTCGACCGGACGGCGGTGGAAGGATGATGGCGATTGGCTCGGGAACCCCTGGATACGCCAACACCCGTACTCACATAAGGTGAGCCCCTGGGGGGTACATGGTTATGTTTATTTGGTATATCTTTGTACCATACATAACGAGCTCGGGTATCCAAATCAACGCCCGATCATATGCTTTAGCACAAATTGCCCGTCATAGGCTTTCAGGTTATGTGCAATGACGATGACGTCCCATCGGTCATACCGCGAATCCGTAACGTGCTCGAACAGCTGTTTCACCGGATCCTGCGCAAATATCCACTCCTTTATTACTCATTGCGAGCAATATCCCGTTTGGTGTTGGTCGTCTATGCACAACGGGCACACCTGGTACAGTACATATAGGTTAGGGACATGCTCAAACACGTCTGCCTTCCCTTCATAGGAAGTGTCCTGCGTACATTCAAAGTCTATAAACATCATCACAAACTCGTTTCTTAGCTTCTTTCCTCTGTACGGCTGTATATAGCACATATGGATCGCTTTCACGTGCAGCTTGCAATTGCCACAAAACGTCTCGCCGCACGTGTGTGGGGTCTTCTGTCCCTCATGTTGTACAGCCTATGGCACACCAAGCACAGTCTTTCCATCTCGCACACGGTGTACCCTTTGGCATATACCCCTCCCTTCTTTAAATGATTCTCGTAACGCACTTGCCCGTTGAAGTGTCGGTGACACTGGGCACAGCGCACATAACTCGTGAAGGGTTGTCTGCACAGCATGTGACATTTCGTGCATTTGTTGTCACAGCGGTGATGCTCCCTTGGTATCGTAAAAGGATGGTTACACTCGCGGGAATAGTACTTGCAGTTCAGCGCCATGTGCAGGTTCACTATCGTGTTGTAGTGCCCATCGTGTAGAATAAGATCGATAGGTTTGCCTCCGTGGTTCGCGGACTTGTATAACACCGTCTTTCCGCTATGGTCCCCAACACGGTAGTGCTGTACCCCTGTAGGCCTTCATCGTATCGTTTTACGTCGTTCACCCCACCGCCTACATCTCTAAGAAGCGCCAAAGCCCTCTCCTTCTGGAGGAAATCGGATCGCACCAACGTGGTATAGTTCACGTCTTTGTCTGCCTTGGCCTTACCCACAACGATGGCTCTTGGCAAGCATATGGCATCCTTATTTCGAATCTCTACAATACCTTTGTTTCTATAGCACGCCTCGTACGGTTTATAACATCTACCGGTGATTTCCTTCGTCCATACGCAGTTTAGCTTTAGTGGCCCACCTAAAACAAACTCCTTATTGCTTTGCATGACCTTTTGCACGCTTTGCAAAAACACGTTCGTGTTCACCTAATCGAACCTGCGCACGCTCATGCTCATTGGCGCAAACCCCTCTTGAGCAGCGTGAATGGTATGTCCTATGTACCCGGGTTCGTTTTCCAAAATTCGGCGTTCACATAGTCCAGTACATCGTCAAACATGGTGTGCAACCACTGTTCGGGGTCTGCATCTTCGGGCATTGGCCTAACCGTAATGTCGGTCTCGGTAAACCCCGAATAAAACCTAGTAAGCATTCTTTGCCGTCGGCCTGTAATGTCAAACGTATGGTGCTCATCGTTTTGCGTATCCTGTCTACTTGTGCCCGGTACGCCCTCCATTTAGTCTGCTCTTTTTGTTTTTTCCTATGTTTCCTCTAAAGGGTCAGCACTAATAATTCTATTACCCCTATTTTCTTTCATGCACTTAACTCCCTTTCCGGCGCCAATATTTTATTCATTCGTCCATTAAGGCGTCTAAAAGCAACCTTATAACTTTATCCTTTATGAGCTAGTTATGCAGTTAGTCGTTTCGAACACCTTTCTCAACCTATTTTCTATTTTGCAAAAGTCTTAAGTGTTGCGTCACCTCTCTATATACGCGTATATTCAAATATTCCTTTTTAACTCCTCTTATCCTATTTCTCAACAGTTACACCTATTCTTTGGTTTTGTACTCTAATGCTTATGCTTATGCTTGTTATCGGGAATAATTCATTAATTCATTCCGGCTTCACCTTCAATTCAATAGAATGTGTTTGTTTCATCTCACTTCTCACAGCAGCAGCCAGAGTACTCTCTGATTATGTTACCGTATCGGCCTATGCGTTTTATTCTCGCCTTATCGTAACCGCAATGAACAGAATTCGCCTCAGCCACCGGATGTCTTTAGCGCTACCATTTCTTATCTAAACCACTACATCCCAGCTCACCATCTGGTTCACATCCGGTGGACTTTGTTATCGCTGCCACATCCTGTTCAGGTCATAATTTCAGCCTTTGGTTTTCCGGTCGGCCATTATTAATATTCTCTTATCGTTCCCTTTCCCATGAGGACCTTACTCCACCATGTTACTTTTGCTCCAATATATATTTAAGGTTCTCCTTCATTGCCAATGCACAATGTCTTCGTCTTCGACTCCAACGGCTGCTTCTGCCGCCAACGATGTTGTAGCTCCTTTGCAACTAAACAACTCTTTCATCGGCAACCCGCTGGTGCAAGAGCGTCTGCGCCTGCTCTTCCGAGAACCATTTAGTGGCCCCGACATCGAAACCGTGGATCGTCCAGGATTGCCACCCGTAACACCACACTCAAGCCAATCACCATCTCTGGGCCAGTTGTCAGACTCAGACATTACCTTCTATAGTGGTGCAGGAGCGGACAACGCCTGGGACATCGCCCAGGACGACATCTCGGAGAGAATCTGCGAGGGACTACCTGTCGGCTCACCCTTCATCAGCTCCACCATCACTGCCCGACGAGCTGCTTGAGGAGGAGAATTGGGACGGCTCGTCCATAGATCTTCTGACCGTCCCCAACAACGCCACCAACATCTCCGTCCACAACAACACGGCAGGCGACTGGGTGGTTCCGGGCAGGCCTGGCTTAAGAGCGCCGTAGGCGTCTGCGAAACATCTACCGCCCGCGCAGACCAACAACTTACGCAGTCCCTGTAAGGGTCCAACGGCAGCTAGCCCTTGAGCATCGGCGCCAGAAGAAGCAGCTACTATCCATACATTTACCCTATCTGGACCTTGACTTTCATCTTCCAAGCTAATCTTTAAATCTGTGGTAAGCTTCTTTTTTCACTGTTTTTTCCAATAAGCATTTAGATAGTTAGCATGTCTTTAAATCAAAAGTGCCCATTTTGCAAAGAGCAACTAAACCCATTTTACGGGATTTTTGGGCCATTTGTGCCCTAGCTCTATTTGTCGTAGTTGTAACCGTAACCTGGACAGTTTTTTTTCACAATGCTATCTGCCAGTGGAGTGCCTGCAGTGTTAGCAGTTGCAACCATACCGGTAGGAGTTGCAACATGTCCAGATTCAACCCAGCCTGCTTGGAATGCCAAGCACGCCGAGCTTGCGCGCTTTTTAATATTCCAGATCCATACGCTCACATTCGTATTTATAAGCCTATAATCAGTGTCAATGTCAACACTGTTCTATTCAAGCTAATGTGTGCTGCAATCATTGTGGATGTTTTCACGAACCCGTATGTGTTTGCATCCACTGCACTCGTTGTGGCGTTTTTCACAGTTTTCATCACGGCACTTAAGCACATCTTAAATTCATCTTTGCATGTATATATTTGCTTATTTTGTTTTCTTCTTCTTCTAATTTTTCCCTTATTGCTACTGCTGGTGTTTGTACATATCTTATCGTGTTTTATATGTAATTTTTATATTTTGTATTATTATTATTATTATTATTATTCAGTATTAAATAAATATGTTTATTGGCATTTCTCTAGTTTCATTTCGTTTAAATCTTATTTATATTCCTTCTTCTAGTTAGCTAGTTAGTGCCTATTTATGTAGATAGTTAGGTCTATTTCCGTAAAACTTCCCATCCTAGTATGTTTTTTCTCAATCATGTGTGCGATGTATGTGTGTGAATGTGCGTCTTCGGGATTTGGCGTAGCCGGCGTCGTCGACATTACAGGTACGTATTGCTTCTATATACCATAACTCATATCCTCCTCCTCCTCCTGCTCTCCGCCCGCACCATTTTCATTTTCTACCTCTTCTGTTTCTTCTCCTCCATCTATTTCTCCTAGTTCATCTTCGTAGTTCACTGCGCCATCGTTACCACTTCCACTTGAGCACCATTTTCCTAACATAATCACAAGCTCCTTCAGTCCTTTAAATTCCTCATTCAATTGATTCACATTATCCTTTATTTTTTTTCACCAACTCGCCCTGCTTCGCTTCTTCCACATGCCGCACCACTACCCTCCTCTTCAACTCTTCCTTCTCCTCTTCTGCTTTCGTCATCTTTTTTTCCTTCTCCTCCCGTTTTTTACCTCTTCCAATTCCCTTCCTTTCTCCTCTAGCTTATTTTCGCATTCCTTTCTCACCTTCTGCTTCTGTGCATTTATGCTCTTTTTGCACTTCTCCAATGCTGCCTTTCTTATGCTATTAATCGAAACCTTACCCACGCCTCCTCCTACACCTCCTCCATTGCATTCTGATTGTATTTTTAAATTTCTTGCAGCTGACCATCTCGAATTTCGCTTTACCCTACCTACTACCTTCCTCCCTCCTCCAAACTTTACCTCCCAATGTCCTTCCCCGCATTCCCCGAACACGTAAAGAAAGTTATCTGTAAAATATGTATTCATTTCATTTACAACACTGTACGCTACCACCATCTCGCTCTCTTCGGGCGTTAGTTTCCAATCTAAGTCTAGCCCATCAGGTAAGTCCACCGTATCCATTATCAAACTGCAGTCTACCATTTCTACTAATAATGTTTTATTGTCATTTGCATACATGTTCACAGGCGTCTTATAAAACTCACATTTCCATTTCGTTTCCCCTTTTTTCCCCGAAACGCAACCACATCTACCATTTAACACATACCCCTCTGGACACTCTACCTGCCCCATTTTTAAGTTCCCGTAATATAAATATCCGCAACGTCCGCCTCTGACATCTGCTAACAGGCTTCAAACAATTGTACACATTCCCATGTTTAGAAAGTCAGAATTAAACCTACAGCCGCTTACCTTCCTATACGTACACGTACAGTTTGGCAACAACTCATTGTCCTTTTCACACTTTTTTGCATTTTCCAAATGCCCCATCCCTTCATTTAACACAAATCCACATCTCCCAAAATTAACACAACTGTCCTCTGCGCTCAGTATTGCTACCCACAACACCACTATCGCAACAGTGATCATCTTCAACTTTATTACTCATCTATCTTCATTCTAGCCCTTTTATACCCATCTTCGATTGCCAATATTTATTTTTCAACCAATCACGTTCAGCCTTCATTTGCTATCCAATCTTAATTCTTTTTCACAATTCATACACTATTTTGTTTCCTCTCTTGCCGCATACCTCTCCCTTCATGCGTCACTATCGCCATCTTGCTTATTTTCAATTCCCTTGTGCCTAACGCTATCTTGCGGCATTCCGCTGCACTAGCAGCATCCGCCATCTTGCGCTACTGCGACACTAGCGCCATCCGCAATCTTTTACTGTCTTGTTTTTTTTATCTTTAACATTTTAACGCACCTCTAGCGCCACAATTTCTCCTGTTTTATTTTATTTTCTTTTTAGGCCTTTTTAAAACTCACTTGTTACATCAATAGCACCATCTTGTGGCATCACCAAGCAGCCATCTTGGCATTTACTACTTTTTTCCGCCTTTTTGGCGATTTAATGCGTCAGAATCGCCATTCCCGCATTGCGCTTCGTCGCCATTGGCATTTACAACTTTTTCACGCCTTTTTGGCAAATTAATGCGTCCCAAGCGCCTTTCTCGCATTGCGCTTCGTCGCCATCTTAGATTTTTCGACACTAGCTCCAGCCAATACTACCTCCATTGAGAGAGAGAGAGAGAGAGAGAGAGAGAGAGAAGTGGGAGGATAAAGGGCGCAAAACCAGAAAGGTCATTAGCGCCCGCCACAGATAAAATACTGGTTAGTGAGCAGTTAAAAAGCCAAACAGACAATAGGGCCGAGAAGGAAAGACATAAAAGCTATAAAATGTCAGGTTAAAAGTCCACGAAAAAGAATAAAAGAGTCAGTGTCAGAGACTGTAGAACGAGAGGCTTTAAACAAGGCAGCTAAAAAAAATGGGTCTATAACACTAAAAACCAGAAAGAACGAACGCAGAGTGGTCAAACGCTGTCCTGGAAGCTGCTGCGCCGAATGAAAGTTAAAACACGTTCCACAGCCAACATGTTGTCCGCTAAAATGTCGGGCAATGCTACGTCCAGCTGCAGAGCAGTACGAAGAGTCGCGAAATACTGACACTGCTCTAAAACATGTCGCACCGTCAACGGCGCACCGCAACGATTACAAACGGGAGCGGGCTCACGGCGCAACAAGTGACAGTGGCTAAAACGACAGTGCCCGATTCGAAGTCTACATAAAATAACCTCCTCCCGACGGGAGGATCGGGAAGAAGTAGCCCAGGCCGAGGGTAAAGGCTTTATCTCCCGCAATTTGCTAGCCTGGACAGAGGACCAGGCAGAAAACCAGAGAGAGAGAATAGACTTCTTTAAATAGTGACTAAAATCGTCCGCAGGAACAGAGGAGCTAAAACAAGAACGAGAGAAAATAGCGCTCTTGGCAGCAGCATCTGCACCTTCATTACCAGGAATGCCAACGTGTCCAGGAACCCAGACAAAGAATAGGCTGACTCCATCAGAGGTAAGCCGGTGGGAACAATCCTGGAGACGCTGCACGATAGGATGGCGTACGTACAGCGCACGAAGGCTAGAAAGGGCGCTTAAAGAGTCCGTGCATATAACACAATTCTGCAGACCACGTTGACGGATAAAAGACAGAGCTTGTTCCAGAGCAATAAGTTCAGCAGTAAAAATCGAGCACTGGTCAGAGAGACGAAACATAAAACGTTCTACACCAAATAAAAAGGCACATCCAACTCCACGGTCATCCTTTGAGCCGTCGGTATAAATAAAACAATGGCTGCCAAAGTGAGACTGAACTTCGGCAAAAGCCGAACGCATGACCGGAGCGGGGGTCGTGGACTTAGGCATGGACGTCAAATCAAGGTAGCAAGATACTCCAGAATGCAGCCAAGGGGGGAACTGTGTGTGACGTCGTGGAAGTATAGTGGGCAATGTGATATTTAAATTCCGAAGTATCCGGCGGAAACGTACCCCTGGCGGGAGCAAGGCCAGGGGTCGAGACGCATAATGACAATCCAGCGAGTCCTCAAAGAAAGACGAATAAGTGGGGTGTTGAGGCATACAGGACAACCGGCAAGCATAGCTGCAAAGAAGAACGTCACGACGATAAGAGAGCGGAGGTTCTGCAGCTTCTGCACAAAGACTCAAAACAGGGCTAGTACGAAAAGCACCAGTTGAGAGACGAAGGCCCTGGTGGTGGACTGGATTCAAGCGACTCAGGATGGAAGGTCGCGCAGCAGAATACACAATACACCCATAGTCAAGCTTAGAGCGAACCAATGATCGATAAAGTCGCAAAAGGACCGTGCGATCTGCACCCCAGGATGTGCCACTTAAAACACGTAAAATACAAAGAGAACGTTCACACCTTGCTTTCAAATAGCTGATATGCGACGACCAACACAACTTCCTATCCAAGATTAACCCGAGGAATTTCGTTTCGTCCGAAAATGGGAGGAGTGCCGCACCGAGTCGGAGACAAGGTGGAGGGAACTCTTTACGGCGCCAGAAGTTAATGCAGACTGTCTTCTCCGGAGAAAATTGAAACCCGTTTGCAACGCTCCAGGAGTGAAGGGAGTTAAGACATTGCTGCAGTCGGCGTTCCAAAAGACAGGTGCGACGAGAAGTTGCGAAGATGGCGAAATCGTCAACAAAAAGCGATGAGGAAATTCCAGCTGGAACACAGTCAGCAATGGGGTTAATCGCTATAGCAAACAGTGTGACGCTGAGTACCGAGCCTTGAGGTACTCCGTTCTCTTGGATAAAAAGTGAAGATAAAATCGATCCCACGCGCACACGAAATATCCGGTCCCTCATAAACTCACAAATAAAGGCAGGGAGACGACCACGGAAACCCCACAGATGGAGTGTACGAAGAATGCCAGTCCTCCAACATGTGTCATAAGCCTTCTCCAAGTCAAAAAATACTGCCACAGTCTGGCACCCTCTCAGGAAGCCGTCCAGAATGGAGGTCGAAAGATGGACAAGATGATCCACAGGAGAACGGTGTCGGCGAAAACCACATTGTACATTCGCTATAAGGTTCCGAGACTCAAGGCACCAGACCAAACGCCCGTTGATCATGCGTTCCATAACCTTGCAAATGCAACTGGTTAAGGAAATCGGGAGATAGCTAGATGGTAGGTGGCGATCCTTTCCGGGTTTCAAAACTGGAACGATGGTGGCTGCTCGCCAACCTGTAGGAAGAGTACTAGTTTCCCAGATGCGGTTGTAAATCTGAAGGAGAAAGCGCAGTCCAGCAGAGGAGAGATTTTGAAGGAACACCACGTGAATAGAATCAGGCCCAGGTGCGGTAGGCTTAGAAGATGCTAGGGCATGCTCTAGGTCGCGGAAGGTAAATGGGCGATTATATACCTCCTGGTTGCTGGAGTGAAAAGAGAGTGCATGGGCCTCCACCGCGGCCTTGTGTGGAAGAAAACCCGGGTCATAACGGGCAGAGCTGGAAATGCGTTCAAAGTTCTTGCCGAGGGTGTCGGCAATAGCAGGTGGTTCGCAAATAGTACTAGAGCCTACCCGAAGACCGGGAATAGAAGAAGAACGGGTCTTGCCGGCCACACGCCTAAGTTTGTCCCAGACAACCGATGTAGGTGTAGAGCTATTGAAACCGGCTACATAGCGCTCCCGGGAGGCTTTCTTGCTGATGCGAATTACTCTGCGAGCTTAAGCGCGTAATTCCTTATAACGGACCAGATTAGCAAGAGTAGGGTGCCGCCGAAATACCCTAAGAGCACCGCGTCGTGCACGAACGGCGTCCCGACATTCCGCGTTCCACCAAGGGACCGGTAAACGCCTGGGATGTGAAGACGTGCGGGGAATGGAACGTTCGGCAGCGGCGAAAATAACAGTACGCAGGTGTTCCACCATGAGATCCACAGAGGAAAAAGCGCAGTGAGAAAACCGCGCTAGACGGGAAAAAAGGGTCCAGTCAGCTTTGCGGAACTGCCATTTAGGAAGGACATGATGATGATATGCGGTTTAAGGGCGCTAAACTGCTGCGGTCATCAGCGCCCTTACAATGAGTAAAATATAAGGTCACAATATAAAAGACAGGTAAAAAACCGCATAATTAAAAACGGGACACAAACCCGCGATGTCAAAAAAGTTAAAAATAACAATAGAATAACAATAACAAGAATAACAGTAACAATAAAAACAATAACAATAATAACAATAACAATAAAAACAATAACAATAATAACAATAACAAGAATAACAATAAATATATCTGTAAAACCAACACACTAAAATCATGGTCACTAAAAGAATAAAACGTGTCAAGAACTGTAGAATGCAAGGAACATGAGCGCCTTATGTCCGGGGAGAAGGGCCCCATTAAAACTAACAATATAAAATCAAACAGCTAAAAGGCGCTCAGCGCATCAAATGCGACGGCTAAAACCAATGTCAGTGATAAAACGTAAAAGACATTCTACAGCATGCGCGTCGTCTGCCAGCACGTTGGCTAGGCCAACAGGCAGACCCACGCGAACGCGCAGTGGAGCTAAAACTTGACACTCGGTTAAAATGTGACGGACCGTTAAGGGCACGTCACACTGACCACACAGAGGTGCGGGATCACCACTTAAAAGGTATCTATGACTAAAAAGGCAATGTCCGATACGAAGGCGTGTTAAAAGTACCTCTTCCCGACAAGAAGCACGGGAAGAGGTAGCCCAGACTAGCGGAAGAGGTTTAACCTCCCGCAACTTGTTCCCCCGGAGGGCCGTCCACTCATCGCGCCAGCGCGAGAGGATGCAGCGACGTAAAAGAACACACGAATCTGACGAGGGAACAACAGAAGTAAAAAATCTGGGTAATAAAATCGCCGATTTCGCAGCGGCGTCGGCAGACTCATTCCCTGAGATACCCACATGACCTGGAATCCACATAAAAGAGACGCTGATGCCAGTGGCACCTAGCGAATGGAGCAGGTCATGAATGCGCTGTACGAGGGGGTGGTAAGAGTACAGCGCGTTAATACTCTGAAGGGCACTCAGAGAGTCCGAACAAACAACACAACGCCGTAAGACATGCCGCTGAATGTATAAAACACAATGATAGATACTAAAAAGTTCGGCGGTATAAATCGAACATTGCCCGGGTAAACGAAAAGTAAAACTATGCGCACCTAAAACAAAGGCACATCCTACTCCAACATCAGTCTTAGACCCATCAGTATATATAAAATGACAGTCTCCGAAATGCGGCTGTAGTTCTAAAAATGCGGATCTAAGGACTGAAGCAGGGGTCTCATTCTTCGGCATCGACGTTAGCCCAAGGTGGATGTGGGCCTCAGCGCGCGACCATGGAGGAAAGCGCGTTTCCCCCCGGGTAAGGGCCGGCGCTGGCGTAACGTCCAAATGCCGAAGTAACAGTCGAAATCGAACCCCTGGAGGGAGCAATGCAGAGGAGCTAACGAAATATTGGCGATCAAGCGAATCCTCGTAAAATACATCGAAGGACGGGTGGTTAGGCAAGCTTGAGAGTCGACAAGCATAGCTGCACAAAAGCATCTCACGCCGGAAGGATAGCGGAGGCTCTGCAGCTTCTGCGTACAGACTGGGTACAGGGCTAGTTGGAAAGGACCCTGTAGCGACTCTTATGCCACGATGGTGAATGGCATTCAATCGACGTAACACCGATGGACGTGCCGACGAATAAACAATACACCCGTAATCAAGCTTGGATCGGACCAAAGAGCGATAAAGGCGAAGAAGGACGGTCCGATCAGCTCCCCAGGATGTGCCACTTAAAACACGTAAAATATTAAGAGAACGGTCACACTTGGCTTTTAAAAAGGAAACGTGCGAGGTCCAACACAACTTCCTGTCAAAAATCAACCCCAAAAATTTCGCCTCGTCTGCAAACGGAAGTATCCCTGGCCCAAGATGGAGAGAGGGCGGAGGGAAATACTTTCGGCGCCAAAAGTTGATGCAGACGGATTTCTCGGCGGAGAAATTAAAGCCGTTGGCGTTACTCCAGGCGTAGAGACGGTCGATACAGCTCTGGAGACGGCGTTCGAGTAGACAGGTCCGCCGTGAACTACAATAAATAGCGAAATCGTCAACAAAAAGGGACGATGAAATGCCAGGTGGAATACAATCAACAATGGGGTTGATAGCAATCGCAAAAAGTGTGACACTGAGTACAGAGCCCTGCGGTACTCCGTTCTCTTGAATAAAACGACGAGATAAAACCGAGCCCACACGTACACGAAAGACGCGGTCCGTCATAAACTCCCGAAGAAATATGGGAAGACGTCCGCGGATATTCCAATCGTGAAGTGTACGTAAAATGCCGCCCCTCCAACAAGTGTCATAAGCTTTCTCCAGGTCAAAAAATACAGCCACGGTTTGACACTTTCTCAGAAATCCATTCATAACATGCGTCGACAAGGACACCAGATGGTCGACGGTAGAGCGATAGCGACGAAACCCGCACTGAGCGTTCGCTAGAAGTTTCTGAGACTCAAGCCACCATGTCAACCGCCCGTTGATCATGCGCTCCATCACCTTGCAAATGCAACTGGTGAGGGAGATAGGGCGGTAGCTGGAAGGTAGTTGGCGATCCTTCCCAGGCTTAAGTATAGGGACAATGGTGGCTTCGCGCCAAACGGAAGGAAAAATGCCGTCTTGCCAAATACGGTTATAGACCTGTAAGAGAAATAGTTTACTGTCGGCTGAAAGGTTCTTTAACATCAGGACAGGAATGCCGTCCGGCCCGGGAGCGGAGTGCCGAGAGCAATGAAGAGCGTGCTCCAGCTCCCTCATTGTGAATAGTTCGTTATAGCATTCATCATTAGCAGACCGAAAAGTATATGATGCGGAATCCTGCCGGTCTTTAATAGAGCGAAAGCCGGCGGAATAATGGTCTGAACTGGAAACCGCCTCAAAGGCAGAACCCAGAGTGTTAGCGATGGCAGCCGGATCCACTATGGTGGCATTAGAAACCTGAAGGCCAGAAACAGTACAATGTGACACTTTACCTGAGAAGCGACGAAGTTTATCCCAAACAACGGATGAAGGCGTAAAACGATTAAAAGACTCGACAAAACGAGCCCAAGATGCCTTCTTGCTATCCTGAATAATGCGACGAGCCCTGGCGCGCGATTGTTTAAAAGTCACCAAATTATCAAGTGTAGGGTGGCGCCGAAACACCCTAAGTGCAGTCCTACGGGCACGAACGGCGTCCCGACAATCCTCGGTCCACCACGGAACAGGTGGCCGCCGAGGTTGGGAGGATGAACGGGGTATTGCACGTTCGGCGGCTGAGAAAATAATAGACGTAAGGTGCTGCACTAGTTGATTAATGTCGGAGAAGGGCTGGTCGTCAAAATGCACGAGGCTGGAATACAAGCTCCAGTCAGCTTTTGCGAATATCCAGGTAGGTACTCTGGAATGCTGTACGTGGTGCGACAGAAGAGAAACGATGCAGGGGAAATGGTCACTGGAGTAGGTGTCAGCGACGTGCAAGCTGGATTGAGCAAAGGGCAAGGTCCAGGTGAGAGAAAGTACCAGAAGAATCAGAAATAAAAGTAGGTGCACCTGTATTGAGGATGGAAAGATTGAACTGATAAAAAATGTCGGAAAGAAGAGTTCCCCTCGCACAAGCCCTTGGCGAACCCCATAGTGGGTGATGGGCATTAAAATCTCCCAACAGAAGAAATGGTGTTGGGAGAGCGGACAGGAGAGATGGAATGTCCGCGGGAGCGAGGGGAGACGATGGAGGTGTATACACAGAGCAAACAGAAAACAAAAAGCCGGGTAAGTGAAGGCGAACGGCAACAGCTTGCAAGTCAGATGTAAGTGTGACAGGTGTAAAATGAACGTCATTACGCACCAAAATCATGACACCACCATGAGCAGGAGTACCCTCCTCCGGTTCAAGGTCGTAGCGAACCGGAGTATATCCTTGGAGATCAAAAGGATCGTGAGGGCGAAGCTTAGTCTCCTGCAAACATACGACCATAGGCGAATGGGAACGCAATAAAAGTTGCAGTTCCGCCCTATGCGATCGTACACCACGTACATTCCAGGTCAGGATAGCCATTAAGAAAAAGGGGATAAACTGTCTATTTAGAAGGGCGGCTTAAAAGAATCTTTTGCTTAACCTTTGGGCTCGGGCTTTTTGTATGGAGTTGGACAGACTCCATAGCTTCCTCGGAGGGAGGGCCCACGCGCTCAGTGCCAGAAACCGATTCAAGCGCCGTGAATCGGTTCTGGGTGGCGATGGGTGAAGGGTGCCGCTGAGCGCGGCTTGTCCCAGGACCATCCTGGGACAGCGACCTCCGAGGAGGAGAAGGTGAACCTTTGTTACCGCGCGAACGCGGAGGGTCTTTTAAAAAATCTTCCCTACGAAGTTTCTGCTTGGGCTTCTTTTCAACGGCTTGCGACTTCATTGACTTGGGACCAGGTTTATACGGCTTGGTAACTGTAGCCTTAATAGACGGCCGGATGGTAGTGGCGGTTAATCCAGTCAAGGTCCAGGTCTGAGTTTCGGCATCTACTCGTGGTACTGGCGAGGCAACAACAGAACTAAATGTGCCAGATCGCAGGAGTGAAGGTTGGCGCGCATGGAAACGCCTCCGGGCTTCAGCGAAGGAGAGTTTTTCCTTTACCCGGATCTCCTGGATCGCCTTCTCGTCCAAATACCGCGGACAGTCGGCAAACGAAGCAGAATGTGACCCTTTACAATTAACGCAGACGGGGGCTGTTGAACAGGTACCTTCGTGTGAGGGCTGGCTACATGTAGCACAGATGTTAACGGCATTCTTACAGGAGACTTGCGTATGCCCAAAACGTTGGCATTTAAAACAACGCAGAGGTCTAGGAATATAAGGCCTCACAGAAATCCGTTCGTACCCTGCGGAAATGCTCGTGGGCAGATCGACGCCATCAAATGTAATAAACAGGGTACGAGTGGGTACCAATACGCCGTCGCGTTTGGCCTGCACTCGATGGACCGCTGTCACCTTCTGGTCTGCAAGATATTCTACCAGGTCCTCGTCCGATATACCATCGAGGCTATGGGTGGTAATAACGCCTCTACAGAGTTCAATGTGCGATGCTTCTCCACACGGATGGGATAGCCGTGGAGAAGCGTAGCGCGCAACAAAGTCTTACTTTGCTGATCGGATTTCGTTTGGGCTAATAAGGAACCATTCCGTAGACGAGTGCAGGACTGAACCGCACCAGCAATTGCATCAATGCCCTTTTGGATGATGAAAGGGTTCACCTTCTCAAAGCTTTGTCCTTCTTCGGTTCGTGAAATGACCAAGTAACAACCAGTTGTCGGTGGTGTCACCTCTGTTACAATAACTTTTCGGCGCTTGTTAGTATTAATGGAGGAAGGGTGCTCCATAGCGAAATAAATCCTCCACCATTGCAACCGTCTCCGACCTCGGGCTCTGACTTCTCGGGCGTTACCCCGGCTTGGGTGAGTGGCCTATCTATACCAGACTCACCCCAGGGTCACACCTCCCAGAACATAGACAGAGGGACCCAATCGCCGTCAGAAGTCAGCAGCTCATGCAATGGCCCCCCCGCGGGACTGCAGTTGAACAGCGGATACATGACGACCCCGGGTGGTGGGGATGACGCCATTACCCACTCACCCAGCTGCGCACGCGGTGCGCGGGTATCCGTCAGGCTGTGTCCACGGAGGATTTAAATAAAAAGATAAAAGAAACTAAAACTGTGTGGGCGTTTCGCACGCAAGGTAGGCCGGCGGGGAAGAAAAAGAGAGATATGCGAATGTCGTGGTGCGAAATGGCCGGAAAGTGATAAGGGAAGAAAGAAACGATGGTGAGGTGCGGTATGGATGGAATGCAAAGAACGCACGAGAGCCTACCTTGTGTCCACCGGTCACTTGAAGAACCCACCTCGACCGGATGGGGGTGAGGGGATGAAGGTGGCGATGACTGGCTCGGGAACCCCCGGGTGCGCCAAAAACCCGTACTCACATAAGGTGAGCCCCTGAGGGGTAGGAAGGACAGGTGAATCGACAGAAGAAGACAGGAGAGTAATTACGCACGGAAAGTGATCGCTAGAATGTGTATCAGCTATGACATACCATTCCATACGATGAGCAAGCTGCGCAGAGCAAAGACACAAATCCAGATGGGAAAATGTGCCGGTTGAATCGGAGAGAAAAGTGGGTTCGCCGGTATTCAGAACAGAAAGGCAGTGCTGATCAAGAAGTGCAGTCAAAAGCTCGCCCCTCGCGCACGCCCTAGGAGAACCCCAAAGAGGGTGGTGTGCATTGAAACCCCCCAAGAGTAAATAAGGGGCAGGGAGCTGTAAAATCAGGCGGTCTAGGTCATCCTGTGCAAGAGGAGAAGAAGGAGGAACATAGAGGCTACAGATACAGAAGTTAAAACCAGGAAGAGAAAGGAGGATCCCAACAGCTTACAGAGGTGTGGCAAGCGGAACCCGATTATAAAACACATCATCGCGAACAAGTACTGTAACACCACCGTGTGCAGGAGAACCATCCGCTGGAGCAAGATCGAAGCGCTCCGGAGTATACCTACGAATGGCAAAGGTATCCTGAGGTCGAAGTTTGATCTCCTGTAGACAGACGACTAGGGGGTAGTGAGTGTGCAGTAGCATGTCCAACTCCGCTCGGTGTGCACGGAGACCACGGATATTCCACTGAAGGATGTGATTAAGAGCCATAAATATCAAGATAGGCAAGAAGTGCGTGCGGGTAAGGCTATTTAATAGCCGCAGTGGATCGGTTGAGTTTCACCTTTTTCTTCCGGGTAGGACTGCGCCCCGGCCGAGAATGCGCAGGCCTCTCGAATCCCTCCGTGCCACCATCGCTGCTAACTGAATCTGAGCAGGTGGTGCGAGTCCTGGAGCGAGAACGGGAGCGACCCGTGGGACGACGAACAGGTGATTTGCGACTGGTGTGGTCAAGAGAGGTGGAACCTGCTGTCGAAGCTGATGGGGCGGAAGCATCTTTTGTGCGAACAGGAACCGGCGAGGGAAGTACCAGATCCGAAGGTTTATCAGTTTGGACCCCAATGGAAACCTGCGAGGGCGAGCCGGGACAGGTCTGCACAACGGCATCCTGTTTCCGGACACCGAGGCGGACGGCAGCTGAATACCTCATGGTGGATGTAGGGTGTAGTTCGTGATAGCGCTTCCTCGCTTCTGGAAAGGTCAGGTGTTCCTTCACTCGAATCTCCTGTATGGTCTTTTCCTCCACAAAGCGTGGGCATTCCCTAGAGTTCGACGGGTGTGCACCCCCAGTTTACACAGGCGGGGTCCGTAGCACACATGGAATCATCGTGACTGTCGCTTCCACAACGAGGACAAACTGGTGAGCCAGTGCAACGTTGTTGTGTATGACCGAATTTCTGGCAGCGATAACAACGCATGGGGTTAGGTACATAGGGACGAATAGCTGCGCGCTCATAGCCGCACAAGATGAACTGCGGTAGCACGGTTCTTTCAAATGTAAGAAAGACCGTGCGCAGCGGAAACGGTTGATTGTCCCTCCTCCCGATTAGCCTGTATGCCGCAATAACACCTTGGTCGGAGAGACAGTTGACGATGTCTTCATTAGAAAGTCCGACCAAACATGAAGTCGTAACCACACAGCGACAGCTGTTAAGGGTTTTGTGTTTGTCCACAGTCACTGGGTAGGAACCTAGTAGACTAGCCTTTAGCAGTTTAGCGGCCTGGGAGTCTTGTGCAATTTCAATCAGTAAGCTTCCATCCCTACACCGTGTAGCATTCTTCACAGGACCACAGATTCTATCAACCTCCCGCTGAATGTAAAAGGGGCTGAGGTGCTTCATATCTTTGCTGTCGCTCTTTAGCCGCATAACGAAAAAACGAGGTGTTGAAATAGTGGAGCGCAGAGGAGCCATAATGGAAAGGTCCCCCTTCCGGAACCGTCGGCGTCAGCCTGCCATCCGGGGGATGTAGAAGAAAAGACACCTGAATCTTCTGGTCTGTGCCGGCCTGGAGCACCCGCTCCAGGCCTGATCTCAGAGAATACCTCAGAAAAGTTACCCTCCGACCGTCACTACTTACCGGTTTACTACACGTTCACCATAGGCAGGCCCGACTTTACGCCCCTACCACTGGAATAACCGCCAGTGGCCCCCCACTTTAGGCCACGCTGCCTCAACAGAGTCAACGTGGATTCAGGGGACTTGTGGTAGATTACATCGGGCCCCAGACAGCGGTAACACGTCGAGCCCCCCGGACAACCCAGCCACCCGCGGTCGCCGAACTGTCCGAGGGGTACCCGGCCCCTATGGGGCTACGTGGGTGTACGTGACAATGGAACGGCTCCGCACCTAGTGTCGCAGGAAACGGGTAGTGAGGAGGGTTCACTCAACCTTCACGCTTGAGACCTCCGGAGAGCACACAAGTTGAAAGCTGCGCCGAAACCGTGGGACAGCAACCACGGAAATAGAAAAGATCCCTGTTGGTGAGACAGGAGTAAATAAGCCTAAGATGCCTAAACCTAGTATAAGGAATAATTCTAGAAGAGGAAGAGTAAAGTAAAGAAACAACGTGGCTAGTCCAGATGGGGGTGAGGGGATGAATATGACGATGATTGGCTCGGGAACCCCCGGGTGCGCCAAAAACCCGTACTCACATAACGTGAGCCCCTGAGGGGACTACCTCCATTGGCAGCTATCTTGTGTCGTCACTTTTCTCGTCACTAGCGCCAACTTGTGGCATCACCATTCATTAGTGCCAAACGCCATTTTATATCATTTTCATTTCTCTTCTTCACACCGATATCTAGCGGCACTTTGATGCACTATTTCCAACAGCCATCTTGGTGCGCTGCGTTCCACTAGTACCTTTCGCCATCTTGCGAAGCAGCGCCACACTACTTCCAGCGTCACTAGCGCCGTCCGCCATCTTATGTCGTCACTTTTCCCGCCTTTGCTATGCATTACCTGTTGCACCATTTTGTGACGTTAATACGTCACTAGCGCTCTTCTCGCTATGCGGCCATCTTGCTTTTGCACCATCCGCCATCTTGGTTTTTGCGACACTAGCGCCAACCGCCATCTTGGTATTTACTACTGTTTCCCGATATTTTCGGATTAACGCGACACTAGCGCCAGCCGCCATCTTGGCATTTACTACCTTTTCCCGCCTTTTTGGCGGATTAACGCATCACAAGCGCTTACCCGCCATCTTGGTATTTGCGACACTAGCGCCAGCAGCATTCTTGGCATTTACTACTTTTCCCGCCTTTTTGCGGATTAACGCGACACTAGCGCCAGCCGCCATCTTGGCATTTAGTACTTTTTCCCGCCTTTTTGGCAGATTAACGCGTCACAAGCGCTTTCCCGCCTTGCGCTTTGCTGCCATCTTGGCTTTTGCGACACTAGCGCCAGCCGCCATCTTGGCATTTACTACTTTTCCCCGCATTTTTGAAGGATTAACGCGTCGCAAGCGCTTTCCCGCCTTGAGCTTTGCCGTCATCTTGGACCGCCATCTTCAAATTTACTACTTTTTCCGGCCTTTTCGGCGGATTAACGCGACACTAGCGCTTAATCCCCCTGGTGGCGGGATTATCGTTAATCCAACTGTTTAATCCCTATATATCACTACTAACGCACTAAAGACTTAGAGCCGCACGAGATTTTTTGCCAATCATAAGAGAAGATATAAAGATTACATTAGGATGTGTGAAACACGTGGACCAAAAAAGATAGGAGATCCAACGCACTATTAGGTATTTCAGAAACAGCGACCAAACCTTTTCAGCTAATTTCCATAGACATAACAGGACCACTTCAAGTTACGACCGCAGGGAATAAATAAATATATGTTGACAGCCACAGATCATTTCAGTAAATATCCGGATGCAATCCCAACACCAGATCAGACAGCCGGAACAATAGCTAAAGCATTAGTGAGAGACATATTATGTACACATGGTATACCAGAGAAAATATTGTCAGATCAAGCAACTAATTTTCAATAAGCTTTATTTGAAGAAGTATGTAAATAGCGCTAATAGTATTCCTATGCATCCACAATCGGCCATTGCAAAACTTCATAGATTCTTAAATGATTCATTAGCAATGACGATTTCACAGTGGAGAAGAATAGGATAGGATGGTTCCATTTGTATTGATGGCTTATAGATCAGCGCCAAACACTGTGACAAGGTATAGTCCGTTTTATTCACTATGTAACATGTAACATGGTATGTCGAACAGGGGGATAACTGTTTTTTACTTAACACGGTATTTTTTAAAGCTCATGCTCAATACTACATTACGCGTACCTGTTCGTGGTGTGATTTTGTGGACCAACTATATGTTTTCCAGTCTGTTCGTTTTATACATTTTCTATTACTGGTCTTTTTGATGATCGTGGTAGCTTTCGTTTACATTTCCTCCGCCACATTCACTCTCTTTTCGTTCCCAACGCCATATTCACAGCATTAACCCTTTTTGGACTCACTCTCTACCTTCTCCTCCTTCTCTATCGCTACCCTACAATACCCTTTGCTTACCTTGGAAAATTATTTCCAGAGTAGTACCAACCCTGTCGTAATCACCCTAGCCCAACGACCAGGAGATGGCCGGAGCAACTTTGCAAATACTGCATTAACCATAATTAGTGCACAGCATAAGAGTTGTTGCAACAGCAACATATCGTTCAGTAGCAGCAGTAACAAATATTAAACGACCACCAAACCATAATTCAATGCCAGCAGCAAATCATTACAAACCTAGCACATCACATTAACGAGCTGCAACTTCCATTTGTCTACACGTATTCAGCAGCAGGAAGATCATATCCGCAATTAACTGAATGAGTTGCGCGTTTAGAAAATAAATTGGTTTTTGAGCCACAAAAACACTGTTTTATTTGCTCATGGCCTCAGAGGAGGAAACAAGTATTGATGATTCTGCTTTGGTAAATAAATCTCAAATTTCTAAAACTGCTCTGTCTAAGAATTCTATTTTAAACCCTATTATAAATCAAAATTTTCTGCTCCTGCATCAAAGAGCAGCATTGCCGGTCTGTTTGCAACTAGACGACGATCCTAATAACTTTGTCATTAAGCCTACCTTTTACAGCTTTCTGACTCGTTAATATTGTCTAGTTTCTATTGTACCAAAAACCATATCTACCTTTTAGCTGTTATACTATTTCAATTGTTAAAAGTATATATATACATACATATAGTACATGACAATACCCAAAAATAAATCTTGTCGGTTTATACAACTTCATTTTTACAAGAGTTTATATAATGTATGTCAATACCCCCTAAACACTTAACTGTTTGTTCAATTTCATTCAATAAAATTTGTTAGCTTATATTGTGTTGTATTCGAAGTCTTCTTGCTCATCCGTCTCCTGTTCCTTCTCAACTGTAGGCAACTCATCATAGGGAGTAGCGTAGTTTATATCCCCCTCTTTCACTTTCCCACTGGATGCTTCACCAAGGTTACCTATAAGATGCTTAACCCTTGAAATTTCTCGTTCATCTTTTCTACATTACCCTTTATTTTATTCAGCATTTCGTATTGCTTGCTTACGTTCTGCTTTTTCTCTTCCACCATCCTCTTTATTCTCTCTCCCTCTAACTCCTTAGTTTTCCCTTCGCATTCCTCTTTATCCGACATAACTGTTTCCATTTTCCTATTTATCGTCTTAAACTTTGTCTCACATATCTTTTTTCTTTTGGTTTTACAGCGTTTATTTTCTTCTTAAATCTCACCAGGGCAGCTTTCGTAATTGTACTAATAGGTATCTTCCTATCCCAATTTCTTTCCGATCCTCCACATTCGGAATTTAACCTCAAACTACCGTCAGGGCTCCATCGCGACCCGCGCTTAACCCTCCCAACTACTTTTCTTCCACCATATATATCTAAATTACATTCACTATTCCCACAACCTCCAAAGAAATATATATTATTTTCCGAAAAATAACTGGTCATCTCGCTAATTATACTATACGCAAGTATCACTTCGCTCTCCTCAGGTGATAGTTTCCAGTTAATTTCAAATTCCTCTGTTAAATTTATGGCATCTACCCTCATTCCATTATCTCTACCCTTATACTTAAGTTATTTTTCGCATGCATTTTCATCCTGTTCCAGTAAACCTACACCTTTCATCCTTTTGTCCTTTCTTACATTCACAAACTTCGTTTACTACATAACCTTCCGGACATTCCATTTTACCCATTTCCAAATCTCCGTAAAATAAATATCCACACCTACTCCCGCTTTCACACTTAGTTACAGGTTTCAAACAATTAGACACGCTTTTCAATCCTTCCATATTCATAATTGTCGTATTAAACCTACAACCCATCCCCTTTTTGTATACACATGAACAATTCGTTATTAACTCATGGTCTTTTTTACACATCGTAGCATTCTTCAATACTCCTGTCTCGTCATCTACTTTAAACCCACATAATTCTTCCGCTCCCACTATTGTAACTGTCATCCACAGCATCCAAATCCCCTTCATTGTATGCTATATGCTCCTCCCTGCGTTTTCCTTTTATACTCCCCCGTCGTCCAATCAAATCATTTCTTTTTCTTTCATATTTTTCCTTTCCTCCCCCAAACCTGTCACTTGTATGTCCAGACCTTCTCTAGGTAAACGTTTTCTTATCTCTTCCTCTCCGTTTTTTTTTGCTTTACCGATTTTCTTAATGTTTTCTTCTCAGATTTAGCTATGGGCGAGTTGGTGAAATACATGCAAAGCTGTATGCGTCTATCTGACCTAACCCCTCAAGTGCTTCGTGTCATAGCCATGCTGGATCCTGCCTTCCTTCGCATGTATCCGCCCCGTGATGTCAACCAGGAGCTAGATAAACTTTGCCAAACAGCATTTCGCGCCTTGTTAAGGTTCACCAAACACTACAATCTAACTTCGCACAGGGTCCACGTCGATGGTCCTGCATCTCGAGTCGATAGCTGCATCTTTTGTAACTCCTAATAATTTGTACAAAAATATTTTTTTAATTAAAAATAAACCTTCGTTTGGCACCACTGGGACCGGTTTAACAGCAGCGCCCCTAGCGACGGGTTAGTTTACTAGAGTACAAATTGCTTGACCCCAGCTTCCGGTTCAGCTTGCCGAGGGTCATTACTACTCGGACCCCTAGTGATACTGACTGCGGGAGAGATTCTTCCCAAACCTGAAAGCGCGAATAATGCGGTTCTGGTATCTTACTGGCTAAGTTGTTTGACAATTCTAGAGAAAAAATTAGTCATGGAACTACCGTTATATCCATTAATTTGGGATTACGGTGTCACTATGAACGGATGGCCTGCATACCAAAGAGGTTCAGGGATCACAACGGCGATGACGAATCGAGAGGTTCAACGCAGTTTAGGTGTTTCCTAAAAGCGAATTACTAGCAAGAGTAAGGGAGTTATTATTTTCGGTCGCCGCCTTATCGTGACCAAGCAAACAAAAAGAAAACAGAAATGAATATCCAAAACTACATCTTAATATTGTGTGCCGAATAAGTGGCCTACTGCTACATCCTGCAAGATCCGCTTCTAAGAAATATGAGCAGCTAGAAACACTAATGGCAACGCATGCACACTTGCGACCAATCCAGCGTAGTCCTTGCTTCATCCTTCCCGCTATCCTTCTGATGATGATGATGATGATATGCGGTTTAAGGGCGCTAAACTGCTACGGTCATCAGCGCCCTTACAATGTATAAAAGATAAGGTCAAAATATAAAACAGGTAAAAAACCGCATAGTTAAAAACGGGACACAAACCCGCGATGTTCAAAAAGCTAAAACTAACAACAGAACAATAACAAAAGAACAATAACAATAACAATAACAATAACAACAATAACAAGGACAACAAGAATAACAATAACAACAATATAAAGTTCTGAAAAATCAACACACTAAAAGCAAGGGCAATAAAAGATTAGAACGTGTCAGGAACTGTAGAATGCGAGGGACATGAGCGTCATATGTCCACTGGGGATAAGAGTTCCCATAAAAACAGACAGAATAAAAGTACTAAGCCAACAGACGCCCAACGCATTAAATGCGCAGATTAAAATCACTGTCATGAATAAAACGTAAAACACATTCTACAGCACGCGTGTCGTCTGCCAAAACGTTGGCCAGGCCAACAGGCAGACCCACACGAGCACGCAATGCAGCTAAAACCTGACACTCTGTTAAAATGTGACGCACCGTTAAGGGCACGACACACTGCCCACAGAGTGGCGCGGGGTCACCACTGAGCAAATACCTATGACTAAAAACACAATGTCCAATCCGTAGACGAGCTAAAAGTACCTCTTCCCGACGACAAGAACGAGAAGAGGTACCCCAGATCAACGGGAAAGGCTTAACTTCCCGCAATTTGTTCCCCCGGAGGGCCGTCCACTCATCGCGCCAGCGCGAGAGGATGCGGCGACGTAAAATAATACACGAATCAGACGAGGGAACAACAGAAGTAAAAAATCTGGGTAATAAAATCGCCGATTTCGCAGCGGCGTCGGCAGACTCATTACCTGAGATGCCCACATGACCTGGAATCCACATGAAGGACACGCTGATGCCTGAGACACCAAGCGAGTGGAGCAGGTCATGTATGCGCTGTACGAGTGGGTGGTAATGGTACAGCGCATGAATAGCCTGAAGGGCACTCAGAGAGTCCGTACAAATAAAACAGTGCCGTAAGTCGAGCCGCTGAATGTATAAAACAGATTGATAAATGCTAAAAAGTTCGGCGGTAAAAATTGAACATTGTCGAGGTAAACGAAAAGTAAAACTCTGAACACCAAAAACAAAGGCACATCCTACTCCAACATCAGTCTTAGACCCATCAGTATATATAAAAGGACAGTCCCCGAACTGCGCTTGTAGTTCTAAGAAGGCGGATCTAAGAACAGAAGCAGGGGTCGCATTTTTCGGCATCGACGTTAGCCCAAGGTGGATGTGGGCCTCAGCGCGCGACCATGGAGGAAAACGCGTTTCCCCTCGGGTAAGGGCCGGCGCTGGCGTAACGTCCAAATGCCGAAGTAGCAGTCGAAATCGAACCCCTGGAGGGAGCAATGCAGAGGAGCCAACTAAATATTGCCGGTCAAGCGAATCCTCGTAAAATACATCGAAGGACGGGTGGTTAGGCAAGCTTGAGAGTCGACAAGCATAGCTGCACAAAAGCATCTCACGCCGGAAGGACAGCGGAGGCTCTGCAGCTTCTGCGTACAGACTGGGTACAGGGCTAGTTGGAAAGGCCCCTGTAGCGACTCTTATGCCACGATGGTGAATGGCATTCAATCGACGTAACACAGATGGACGTGCCGACGAATAAACAATACACCCGTAATCAAGCTTGGATCGGACCAAAGAGCGATAAAGGCGAAGAAGGACGGTCCGATCAGCTCCCCAGGATGTGCCACTTAAAACACGTAAAATATTAAGAGAACGGTCACACTTTGCTTTTAAAAAGGAAACGTGCGAGGTCCAACACAACTTCCTGTCAAAAATCAACCCCAAAAATTTCGCCTCGTCTGCAAACGGAAGTATCCCTGACCCAAGTTGGAGAGAGGGCGGAGGGAAACACTTCCGGCGCCAAAAGTTGATGCAGACGGATTTCTCGGCGGAGAAATTAAAGCCGTTGGCGTTACTCCAGGCGTAGAGACGGTCGATACAGCTCTGGAGACGGCGTTCGAGTAGACAGGTCCGCCGTGAACTACAATAAATAGCGAAATCGTCAACAAAAAGGGACGATGAAATGCCAGGTGGAATACAATCAACAATGGGGTTGATAGCAATCGCAAAAAGTGTGACACTGAGTACAGAGCCCTGCGGTACTCCGTTCTCTTGAATAAAACGACGAGATAAAACCGAGCCCACACGTACACGAAAGACGCGGTCCGTCATAAACTCCCGAAGAAATATGGGAAGACGACCGCGGATATTCCAATCGTGAAGTGTACGTAAAATGCCGCCCCTCCAACAAGTGTCATAAGCTTTCTCCAGGTCAAAAAATACAGCCACGGTTTGACACTTTCTCAGAAATCCATTCATAATATGCGTCGACAAGGACACCAGATGGTCGACGGTAGAGCGATAGCGACGAAACCCACACTGAGCGTTCGCTAGAAGTTTCTGAGACTCAAGCCACCATGTCAACCGCCCGTTGATCATGCGCTCCATTACCTTGCAAATGCAACTGGTGAGGGAGATAGGGCGGTAGCTGGAAGGTAGTTGGCGATCCTTTCCAGGCTTAAGTATAGGGACAATGGTGGCTTCGCGCCAAACGGAAGGAAAAATGCCGTCTTGCCAAATACGGTTATAGACCTGTAAGAGAAAGAGTTTACTGTCGGCTGAAAGGTTCTTTAACATCAGGACATGAATGCCGTCCGGCCCGGGAGCGGAGTGCCGAGAGCAATGAAGAGCGTGCTCCAGCTCCCTCATTGTGAATAGTTCGTTATAGCATTCATCATTAGCAGACCGAAAAGTATATGATGCGGAATCCTGCCGGTCCTTAATAGAGCGAAAGCCGGCGGAATAATGGTCTGAACTGGAAACCGCCTCAAAGGCAGAACCCAGAGTGTTAGCGATGGCAGCCGGATCCACTATGGTGGCATTAGAAACCTGAAGGCCAGAAACAGTACAATGTGACACTTTACCTGAGAAGCGACGAAGTTTATCCCAAACAACGGATGAAGGCGTAAAACGATTAAAAGACTCGACAAAACGAGCCCAAGATGCCTTCTTGCTATCCTGAATAATGCGACGAGCCCTGGCGCGCGATTGTTTAAAAGTCACCAAATTATCAAGTGTAGGGTGGCGCCGAAACACCCTAAGTGCAGTCCTACGGGCACGAACGGCGTCCCGACAATCCTCGTTCCACCACGGAACAGGTGGCCGCCGAGGTTGGGAGGATGAACGGGGTATTGCACGTTCGGCAGCTGAGAAAATAACAGACGTAAGGTGCTGCACTAGTTGATTAATGTCGGAGAAGGGCTGGTCGTCAAAATGCACGAGGCTGGAATACAAGCTCCAGTCGGCTTTGGCGAATGTCCAGGTAGGTACTCTGGAATGCTGTACGTGGTGCGACAGAAGCGAAACGATGCAGGGGAAATGGTCGCTGGAGTAGGTGTCAGCGACGACGTTCCACTGAAGACGACGTGCAAGCTGGAGTGAGCAAATTGCAAGGTCCAGGTGAGAAAATGTACCAGAAGAATCAGAAATAAAATTAGGTGCACCTGTATTGAGGATGGAAAGATTGAACTGATAAAGAATGTCGGAAAGAAGAGTTCCCCTCGCACAAGCCCTTGGCGAACCCCATAGTGGGTGATGGGCATTAAAATCTCCCAACAGAAGAAATGGTGTTGGGAGAGCGGACAGGAGAGATCGAATGTCCGCGGGAGCGAGGGGAGACGATGGAGGTGTATACACAGAGCAAACAGAAAACAAAAAGCCGGGTAAGTGAAGGCGAACGGCAACAGCTTGCAAGTCAGATGTAAGTGTGACAGGTGTAAAATGAACGTCATTACGGACCAAAAGCATGACACCACCATGAGCAGGAGTACCCTCCTCCGGTTCGAGGTCGTAGCGAACCGGAGTATATCCTCGGAGATCAAAAGGATCGTGAGGGCAAAGCTTAGTCTCCTGCAAACATACGACCATAGGCGAATGGGAACGCAATAAAAGTTGCAGTTCCGCCCTATGCGATCGTACACCACGTACATTCCAGGTCAGGATAGCCATTAAGAATAAGGGGATAAACTATCTATTTAGAAGGGCGGCTTAAAATCACCTTTTGTTTAACCTTTGGGCTCGGGCTTTTTGTATGGAGTTGGTCAGACTCCATAGCTTCCTCGGAGGGAGGGCCCACGCGCTCAGTGCCAGAAACCGATTCAAGCGCCGTGAATCGGTTCTGGGTGGCGATGGGTGAAGGGTGCCGCTGAGCGCGGCTTGTCCCAGGACCATCCTGGGACAGCGACCTCCGAGGAGGAGAAGGTGAACCTTTGTTACCGCGCGCACGCGGAGGGTCTTTTAAAAAATCTTCCCTACGAAGTTTCTGCTTGGGCTTCTTTTCAACGGCTTGCGACTTCATTGACTTGGGACCAGGTTTATACGGCTTGGTAACTGTAGCCTTAATAGACGGCCGGATGGTAGTGGCGGTTAATCCAGTCAAGGTCCAGGTCTGAGTTTCGGCATCTACTCGTGGTACTGGCGAGGCAACAACAGAACTAAATGTGCCAGATCGCAGGAGTGAAGGTTGGCGCGCATGGAAACGCCTCCGGGCTTCAGCGAAGGAGAGTTTTTCCTTTACCCGGATCTCCTGGATCGCCTTCTCGTCCAAATACCGCGGACAGTCGGCAAACGAAGCAGAATGTGACCCTTTACAATTAACGCAGACGGGGGCTGTTGAACAGGTACCTTCGTGTGAGGGCTGGCTACATGTTGCACAGATGTTAACGGCACTCTTACAGGAGACTTGCGTATGCCCAAAACGTTGGCATTTAAAACAACGCAGAGGTCTAGGAATATAAGGCCTCACAGAAATCCGTTCGTACCCTGCGGAAATGCTCGTGGGCAGATCGACGCCATCAAATGTAATAAACAGGGTACGAGTGGGTACCAATACGCCGTCGCGTTTGGCCTGCACTCGATGCACTGCAGTCACCTTTTGATCAGAGAGATATTCTACGAGATCCTCGTCCGATATACCATCGAGGCTATGGGTGGTAACGACGCCCCGACAGGAGTTCAATGTGCGGTGCTTCTCAACAAGGATGGGGTAACCGTGGAGAAGCGTAGCGCGCAACAAGGTCTTACTTTGCTGATCGGACTTAGTTTGTGCCAATAAGGAACCATTCCGTAGACGAGTGCATGATTGAACCGCACCAGCAATAGCATCTATGCCCTTCTGAATTATAAAAGGGTTCACCTTCTCAAAGTTTTGTCCTTCTTCTGCTCTCGAAATGACCAAGTAACAACCAGATGACGGCGGTGCTACTTCTGTTACAATAACTTTTCGGCGCTTGTTTGTATTAATGGAGGAAGGGTGCTCCATAGCGAGATAAATCCTCCACCATTGCAACCGTCTCCGACCTCGGGCTCTGACTTCTCGGGCGTTACCCCGGCTTGGGTGAGTGGCCTATCTATACCAGACTCACCCCAGGGTCACACCTCCCAGAACATAGACAGAGGGACCCAATCGCCGTCAGAAGTCAGCAGCTCATGCAATGGCCCCCCCGCGGGACTGCAGTTGAACAGCGGATACGAACACAAACCCTACATGACGACCCCGGGTGGTGGGGATGACGCCATTACCCACTCACCCAGCTGCGCACGCGGTGCGCGGGTATCCGTCAGGCTGTGTCCACGGAGGATTTAAATAAAAAGATAAAAGAAACTAAAACTGTGTGGGCGTTTCGCACGCAAGGTAGGCCGGCGGGGAAGAAAAAGAGAGATATGCGAATGTCGTGGTGCGAAATGGCCGGAAAGTGACAAGAGAAGAAAGAAACGATGGTGAGGTGCGGTATGAATGGAATGCAAAGAACGCACGAGAGCCTACCTTGGGTCCACCGGTCACTTGAAGAACCCACCTCGACCGGATGGGGGTGAGGGGATGAATATGGCGATGATTGGCTCGGGAACCCCCGGGTGCGCCAAAAACCCGTACTCACATAAGGTGAGCCCCTGAGGGGGCTATCCTTCTGCCTCCGACGTCCAGGTTCCATTTCCAGTTAACACACTCGCCTCCCTTCAATTCGGTCGATCCACCAGACCGAGAGGCAAATCAGAAGTCAGTACAAACGCTTAACTACAGTGGTGTTAACTCACTAGCATCTGCGATCCCGAGGAGTAGCTGTTACCACTGCCAACCAGCTGTACGAAGAGGGGAGTCATACCCTTCCACAACAATGCCTTGTGGGGGCTACCACAGGCCACTACTAATACTGCCTGTTGGAGAGGTTCTTACCGATAATCAAAGCGCCAATAATACGGTTCTGCTATCTTACTGGTTATGCTGATTAACAATTGGAGAGAAAAATTAGTCATGGAACTACTGGTATGTCCAACATTTGGGATTACGGTGCCACCCTGAATGGCTGACCCCATGCCAATGAGCTTCAGAGGTCACAACAACGACGATGGCGAATCCGGGGATGCACCTCAGCTTAGGTGTTTCCTAAAAGCGAATTAGTAGCAATGATAACAAGAGTTATTATTTTCTGTCGCTGCCTTATCTTGGCTAAGTATGAAAAAATAGAACTGGAATAGATATCCAAAAATATATACTAATATTGTGTGCCGAATGGTGGCCAGCTGCCACTTCCTAGAAGATATCCTAGATAGGGATATCAGCTGCTAGAAACACATATGGCAATGCATGCGAACTTGTGACCGGTCCAGTATATAACTCCCTTCACCAGAACCAGAGGCCAATTAAATGTCAGTATAAAAGTTTTAGTAGTGGTCTTAGCTCACTGAACATATTCGCTTCCGAGTAATAGGGGTTGCTAGTACCATAAAACACCTGGAGGAAAACGAAGAATTTATATCCTTTTACAGCAATGCCTTGGCGTGGGCTACCATGGAACCCTACTGATACCAAGTTCAGGTGAGTTCCTTCTTGATACCGAAAGCGCGAATAATGCGGTTCTGATATCTTACCAATTAAGTTTATTAACAATTTCAAAGGAAAATTTCTCATGGAACTAACGCGGCATTTCAGCGCCTATGTCAAAAGGAAGCGGACTTAATGTTGTACGCTGACGATATAATAGACTTTATTAAGGATTGCCTGATTATGTGGAAATCTAGGAGCAACGGTCATGACCACCAAATTGACATAAACAGCGATAACTATTTCAAATGGAGAAGGAGCGGCTTATTCCAAAACTATCTCCACTAAGTGTGCTCGTTATCGACAATGACTCTTAGAACAACATTGAGGTAGATCGCGTTCCCACATACAATTCAAGGAAAACAACAATGCTTTCCTGGGTGGCAGAGGACATTCCTCACTGTAAAAGCATGAGCTCATCAAACTGAATAAGTCTGTTCACAAAACTTACGTCCAGGTCTTATGCAACAGCATGGACCCCTAGTCTGCCCCCATATTGCCCTGAATTAAATACTACAGGGCTGGTATGTGCTGAAGCGAAGAACTGGGTAGCTTACCCCATTTACAGCTGATCACTTGAGAGATGTGTTAGGTCAGGGACAACAGCTGTTAAGTCAGCGGCTTAAGAAGTTCACAGCCTACATAATTTGATATTTTATTGTGTAATGCACATTTCACTATTTGTGAAAGGACAGAGGAACTTATTCACACAGACAGACTTTGCTCTTGCTGCATGGATGCTGTTAAAAATCCCCAAGAGAGCGTGCGTGACGGCATGTAAAACCTTGTCCAGTTCATATAGGGTAATGAAAGGCCTTAGGGAAAAACTACATAGTGACTATCATAGCTCTCTGGTAGATGTTAGGCAATTGGGGACTATTTTTGCTGGTAGCTTAATTATCAATATTATAAATTACAAATTACAAGCATCTTAACATACTTAACATTATATGTATGTCAAATTTCACGCATTATGCTAAGTATCCTTATTTCTTAAACGGCGATAATATATGAGCTGCTATTGTCGGTTTCTTTTGCATGCAGTTAGTTACTCATGTTTCCCCTGATCTGTTTGATATTCCAACCTTTTATATATCGTTTTCTACGACTACGAATCTTAGATCATAACAGTTCATTTATAAATTCTTTCATTCGTCTAACGATTCTTCTCGGTTATATCCACCTCATAGCTTTACCCACGCACACATACTTTTCTCTACTGCACACGACAATCATGAATATGTAACATGGTATGTCGAACAGGTGGATAACTGTTTTTTACTTAATACGGTATTTTTTAAAGCTCATGCTCAATATTACATTATACATACCAGTTCGTGGTGTGATTTTGTGGACCAGCTATATGTTTTCCAGTCTGTTCCGTTTTATACATTTTCTATTACTGGTGTTTTTGATGTTCGTGGCCGCTTTCGTTTACATTTCCTCCGCCATATTCACTCTCTTTTCGTTCCCAACGCCATATTCACAGCATTAACCCTTTGTGGTCTCACTGTCTACCTTCTCCTCCTTCTCTATCGCTACCCTACAATTCCCTTTGCTTACCTTGGAAACTTATTTCCAGAGTAGTACCAACCCTGTCATAATCACCCTAGCCCAACGACCAGGAGATGGCCGGTGCAACGTTGCAAAGGCTGCATTAACCATAATTAGTGCTCAGCATAAGAGTTGTTGCAACAGCAGCAACATATCGTTCAGTAGCAGTAGTAACAAATATTAAACGACCACCAAACCATAATTCAATGCCAGCAGCAAAACATTACAAACCTAGAACATCATATTAACGAGTTGCAACTTCCATTTGTCTACACGTATTCAGCAGCAGGAGGATCATATCCGCCAGTTAACTGAATGAGTTGCGCGTTTTGAAAATAAATTTGTTTTGAGACACAAAAACACTGTTTTATTTGCTAATGGCCTCAGAGGAGGAAACAAGTATTGATCATTCTACTTTGGTAAATAAATCTCAAATTTCTAAAACTGCTCTCTCTAAGAATTCTATTTTAGACCCTATTATAAATCAAAATTTTCTGCTCCTGCATCAGAGCAGCATTGCCGGTCTGTTTGTCAATTAGATGACGATCCTAATAACGTTGTCATTAAGCCTACCTTCTACATCTTTGTGACTCGTTAATATTGTATAGTTTCTATTGTACCAAAAATCATATCTACTTATTAGCTGTTATGCTATTTCAATTATTAAAAGTGTATATGTATATATATAGTATATGACAATACCAAAAAACAAATCTTGTCCCTTAATACAATTACATTTTTACAAGTGTATATATAATGTATGTCAATACCCCAAAAAACGTAACTGTTTGTTTAATTTCATTTACTAAAATTTGTTAGCTTATATTGTGTTGTATTCGAAGTCTTGTTCCTCGTCCGTCTCCTCTTCCTCCTCAACTGTAGGTAACTCATCATAGGTAGTAGCGTAGTTTATATCCCCCTCTTTCACTTTCCCACTGGATGCATCACCAGTTAGTTTACTAGAGTACAAATTGCTTGACCCCAGCTTCCGGTTCTGCTTGCCGTGTGTCAATACTACTCGGACCCCTAGTGATACTGACTGCGGGAGAGGTTCTCCCCAAACCTGAAAGCGCGAATAATGCGGTTTTGGTATCTTACTAGCTAAGTTGATTAACAATTTGAGAGAAAAAAATTAGTCATGGAACTACCGTTATATCCATTAATTTGGGATTAAGGTGTTACTATGAACGGCTGGCCTGCATAACAAAGAGGTTCAGGGATCACAACAACGGCGATGACGAATCGGGAGGTTCAACGCAGTTTAGGTGTTTCCTAAAAGCGAATTACTAGCAACAGTAAGGGAGTTATTATTTTCGGTCGCCGCCTTACCGTGACCAAGCAAACAAAAAGAAAACAGAAATGAATATCCAAAGATACATTTAACATTGTGTGCCGAATAAGTGGCCTGCTGCTACATCCTACAAGATCCGCTTCTAAGAAATATGAGCAGCTAGAAACACATATGGCAACGCATGCACAGTTGCGACCAATCCAGCGTAGTCCTTGCTTCATCCTTCCCGCTTTCCTTCTACCTCCGACGTCCAGGTTCCATTTCCAGTTAACACACTCGCCTCCCTTCAATTCGGCCGATCCACCAGACCGAGAGGCAAATCAGAAGTCAGTAAAAACGCTTAACTACACTGGTGTTAACTCACTAGCATCTGCGATCCCGAGGAGTAGCTGTTGCTACTGCCAACCAGCTGTACGAAGTGGAGAGTCATACCCTTCTACAACAGTGCCTTTAGGGGACTACCATAGGCCACTACTAATACTGCCTGTTGGAGAGGTTCTTACCGATACTCAAAGCCCCAATAATACGGTTCTGCAATCTTACTGGTTATGCTGATTAACAATTGGAGAAAAAAATTAGTCATGGAACTACTGGTATGTCCAACATTTGGGATTACGGTGCCACTCTGAATGGCTGGCCCCATACCAATGAGCTTCAGAGGTCACAACAACGACGATGGCGAATCCGGGGATACACCTCAGCTTAGGTGTTTCCTAAAAGCGAGTTAGTAGCAATGATAACAGAGTTATTATTTTCTGTCGCCAACTTATCCTGGATAAGTATGAAAAAATAGAACTGGAATACATATCCAAAAATATATATTAATATTGTGTGCCGAATGGTGGCCTGCTGCCACATCCTAGAAGATATCCCAGTTAGAGATGATAGCAGCTAGAAACACATATGGCAATACATGCAAACTTGTGACCAGTCCAGTATAGAACTCCCTTCACCAGAACCAGAGACCAATTACATGTCATACAAAAGTTTAAGTAGTGGTCTTAGCTCACTGAACATATTCGCTCCCGAGTAATAGGTGTTGCTAGTACCAACAAACAGCTGGAGGAAAGCGAAGAATTTATATCCTTTTACAACAATGCCTTGGCGTGGGCTACCATGGAACCCTACTGATACCGAGTCCAGTGCCTATGTCAAAAGGAAGCGGACTTAATGTTGTACGCTGACGATATAATAGACTTTATTAAGGATTGCATGATTATGTGGAAATCTAGGAGCAACGGTCATGACCACCTAATTTACATACACAGCGATAACTATTTCAAATGGAAAAGGAGCGGCATATTCCAAAACTATCTCCACCAAGTGTGCTCGTTATCGACAATGACTCTTAGAACAACATTGAGGTAGATCGCGCTCCCACATATAATTCAAGGAAAACAACAACGCTTTCCTGGGTGGCAGAGGACATTCCTCACTGTACAAGCATGAGCTCATCAAACTGAATAATCCTGCTCACAAAACTTACGTCCAGGTCTTATGCAACAGCATGGACCCCTAGTCTGCCCCCATATTGCCCTGAATTAAATACTACAGGGCTGGTATGTGCTGATGCGAAGAACTGAGTAGCTTCCCCCATTTACAGCTGATCACTTGAGAGATGTGTTAGGTCAGGGACAACAGCTGTTAAGTCAGCGGCTTAAGAAGTTCCCAGCCTACATAATTTGATATTTTATTGTGTAATGCACATTTCACTATTTGTGAAAGGACAGAGGAACTTATTCACACAGACAGACTTTGCTCTTGCTGCTTGGAAACTGTTAAAAATCCCCAAGAGAGCTTGCGTGACGGGATGTCATACCGTGCCCTATACATATAAGGTAAAGAGACGCCTTGGGCAAAAACTACATAGTGACCATCATAACTTTCTGGTAAATGGCAGGCAATTGGGGACTATTTTTGCAAGTAGCTTAGTTATCAATATTATAAATTACAAGATACAAGCATCTTTACATACTTAATATTATGTGTATGTAAAATTTCACAACGAATAATTGCTTCATTTCATTCAAGAACTCAGCTGTGTAACAGGATGCGGTCCAGATAACTAGCTTGATCTTTGTGAAGGAGCTGACGCAACTAGATGCACGGATATACGTCATTCAGGATTAGTAACTATTTCTTGCAAGGCATCACTAATAACCGCGTGATTTTAACTCCCATATACAAAGATCTTTTTGACGAGAGAGAGAAGCTTGGGTTGTGTTGCTAGCGAGACTCTGTGCTACGCGCAACCATGAGGGGCGTTATCCTTTTAACAACTGTAATAAGGGAGTATACGTAATTAGCCTAAGATACTGCCACAGAGTGGAGAAACATTTACTATCATTTATAGTCATTGATAATTGCCAAAAGGAGCAGAACTTCGTATTTAGAATCCTTATATATTTCTACTAGGCTTTCATAGTGTTAAATGTGAAAGATATGCGTTACACAGGAGACCGAAAAAACCAAATTATAATAAAAATACTTATTATATGCTACATGCATATATAAAGGACTTTAGAGCGAGGTAACATGCAAACCCAAGAACGGGGAAAGCCAAGTCTTTGTCCGTTTATGAATATGTTCGCTTATAGCTTGTAGCTGACCTCTGATAAGTAACAATCAATTAAGAACGGGTTGATGACAAACCGGCATTGTTAATTATTACACTTCACATTAATTAAAATTCAGGATATATTTAATCGGAAATCATTTTATAGTATACAGAGACCACAAAGGAATAACGTGATTTTACCTTAACAACAAAGAATCCACATTTAAGCGCTAGATTAACGCGTTGGTTTTTAACTTTGAGTGAATATGATGTTGGAGTTAATCATAAGCCAGGTAAACAACATGTCATGCCGGACATGCTCTCTAGACTACAATGTTTTTTACTAGAAGTAGAAACAAATACTAAAATTGAAGTAGAATCATCATCGGTCCTAGGAATGACTAGGGAAATAGTACCTAAAGCTCAGAAAAGCGATCTGTATGTAAACTGTTAGTAGAAGATATGAGGGCAAACAGAAATAACGTTGTTTTTTTGGATAAAGACTTTACAGGAAAACTGTTTGAGGTGATGGGTTAGTTATACCATGTAAACTAGTATCGAGAAATCTAAAATTGCATCATGATACGAAGTTAAGTGCTCATCAAGGATAAAAAACCCACTAAAGATTGTAGCGGCACGAGATTTTTGGCCAATCATAAGAGAAGATGTAAGAGATTACATTAGGATGTGTGAAACACGTCGACCAAAAAAGATAGGAGATCCAACGCACTATTAGGTATTTCAGAAACAGCGACCAAACCTTTTCAGCTAATTTCCATAGACATAACAGGACCAATTCAAGTTACGAGCGCAAGGAATAAATATATGTTGACAGTCACAGATCATCTTAGTAAATATCCGGAAGCAATTCCAACAACAGATCAGACAGCCGGAACAGTAGCCAGAGCATTAGTGACAGACATATTATGTACACATGGTATTCCAGAGAAAATATTGTCAGATCAAGGAACTAATTTTCAAACACCTTCATTTGAAGAAGTATGTAAATAGGGATAATAGTACTCCAATGCATCCACAATCAAATTCGGTCATTGAAAAACTTCATAGATATTTAAATCTTTCACTAGCAATGACGAGTTCACCGTATGGAGAAGAATGGGATAGGATGGTTTCATTTGTATTGATGGCTTATAGATCAGCGCCAAACACTGTGACAAGGTATAGTCCGTTTTATTCACCACATGAGAGAAAAATGAAATTACCGCCAGAGTTAGAATTAGAACCGAAAAAAGACACTGCAAATTTAAGTACTACAAAGCGGCATGTAGAAATTCTGAAACAGCGATTAAGAGAAGCCTATAATGCGATCCAAGCCCGTGCTTAAACCTTAAATACTTCATTAGTAAATGTCAACGCTCTACCGTACAGAAATTATTGTAATGACTTTTTTCAGCTTCAGTACCTTCACACCAGTCGTCCTGCTCCTCTAGTATATCCATTTCGTTTTCCTTTAACCTCTAAGTTTCTAGTGATTTCCCACTTTTACCCTTCCTATTCTATTTTTGAATCCTACTCCCCACCAACTGGCGCATTTTGCTAAGTATCCTTTATTTCTTAGCTGGCGATAATATATGTGCTGCTATTGCGGTTTCTTTTGCATGCAGTTAGTTACTCATGTTTCCCCAGATTTGTTTGATATTCCAACCCCTTATATATCGTTTTCTACGACTACCAATCTTAGATCACAACAGTTTATTTATAAATTCTTTCATTCGTCTAACGATTCTTCTCGTTTATATCCACTTCACAGCTTTACCCACTCACACATACTTTTCTCTACTGCACACGACAATCATCAATATGTAACATGGTATGTCGAACAGGGGGATAACGGTTTTTTACTTAATACGGTATTTTTTAAAGCTCATGCTCAATATTACACTACACATACCAGTTCGTGGTGTGATTTTGTGGACCAGCTATATGTTTTCCAGTCTGTTCCGTTTTATACATTTTGTATTACTGGTCTTTTTTATGTTCGTGGCCGCTTTCGTTTACATTTACTCCGCCATATTCACTCTCTTTTCGTTCCCAACGCCATATTCACAGCATTAACCCTTTGTGGTCTCACTGTCTACCTTCTCCTCCTTCTCTATCGCTACCCTACAATTCCCTTTGCTTACCTTGGAAACTTATTTCCAGAGTAGTACCAACCCTGTCATAATCACCCTAGCCCAACGACCAGGAGATGGCCGGTGCAACGTTGCAAAGGCTGCATTAACCATAATTAGTGCTCAGCATAAGAGTTGTTGCAACAGCAGCAACATATCGTTCAGTAGCAGTAGTAACAAATATTAAACGACCACCAAACCATAATTCAATGCCAGCAGCAAAACATTACAAACCTAGAACATCATATTAACGAGTTGCAACTTCCATTTGTCTACACGTATTCAGCAGCAGGAGGATCATATCCGCCAGTTAACTGAATGAGTTGCGCGTTTTGAAAATAAATTTGTTTTGAGACACAAAAACACTGTTTTATTTGCTAATGGCCTCAGAGGAGGAAACAAGTATTGATCATTCTACTTTGGTAAATAAATCTCAAATTTCTAAAACTGCTCTCTCTAAGAATTCTATTTTAGACCCTATTATAAATCAAAATTTTCTGCTCCTGCATCAGAGCAGCATTGCCGGTCTGTTTGTCAATTAGATGACGATCCTAATAACGTTGTCATTAAGCCTACCTTCTACATCTTTGTGACTCGTTAATATTGTATAGTTTCTATTGTACCAAAAATCATATCTACTTATTAGCTGTTATGCTATTTCAATTATTAAAAGTGTATATGTATATATATAGTATATGACAATACCAAAAAACAAATCTTGTCCCTTAATACAATTACATTTTTACAAGTGTATATATAATGTATGTCAATACCCCAAAAAACGTAACTGTTTGTTTAATTTCATTTACTAAAATTTGTTAGCTTATATTGTGTTGTATTCGAAGTCTTGTTCCTCGTCCGTCTCCTCTTCCTCCTCAACTGTAGGTAACTCATCATAGGTAGTAGCGTAGTTTATATCCCCCTCTTTCACTTTCCCACTGGATGCATCACCAGTTAGTTTACTAGAGTACAAATTGCTTGACCCCAGCTTCCGGTTCTGCTTGCCGTGTGTCAATACTACTCGGACCCCTAGTGATACTGACTGCGGGAGAGGTTCTCCCCAAACCTGAAAGCGCGAATAATGCGGTTTTGGTATCTTACTAGCTAAGTTGATTAACAATTTGAGAGAAAAAAATTAGTCATGGAACTACCGTTATATCCATTAATTTGGGATTAAGGTGTTACTATGAACGGCTGGCCTGCATAACAAAGAGGTTCAGGGATCACAACAACGGCGATGACGAATCGGGAGGTTCAACGCAGTTTAGGTGTTTCCTAAAAGCGAATTACTAGCAACAGTAAGGGAGTTATTATTTTCGGTCGCCGCCTTACCGTGACCAAGCAAACAAAAAGAAAACAGAAATGAATATCCAAAGATACATTTAACATTGTGTGCCGAATAAGTGGCCTGCTGCTACATCCTACAAGATCCGCTTCTAAGAAATATGAGCAGCTAGAAACACATATGGCAACGCATGCACAGTTGCGACCAATCCAGCGTAGTCCTTGCTTCATCCTTCCCGCTTTCCTTCTACCTCCGACGTCCAGGTTCCATTTCCAGTTAACACACTCGCCTCCCTTCAATTCGGCCGATCCACCAGACCGAGAGGCAAATCAGAAGTCAGTAAAAACGCTTAACTACACTGGTGTTAACTCACTAGCATCTGCGATCCCGAGGAGTAGCTGTTGCTACTGCCAACCAGCTGTACGAAGTGGAGAGTCATACCCTTCTACAACAGTGCCTTTAGGGGACTACCATAGGCCACTACTAATACTGCCTGTTGGAGAGGTTCTTACCGATACTCAAAGCCCCAATAATACGGTTCTGCAATCTTACTGGTTATGCTGATTAACAATTGGAGAAAAAAATTAGTCATGGAACTACTGGTATGTCCAACATTTGGGATTACGGTGCCACTCTGAATGGCTGGCCCCATACCAATGAGCTTCAGAGGTCACAACAACGACGATGGCGAATCCGGGGATACGCCTCAGCTTAGGTGTTTCCTAAAAGCGAGTTAGTAGCAATGATAACAGAGTTATTATTTTCTGTCGCCAACTTATCCTGGATAAGTATGAAAAAATAGAACTGGAATAGATATCCAAAATATATACTAATATTGTGTGCCGAATGGTGGCCTGTTGCCACATCCTAGAAGATATCCCAGTTAGAGATGATAGCAGCTAGAAACACATATGGCAATACATGCAAACTTGTGACCAGTCCAGTATAGAACTCCCTTCACCAGAACCAGAGACCAATTACATGTCATACAAAAGTTTAAGTAGTGGTCTTAGCTCACTGAACATATTCGCTCCCGAGTAATAGGTGTTGCTAGTACCAACAAACAGCTGGAGGAAAGCGAAGAATTTATATCCTTTTACAACAATGCCTTGGCGTGGGCTACCATGGAACCCTACTGATACCGAGTCCAGTGCCTATGTCAAAAGGAAGCGGACTTAATGTTGTACGCTGACGATATAATAGACTTTATTAAGGATTGCATGATTATGTGGAAATCTAGGAGCAACGGTCATGACCACCTAATTTACATACACAGCGATAACTATTTCAAATGGAAAAGGAGCGGCATATTCCAAAACTATCTCCACCAAGTGTGCTCGTTATCGACAATGACTCTTAGAACAACATTGAGGTAGATCGCGCTCCCACATATAATTCAAGGAAAACAACAACGCTTTCCTGGGTGGCAGAGGACATTCCTCACTGTACAAGCATGAGCTCATCAAACTGAATAATCCTGCTCACAAAACTTACGTCCAGGTCTTATGCAACAGCATGGACCCCTAGTCTGCCCCCATATTGCCCTGAATTAAATACTACAGGGCTGGTATGTGCTGATGCGAAGAACTGAGTAGCTTCCCCCATTTACAGCTGATCACTTGAGAGATGTGTTAGGTCAGGGACAACAGCTGTTAAGTCAGCGGCTTAAGAAGTTCCCAGCCTACATAATTTGATATTTTATTGTGTAATGCACATTTCACTATTTGTGAAAGGACAGAGGAACTTATTCACACAGACAGACTTTGCTCTTGCTGCTTGGAAACTGTTAAAAATCCCCAAGAGAGCTTGCGTGACGGGATGTCATACCGTGCCCTATACATATAAGGTAAAGAGACGCCTTGGGCAAAAACTACATAGTGACCATCATAACTTTCTGGTAAATGGCAGGCAATTGGGGACTATTTTTGCAAGTAGCTTAGTTATCAATATTATAAATTACAAGATACAAGCATCTTTACATACTTAATATTATGTGTATGTAAAATTTCACAACGAATAATTGCTTCATTTCATTCAAGAACTCAGCTGTGTAACAGGATGCGGTCCAGATAACTAGCTTGATCTTTGTGAAGGAGCTGACGCAACTAGATGCACGGATATACGTCATTCAGGATTAGTAACTATTTCTTGCAAGGCATCACTAATAACCGCGTGATTTTAACTCCCATATACAAAGATCTTTTTGACGAGAGAGAGAAGCTTGGGTTGTGTTGCTAGCGAGACTCTGTGCTACGCGCAACCATGAGGGGCGTTATCCTTTTAACAACTGTAATAAGGGAGTATACGTAATTAGCCTAAGATACTGCCACAGAGTGGAGAAACATTTACTATCATTTATAGTCATTGATAATTGCCAAAAGGAGCAGAACTTCGTATTTAGAATCTTTATATATTTCTACTAGGCTTTCATAGTGTTAAATGTGAAAGATATGCGTTACACAGGAGACCGAAAAAACCAAATTATAATAAAAATACTTATTATATGCTACATGCATATATAAAGGACTTTAGAGCGAGGTAACATGCAAACCCAAGAACGGGGAAAGCCAAGTCTTTGTCCGTTTATGAATATGTTCGCTTATAGCTTGTAGCTGACCTCTGATAAGTAACAATCAATTAAGAACGGGTTGATGACAAACCGGCATTGTTAATTATTACACTTCACATTAATTAAAATTCAGGATATATTTAATCGGAAATCATTTTATAGTATACAGAGACCACAAAGGAATAACGTGATTTTACCTTAACAACAAAGAATCCACATTTAAGCGCTAGATTAACGCGTTGGTTTTTAACTTTGAGTGAATATGATGTTGGAGTTAATCATAAGCCAGGTAAACAACATGTCATGCCGGACATGCTCTCTAGACTACAATGTTTTTTACTAGAAGTAGAAACAAATACTAAAATTGAAGTAGAATCATCATCGGTCCTAGGAATGACTAGGGAAATAGTACCTAAAGCTCAGAAAAGCGATCTGTATGTAAACTGTTAGTAGAAGATATGAGGGCAAACAGAAATAACGTTGTTTTTTTGGATAAAGACTTTACAGGAAAACTGTTTGAGGTGATGGGTTAGTTATACCATGTAAACTAGTATCGAGAAATCTAAAATTGCATCATGATACGAAGTTAAGTGCTCATCAAGGATAAAAAACCCACTAAAGATTGTAGCGGCACGAGATTTTTGGCCAATCATAAGAGAAGATGTAAGAGATTACATTAGGATGTGTGAAACACGTCGACCAAAAAAGATAGGAGATCCAACGCACTATTAGGTATTTCAGAAACAGCGACCAAACCTTTTCAGCTAATTTCCATAGACATAACAGGACCAATTCAAGTTACGAGCGCAAGGAATAAATATATGTTGACAGTCACAGATCATCTTAGTAAATATCCGGAAGCAATTCCAACAACAGATCAGACAGCCGGAACAGTAGCCAGAGCATTAGTGACAGACATATTATGTACACATGGTATTCCAGAGAAAATATTGTCAGATCAAGGAACTAATTTTCAAACACCTTCATTTGAAGAAGTATGTAAATAGGGATAATAGTACTCCAATGCATCCACAATCAAATTCGGTCATTGAAAAACTTCATAGATATTTAAATCTTTCACTAGCAATGACGAGTTCACCGTATGGAGAAGAATGGGATAGGATGGTTTCATTTGTATTGATGGCTTATAGATCAGCGCCAAACACTGTGACAAGGTATAGTCCGTTTTATTCACCACATGAGAGAAAAATGAAATTACCGCCAGAGTTAGAATTAGAACCGAAAAAAGACACTGCAAATTTAAGTACTACAAAGCGGCATGTAGAAATTCTGAAACAGCGATTAAGAGAAGCCTATAATGCGATCCAAGCCCGTGCTTAAACCTTAAATACTTCATTAGTAAATGTCAACGCTCTACCGTACAGAAATTATTGTAATGACTTTTTTCAGCTTCAGTACCTTCACACCAGTCGTCCTGCTCCTCTAGTATATCCATTTCGTTTTCCTTTAACCTCTAAGTTTCTAGTGATTTCCCACTTTTACCCTTCCTATTCTATTTTTGAATCCTACTCCCCACCAACTGGCGCATTTTGCTAAGTATCCTTTATTTCTTAGCTGGCGATAATATATGTGCTGCTATTGCGGTTTCTTTTGCATGCAGTTAGTTACTCATGTTTCCCCAGATTTGTTTGATATTCCAACCCCTTATATATCGTTTTCTACGACTACCAATCTTAGATCACAACAGTTTATTTATAAATTCTTTCATTCGTCTAACGATTCTTCTCGTTTATATCCACTTCACAGCTTTACCCACTCACACATACTTTTCTCTACTGCACACGACAATCATCAATATGTAACATGGTATGTCGAACAGGGGGATAACGGTTTTTTACTTAATACGGTATTTTTTAAAGCTCATGCTCAATATTACACTACACATACCAGTTCGTGGTGTGATTTTGTGGACCAGCTATATGTTTTCCAGTCTGTTCCGTTTTATACATTTTCTATTACTGGTCTTTTTTATGTTCGTGGCCGCTTTCGTTTACATTTACTCCGCCATATTCACTCTCTTTTCGTTCCCAACGCCATATTCACAGCATTAACCCTTTGTGGTCTCACTGTCTACCTTCTCCTCCTTCTCTATCGCTACCCTACAATTCCCTTTGCTTACCTTGGAAAATTATTTCCAGAGTAGTACCAACCCTGTCATAATCACCCTAGCCCAACGACCAGGAGATGGCCGGTGCAACGTTGCAAAGGCTGCATTAACCATAATTAGTGCTCAGCATAAGAGTTGTTGCAACAGCAGCAACATATCGTTCAGTAGCAGCAGTAACAAATATTAAACGACCACCAAACCATAATTCAATGCCAGCAGCAAAACATTACAAACCTAGAACATCATATTAACGAGTTGCAACTTCCATTTGTCTACACGTATTCAGCAGCAGCAGGATCATATCCGCCACTTAACTGAATGAGTTGCGCGTTTAGAAAATAAATTGGTTTTTGAGCCACAAAAACACTGTTTTATTTGCTAATGGCCTCAGAGGAGGAAACAAGTATTGATGATTCTGCTTTGGTAAATAAATCTCAAATTTCTAAAACTGCTCTGTCTAAGAATTCTATTTTAAACCCTATTATAAATCAAAATTTTCTGCTCCTGCATCAGAGAGCAGCAGTGCCGGTCTGTTTGTCAACTAGACGACGATCCTAATAACTTTGTCATTAAGCCTACCTTCTACATCTTTCTGACTCGTCAATATTGTATAGTTTCTATTGTACCAAAAACCATATCTACCTTTTAGCTGTTATACTATTTCAATTGTTAAAAGTATATATATACATACATATAGTACATGACAATACCCAAAAATAAATCTTGTCGGTTTATACAACTTCATTTTTACAAGAGTTTACATAATGTATGTCAATACCCCCTAAACACTTAACTGTTTGTTCAATTTCATTCAATAAAATTTGTTAGCTTATATTGTGTTGTATTCGAAGTCTTCTTGCTCATCCGTCTCCTCTTCCTTCTCAACTGTAGGTAACTCATCATAGGGAGTAGCGTAGTTTATATCCCCCTCTCTCACTTTCCCACTGGATGCTTCACCAAGGTTACCTATAAGATGCTTAACCCTTGAAATTTCTCGTTCATCTTTTCTACGTTACCCTTTATTTTATTCAGCATTCCGTATTGCTTGCTTACGTTCTGCTTTTTCTCTTCCACCATCCTCTTTATTCTCTCTCCCTCTAACTCCTTAGTTTTCCCTTCGCATTCCTCTTTATCCGACATAACTGTTTCCATTTTCCTATTTATCGTCTTAAACTTTGTCTCACATATCTTTTTTCTTTTGGTTTTACAGCGTTTATTTTCTTCTTAAATCTCACCAGGGCAGCTTTCGTAATTGTAGTTATAGGTATCTTCCTATCCCAATTTCTTTCCGATCCTCCACATTCGGAATTTAACCTCAAACTACCGTCAGGGCTCCATCGCGAGCCGCGCTTAACCCTCCCAACTACTTTTCTTCCACCATATATATCTAAATTACATTCACTATTCCCACAACCTCCAAAGAAATATATATTATTTTCCGAAAAATAACTGGTCATCTCGCTAATTATACTATACGCAAGTATCACTTCGCTCTCCTCAGGTGATAGTTTCCAGTTAATTTCAAATTCCTCTGTTAAATTTAAGGCATCTACCATCATTCCATTATCTCTACCCTTATACTTAAGTTATCTTTCGCATGCATTTTCACCCGTGTTCCATAAAACCTACACCTTTCATCCTTTTGTCCTTTCTTACATTCACAAACTTCGTTTACTACATAACCTTCCGGACATTCCATTTTACCCATTTCCAAATCTCCGTAAAATAAATATCCACACCTACTCCCGCTTTCACACTAGTTACAGGTTTCAAACAATTAGACACTCTTTTCAATCCTTCCATAATCATAACTGTCGTATTAAACCTACAACCCATCCCCTTTTTGTATACACATGAACAATTCGTTATTAACTCATGGTCTTTTTTACACATCGTAGCATTCTTCAATACTCCTGTCTCGTCATCTACTTTAAACCCACATAATTCTTCCGCTCCCACTATTGTAACTGTCATCCACAGCATCCAAATCCCCTTCATTGTATGCTATATGCTCCTCCCTGCGTTTTCCTTTTATACTCCCCCGTCGTCCAATCAAATCATTTCTTTTTCTTTCATATTTTTCCTTTCCTCCCCCAAACCTGTCACTTGTATGTCCAGACCTTCTCTAGGTAAACGTTTTCTTATCTCTTCCTCTCCGTTTTTTTTTTTGCTTTACCGATTTTCTTAATGTTTTCTTCTCAGATTTAGCTATGGGCGAGTTGGTGAAATACATGCAAAGCTGTATGCGTCTATCTGACCTAACCCCTCAAGTGCTTCGTGTCATAGCCATGCTGGATCCTGCCTTCCTTCGCATGTATCCGCCCCGTGATGTCAACCAGGAGCTAGATAAACTTTGCCAAACAGCATTTCGCGCCTTGTTAAGGTTCACCAAACACTACAATCTAACTTCGCACAGGGTCCACGTCGATGGTCCTGCATCTCGAGTCGATAGCTGCATCTTTTGTAACTCCTAATAATTTGTACAAAAATATTTTTTTTAATTAAAAATAAACCTTCGTTTGGCACCACTGGGACCGGTTTAACAGCAGCGCCCCTAGCGACGGGTTAGTTTACTAGAGTACAAATTGCTTGACCCCAGCTTCCGGTTCAGCTTGCCGAGGGTCATTACTACTCGGACCCCTAGTGATACTGACTGCGGGAGAGATTCTTCCCAAACCTGAAAGCGCGAATAATGCGGTTCTGGTATCTTACTGGCTAAGTTGTTTGACAATTCTAGAGAAAAAATTAGTCATGGAACTACCGTTATATCCATTAATTTGGGATTACGGTGTCACTATGAACGGATGGCCTGCATACCAAAGAGGTTCAGGGATCACAACGGCGATGACGAATCGAGAGGTTCAACGCAGTTTAGGTGTTTCCTAAAAGCGAATTACTAGCAAGAGTAAGGGAGTTATTATTTTCGGTCGCCGCCTTATCGTGACCAAGCAAACAAAAAGAAAACAGAAATGAATATCCAAAACTACATCTTAATATTGTGTGCCGAATAAGTGGCCTACTGCTACATCCTGCAAGATCCGCTTCTAAGAAATATGAGCAGCTAGAAACACTAATGGCAACGCATGCACACTTGCGACCAATCCAGCGTAGTCCTTGCTTCATCCTTCCCGCTATCCTTCTGCCTCCGACGTCCAGGTTCCATTTCCAGTTAACACACTCGCCTCCCTTCAATTCGGTCGATCCACCAGACCGAGAGGCAAATCAGAAGTCAGTACAAACGCTTAACTACAGTGGTGTTAACTCACTAGCATCTGCGATCCCGAGGAGTAGCTGTTACCACTGCCAACCAGCTGTACGAAGAGGGGAGTCATACCCTTCCACAACAATGCCTTGTGGGGGCTACCACAGGCCACTACTAATACTGCCTGTTGGAGAGGTTCTTACCGATAATCAAAGCGCCAATAATACGGTTCTGCTATCTTACTGGTTATGCTGATTAACAATTGGAGAGAAAAATTAGTCATGGAACTACTGGTATGTCCAACATTTGGGATTACGGTGCCACCCTGAATGGCTGACCCCATGCCAATGAGCTTCAGAGGTCACAACAACGACGATGGCGAATCCGGGGATGCACCTCAGCTTAGGTGTTTCCTAAAAGCGAATTAGTAGCAATGATAACAAGAGTTATTATTTTCTGTCGCTGCCTTATCTTGGCTAAGTATGAAAAAATAGAACTGGAATAGATATCCAAAAATATATACTAATATTGTGTGCCGAATGGTGGCCAGCTGCCACTTCCTAGAAGATATCCTAGATAGGGATATCAGCTGCTAGAAACACATATGGCAATGCATGCGAACTTGTGACCGGTCCAGTATATAACTCCCTTCACCAGAACCAGAGGCCAATTAAATGTCAGTATAAAAGTTTTAGTAGTGGTCTTAGCTCACTGAACATATTCGCTTCCGAGTAATAGGGGTTGCTAGTACCATAAAACACCTGGAGGAAAACGAAGAATTTATATCCTTTTACAGCAATGCCTTGGCGTGGGCTACCATGGAACCCTACTGATACCAAGTTCAGGTGAGTTCCTTCTTGATACCGAAAGCGCGAATAATGCGGTTCTGATATCTTACCAATTAAGTTTATTAACAATTTCAAAGGAAAATTTCTCATGGAACTAACGCGGCATTTCAGCGCCTATGTCAAAAGGAAGCGGACTTAATGTTGTACGCTGACGATATAATAGACTTTATTAAGGATTGCCTGATTATGTGGAAATCTAGGAGCAACGGTCATGACCACCAAATTGACATAAACAGCGATAACTATTTCAAATGGAGAAGGAGCGGCTTATTCCAAAACTATCTCCACTAAGTGTGCTCGTTATCGACAATGACTCTTAGAACAACATTGAGGTAGATCGCGTTCCCACATACAATTCAAGGAAAACAACAATGCTTTCCTGGGTGGCAGAGGACATTCCTCACTGTACAAGCATGAGCTCATCAAACTGAATAAGTCTGTTCACAAAACTTACGTCCAGGTCTTATGCAACAGCATGGACCCCTAGTCTGCCCCCATATTGCCCTGAATTAAATACTACAGGGCTGGTATGTGCTGAAGCGAAGAACTGGGTAGCTTACCCCATTTACAGCTGATCACTTGAGAGATGTGTTAGGTCAGGGACAACAGCTGTTAAGTCAGCGGCTTAAGAAGTTCACAGCCTACATAATTTGATATTTTATTGTGTAATGCACATTTCACTATTTGTGAAAGGACAGAGGAACTTATTCACACAGACAGACTTTGCTCTTGCTGCATGGATGCTGTTAAAAATCCCCAAGAGAGCGTGCGTGACGGCATGTAAAACCTTGTCCAGTTCATATAGGGTAATGAAAGGCCTTAGGGAAAAGCTACATAGTGACTATCATAACTCTCTGGTAGATGTTAGGCAATTGGGGACTATTTTTGCTGGTAGCTTAATTATCAATATTATAAATTACAAATTACACGCATCTTTACATACTTAACATTATATGTATGTCAAATTTCACGCATTATGCTAAGTATCCTTATTTCTTAAACGGCGATAATATATGAGCTGCTATTGTCGGTTTCTTTTGCATGCAGTTAGTTACTCATGTTTCCCCTGATCTGTTTGATATTCCAACCTTTTATATATCGTTTTCTACGACTACGAATCTTAGATCATAACAGTTTATTTATAAATTCTTTCATTCGTCTAACGATTCTTCTCGGTTATATCCACCTCATAGCTTTACCCACGCACACATACTTTTCTCTACTGCACAAGACAATCATGAATATGTAACATGGTATGTCGAACAGGTGGATAACTGTTTTTTACTTAATACGGTATTTTTTAAAGCTCATGCTCAATATTACATTATACATACCAGTTCGTGGTGTGATTTTGTGGACCAGCTATATGTTTTCCAGTCTGTTCCGTTTTATACATTTTCTATTACTGGTCTTTTTTATGTTCGTGGCCGCTTTCGTTTACATTTACTCCGCCATATTCACTCTCTTTTCGTTCCCAACGCCATATTCACAGCATTAACCCTTTGTGGTCTCACTGTCTACCTTCTCCTCCTTCTCTATCGCTACCCTACAATTCCCTTTGCTTACCTTGGAAACCTATTTCCAGAGTAGTACCAACCCTGTCATAATCACCCTAGCCCAACGACCAGGAGATGGCCGGTGCAACGTTGCAAAGGCTGCATTAACCATAATTAGTGCTCAGCATAAGAGTTGTTGCAACAGCAGCAACATATCGTTCAGTAGCAGTAGTAACAAATATTAAACGACCACCAAACCATAATTCAATGCCAGCAGCAAAACATTCCAAACCTAGAACATCATATTAACGAGTTGCAACTTCCATTTGTCTACACGTATTCAGCAGCAGGAGGATCATATCCGCCAGTTAACTGAATGAGTTGCGCGTTTTGAAAATAAATTTGTTTTTGAGACACAAAAACACTGTTTTATTTGCTAATGGCCTCAGAGGAGGAAACAAGTATTGATCATTCTACTTTGGTAAATAAATCTCAAATTTCTAAAACTGCTCTCTCTAAGAATTCTATTTTAGACCCTATTATAAATCAAAATTTTCTGCTCCTGCATCAGAGCAGCATTGCCGGTCTGTTTGTCAATTAGATGACGATCCTAATAACGTTGTCATTAAGCCTACCTTCTACATCTTTGTGACTCGTTAATATTGTATAGTTTCTATTGTACCAAAAATCATATCTACTTATTAGCTGTTATGCTATTTCAATTATTAAAAGTGTATATGTATATATATATAGTATATGACAATACCAACAAACAAATCTTGTCCCTTAATACAATTTCATTTTTACAAGTGTATATATAATGTATGTCAATACCCCAAAAAACGTAACTGTTTGTTTAATTTCATTTACTAAAATTTGTTAGCTTATATTGTGTTGTATTCGAAGTCTTGTTCCTCGTCCGTCTCCTCTTCCTCCTCAACTGTAGGTAACTCATCATAGGTAGTAGCGTAGTTTATATCCCCCTCTTTCACTTTCCCACTGGATGCTTCACCAGTAGTTTACTAGAGTACAAATTGCTTGACCCCAGCTTCCGGTTCTGCTTGCCGTGTGTCAATACTACTCGGACCCCTAGTGATACTGACTGCGGGAGAGGTTCTCCCCAAACCTGAAAGCGCGAATAATGCGGTTTTGGTATCTTACTAGCTAAGTTGATTAACAATTTGAGAGAAAAAAATTAGTCATGGAACTACCGTTATATCCATTAATTTGGGATTAAGGTGTTACTATGAACGGCTGGCCTGCATAACAAAGAGGTTCAGGGATCACAACAACGGCGATGACGAATCGGGAGGTTCAACGCAGTTTAGGTGTTTCCTAAAAGCGAATTACTAGCAATAGTAAGGGAGTTATTATTTTCGGTCGCCGCCTTACCGTGACCAAGCAAACAAAAAGAAAACAGAAATGAATATCCAAAGATACATTTAACATTGTGTGCCGAATAAGTGGCCTGCTGCTACATCCTACAAGATCCGCTTCTAAGAAATATGAGCAGCTAGAAACACATATGGCAACGCATGCACAGTTGCGACCAATCCAGCGTAGTCCTTGCTTCATCCTTCCCGCTATCCTTCTACCTCCGACGTCCAGGTTCCATTTCCAGTTAACACACTCGCCTCCCTTCAATTCGGCCGATCCACCAGACCGAGAGGCAAATCAGAAGTCAGTAAAAACGCTTAACTACACTGGTGTTAACTCACTAGCATCTGCGATCCCGAGGAGTAGCTGTTGCTACTGCCAACCAGCTGTACGAAGTGGAGAGTCATACCCTTCTACAACAGTGCCTTTAGGGGACTACCATAGGCCACTACTAATACTGCCTGTTGGAGAGGTTCTTACCGATACTCAAAGCCCCAATAATACGGTTCTGCAATCTTACTGGTTATGCTGATTAACAATTGGAGAAAAAAATTAGTCATGGAACTACTGGTATGTCCAACATTTGGGATTACGGTGCCACTCTGAATGGCTGGCCCCATACCAATGAGCTTCAGAGGTCACAACAACGACGATGGCGAATCCGGGGATACGCCTCAGCTTAGGTGTTTCCTAAAAGCGAGTTAGTAGCAATGATAACAGAGTTATTATTTTCTGTCGCCAACTTATCCTGGATAAGTATGAAAAAATAGAACTGGAATACATATCCAAAAATATATATTAATATTGTGTGCCGAATGGTGGCCTGCTGCCACATCCTAGAAGATATCCCAGTTAGAGATGATAGCAGCTAGAAACACATATGGCAATACATGCAAACTTGTGACCAGTCCAGTATAGAACTCCCTTCACCAGAACCAGAGACCAATTACATGTCATACAAAAGTTTAAGTAGTGGTCTTAGCTCACTGAACATATTCGCTCCCGAGTAATAGGTGTTGCTAGTACCAACAAACAGCTGGAGGAAAGCGAAGAATTTATATCCTTTTACAACAATGCCTTGGCGTGGGCTACCATGGAACCCTACTGATACCGAGTCCAGTGCCTATGTCAAAAGGAAGCGGACTTAATGTTGTACGCTGACGATATAATAGACTTTATTAAGGATTGCATGATTATGTGGAAATCTAGGAGCAACGGTCATGACCACCTAATTTACATACACAGCGATAACTATTTCAAATGGAAAAGGAGCGGCATATTCCAAAACTATCTCCACCAAGTGTGCTCGTTATCGACAATGACTCTTAGAACAACATTGAGGTAGATCGCGCTCCCACATATAATTCAAGGAAAACAACAACGCTTTCCTGGGTGGCAGAGGACATTCCTCACTGTACAAGCATGAGCTCATCAAACTGAATAATCCTGCTCACAAAACTTACGTCCAGGTCTTATGCAACAGCATGGACCCCTAGTCTGCCCCCATATTGCCCTGAATTAAATACTACAGGGCTGGTATGTGCTGATGCGAAGAACTGAGTAGCTTGCCCCATTTACAGCTGATCACTTGAGAGATGTGTTAGGTCAGGGACAACAGCTGTTAAGTCAGCGGCTTAAGAAGTTCCCAGGCTACATAATTTGATATTTTATTGTGTAATGCACATTTCACTATTTGTGAAAGGACAGAGGAACTTATTCACACAGACAGACTTTGCTCTTGCTGCTTGGAAACTGTTAAAAATCCCCAAGAGAGCTTGCGTGACGGGATGTCATACCGTGCCCTATACATATAAGGTAAAGAGACGCCTTGGGCAAAAACTACATAGTGACCATCATAACTTTCTGGTAAATGGCAGGCAATTGGGGACTATTTTTGCAAGTAGCTTAGTTATCAATATTATAAATTACAAGATACAAGCATCTTTACATACTTAATATTATGTGTATGTAAAATTTCACAACGAATAATTGCTTCATTTCATTCAAGAACTCAGCTGTGTAACAGGATGCGGTCCAGATAACTAGCTTGATCTTTGTGAAGGAGCTGACGCAACTAGATGCACGGATATACGTCATTCAGGATTAGTAACTATTTCTTGCAAGGCATCACTAATAACCGCGTGATTTTAACTCCCATATACAAAGATCTTTTTGACGAGAGAGAGAAGCTTGGGTTGTGTTGCTAGCGAGACTCTGTGCTACGCGCAACCATGAGGGGCGTTATCCTTTTAACAACTGTAATAAGGGAGTATACGTAATTAGCCTAAGATACTGCCACAGAGTGGAGAAACATTTACTATCATTTATAGTCATTGATAATTGCCAAAAGGAGCAGAACTTCGTATTTAGAATCCTTATATATTTCTACTAGGCTTTCATAGTGTTAAATGTGAAAGATATGCGTTACACAGGAGACCGAAAAAACCAAATTATAATAAAAATACTTATTATATGCTACATGCATATATAAAGGACTTTAGAGCGAGGTAACATGCAAACCCAAGAACGGGGAAAGCCAAGTCTTTGTCCGTTTATGAATATGTTCGCTTATAGCTTGTAGCTGACCTCTGATAAGTAACAATCAATTAAGAACGGGTTGATGACAAACCGGCATTGTTAATTATTACACTTCACATTAATTAAAATTCAGGATATATTTAATCGGAAATCATTTTATAGTATACAGAGACCACAAAGGAATAACGTGATTTTACCTTAACAACAAAGAATCCACATTTAAGCGCTAGATTAACGCGTTGGTTTTTAACTTTGAGTGAATATGATGTTGGAGTTAATCATAAGCCAGGTAAACAACATGTCATGCCGGACATGCTCTCTAGACTACAATGTTTTTTACTAGAAGTAGAAACAAATACTAAAATTGAAGTAGAATCATCATCGGTCCTAGGAATGACTAGGGAAATAGTACCTAAAGCTCAGAAAAGCGATCTGTATGTAAACTGTTAGTAGAAGATATGAGGGCAAACAGAAATAACGTTGTTTTTTTGGATAAAGACTTTACAGGAAAACTGATTGAGGTGATGGGTTAGTTATACCATGTAAACTAGTATCGAGAAATCCAAAATTGCATCATGATACGAAGTTAAGTGCTCATCAAGGATAAAAAACCCACTAAAGATTGTAGCGGCACGAGATTTTTGGCCAATCATAAGAGAAGATGTAAGAGATTACATTAGGATGTGTGAAACACGTCGACCAAAAAAGATAGGAGATCCAACGCACTATTAGGTATTTCAGAAACAGCGACCAAACCTTTTCAGCTAATTTCCATAGACATAACAGGACCAATTCAAGTTACGAGCGCAAGGAATAAATATATGTTGACAGTCACAGATCATCTTAGTAAATATCCGGAAGCAATTCCAACAACAGATCAGACAGCCGGAACAGTAGCCAGAGCATTAGTGACAGACATATTATGTACACATGGTATTCCAGAGAAAATATTGTCAGATCAAGGAACTAATTTTCAAACACCTTTATTTGAAGAAGTATGTAAATAGGGCTAATAGTACTCCAATGCATCCACAATCAAATTCGGTCATTGAAAAACTTCATAGATATTTAAATCTTTCACTAGCAATGACGAGTTCACCGTATGGAGAAGAATGGGATAGGATGGTTTCATTTGTATTGATGGCTTATAGATCAGCGCCAAACACTGTGACAAGGTATAGTCCGTTTTATTCACCACATGAGAGAAAAATGAAATTACCGCCAGAGTTAGAATTAGAACCGAAAAAAGACACTGAAAATTTAAGTACTACAAAGCGGCATGTAGAAATTCTGAAACAGCGATTAAGAGAAGCCTATAATGCGATCCAAGCCCGTTCTTAAACCTTAAATACTTCATTAGTAAATGTCAACGCTCTACCGTACAGAAATTATTGTAATGACTTTTTTCAGCTTCAGTACCTTCACACCAGTCGTCCTGCTCCTCTAGTATATCCATTTCGTTTTCCTTTAACCTCTAAGTTTCTAGTGATTTCCCACTTTTACCCTTCCTATTCTATTTTTGAATCCTACTCCCCACCAACTGGCGCATTTTGCTAAGTATCCTTTATTTCTTAGCTGGCGATAATATATGTGCTGCTATTGCGGTTTCTTTTGCATGCAGTTAGTTACTCATGTTTCCCCAGATTTGTTTGATATTCCAACCCCTTATATATCGTTTTCTACGACTACCAATCTTAGATCACAACAGTTTATTTATAAATTCTTTCATTCGTCTAACATTTCTTCTCGTTTATATCCACTTCACAGCTTTACCCACGCACACATACTTTTCTCTACTGCACACGACAATCATCAATATGTAACATGGTATGTCGAACAGGGGGATAACGGTTTTTTACTTA